>OW240916.1:70366967-70379261 GCA_933207985.1 Pelobates cultripes | reverse complement strand
CTGTGTTTCCTCTCCAGCTCTAACTCTCGCGAGACTCGCCTGTGCGGAGCGTTGCCATGGTAACAGCCGCGGGTCTCGCGAGAGTTATAGCTGGAGAGGGAACACAGCGTGTGCTGGCCCCTCAGTGCAGGTAGCAGGGCCGGTCCTGCAGGACAGGTAACGGGAACGGCGTTCCTGCTATGGAAAAAGTGCAGGAACGCCGTTCCCATGCGTTCCTGCAGGACTCGAGCCCTGCCCGTACTCCTACCATCCCAGTCCCCACTGGGGCAAGTCACACTGCACGTCTGCACATACATTGTGCTCTACATTTAACGTTGAGAGTACTTAGCTTGTACACAGTTCCAAGATTGTGCCTGCCTCTCAGCCGGACGAGCAGGGCCTGCACGCACCTTACCGCGGTTTAACTAAATCAACTATGCAGTGCCTAGATTAGATATTCCACAGCTTCTGGCTGCGGATTCCGGAGTGTGAGCGGACAGCCCTAGCTGAGCGGAGGGAAGAAGTGGAGTGCTGCGAGCAGTTGAAGCAGAACAAAACTCCCCTGGGCACTATTGCACAGCAAGCACCTGTTTACTCTGTCGTACGCCCGCCTGGGCCAAGAGCCACCCGAGGCACTGCCTTCAAGCATTAACCACTGAAACAGAGGATTTCTTGCCCGAAAACAGTGCATACCACCAGTGTCCTCTGCTTACCCAGGAAGGCGAAAGGACTTGGTTTCTAAGGATGCTGGCCCTCACACAAGCCTGGGGACAAGGGAGAACCCTGGTTTTCTGTACTACTGCAGTACACTACCTGATCACCCCTGTTCACGCACCACTTCTGCTGGCAGGGATAGGCTGAGCCAGATACTGTGTCCACTTCCTGTGATTCACCGGACATGGGGGGGCTGCCATATTCTTGGTCTTCGGCATATGTTTAATCTTTAATACTTTGCACTGCTTGCTCTTATATACTTATGATTTGTTTTTATGTACCTATGATCTCTTTTTTTTTTTCATCCTTTTTGACATGCATATTGCAAGGAATGCCTTTGCATGAATTCGGGTGTGCCCCAGTTTGCCACTGAAAAGGTTAAAACTCCTTCCTTACTTAACTTGTTTCCATTACGGAGGCTCCATCAGTGCTTCTTACCTTCCCCCAGGTGCTGTCACAAAGGAGGAAGGGCCTCCTCCAGCTGGGTCCTATTCAATACGCCTCAAAGAGCGGCATGCGAGCATTTAATTTTTCACCGTAGGAAAACATTATTTCCTGGCTAATCATGGCAGCATCACTTATGGGTAGCTCCTCCCTTAGTAGTCACAGGACAGGAATTAATTAGATTAATTAATCAGACTGATAGGTATAAAGAGTCCCTCCTCCCCTTACACCTCAGTCTTTTTTCCTGTCCTTAGCAGGTTCTACAGGACTTTTTACAATTTTATTTTATGGCTCACCTTCCTGCGTTTGTCGTGGGTTCGTTCCAAATGAAGTTCAGCCTCTCTTCATCTGAAGGGCCCAGTAAACAGCCTGCATGAGCAGGACTAACTGGGTCAGGTTCAGTGTAAGTACTGAACTGCACCGTGGGAAGTAAGTGTTTGAGGGAGACACTAAATTTTCTGGTCTATGGTGGGGTTGGTTAAGCCTTAAAAATTCCCCTGTTTTCTACCTGCCCCTACTAATTGGGGTTATATACCCCCCCCCTCATACCTTGAGGCAGTTCTTGGGGAATCCATGATGAAAGCTCTCTCCCTTCCTCTTGTGGCCTCCTTCTTGCCCCTTCCCTGTTCTCTGGCTTGGGGGTATGTTGCTCTGTTCCTGGGACATGCCCCAGGGTTCCCTGCTCCTTGGGGCCCCTTTTTGCGCTTGGGGCTGGGGGCTGGAACGCATTTGCGTTCCAGCCGGCTGTTTGCGGCCAGTTCCGGCGAAACCGGAAGTGTTCTGCCGGTCGCGAGCGAGTGGAACGCATAGCGTGCGTTCCACCGCTCTGCGCATGCGCGAACCGGGCGGTCAGCTGTTCGCCGCCCGGACCTATTTAAGGGGATTAATACAGTCCCCTTCGTGCTATTCATGCTGCTCTTTTACTGGGTTCTCACCTAAAAGCTTGGAATTCCAGTCTTGCCAGCTTCTGCTTCTTGGATGCATAGTGGTGCTCTGATCTTAAGGTAGGATTGCTGGTTCTTGCTTTTGTTGAAGTTTTGCTGGTCAGCCTGCCTCTTTCCCTTTGGGGAATTTTGGTCCTGAATTTATTTGCTTCTTGTTTGTAGTATGGATTCTCCCTCTGCCTCTGCAAGATCCCTCTCTAGAAAACATAGGTGAGTCATTTATTATTTGTGTTGGGGGGGTTATTAAAAGAGTGCCATACTAAGCCTGTAATATATGTCATATATGGCTTTTTTCCAGCCCCAGCGTTCATTTGGACTCTCCAGCGAGAAAATCTCGGGATAAGACAAATAAATGCATTAATTGTTCTTCATCCGCTCCGAATGGAAGGAACCTTTGCAGGGAATGCTTGTTGGAAGTCGCTGATGCCCCCAGTAGGAGCTCTCCACAAGATGACCTTAAGCTCTGGATTTCTCAGGCTATTGCTGAGGGCTTTAGGGCCACCACGGGTACTAGTGGTCCGAGTAAGAGACACAGAGCGGAACCTCAGTCTTCCAGCTCTGATGAGGACCCTGATGTCTGGGAGGTATCGGATGATGGTGAAGAGGAAGCTGTTCATACCTCCAGGTCTCTGGACTCCAGGTCTGTGGATAGACTTATTACCCTTATTAGAGACACACTTAGTCTCACGGAAGAAAGATCTGAGTTGAAGGAGGCTGACAGGTTTTTTGAGGACCTAAAGCCTAACAGACCTACTTTCCCAGTACATACGTCAATCAGGGATATGATCCTTCAAGAATGGAATAAGCCTGAAAAGAAGTCCACCTTAAAATATAAGTTTGCGAGGGTTTATCCATACTCTGCGGTGGATTGCGGTCTGTGGAACTCTGTTCCTAAAATTGACGCGGCAGTGATCCATATGGCTAAGAAAACTACACTGCCTATAGACTCTATGGCATATCTCAGGGAGCCTATGGAGAAGCGCTTGGATGGAGACCTAATTAAAGCCTACTTGGCCCTTGGGTCCGCTCTTCATCCGGCAGTGGCACTGACGACTCTTTCCAGAGCCTTGAAAGTGTGGCTCACTAATCTGAAGGATGACATTGAGCAAGGTGTCCGAAGGGAACATCTGTTGGAAAGCCTCAAGGACCTTAACCTAGCCACGGAATTCTGTTCAGAAGCCTCCCTGGATATCACTCGCATGATTGCTAAAAGCATGGCCCTGTCTGTGGCTTCTAGAAGGGCTTTGTGGCTTCATTCATGGGGTGCTGACTATGCCTCTAAGGCTTCCCTCTGTGCTCTTCCGTTTCAAGGGGATCTCCTTTTTGGAAAGATTCTGGAAGAGGCTATTCAAAAAGCTGCTGATGGGAAGAAGGCGTTCTTACCTCAATCTGGCAGGAAGACTTTTCCCTCCTCCTGGAAGACCAAGCGCTTTAAGGATCGGTCCTTTCGGGACAGCAGAAGCTATAAGCCAGGTAGGGAGTTTTCCAGGAATTCCACATGGAAATCCTATCCACACTCATCTTCCAATAAAGCTTCCAGGGGAAGGGGTCCTAGAACCTCAGGAAAGAACTTCTGAAGGTCCCCAGGCCCGTTCGGGGATGGTGGGAGGAAGACTGAAGTTCTTTTACCCCAGATGGGCCAGCAATATTTCAGACCTATGGGTCACTTCCATCGTGAAAGAAGGTTACAGAATAGAATTCTCGTCTCAACCAAAAACTGCATTCTTCAAAAAATCAAAGGTGCCGGTAGGCATCAAACGAAGGGCCATGAGATCCTGCATTTCTGTGCTCCTGGAACAAAGAGTGGTGGAAGAAGTTCCCAAACGAGAATGGTTTCAAGGAATTTATTCCACGGTCTTCTTGGCCCCAAAACCTCAAGGAAAATGGCGTCTCATCTTGAATTTGAAAGGCGTGAACTCCTTGCTCAATGTAAGGACGTTCAAAATGGAATCCTTGAGGACCATCTTGAAGTGTGTCAAAAAAGGAGACTGGATGACCTCAATAGATTTAAGGGACGCCTACTATCATATTCCGATACATCAAGATCATGTACGTTTTCTCAGATTTTGGGCGCTAGGAAGGCACTTCCAGTTCCGGGGTCTACCGTTTGGCCTCAGTCTGGCTCCAAGAACGTTCTCAAAAGTTCTGGTTGCCTTAATAGCCTTTATAAGGGTAAAGGGTATCGAGATATTCCATTACTTGGACGACATTCTTATCCTGGGTCCATCTCAAGAAATCGTGGCTCAACATACGTTAGTCGCAATGTCCATTCTTCAAGACCATGGTTGGCTCCTGAACTTGGGAAAGAGCTCCCTCGTTCCTGCGCAAACGATTATTTTCCTGGGGGCGGTAGTGAATACCGTGTCTGCACATGTGTTCCTGTCTCCAGAAAGGGTCGAGAAGATCAGAGACAAAGTGAGGGGACTACAAGATCTCGAAGCGGCACCTGCAAGAGTAGTCATGAGCCTCCTAGGTTCCTTGACGTCTACAATAGGCTTGGTGAAGTGGGCCCAGTGGAAGTTCCGTCCAGTTCAGTACTGCTTCCTTCTCCAGTTCAACAGAGTGGAAGCAAATTGGGAACAGGTGATATATCTTCCCCTTCCGGTAAGAAAAACCTTAAACTGGTGGAGGAGCGAGAAGAATTTGACGACTGGCTTCCCGTTGGAAGACCCCCCTTGGAAGGTTATTACGACAGATGCCAGTTCTTTTGGATGGGGTGCCCACTTCAGCTCGGTATGGACTCAAGGGAAGTGGACCCTAGAAGAGAGTCACCTACACTCAAATTTGAGAGAACTGAGAGCGGTTTACAAGGCCGTTTTGAGGTTCCTACCGAGGCTAAAGAACTCTTGGGTCCTAATCAAAACGGACAACCGAGCGGTGGCCTCGTATGTGAACAACCAAGGTGGCACGAGGAGCAGATTGCTGCTGGAAGAACTCGCTCCCTTAATGGTTATAGCAATGACGTCTCTTCAAGGTCTAAAGGCCTTTTATCTCCCAGGCTCGGAGAACGTAACAGCAGACTTCCTCAGCAGAAGGGAAATTCTTCCGGGAGAATGGCATCTTCACCCGGCGATCTTTGCAGAAATTGTTCATCGGTGGGGCATGCCCCAGATCGACCTGATGGCATCATCTCAGAATCACCAGGTGGAGAATTACTTCTCTCTCCACCCGGACCGTCAGGCTCTGGGCCAAGACGCTCTCTCTCTCCCTTGGTCGTTCGATCTGGGGTATGCTTTCCCTCCCCTACCTATGATACCCAGGTTCCTGAGGAAGGTTTGGTCGGAAGGCAGGAAAGTCATTGCCGTAATCCCAATTTGGCCTCGGAGACCGTGGTTCCCCCTATTGACCACGATGAGCCAGGAACAGCCTTGGCCTCTGCCAGTGATGGAGGATCTGCTTACACAGGGTCCGGTATTCCATCCTCATCCAGAACGCCTCAAACTGGGGGTATGGATCTTGAGAAGGAAAGACTCCAAGTACTAGGCCTCTCGGAGGCTGCGATCAATACCCTTCTGCTCTCTAGAAAGGCTTCCACTTCCTCATGCTACCATAGGGTCTGGGATGTGTTCCAGTCTTGGGCATCGTCCAATGGTGTGGACTTTCTACATCCTAGCAATACGGAAGTTTTGGAGTTTCTGCAAGTGGGCCTGGACAAGGGCCTTAGTCTCAGCACCTTAGAGGTTCAGTCTGCGGCACTCTCAGCTTTGTGCAACATCTCATGGGCTTCGGATCCTTTGATTTCCAGGTTCTTCAAAGCGGCCTTCAGGTTGAGGCCTCCTTCCAGGTCTACTACCCCTCCTTGGGACCTTCCTATGGTGCTTAATTATCTCACGGAGGATCTGTTTTTTCCTCTTGAAGGTTTGGATACTACACTCCTAACGTATAAGACTTTGTTTCTGGTGGCGATTACTTCCGCAAGACGGATTTCAGAGATTAAGGCGTTTTCTACATCTTCTTCTTGTTTACAATTCTACCAAGATAGGGTATGTCTGAAACCTAAGCCAGAGTTTCTTCCCAAGGTGGTTTCTCAGTTTCACCTCTCTCAAGAAGTGGTTCTTCCATCATTTTACCCCAACCCCTCTTCTCAGGAAGAGGTTAGATGGCAACGTTTGGATGTCATGAGCTGCTTGTCTGCGTATCTTAGACGTTCTGAGTCTTTCCGTAAGACGGACCAACTCTTCGTTTTGCCGTTGGGAGCTAGGAGAGGTGAGGCGGCCTCTTTATCTACATTGAAACGTTGGATTTCTCTGATAATTAAGAAGGCGTATGTCTCTAAAGGTCTATCACCTGCAGAGGTGATAAAAACACATTCTACTAGAGCATTATCAACTTCTTGGGCTAGCTGGGCAGAGGTTCCATACGATGATATTTGCAGAGCAGCCACTTGGTCTTCTCCAATGACGTTTATGAAGCACTACAAACTTGATGTGGAGTCTCGTTCCACCACCTTTGGGAAGAGTGTCCTCTCTACGGTCTCTTTATCCAGTTGATATTAAACTTTCTTTGCTGCATGTGTTCGGCTTGGTGTAATTTTTTACGTTATTTCCCACCCTAGATTTGTGAAGCTTTGGTATTACCCATAAGTGATGCTGCCATGATTAGCCAGGAATAGAGAAAATTTATGACAAACTTACCGTAATTTTCTTTTCCTGGCTATTTCTCATGGCAGCATCAGGGTTCCCGCCCATTCTCTATTTCAGCTTTATAATTGGACTGAGGTGTAAGGGGAGGAGGGACTCTTTATACCTATCAGTCTGATTAATTAATCTAATTAATTCCTGTCCTGTGACTACTAAGGGAGGAGCTACCCATAAGTGATGCTGCCATGAGAAATAGCCAGGAAAAGAAAATTACGGTAAGTTTGTCATAAATTTTCTCTATTTGTTGCTTTCCTATGGGGCTTCTGTGTCACGTATTAGTTTTACTCTGTTATTATGACAGCCACTAGACGAGGAGTTAACCCTGTAATGTAAACATTGCAGTTTCACAAAAACTGCATTGTGTTGCAGGGTTAAGGTGCCGGGGACATAAAGTGATCTGGGTGACTACAGTGTTCCTTAAGGATCACACATGTCATGTGTTCTTAAGGGGTTATGTGAAAAACATCTCATGTGGTTATCCTTGATTCCTTTACAAGAACTAGGGAAAATTTAGCTTTAGATTTTTTTGGGATATGCCTCATAATGTAATATACTTTGCTTACAAGCACTATTATATAGGCTCTGGTGTTTCTAATTAAAATTGTCTGATATTTGTTCTTATGTACTGAATTAGATCTGTAGTTATAGAACATGCCTTAATTCGGTCATTTCTTTTTTCTACAGTCTTAGACTTGACCCGTCATTGTTGAGTAAGATTTAATTCTATGGTTCTTAATGAAAAGAATAAACACAAAATGTCTTCTAGGTCTGAGGCTTCCAAGGCCTGTGCCTAATTGAAAAAGAAATGTTAAAGGAACATTATAGGGTCAGGAACACAAACATGTATTCCTGACCCTATAGTGTTAAAAACACTATCTAGCCCCCACTCCCCCCCTGCTAAATTTAGTAAAAAAAATCTTACCTTTATTCCAGTCTGATGGTGCTGGCTCTGCCCCTTAGCTGACATCAGAAGTGATAATCTCAGCCAATCACAATGCTTTCCCCTAAGAGATTGTCAATTCTGATGATCTCAGCCAGGGTGCAGAGCTAAACGCCACCCTGGCCGATCCGCACCTCCTTATAGAGATGCATTGAATCAATGCATCTCTATGAACAAAGCTCAGTGCTTACATGCAGAGGGCGAAGACTCTAAATGTGAGTGCTGCACAGTGCAGCACTGCCCCAGGAAGCATCTTTAGCAGCCATGTCAGGAGTGGCCAGTGGAGTTATCACTAGGCTGTAATGTAAACACTGCCTTTTCTCTGAAAATTGTTTACTGCAAAAAGCCTGAAGGGAATCATTATACTCACCAGAAAAATACATTAAGTTAAAGAGACGCTCCCATCTATATACATATTGCTATTGCATATAGTCGGTCTCTGTCTTCTTGAAAAAAGCTGCTTATAGCTGTAGTGATTGACATCCCATTAAAGGACTCTGGGGGGAGGAAGGGGTTAAACTTATCTTTTTCTCCAGCACCAGGTGGGGAGCTCTCCTCCTCCTGAATGCGCATGCGTGGCAGGAGCCGCGCGCACATACAGCCAGTCCATAGGAAAGCATTCACAATGCTTTCCTATGGACGCTGCCGTCTTCTCACTGTGATTTTCACACTGAGAAGCGCGGAAGGCCTCTAGTGGCTGTCAATGAGACAGCCACTAGAGGCTGGATTAACCCTAATATAAACATAGCAGTTTCTCTGAAACTGCTATGTTTATAGAAAAAAAGGTTAACCCTAGCTGGACCAGGCACCCAGACCACCTCGTTAAGCTGAAGTTGTCTGGGTGCCTATAGTGGTCGTTTAACAGGAGGCACTTGCAGGATGTTTTTTTTAATTTTTATTTATTTGTTTAATTTGCATATTGTTGTGCATTATTTATATAATGCAATAAAATAAGATTCTGGTCACTGTTATCCTTCAATAAACAAAAACATGACTATTCTCAGAGGATCTGCTGATTTGTAGCTTAGCAACAGGTAGATATAAAAATATTGCATCTGAATACATGCAACAGGACACGGTGATCACTGAAAGTTCTGTATGTACCACTTCACCCACATATTAACATTTGCCAGCTTAGCATACCTTTGTCTTCCAGTTGCAAGGTACCCTGTCTTTTGAATACTTGGTCACGAATGGTCACCTCAGCCTCACACCTGTACGTTGTCCCTGCTGCCCATTTTTTCTTTGCAGGGATTTCCAAGCTCCACTTCACATTAAACAACTCCCCATTCTCCGTTATGTCTTCATTATCACTAGCACTCATCAATTTCTCTTGATCATGGTACCAGGTCAGTTTTACAGGTACATGTGGGTAAAGTCCATACATAGAACATCGCAGAGTGGGAGGCTGTTCTTTAGTGTGGGAGGTCACTTGTAGGGATTGTGGGAGTGCTGTAAGAGACAGACTATAATTAGCACTTCAGAGGAAGTTCTGCATTACTTTTATAGACAGATAGGGGCTGGACGGCAGATGATTGAAGGGCCCTTGGACTGTTACATCTGGAGAACAATTTGACATCTTGCCAGGGGGTTGCACATGGGGCTAGCACCATAACCACTATAGTGGGTTGTTGTGGTTGGTTAAAGTGCTTATAATGCCCCATCTGAATTTGATGGGGTAAGGCACAGCATTAGAATTAATGTGCCCAGCAGAAATAATGTTCTGCTAATATATGGATATTTGGACACCCTAGCCCTATCTCACCATGTAAGCTTTGTTGATAACACAAATAGGCATATATACCGTATACTTGCAGGTGCACTTTTCTTTGGAGAAGTCTCTTTCCTGGACACATCCCAACACAGATCCTGTAACCTCCCATGGAGATGCTTGCATTTTCGATGGTAAGTAAGCTGTAACCTATGCCCGAAACTAGTCCAGCCAGGTTTGTGTCAAGTCCCTTCCAGGTAGTAGAACCTCCATAGCAATTAATAGTGCAATTCAGTTGAACTGTGCCACCAACAGGCACAATGGGATCCTGAGGGAGCACATTAAAAGAAGTCTGGGCTGGAAAAAGAAAGAAAAGGTGTTTAACCTCATTAAGGACCAAACTTCTGGAATAAAAGGGAATCATGACATGTCACACATGTCATGTGTCCTTAAGGGGTTAAGGGATTACCTTGGTACAAAATCAAAATATGGTTTAGAATAATTAATTGTATATGATCCATTAGTGAATGTGCTTGTGTACAGACGGTGAACATACAGTAGGTACTAAAAATCAATGGGATAAAGGATGTGAAGGGGGTAAGGGCTGCAATCAGGGCTAGTAGCAGTAGTCTGTAACAATGGAAACCAGACCAAATGGTCTAAAAGGATAAACAACAAAAAGTAGGCCTATGTAGATAAAAAAAAAAAAAAGGTAGAGTAAAAAGTCTCACTTAAGACAACAGAATAAAATAGGGGTGAAATCCTCAGGAGTTGATCCGTCAGGATAATAAAATGTAAATGTCAATAAAAAGTCATATAAAAGTTTCACTGATATATCTTTGATTTTAGAATCTATTATTATTGTTGAAAATGTTTTTGATACAGGTTATTAGCCCAATTCAAATCAATTACCGTAGCTTAAGTCAACAAGAACTGTTCATCAAACTAGAAAAGTCCCTTACTACTTGTCACGTATTCATCCGCCTATAAAAATGTGATTAATGGAATTTACTGTTCAGACAGGAAAAGTTGTGCCGAGCAGCAATCAAATCCTCAGGAGGGTTTGTGCTGAGCAGCAGTTATGCAAATGGAAACCTGGTAACTGCCTTTGGGGTCAAAGGCCGATTACAGCCAATCAGATCCAGAGGAGGGGTATTTAGGCCCAGTTCTCATCCTGCTCCGTGCCCTGTCGTGATTTGCCTTGTGGTTGTCTGAGAGTGTGTTATTGATTCTGGTAATTCTGGTTATTTGACTTTGGCATTGTTTTTGACTTCCCTGTTTTCTGGCATCCCCAACCCCTGGCTTTTCCTTATTGTTGTGTCTCTTTCTGTATCCCTTGACCTCGGCTATTCCTTACTATTCTTTGGTACGTTAGTCCGGCCATTCTAAGGTCTGGTATACGTTACCGATCAGTCCTCTGTGTTACACAATTCTATGTGCTGGATCATACTGTAATCCTGACACTTCTGAGATAAAGCTAAAATGGGAAATAGCCACTGTAAAAATATATATATATATTGACGAACAAATTACTCCACTGAAACACATCCCTACAACCATCACCCACACTAATATCAAAACTATGCTACAAGGAAACCCCAATACTCACCACCTATCAAGCGATCACTCAGAGCCCAAACTAATCCTTACCCTGGTCCCTTGCACAAATCCCACCAACCCATTACCCACTCATATCACACACCGTCATACCACAATTGCAGGAGCACACATTCCCCACCACCCAACAAATATCTGTTGTCTGTCTGTTTTTCTTACTCTTCTTTTGTCAGGGTGTCGGTCTTTCGGTCAGTGTAAGAGAGCCTAAAAGTCTTTGCGTCCGGTTTAAGATCCAGTGTGTCCAGATTGTCATATATGTCTATGCTTTCACCTCTGCCATAAGTGAGAGCTCTTCCAGTGTTCGGAGTTCCTCCATGCTTTGGTACCTCAACATCAAGGGGGGTGCAGTCTGTTGTTTCCAGTAGAGAGGAATTAGAGTTTTGGCTACATTAAGTATCCTGATTGTTAGGGATTTTTTATATGTAGAGGTTTTTGTTCTGGTATGGTGGATGAGGAATGTTGCAGGGGTCATTGGTGGTGGGGTG
This sequence comes from Pelobates cultripes, assembly GCA_933207985.1. Taxonomy (NCBI): domain Eukaryota; kingdom Metazoa; phylum Chordata; class Amphibia; order Anura; family Pelobatidae; genus Pelobates; species Pelobates cultripes. Next base: position 70,367,787 of record OW240916.1, on the reverse strand, counting down.
TCTGAGAACCTTGTGATGATTGTGTGGATGGTCGCCCAGAATGGTTTAATTCTTGGGCAATCCCACCATTTGTGGAGGTATGTACCGGGGTCTTTTGTACATCTCCAGCATGCGGCGTCTGTCATGGGGTCGTAGATGTGTGTGTGTGTGTGTGTGTGGTATGGAGTGCGCTACCAGAGAGCTAGGATTTTGTACACTGTTTATTGCATCCTGCTCGACGGAGCACAGTGTAGCGTGAGGGTGCAAATTTTCTCCCATTGGGCCGGAGAGAATGTGGTGCCTAGGGCTACCTCCCATCTCCCCATGAAGCTCTGTGGCGGTAGTTTCCTCAACCGCAGTATCATACCATAGAGCGTGGAGAGGCCTTTTTCCATTGGGTCTGGATCCATGCAGACCTCATAGAATTCCGTTAGGGGTCTGGAGGTGTAGTTGTTCTGGAGGGTCGTCTGCGCAAATCCTTTTGTTGTTTGTATCTAAACCGCATCATGAACGATTGATCTTCGGTCTGTGCCAGGGCCTCTAGGGGTTTAATTTGGTCGTTGTCTGTTATGTGGCAGATCCGTGGTATAGTATGGCCCAGGAGCTGAGTCAGCGTCCCTGCTTCTACTCCCAGTGGGAAGGTCTCGTTATGTACTAAGGGGAGTAGCGGGGACAGTGTGGTGGTGAGTGAGTGCGGTGTGGCCATTGCATGCCATACTTGCATGGTTGCTTTTATGAGGGGGTGCTGGGCAGCCAGCCGTTTGTCTTTCTGATGGTCCAGCCAGGGGAGGGCCGAGATCGGCCTGCCCACTTGTGCTGACTCGATGTCTCTCCACGGCTT
>OW240916.1:70349032-70364032 GCA_933207985.1 Pelobates cultripes | reverse complement strand
GAGGAGGAGCAACAGCGACCCCAAAGACATCGGCGGGGTATCAGGTACGTGACTGAAGGGGTTTTCACCCCTTCAGCAACTGGGGATGGGTGGTGGGAGGGAGAGGGGACCTGCAGTGCCAGGAAAACGGATTGTTTTCCTGGCACTGGAGAGTTCCTTTAAGGGAGGGGATGACAGAGTGCTTCAAGCTTCAGAAGCTGTGTCCTTAACGACTGAGACAAATGTACACGTTGTGATCAAAACAAAACGTAAACAAAGGAAAAAGAAGAGTGAGACCGTAAGGTCCTAAATTAAAGAATAGTTCATAAGGAAAGGGAGCCCTACCTTTATTAATCCTAATGATGGGAGCAATATTAAAAATGGACAGAAAGTAAGGGAGGTCTTGGAGGAGGCAGTAGTTTCTCAACACACATTCAAATCCTAAATGCTAACCTACTCACAAGAGGGAGACCAGGCTATATCAAAAAAATTACAAGTCTAGGTAGCATAGGTAAAGTGTAGAGAATGGAAGAAGCATGTAGTAACAAGAAAAACTTTGGGCTAATTAGGGGATGAGCCCATGTACTTAACCTAAAGGAGGAGATGGAAAATGGAGACTCCCAAGACCCAAGCCCAAGTCTAAATCACTATAGAGAAAGGACAGTGATTGATAAAGGTATACCTCGGCACTGTGATAGAACACACAGGAGCCTACATATGTACCTCTCCCTGCCTATTCAGGTCTACCTAAATTAACCCAAATAAAAGTCCATATACCTCAGCACTGTAATATTACATACAGGTGCCTACCTACATACCGCTCCCTGCCTGTCCAGTAAACTAGTATACATTAAGTTAACCTAAATAGAAATTCCTATTCCTGTGCTACCAAATGAGTGGTAAAGAAAGAAAAAAATAAGTAAATTAAAATTTGCTCGACGCGCGATTCGGCATATTAGCATGCCATCATCAGGAGCAGTGAACCAGTACTGTAGCCATTTATATATTGCTTGTCACGTTGTAATCAGTCAGCTGTGTATCCACGTGGGTGTATACTACCGAACTGGCTGCCTCCCGATTGGTCACGGATCCGATCACGTGACCAAACGTCATAGTCTAATTAGCCAATTGGAATAGGCACACGTGGGTAGACCAGGCGCATAGGAGGGGGGAGTGGCAACGTGACGTAAACCAGTGACGAAATCACACTGCCACCCACCGAGCCGGTCCCTTCAACCATAAGGGATGTTTAATCGTTAAGTTATAATGTAAGGCTGGCATAAAGGAAACTCAGTACCTAAGTAATGTAGTGTTTAACCCATACTGTTATTGTTATCACAGTAGGTCCCTACTGTCTAAAAGTTAACATATACAGGAATTATTTAAGTGGGCCAAAAGACCCAAATCAAAATTATATTGGGTTAATAATAACCCTTTACAGTGAACTGCAAATACATGCCTGTCTGTAATATGAAGTAGATGTAATAGGGACAATAAATGGGTAAAATTGCTCAACATACAATAAGGTAAAGAGAACCTTTGTTTGATCTAGTGCAGTCATCACTATAGGCGGCCGCCTATTAGGAAAGCTACATACAGGATAATATTAAAATGTAACTAATATAATTACTGCTACTATCCATATAGACGGACAGAGGTAGGATAATCCTTGTTATATAACACACATCAAAAAATAGTTACAAAAATGCGGCAAATGAAAAGCCCTCATTTAATCCTACGGGTGAGAGGGTCTTAAGTCTGTAAATCAAGTAGGATTCCCGTTGTCTCAGCTTTACCTCCCAGTCACCTTTTCTTCGAGTCTGTGGGATATGTTCAATTCCCACAAATCTGATCTTTTTAGATGAATTAGAATGATGTATTTTCAAATGACGGGATATCGGAGTCTCTAAAGGTCTCCTAACTGAATTGACATGTTCCCTGATTCCCAATTTAAAGGGTCTGAAAGTTTTCCCCACGTATTTCATGCCACATGAGCAGGTAAGTAGATAGATCACTCCTTCAGTTCTACAAACTAAAAACCTTGATTTTACGTTATATGTCTGTTCAGGCGTAATTTGCCTCTTTCATATTATGTGCACCCACACTTACTATATATAATTTTATGCAGGGGAAACAGGGCTTTCATGTAACATTAAATATTTAGGTATGAAACATAATGTAATATGAATAAAATATAAAAGTGGGATAAAATAAGAATTTTTAAAATAAATTTAGTTCTAAGTGACATTCTAACTGTGAATGTCATAATACTGTTTGCTTTTACTGCAATAAAACACATTTTTATTCAGCGATGTCTCACGTGTAAAACAGTACCCCCTATGTACAGGTTTTATGGTGTTTTGAGAAGCTACAGGGTTAATTATAGTATGTTACATGTTTCAGTTTTTCAGCCTATGTTGCCTTTGAGACCGTATAGCAGCCCAGGAATGAAAATTAACCCCATCATGTCATACCATTTGTAAAAGTAGACAACCCAATGTATTGCAAATGGGGTATGTCCAGTCTTTTTTAGTAGCCACTTGGTCACAAACACTGGCCAAAGTTAGTGTTAATATTTGTTTGTGTGTGAAAAATGCAAAAAAAACGAATTTGAACGTCAATTTTGGCCAGTGTTTGTGACTAAGTGGCTACTACAAAAAGACTGGACATACCCGATTTGCAATACCTCGGGTTGTCTACTATTGCAAATGGTATGCCATGATGGGGGTAATTTTCATTCCTGGGCTACCATACGGTCTCAAAGGCAACGTAACCAATCTGGCGAATTTCAATGTGAAAAAAAAAGAAACAAGCCTTACATTTGACTCTGTGACTTTTGAAAACAGCATAAAACCTGTACATGATTGCTACTGTTATACTCCGGAGACTTCGCCGACAACAAATACTAGTGCTTCAAAACAGTAAAATGTATCACAACAATATTGGCTGTGTAAGTGCCATTTGTGTGTATAAAATGCAAAAAAATTTTACTTTGCTTGATGATATCGTTGCAATACATTTTACTGTTTTGAAACACTAATATTTGTGTTTAGCGAAGGCGTCCGAGTAAAACAGTACCCCTCATGTATAGGTTTTATGGTGTCTTGGAAAGTTACAGGGTTAAATATAGTGCTAGCAAATTAACCCCTTAAGGACTGAGCAAAATGTACACGTTGTGAACGAAACAAAATGTAAACAAAACCTGGCATTTGAGCTACATGTCTGTCCAACAGTAATTCACCTCTTTCATATTAAATGCACCCACCCTTATTATATATCATTTTATTCAGGGGAAACAGGGCTTTCATTTAATATCAAATATTTAGCTATGAAACAATTTAATATGAAAAAAATGGGAGAAAATAAGAATTTTTAAAACATTTTTACTTCTACATGACATTTTAACTGTCAATGTCATAATACTGTTTGCTTTTACTGCAATAAAATACACATTTGTATTCAGCAAAGTCTCACGTGTAAAACAGTACCCCCTATGTACAGGTTTTATGGTGTTTTGGGAAGTTACAGGGTCAAATATTGCATGTTACGTTTGAAATTGAAATTCGCCAGATTGGTTACGTTGCCTTTGAGACTGTATAGTAGCCCGGGAATGAAATTTACACCCATAATGGCATACCATTTGCAATAGTAGACAACCCAAGGTATTGCAAATGGGGTATGTCCAGTTTTTTTTAGTAGCCATTTGGTCACAAACACTGGCCAAAGTTAGCGTTAGTATTTGCTTGTGTGTGAAAAATGCAAAAAATGCCAATTTTGGCCAGTGTTTGTGACTAAGTGGCTACTAAAAAAGACTGGACATACCCCGTTTGCAATACCTTGGGTTGTCTACTATTGCAAATGGTATGCCATCATAGGGGTAATTTTCATTCTTGGGCTACCATAGGGTCTCAAAGGCAATGTAACCAATCTGGCGAATTTTAATGTGGAAAAAAATGAAACACAAGCCTTATAGTTGACGCTGTAACTTTTGAAAACACCATGAAACCTGTACATGAGGGGTACTGTTGTACTCGGGGGACTTCGCTGAACACATATATTTGTGTTTCAAAACAGTAAAAAGTATCGCAGCAATAATATCGTCCGTGTAAGTGCTGTTTGTGCGTGAAAAATGCAAAAAACGTCACTTTTACTGGCGATATCATCGTTGTAATACATTTTACTGTTTTGAAACACTAATATTCGTGTTCAGCGAAGTCTCCCGAGTAGAACAGTACCCATGTACAGGTTTTATGGTGTCTTGGAAAGTTATAGGGTTAAATATAGTCCTAGCAAATTAAATTCCCTTTACTTTTGGCATGGGTTGTCAGGCAGGTCCCGCTAATTGTAATTAAGATACCTAATTATGTAAAAATATTACATAAATATATATGTAGAATTAATATATTTATGTATGTATGTATATATAATTTTTTTAAATGTAGGTATATAGTGATATATACGTATATATGTATATAGATATATATATATTATTTCGTTCTACGTGTATTTTGATATAAATATATAGATATATATATATATATATATATATATATTAATATCACAATACAGTTAGAACTAAACACATCTATATATTTTTTTTAATTTTATTTTTTAACGTATTTACATATTTAATTTTTTTATAATATATATATATATATATCAATAATTATACATATATTTAATCAGTATCAGTCTACGTGTAATTTGATATTAATATATATATATATATATATATTAATAGTAAAATACACCTAGATAGTATATGTGTGTGTGTGTGTATATATATATATATATTTTTTTTTTACACTTTATTAATTTATTTTATTTTTATTTCCAGCTAGCAGGGGGACCACCTGTCATTGCAGGCAGCCCCCCTGCTGGCAATGCAGGAGGCAGCTAACCCGGCCATGTGATTGTGAGGTCCTCGCAAGGACCTCACATGGCCAGGGGGGACCGGAGGAGGAGGATCTGCCGCGGGGGGGCTCCCTGGGAGTCCCCCCACCGCGATCGCTGGCGACTGGGTAAGTAAGGAAAGACCGGAGGGCGTACTATTACGCCAGGCGGCGTTTAGAGCTGCCTAAAATAGGGCGTAATAGTACGCCCTCTGGTCTTAAGGGGTTAAATTCCCTGGACTTTTGGCCTGGGTTGTCAGGCAGGTCCCACCAATTGTAATTAATAAAATGTCCTAATTATGTAAAAATATTACATAAATATATACGTAAAGAGAGAAAATTATATATATATATATATATATATATATATATATATATATATATATATATATACACACACACACACACACACACACACACACAATTTTTTAAATTGTGATATATACGTATATACTTATGTATATAGATATATTTCTTTCTACATGTATTTTGATCTAAATATATATTAATTTAAAAATACAGTTAGAACTAATTTACACATTTTATTTTTTAACTTATTTACATAATTTCTAATATATATCTATATATATATATATATATATATATATATATATATATATATATATATATATAAATCAATAGTCTACATGTATTTTGATATTAATATAAAAATACACTTAGTGTATGTGTATTTATGTATAAAGGACCTTGCGATCACATGGCCCAGGGGGGCCGAAACGGACAGAGGGGGACTCCCTGGGCTGCCAGGTGAGATCCCACGCCAGCGACCGAGTAAATAAATAGGACGGCAGGGATGTGCTATGCCCCCCTCCCCCAGCGTTTAGAGCCGGGTCCCCAAAGGCGGCATAGCACACCCGCCATCCTTAAGGGGCTAAAAGGGACACTCTAGGCACCAAAACAACTTCATCTAACTACCCTCAGGGGCTTAAACTATTCTCAAAAGGTTTTAACCCCCAAGTTACCTCTAGCGGCAATATCCACCCCCACCCAAAGTGGCATCCAGCTTCTTAAATTTCACTTTCAGAAAGAGTGAAACGCTGCCAGGCAGAGCCACTACTGATTGGCTGGGAGAGATCAGTGGACGCTCACAGCCAATCAGCAGCGCTCCTGCCCGTCAGTACTCAGCACTTCCCAAAAATGACATTTCAGAAGCTAGATGGCGCCTGCTGGAGGAGTGAGCATAGCCATGGCCGCTGGAGGCAACTTAAGGGTTAAACCGTTTAAGGATGTTTAACCCCCTGAGGGAAGAGTGCTCCCAGGAACCATAACAACTTACTTTAGATTAAAGTTGTTTTTGTGCCTGGAGTGTCCCTTTAAGTGTCCTTTGTCTATGTGAAATGTTGGTAGTTATGCATACACCCGTATGTATGTCTAAACAGATTTTTTACACAGACATATTGTATGGGTTCTGAAAGTTCCTGAACTTGCTCTTTATAAATCCGGTTCACACCCGTTTCAACCAAGTTCCCCTGAAACCTAACATCATGCAGTCTAAATTCATTACAACATACCCTTGGCTTATTACTTAGAGGTTTACAGATATTTGTTTTAAGTACACCACTATTTATATTAATCTGCCAAAATCCTGTTAATAATGCTACATAAACTAAGAACATTGCCTTACTGCATTAAATGTAGTAAAATTACTGTGGATTACAGAGCCTCGTCACTTACCCTAACAGTCACAGAACCTGGATTATAAAACTTCCAACCAGGAACCAAAATAGAATTTTCAAGTAGAACACCGTAAAGTGTCACTTCCGAGCTAATCATCAAAATCCTCTACCTCGTGAAAATCCCCTACCCTCCTCACTTCCGGTGAGGGGAATCAGCTGGAGCCTGTGCTACACATGCGTGCTAGCACTCCTGCTACCCCTCCAGAGCAAGGTCCTGGAAGATAAGTAAAGCTAGTTTTACACTTTCATTATAGTTAGTGCATTCACGATGCTTAGGAGCACATTTAGGGTTAAGTGAGGGTTCAAATTAGGGTTAGGTAAACTACTTTAACCTCTCTCACATCTTATGCTAACCCTTGGGGTAAAAGTTAAATTAAAGTGTGACATAAATCACAATTTAAAGATATTCTCCAGTGTGAAATATCACTAGGTAAAAACTAACCACCTAAATCTAACCCTAATTTGAACCCTAACATTAACCCTAAATGTCTCATGTCCTAAGCTTAGTGAATGCACTAAGTATAATAAAAGTGTAAAACTAGCTTTACTTACCTTTCACGACCTTGCTCTGTTGAAGTAGCAGAACATGCTCCAGCCGATTCCCCTTACTGGAAGTGACCAGAGTAGGGGATTTTTCACAGGTAGGGAAATTTGGTGTCACAAGCGTCCATAGCAAGGCTCTCTGCGTTCCGCAGCCATGTGGTTGGCGGACGCCATGTTGTGGTGGGCTACGTTTCCCACCATCACTGCTGTCAGCTGACATTGGTATAAAACTAAGCCGATATATAAAGAAATCTGAGTCTTAGGTTAGATTAGTGTGGATACGAAAAGGCCGCAGCTTCCAATATAAACATGGGGATCTCACGTTCACTACTTAAGTAACGCTTCGTTAGGTATAGGTGCCAGTAAACGGATGAAAGGTCTTTTGAAATTGGAACAAGGATCTTGTTAGTAAAGAGACACTCTACCCTCTAGGACCACTACAACTTACAGTAGTGGTTCTGGTGCAAAGAGACTGTCCCTAAATTCTCAACTATACAAACACTATTTTTCTTTGAGAAGAGGTAGTGTTTAAAGTGTGCTCCATAGCCACCCCTAGTGACAGTTACTCAGACAGCCAGGAGAGGTCCTTCCATTCTATCCATGAAGATGACAAACACTCTCCATAGCGATGCATTGAGCATTGTCAGAGCACAGCGAATGCTGCGCATGTTATATTAAAATGGCTGAGATTGTCTATTATGATGATCTCAGCATGGGAGGAGCGGCAACCGCTGCAAGATCTGTACAATGAGGGACTAAAGGTATGTAAACGGTATGGTGGGCATAATTTTTACTTGAAATACACTTTGTTAGGAGTACATATACAATCATGACACCATAACCACTACTATTGACTACTTACATGTTGAGGGCAGAGGACACTCCTGGCACATCATTACAGTGTGGATAGTGGTTATGGTACTTGGAATGTGACTTTAACTGGGTCCTCACTAATATGTGAATTGTTGAAATTTAAAACCCAAATATCAAAATTTAGGAAAAGAATAGCAGACCTGAAAAAAATCTCTAACTCAACAGCTTGGCTATTTTTGCTTGTATTTTCCATTTGGTTTTGTGATTAATTCGCTATTTAGACATATCATAGCAGGTCTGGCTTCATATTTACCTACCTTCTTTATCCACAGTGAAACAAACATTTGTGGATACTTTCAAATAGATCAACTAACCTATACTTTTTGCACATTTTTAGTGAAGGGATCATCATTGGAATTTAGAGAATATGTAGTTCTGGTCTGCTTTGGGTTTTTTCCCTCTTTTTTTTAGGTTTTCCATTTTGAAACCTTGCCCCGCTTCCTGGTAATGGGCCAAATGGTTTCCCACTTCTCTGAGTCACCCAGCTGTGAAAGCTTGGTGCCTTTTTCATTGCCATTCGTTGGCAGAGAGTGCTAGTTGACAACTTTCATGCAATTAATGCAATTCCACGTCCCACTATAAGCACATCTAATGATATGCTAATGCTGTACTGTTCAAGGACAGTTCCCTGGTGTTCCCAGGTGCATGTCATTAGATGTGCTTCTTTTTTCCAGTTCCTTTTAAAGCAGGTGTCCGGATACGGCCTGAGCATTGAGTGACACCTGATGGGCGGCCGTCCAATAGCGTGACCAGGCCCCTTTAAAAAATTGCACCAGCGTGGGAGGGAAGAAAGACAGGCCACGAGAACATTAGAGCCACGCCGACTCCCATCAGCCACAGCCACCCTCCTGCAAAAAAAAGTAAGAAAAATTAGCTGTGTGTATGTGTATGTATGTCTATCAGTATGTTTCTATCTGTGTGTATGTCTGTCTGTATTTCAGTATGTATGTAAGTATGTGTTTGTATGTATGTCTGTCTGTGTGTATGTATTTCAGTATGTAAATGTGTATGTGACTGTAGGTCTGTATGTGTATGTATGTCTGTGTGTATGTATGTGTATGTATGTCAGTGTGTTTGTATGTCAGTGTCTATGTATGTAAGTATGTCTGTATATGTCAATTTGTATGTATGTCTGTGTGTATGTATTTCAGTATGTATGTATGTATGTGTATGTGTCTATCTGTATGTATGTCTGTGTGTGTATGTATGTCAATATGTTTTGTATGTTTTTTTATGTATGTCAGTATGTCTGTGTGTGTGTCTGTATGTATGTGTTTTTGTATGTATGTCAGTATCTGTATGTCTGTATGTATATATGTCAGTATGTGTGTGTGTGTCTGTATGTATGTGTATGTATTTCAGTATGTATGTATGTATGTCAATATGTGTTTGTATGTCTGTCTGTATGTATTTCAGTCTGTGTGTATGTATTTAATTCTGTGTGTATGTATTTCAGTATGTATGTCTGTATGTCAGTATGTGTTTGTGTGTATGTATTTCAGTATGTATATGTATTTCAGTATGTATGTATGTCTGTGTGTGTTTATATATGTCAGTATGTGCTTGTATGTCTGTGTGTATGTATATGTATTATGTCAGTATGTGTTTGTATGTGTTTGTCTGTGTGTATGTATTTCTGTGTATGTCAGAATGTATGTCCTGTGTGTGTATGTATGTCAATATGTGTCTGTCTGTGTGTATGTGTCTATCTGTATGTCTGTATGTATGTCTGTGTGCATGTATTTCAGTATGTATATATGCCTGTGTGTGTGTGTATGTCAGTATGTGTTTGTACATATGTATGTGTTTGTATGTATATTTCAGTATGTATTTATGTGTGTATGTATGTGTCTGTATTTGTATGTATTTCTGTATGTATTATGTTAGTATGTGTCTGTATATGTCTTTGTATATGTTTTAGTATAGGAATTCATTCAAATTTTTTTCAAACTATAGTCTGGCCCCCAACAGTGTCTGAGTGAACTGGCCCCCTGTTTAAAAGGTTTGAGGACCCCTGTTTTAAAGGATCACTATAGTGTCAGGAAAACAAACTCATTTTCCTCTTGCATGCTGGATGATCCTCAGCCAGCATTGCCACACTGGCCATACCTTACTTTGGTTTCAGTGTCATCCGTCATGGTTGCCGAACCTGGCTTCCAGGCACTTGAGGGCCTACAAGCCTGGCTATGTACCGCACTGGTGGACTCACTGCCTGAAGCCCTTGCTGCTATGCACGGGGATGCCACTCCTGTCCCTGCGGGACCCACACCCAGCACCTCTGGGGCTCGGGACCCCTACTCAGGCGGCACCCTCCGCTCTGTGGACATGGGCTCTGCGTGCGAAAGACCTTGGACAGGTCATGGTGCTGTCACTGGCAAGGCCCACTAAAGTGAAATGATCTGGAATGTAAAGTGTATTTCAATTTAAAGGCCCAAGTGGCAAATGTTGTGGGAAAATGCCAGCCAAACTAGCTAGACTGGGCTCCGGTTCTGGTGGTCACCCAGATGAAGACATGCTCTGGGGCACCGGTCTTTGACATCCTGAACGAGTACCGAACTGGCAGCTCGGGTAACGCATCACCCGGTGAGGGTGTCCTTGAACGACCCTCACGCTATGTGAAAGAGACTTTCCTGGGCTCTCCTCAGACTGGTCCCCTCTGATCACCCACTCTTTATCCAGGTCTTCCTATACATCCTGCAGAATGGGCTCCCCCAGACCACATCGCAGAATTTCCTCATTATTACTTTGCCGCTCTTTGGACAAGGAGGTCCGGGCAAAACTCCTGAATGAATGCCCCCGTCCGACACTGCAGGATAAGGTGGCCCTTACCCCTGATTTTGACCTGGTGTTCACCACCTTCATGACGAGATCTGGGAAGGATCCTCACAAAGGCCTGGATCAGGGCCTACGCTCAGCCCAGGATACACTGCTCGATTTCAGTGGGCCATTGGCACAAATTTTCCTTACGGCGGATGATGCCCTACACGGCTGAGCTCTGGTTGCCGTCCATCTCCTTCAGGAGTGGGCTCAAAGGGCTAGTTGTCTCCTGGGCAATGCCAATGTGGTCCTCCACTCAGATCGATCGTTTGTCTGGACAATATTTCATTGATGGCGTCGCCAGACATCGTTCACAACCCTTCTTCTCGAGGACCTGGGGTTCATCATAAATGTGGAGAAATCAGAACTGCCTCCCTCTGGATCAGTCCAGTTTCTGGGTTTTGTGGTGGATTTGGTTCAGGCGGTGCTCTGCCTTCCCGAAGTATCTGCTATCACTAAGAATATCAGACGCCTGCTACGCAACCCACAGGCCACGTTGAGAGATCTGGCGCAGACGATAGGACTGCTGTCATCCTCCATTCAGGTCATATTCCTGGGACCCCTACAATATCGGGCTCTCCAATGCCTGAAGGTGCACCCAGGTCATCGGTCTCATACGACCGAATCGTGTGTCTTTTGGAGTCCAGTCTGGAACTCCATTGGTGGCTTGGACACAAGGAGGCCTGGAACGGCAAGGCGATATTCGGATCCTGGCCAGACTTCGTCCTGGAATCAAATGCCACTTGTCTAGGCTGGGGTGCTGCTTGCGATGGCATGGCGACAATAGCACATTGGACTCCGGAGGAGAAGACCCTTCACATCAGCTGTCTGGAACTGATTGAGGGGTCGTTCACCATTCGAAGATTCACCGAAGGGATGAGTCATGGCTCGCTGCTTCTAGGCAGCTGTCTGTTACATAAACCGGTTGGTAGGTTCCGTTCCAAACTTCTTTCGGATCTAACAAAGGATCTCTACCAGTATTGTCTGGACAAGAACTTATCGCTTGTAGCGGAATACAATCTAGTTGCGGGCTGGTTTTTCTCGACACTGGAGAAACGCCAGCGATTGGCAACTACATCCTCCGGTGTTTCAGATGCTGGACTTCCTTCGAGGTTCCCTCCACCTGGATCTGTTCGCATCCAGGGCGAATTGCCAGACAGATTTATTCTTTAGTTGGCTCCCGGATCCCCTCAGCGAAGCAGTGGACGCATTCCTCCAGGAATGGCCTCCCTCGGGAGTGTATGCGTTTCCACACCTTCTCCATGATTATCCGGACGTTAAATTGGAGCAAGCTTCTGAGGATGTCGCCTCTCCTAATCGTGTTGCTTTGGAGGAGTCGTGGTGGAGTTGTCGTGCAAAGACCCACTACTTCTGCCTGTCTCCAAGTTTCTCCTTCGGGATCCAGCAGGGAATCCACATCTGATGGTATTAGAGGGCTGTCTGTCGCTGGTGGCCTGGACCGTTTCCAGGGTTCCCGGGATGTGTCAGGCCTATCGACAGTGGCTAGATAGTTACCAGACGAGCGTATCTACACGATTCTGGCGATTCTAGCATGTCTGGTGAGACGTTTGGATCCCTTTATGGCCCCTATCATGGCCGTCCTGAACTTCTTGGCTGAATTGTTTTCTCAGGGTAAGTCGTATAGGACTATTACGTCTTCCGATCGGCTATCTCGGTGGCTCATGTGCCTTCTCAAGGTTTTGGTGTTGGTAAGGACACCTCGGTCTGCAGACTGCTCGAGACCCCCTGCTTCTTGCTATTCCTCATTTTGGGATGTCTCGCTGGTATTGCGCTTTCTTGAGGAATGGCCTGATAACGAGGAATTGACTCTGTGCCAGTTTTCCACTAAGCTGGCTCTACTGTTATGTCTTGTGTCTTTTCGTCACGTTTCTGATGTTCGTTCTTTTGATATAGAATATTTCTCCTTTTCACCGGATGGTGTGTCTGTTTCTATTTCAGGAAGAACAAAATCTAATTAGTCTTCTGTGTCGTATCCCTACTTTCCAGATAGACCACCACTCTGTGTAGCACGTTATCTACGGACGTGTAGCCAGTTGTGCATTTAGGTTTTGTGCTGACCCCTGCTCGGGCCTCCTTCTCCCCCCCCAGGGTGAGGGGGGTGACAGGGTGTTGACAGGGTGTGACAGTGTGAGGTGGCAGGGTGAGAGGGGTGACAGGGTGTTGACAGGGGGTGACAGGTGGGGTGACAGTGTGAGGTGGCAGGTGAGGTGGGGCGACAGGATGAGGGGGGTGATAGGGTGAGGGAGTGACAGGGTGTTGACAGATGGGGTGACAGTGTGAGGTGGCAGGGTGAGGGGGGGTGACAGGCGGCTGACAGGGGTGACAGGTGGGGGTGGCAGGTGAGGGGGGGTGACAGGGTGCTGATTAGGGGTGACAGATGGGGGTGACAGTGTGGAGGTGGTAGGGTGGAGGGGGGGGGTGACAGGGTGCTGACAGGGGTGGCAGGGTGAGGTGGCAGGGTGAGGTGGCAGGGTGAGGGGGGTGACATGGTGAGGTGGCAGGGTGAGGGGGGTGACAGGGTGAGGTGGCAGGGTGAGGGGGGTGGCAGGGTGAGGGGGGTGACAGGGTGAGGTGGCAGGGTGAGGGGGGTGACAGGGTGAGGTGGCAGGGTGAGGGGGGGTGACAGGGTGAGGGGGGGTGACAGGGTGAGAGGGGGTGACAGGTGCTGACAGGGGTGACAATGTGAGGTGGCAGGGGTGAGTGGGGGGGTGACAGGGTGCTGACAGGTGGGGTGACAGTGGAGGTGGCAGGTGAGGGGGGGGGCTTACAGGGATGAGGGGGGGTGATAGGGTGCTGACAGATGAGGATAGGTGTGAGGGGGTGGACAGGTGAGGGGGGGTGACAGATAAGGGACAGTGTGAGGTGCCAGGGTGAGGTGGGTGACAAGGTGTTGACAGGTGGGGGCATTATGGAGGGTGGCAGGGGTGGAGGGGGGTGACAGGGTGGAGAGGGGGTGACAGTGTGAGGTGGCAGGATGAGAGGGGGTGATAGGTGGGGTGGCAGTGTGAGGTGGCAGGGTGAGGGGGTGACAGGGTGTTTACAGGGGGTGACAGATGGGGTGACAGTGTGAGGGGGGTGACAGGGTGTTGACAGGGGGTGACAGTGTGAGGTGGCAGGGTGAGGGGGGGTCAAAATTTACCTTTTTCCCTGGTGGTCCAATGGGGTCAGTCTGTCCCTGGTGGTCCAGTGGGCTTTCCGGTCTGCAGCTCCGCCGGATGCAGAGCTGCAGATCACATGGGGAATGATCTCATTTCAGAGCGTTGCCGTGGTAACCCGCGGCAACACTCTGATTGGCTGGAGAGCGTGAGACACCTCAGTCTGCAGCTCACACCCGGTGGAGCTGCAGACTGAGGCCGGCTCTCTCCCCGGGCGGACTGACAGGAGGGGCCTCGCATCCAGCGGCACAAAGGGCAAGCCGCCGGGCCCCCTCCTGTGTCGGGTCCTCGGTCATAGACCGACAACCCGACATGTCAGTCTGCCCTCAGGTGATTTAGGCGGCCGCGAGGCCCCTGACTGCGCGAGGCCTTAGGCGGCCGCCTAAATCACCTAATTAGAGAGCCGCCTCTGGGTTTTGGTTGTCGGTGTGAGTTTATTCATCATGTCTTATTCCGTTGAAGTACTGGTGTGTATGGTATGACATTCTGCCTTGGCAGTTTACTTTCACAATGTTTCTTCTTCCTTACAGTGTAATCTGGATTTCTTCTGGTTCTGGCAGTTTCTCATCTGATTGTGCCTGCTAAAATTTGATTTGATTGGTTTTCATGCTCTCCTGCTCGACCTCATCAAGGAAAGCAGAAGTGGGGAGGGTTTATACTGCTGTTATTTTGTTCTGATTGGTTGTTCTGAAAAGTTACGTCAACTGTTTCTTTGCTGCATGAGGTTTCTATTAATGAAGGTAAAGCAAATATTCGTATATGTGTGTGTCTGTCATGTTTTGCCATATTTTATGGATGACATGTTGGTGCCATATGCTATTGTCGTCACATATGTGCTGCAATTTGTATGTGTGTTGTGTGCACTTTAAAATAAAAGACTTATTTAGGTACTGTGATGGTTGACAGCCAGGGTGCCTGTTCTACTTTAGCTTTAATAATACATTTAGATCATGGGCGTAGGAACCAAGGGGGATAGGGGGGGACGCATCCCCCCCAGCAAATCATGCGGGGGGGACAGGTTAT
>OW240916.1:70286614-70348932 GCA_933207985.1 Pelobates cultripes | reverse complement strand
GGGAGAGAGATTGACATCCATCACACACACAATCACACAATCATGCAAACCTTACACACACAGAAACACACAATGCATTCTTTACATACACTAAATGCACCCCGTACACACACTCAATGCACCCCTTACAGACGCACACACTGCATACCGTACATACACAGAAACACACCTTGCAGCCCTTACACATACAAACACAGATTCACACAATGCATTCCTTACACACATATCAGGACATCCCCTACACACTCCACCCCCTGTGAACAAACTCATTGGTGGAACATGAAGGTGGACCCTGGGACCCAGACCTTGAGCTGTGTAAAGGGCCCCAAAAAATGGAGCTGCTTCCCGTTCTCCCAGAACATTGATTTTTGTGACCACAGTTACAAACAGCCTCCAGAGAGCCTGTTCTACACCAGACCAGTGGAGCCAGACCGCAGCTAGAGCCCATCATCATCCTCATCTCGTTGTAAGTAGGCAATCTAGTATATTATTTGTGGCACTAATCTCTAATTTACCTCACATTAAAGAAACATTATAGTCCCCAGAACCACTGCAGCTTAATGTAGTGGTTCTGGTGTCTATAGCCTGTCCCTGCAGGCCTTTTAATGTAAACACGGCGGCACTCCAGCACTGGCGTTAGTTAACATGGCAGATCATATGGGTGGGGCGGCAAACTTTACTTTGCCTAGGTCGGCAAAAATCCTTGCACCGGCCCTGTCCGAGTGTCACATGACTACCCGGCGCTCAGTCTGACACTGCGCTTGCCAGACGTCCAGAGGTCCCCCTGCTATGTCAGGTAAAAGGGGGGACAAAGGTAGAAAAATAATTGGAAGGGTTTAGGGGGGCTACTAATATGGATGGGGGGAGGGGTAGGTAGAAAAATAATTGGAAAGTGTTAGGGGGGCTACTAATAAGGATAAGGGGGAGAGGGGTAGGTAGAAAAATATTTGGAAGGGTTTAAGGGGGCTACTAATATGAATGGGAGTAGGGGGGAGGTAGAAAAATTATTGGAAGGGGTTAGGGGAGTACTAATATGAATGGAAGGGGTAGGGTGGGTTCTAATATGCATGGAAGGGTTTAGGGGGTACTAATATGCATGGAAGGAGTAGGGGGGGGTTAATATGCGTGGAAGGGGTAGGTGGGGTTCTTTTGTGCATGGAAGGGGTAGCGGTGGTTCTAATATTCATGGGAGGGGTAGAGGTGGTTCTAATATTCATGGAAGGGGTAGGTGGGGTTCTAATATAAATGGAAGGGGTAGAGACGGGTAGTAAAATGTATGGAATGCATTTCTGACAGTGTCACTGAATGGCAGTTAGGAAATGTGGTCACCCTAAGTCAGGGGCAGTATTACACAATCTGTATATGTATAAAAAAATATAAAAAGTAATCTGCAAAGTACAAAATGTTTGTGTCATATGTCGTGCTAAAAATTAAGCTAGGAATGTGCATATTTTTTTTTAAAATAATTTTTAGAATAATGATACAGACATTTTATTTCTTACATTTGTGATGATTCTTTTTTCCTCTCTATATTCAAGGGACACTATAGTCACCAGAACCACAACATCTAAACATAGTAGTTCTGGTGTCTATAGCATGTCTTTGCAGGCTTTTTAATGTAAGCACAGCCATTTCGTAAAAAGGCAGTATTTACATTACTGATGAGGAATGCCTCTAGTGGACACTCAGATGGCCACTAGAGGTGCTTCCTTGTCGAGACATGAATGCCGCCCTATGAAGTATCTGCGCATGCGCACCAGAGAGCAATGACGCTTCTGAATAGAAGCGTTTTATTGCTCCCTGCTCGCACCCTCCTATTTCGTCATTTTGACAAAATAGGGGGCGCAGAATCAGGAGGATCCCGGCGCTGTATCCAGGTAAGTAAAATCCATTCCCTGTAGTGACCCTTTAAAGTTATTATTTAATCATTTATATAGCGACTGCAAATTCCGTACTGCTGTATAATGGGATAAACAACTCCTAGTTTACGGAATAAGAATATACCCGGCGAGTAAAAATGCTACCCCCCCAGATTTTTTTGGGTTCCTACGCCCATGATTTAGATGTGTTCCTTATGTGTTTAGATTGAGGGCACCCCTTTGTTTACAAATTTAGTTTAAAAAAACAAAACAATTAATTTACCTGTAATCTAACTCCAGAATAGTCTACATTCTGCAGTTGATTCACCTTCTGTGAGATCATCAGTCATTATTATTATTGGCATTTATATAGTTCCAACTTATTTAAGCAGCGCTTTACAATATTATTAAGTGGGAAAATAAAGAACAAACTATTACATATTTGGACAAGAAAAATAAATGGTTACTTGATGATCTCTCTATCAAATTCCATGCTTCACAAAGAGAAGACTTTGGGACATAGAGTGCATGCATGGCAATTGCTGGGCTCCAGAAATTGAATGCTTCTCATATTGGGAAGTATTAGGACCGTTACGTCTCAACATGCTGTGCGTCATTACACTGAACATGAAAACCTTCAAAAATCAAGGAACCCCTGTAAAAATATAGGGAGGCTTGGGAATAGGATGATGTCAGGATTACTATTTGATCCAGCACATAGAATTAAATCACAGCAAGGACTAATAGGTAACATCTTACTAGGCCTTAGAATGGCCTGACTAAACGTACCAGAGAATAGTCAGAATACTAGCCGAGGTCGGCAGTACAGAAAGAGACACTAGAATTAGGGAAAGCCAGAAGTCAGGGCTACCAGAATACAGGGAAGTCAATACGAAGCCAAAGTCAATAACCAGAAGAAAACGCTCAGAAACACACTCTCGGACAACCACTAGGGCAATGATGAAAAGGCATAAGGAGTTTAAATAAGCCTATTTCAGCTCTGATTGACCGAAAATCGGCCTTTGACCCCAGAACGTGTGCGCGCGCGTCTCCCTCGTGACGTTACGCGCACGGTGATGTCGTTATCAACATGGGCAGCTGTAGGGCTATAATTTGGCATGGATCCACAGTGGCCGGCGTCCATCAGCATGTTGCAGGGGTCAGGTATACAGACACACGGCCACTGGGTGCAAATGCCACAAAGTGAGGCTGAAGAAGTTACAGATGGTTATTAGGTTGCGCCACAGTTTCTTTTTTAAAATTTGTGTGTTCTAATAATTAATAATTTTAGCGGATGGCACTGGGCTGTCCTGAGAATTGCATATGTTTTGACTGCATTCATGTAAATGGCAAAGTTATATGCGTTAAATGTATTGTATTCGTCTGATTGTTCGGTAGCTTGTTCATTCCCTGAGTTTGTTCGAATGAAACTACCGAACAGTCAGACCTCCCCTGTGTGAAGTGTGCCTTCAATTACCCGTTGCAACATTGTTGGTAATTGACAAGCTGAGTAGCCGTCCTTTGTTCTCGGGGTTGGCTGCCATTCGGGAAACGAACACGTGGCGGCGGCCATTTTAAAACTCCCGAACAGCGGTGTTTTGCCGTCGAGTGTCTAGAACTCAAATCGGACACTCGACTTGGCGAACACCGCTGAGACCTCCACAAGCCCGGTCCGTTCGGTTCCAAACTACCGAACGGCCCCTCGTTCGGTAGATAGAAACAACCGAACGAGGGGATTCAGGCGAACCCTCCCTAGTCTCTGTAACTGGAGGCTTTCGAGTAGTTTGTTCCCTTACTCCAGGACCGACCACAGGGCCCCATCGCATGGAACCCCACTCGGCTGTTCTTTCCAGCGCGGTCGGTCATTTTATTCCCTCCATAAATTTCCCGAACCCCTGGTCTGATCTGGGTGATTTTTGGATATGTTGTTCACTCAGATCAGGGCTACCAGGGGATGTATAATTTAAACAGGTATCCCTAGGTTTAGGGGTACATCCAGAAACGGGGGGAATTGGTGTCCTGGATAAGGGGATTATGATGCAGTCTGAGGGGAGGAGATGTGTGGGAGGTTACTAGAACAGGATTGGCTACTGTACTGATTAATGGAAATCCCTCCCTTGCATGGGAGCAGGCTTTATAAGGCCACTGTCTGAATAAATCTTTAGTTCTGCTCCTGATACTGTGTGTCATCCAGTTATTGGGATTGCTGTTGGGATACTGATGTGATACTTTGCCTGCTGGATTTATAATTGCTTGTTCCTGAGCCTCCCTGGGATCCAAAGTGGAGATAGGCTGTGTAATACCAGCTCTTCGCTACAATAATATAGTAAAAATTGTACTTACAGTAAAAAAGCCAAACAGAAATGATTATAATTCAATATATAGGAATTGGTGGGAAGTCCAATTTTTGAGGTAATTGGATGATGAGGTGTAGATCTGTATTTATGGAGGTCTTGGGAAGGTGATGTCTCTTGATCTTACAAGGAGAGTTGAAGCAGCAGAGTCAGCAAAGAGTTGTGTAATATTCTCTCTCTATTTCTATTATCTCTCTCACATCAAAGCAACTAAAAGAAATAAGACATGCTGTTCCCTGGCGGTGATTTGCATGGCACGTATATGACAAGATTGGTCAACCATAGACATGCACCTAAGGTTGTAAAATGTTTTAAACTGACAGTCTTAAAAGAACTCTCCAGCCAACCCGTTTTACTCACCTGGTTCCAGCGCCAGGAGCCTTGTGAAGCCGCGCCCCCTATATCATCAAAATGACGAAATAGGTGGGCGCGAGCAGGGAGCAATCAGACGCTTCCATTGCTCCCTTGTGCGCGGCTTCGGCATTCATGCCGCCCTCTGAAGTCCTGAGCGCACTACCGCACATGCGCGCGGCCGCGTTGACTGACAGCTCAGCTCGCGGTCTTTGCCCGCCCCTTTCCTCTGCTGACAGGCAGGAGAGAGAAAGCACGCATACAGTGCCTTCTCTCTCCTGCACACGTCAGACGTATTTTAATACGTCTGACGTGTACAAGGCCTTTTTAGGGCCCTACTTGATAGGAAGTCCCTCTGGTGGCCGTCTGAGTGACGGCCACTGGAGGTATTCCTATCAATCAATGTAAACACTGTATTTTCTCTAAAAATACAGTGTTTACATTAGATTGTCTGCAGGGAGCTATAGATCTCACCTGAACAACTACATTAAGCTGTAGTTGTTCAAGTCACTATAGTGTCCCTTTAATGGTCTTCCTGCTTCTGTGCAGGAAATTTAAAGGACCACTCCACACCCATAAAGCACTTCATCTTCAGTATTAAAGAGCCACTATTTCTAGAGAAATCTGCACTTTTTTAGTAAGGTAATGAAGCATCCCTGGCTGTCAATAAAGCAGTCATGGCGATTTGCTTTTATCTTCCTTTAGCTCCCCTCAAGTAGAACGCGCCTGCCTCCCCCCAAATACTTCTTCTCAGACCTTAGATCGGGGCAGCATTCATTCTGAATGCTGTGCAGTTTGTGTGTGCCCCCATGAGTAGAAGCGCATGATTGAGCAGGAGCGCACTTGCACAGAGACATAGTTTCAGAGGCTTCTCATTGAGAAGCCTCTGATAGGCTATTTCCCCCGTGAAGAAACAGTCTCTTCCGGGTGAAAAGGGGCCTGCTTGCAAAGGCTACAGTTTATAAGAACTCGGCTTTTGCAAGTTCTTTTAAAGGGACACTATAGGCACCCAGACCACCCCAGTGGTCTGGGTGCAATGTCCCATATCCCTTAACCTAACAGTGGTAATTATTGCAGTTTCTGAGAAACTGAAATAATTACCTCTCAGGGTTAACTCCACCTCTACCAGACAGCCACTTAAGGGACATCCGGGTGTTTAGATGACTTTTCGTCAGTGCCACCGGAATCCCCAGATGAAAGCATTAATCAGTGCTTTCCTATGGGGAAATCCTAATGCAAGTGTGGCCATTGCCGCACATGTGCATTAAGGGTTCCCCGCCGGCTGATGCCAGGAGAGGAGAGTGGGCGGAGCTTGACCCAGCGGACATCTGGATTCAGGTAACAGACAACAGGGGTGCCGTGGGAGGGGGGTGCATGGGAGGGGGGCACTGTAGGAACCTATAGTGCCAGGAAAGCGGCTTTGTTTTCCTGGCACTATAGAACCTCTTTAAAATATATCTGCATGCATTTTTTCATTGGGGGTATATTCACTAAACAGTGATATATTTTATAATTTATTTTTAATCCCAAAAATGTACCTTTGAATGGTCATTAGATCAAGGAAAACCATAGTGTCTAAGTGTCTGTTTTCAAACACTGTGCGACCCAAGATGTGTGTATTTGGCCAAAGGATCTTGTCATATACTAGAAGTAGGTATGGGTTTTTCTCATTTTGGTTATCCGTCTAGCAGGCAGGTGTTGTGGAGTGGTGCTCTATGGACACAAGATGTTGAACAGTATCCAGCGACTGATTTTTTGGACACACACACCCCACCCCCCCATTCGGCCCATCTAGTCTGCTCAATTTTCTAGATACTTTCATTAGTTCCTGGCCTTATCTTAAGTCTAGGATAGCCTTATGTCTATCTCACGCACAGGGCCATTTGAAGGAATTTGGGGGCCCCAAGCAAAATGAACATGGAGGCTCCCCCACTTCCAACCCCCCCACCCCCCACATGCACGCAAAGCCTACAGGAACCACAGCATAGCCATACAGTTTAAGTTCACCCACACTTTATATAAATAAAAAAGGTTTACAGTGCAAATACTGCTTAGCGCTCTGCCCTGCCCCTTAGTGGTCTTTCCTCTCCCCACCCTCCTTACCAGTCTCTCCTCACCCCCTCCCTGTGTTCTCCTCATCTCCGCTTCTCCTCACCCCTCCCTGTGTTCTCATCTCACCTCCCCCTTCCCTATGTTTTCCTCATCTCCAACCCCTCTCCTTTGTTCTTCTTACTCCTCCCCCCATGTTCTTCTTACTCCCCCCCACCCTCCTGTGTCCTTCTTACTCCCCTTCTTCCTCCCTGTGTCCTCCTTACTCCCTCCCTGTGTCCTTCTTACTCCTCCCCTCCCTCCCTGTGTCCTTCTTACTCCTCCCTCCCCTCCCCTTTTCTTACTCCCCCTCCCTCCTGTGTCTTTCTTACTCCTCCCTGTGTCCTTCTTACTCCACTCCCCTCCCTATGTTCTTTTTACCTCCCTATGTTCTTTTTTAATCCCCCTTCCCCCTATGTTCTTTTACCCCCCATGTTCTTCTCACCTCCCCTTCTCTGGCTGTAGCGTGGCCGAGCTCCTCTTCCTCCTGTCAGTCCGGCCGGGTACCGCGCGGTACAGGAGATTCAGTTTTCTGTTCCCGGCCGGACTGAAAGGAAGTGAGGAAGAGGAGCCAGGAGGAAGAGGAGCCAGGAGGAAGAGGGGCTCGGCCACGCTACAGGGAAGGGGAGGTGATGATGAGGAGTGCTGCAGCCTTATAGAAAGCACTGGCTCTGCTTGGGGCCATGGGCCAGCTCAGGGCCCCAAGCAGTTGCTTGATTTGCCTGTCCGGTAGCAACAGGCCTCCTCATGCATGCCTGAACTCCTTCACTGTGTTAACCTCTACCACTTAAGCTGGAAGCCTATTCCATGAATCCACTACCCTCTCAGTAAAGTAATACTTCCCAATATTCTTTGTAAACCTTTGCCCCTCTAATTAACCCCTTAAGGACCAAACTTCTGGAATAAAAGGGAATCATGACGTGTCACACATGTCATGTGTCCTTAAGGGGTTAAAGACTATGTCCTCTTGTTGTGGTAGATTTCTTCTTTTAAACAGTCTCCTCCTTTGCTGTGTTGATTCCCTTTATATATTTAAATGTTTCTATCATATCCCCCAATCTCGTCTGTCCTCCAAGCTATACAGGTTTAGATCCTTTAACCTATCCTTGTTCGTTTTTGTTCTGCAATCCATGAACCAGTTTAGTAGCCCTTCTCTGAACACTCTCCAAAGTATCACTATCCTTCTGGAGATACGGTCTCCAGTACTGTGTACAATACGCCAAGTGAGGTCACACCAGTGTTCTGTACAATGGCATGAGCACTTCCCTCTTTCTCCTGCTGCTCTATTACATTGTCTGTCTACCTTTAAAGTGGCACTATCATGGCCGAATCCAGTTGTTTTTTTAACCCCCCCCTCCCGACTCCACTATGTCTAATTGTCCCCCTAGTCATCCCCAAATGCCCCTAAGCCCCCCAGCCGACCTATTTTTTCATCTTTACTTTGTGCCCGGACCAAGGTCCTGAATGTAACACAGGAACTGCACTCAAACTTCCAACCTTAGAACTAAAATGGGTTAACCCTAGAAGGACTTGGCACCCAGACCACTTCATTAAGCTGAAGTGGTCTGGGTGCCTAGAGTGGTCCTTTAATGAAGTGGTCTTGGTGCCAGTTCCAGCTAGGGTTAACCCATTTTTTCATAAACATAGCAGTTTTAGAGAAACTGCTATGTTTATGAATGGGTTAAGCCTTCCCCCATTCCCTCTAGTGGCTGTCTCACTGACAGCCGCTAGAGGCACGTGCGTGCTTCTCACTGTGATTTTCACAGTGAGAGCACGCCAGCGTCCATAGGAAAGCATTATGAATGCTTTCCTATGTGACCGGCTGAATGCGTGCGCAGCTCTTGCCGCGCGTGCGCATTCAGCCGACGGGGAGGAGAAGAGGAGGAGAGCTCCCCGCCCAGCGCTGGAAAAAGGTAAGTTTTAACCCCTTTCCCCCTTCCAGAGCCGGGCGGAAGGGGGTCCCTGAGGGTAGGGGCACCCTCACGGCACTGTAGTGCCAGGAAAACTAGTATGTTTTCATGGCACTATAGTGGTCCTTTAATTAAATACAATCAAGCATATCTGAAAAAAGGGAAAGGAACCACCCACCAAACATACTTGAAATGGAGCACTCATGAAAAGGGCTCCAAAGTAATTAATGTTATAGGAATGCGCAGTGCATATGTAAACAAATTAAGCATTTTTAAAGAATTTATTGGCACAATGTAGAGTCTCCCACAATATATAATCATCCAACAGCAATTAGTGGACAAAAATCTTTTTAAATTTTTTTTAAATTTAATTTTTGTTTTATAAAAAATGTTTTATTTCCTAAGCGCTCATCATAGAAATCTCTTTAAACAATAACAACAACCTTAAAGAAACCGCACAAATATAATTTTATAGCAAAATAATATCACAAGAAAAAAGATATGAGTGAAAGCACAATATAATATTACAATTAATCCAATTTAAAGTGCAAAGACAATATTAAAGTGCAATTTATATTACAATTAAACAAAAGTGCTTTAGTTAATTCTTGAGATTGAACAAATTTAAAGTGCACAAAGTATTAACAATAAAGTGCATACGGATAATATAAAGTGCATAAAGCAACATATAGGAGCTATAAGCAATGCATCTTTACATGACACATAACATTGTGATTGGTTGATTAAAAACAACCAATCAGATAGTTATGAGTCAAATCACACAGCATGGGAAAATTCCAAAGAACTTTGCTGTGTAAAATGACTCTGAGCATTCTGATTGGTTGGATTTCAAGTCAACTAATCAGAGTGCTGTGACAGATAAATTTAGAGACTTACACTTACAGCTTAAACCAACCAATTAAAGCGCTCTAAGACTAATTGCAGGGCGTGGGAAGGGCCCCCACCCACAGCTCATGGGTGGGGGCTGGGGAGGAGGACAATAGGTCCCCACCCTTATTGTAATTTAGGGCCCCCACCTGCCACTCAGGGGTGTGGGCCGGGGTGGGAGGACAATAGATTCTTCCCCCCCAATTTTCATTTAGGGCCCCCACCCCGCTGATCAGGGGTGGGGGCAAGGGGGAGGACAATAGGTGTCCCACCCCCATTATCATTTAGGGCCCCCACCTGCCGCTCATGGGTGGGGGCTGGGCTAACTTTCTCTCACCCCTAATCCAGTCTCCCATTGGCAGCTTGTGAGTGGTTAAAAATGGGAGCTGGTGAGCAGCCCAATGCTGGGGTTCTAAAAAAAAGGTTCCTCCTATGTATCTCACTCATGGAAAGTAAAAAAAAATATATTTTATTTTAAACCAGTTAGCAATGGACAGAGCTCTTACAGTAGAAACCTTAGTGAACTTTAAAAGAAAAGAGATGGGGTGGGGTTAGGGGTGTGTTGTTTTACTGTCCTTGCTTATAATTAATTCAGCTCTCATCTAGAATTGATTTTACAAAGTTAGATAAATACTAATAGTTTGTTTTCATTTCTTTTTCCTCCCATCCTGTCAGCAGGTTGTACTCTGGTAAAAATGAGCAAACTCCTGGCAGCATTTGGAGAATAGGGTTATGTATGGGAGCAGCAGAGCAGATGCCTTTTTGCTCCAGTTGCTGGGCTACTAGGGATACAAGTAATATGTTGGTCCACCATGGATCTGTTAAAGGGACTCTCCAGTGCCAGGAAAACAAACCGTTCTCCTGGCACTGCAGGTACCCTCTCCCTCCCACCCAACCCCCCCACCTCCCCTTCCTAAGTTGCTGAAGGGATTAAAACCCCTTCAGTGACTTACTTGTATCCAGCGCCGATGTCCCTCGGAGTTGGGTCAGGGTCTGCCCACGCTCCTCCCCCGTCAACATCATCCAGCGGGTGAGACCTATTGAGCATGTGCTGCAGCCGGCGGGGGAAAACCTAATGCGTATCCGTGGCAGTGCTGCACACGCGCATTAGACCTCCCCAAATGCTTTCAGTGCTTTCCTATGGGGATTTCAGTTACGCTGGAGGTCCTCACATAGCGTGAGGACGTACAGCGACGTTATAGCACTATAGTGCTATAAACACGGAAGTGCCCTCTAGTGGCTGTCTAGATGAGGAGTTAACCCTGCAAGGTAATTATTGCAGTTTATGAACACTGCAATTATTACACTTGCAAAGTTAAGGGTAGTGGGAGTTGGCACCCAGGCCACTCCAATGGGAAGAAGTGGTCTGGGTGCTTGGAGTGTCCCTTTCAGGAAATAAAGAGGGACATAGCTGACTGGGCATTATATCCCTTCAACTGTTCAGAAGTGTCAGGCTGGACTAGGGTACGGATAATTCAGGGCATTGGGGGTGCAAGAAATAATCTTAGGTATCTACGGTACTCCGTATATGAATAATTTCAGATGAGAGAATGCACAGCATAGCCTAAAAAGGGCTGGGTGACACAATTTCTGCTTGGGGGAATGGCCTCCCCTTGATCTGTAAAGCTGACACAAATTCTTCCAAAAGACTTATCTTTCCCCCAAGCTAAGCTTCAAATATTTGTTTTACCCAAATACAGGAATAGCATAATTTTACATTTGCATTTAGACCACACTTCCAACATATCAAAATTGTATTGCCAAGAGCTAGGGTTATTCACTAAACCAAGAATTGTTGGGAAATGATCATGAAAGAGCCTCACGTGATTTTCATTATTTATTTATATATATATATAATTCAGCTGTTTTTTTACCTATAAGGTGAACCTGTTAGGTCACTTCCTGGTTGAAGGACTAACCCAATAATCAGTATCCATGGCATTCGTAAACAAGCAATATTCAAGATATCAACCTGCGTCTACACTGGCTATTACCATAGCAACAAATCACGCATTATTTGCCCTTAAGCAAGATGTCAGCTATGGCTTTTTTATGATAATGGGTACGTAACCAGTGCCATATAATGTGCTGACTCTCTCCCAGATTCCCTCAGGTGTAAATGATGGCTGCGGAGAAGAGACGTGCGGTCGGAGGCTCTCCGGTCCCACGGCCTTCCCCTAGTCCCGCTAACGAGACTGAGTTCCTGTCCCAAACAGGGACCCGAGACATGCTGAGGGAGGCCGTGCTGAAGCTCGTGGAAGCCAGGCCGGAGGAACCAGCAGCTTTCCTGGCAGATTACTTCGAGAAGCTGGGGCATGATTCGGCTGAAGGAACAGTTTTGATCGGGGACCACGGATCACATCTACTGGGGCAGCAACGCCTGGGGCGGGCCATGTGGTACCTGAAACTGGCCCATCACTCTCAGAGGTCCGGATAGCCAGCTAGCATGGCGGGGGCCGGGGAGGGGGCACTGTGTGCTGCATCCTTAGAGCCATCTACAGGGATGAGCCTTAGTCAGAGGGCGGCCTGGCCTGGGTAGGAGAGTCAGGGGGCTGGATCTGCTCACTTATGGAGTGGGCTCCGTGAGGGTGAATGGTAGAGAGCATTGACACTTGGCTGGACACACCCTTGACATACAGATGACGGAGGGGGAACAAAGCCCTGGCAAAGGGGAAAACAAAACAAAAAACAAGTATTGGGTATTAGATGCACAGTATTGTATTAAATAGTTTTGCTATTGATCCAATTGTAAAGAAAAAAATCATTTGGAAGGCATGGGGAACATAAAGTCAGATTAAGTGTATTAATCCCTTAAAAAAAAAAAAAAGGTATAGTGTGGAAGATACCGTAGTTAGGAAAATTATTTAGCGCTTCTCATACAAGTCCAGAATTTAAATCAATGTCCCTAGATGTAATTATATACAAAAACAAAAAAAAAGTAGAGAAATATTAACATATGTACAATGTTAGATTGAGGGGGAAGTCTAAGCTGAAGGAGATAAAGGGAAATGGGGTGTGGGGGGAACTGTAGAAAGAAGCATGTTTTTAAAGTTGAAAAAGATGGGTCAAGTAAGCCACATAACATAATCCATCATGACTATTTTGATTTGGGAACTTTATATTCTGCCTATAATTTCTGCTCTCGTGAAAGTTTCTAAATGTTAATTTTAACATAGGCACCAAGACAACTTAACTTGGCCATTTTGGCATATAGATCATGTCCCTGCAGTCTTGCTCAAATTTTTGTCATTCAGGAATTAAATGTTTATGCAGCCTTAGTCACCACTCTATGTGAAAAAACTAAGTTTGTCTGATTGTTGCAAATACTATGTTGCAACAATCTGACAAATTTAGTATTTTCTGAAACTTTTTGCCACAAATATTATCTCTAAACTTTTTTTCATTGAATACAACTATAGAGGCAGGCAGATACAATACAATTATTCTATTATTATTCTATAATTATTATTCCTTTGTAATTAATCAGTCTGAATTCTACTACGATTTACTGCCTCAAGCATTTAGCTGTACGAGGATGTTTAGAGGGTTTGATTTAGACATCAATAGACTTTTCAAATCTTAGTGTCCGACTCTGTCTGTGAGAATCTACCAACTAATATATAGCAAGGGGCCAATATCTTGAAATCATTAAAGGAAAACTCAGTTTTCCTGGCACTGCAGGTACCCTCTCCCTCCCACCTCCCATCCCAGGTAGCTGAAGGGGTGAAAACCCCTTCAGGTCACTTACCTGAGACCCCGCCGATGTCCCTTGGCGGTGGTTTCGGGTCGGCGTTGCTCCTCCCAGTAATCACGTCAGCCGGTAGGCGAGACTGAACCTGCCCACCGGCTGAGGAAACCTAATGCGCATTAGGGCTCCCCATAGGAAAGCATTGAAAAAGATTTTCAATGCTTTCCTATGGGGAATTGAGCGACGCTGGAGGTCCTCATACAGCGTGAGGACGTCCAGCGAGGCTCCAGCAAAGAAAATCTATGCTATGAATCAGTAAGTGCCCTCTAGTAGACAGCCACTAGAGCTGGAGTTAACCCCGTAATGTAATTATTGCAGTTTGTAAAAAACTGCAATAATTACAGTTGCAGGATTAAGAGTAGTGGGAGTTGGCACCCAGACCACTCCAATGGGCAGAAGTGGTCTGGGTGCCTGGAGTGTCCCTTTAATATATTTTGATCTCTGATGTACTTTTCAAATTGATTGATTTATGAACTTTATAATGGTTTGCTATCATCTTGAGTCATCATTTCTATCAGTTTTCTTTTTAACGCACGTGCACACTTTAGCACTGGGTATTTTTATTTTATTTTTTTTGGAACATTTAATAAAGTATTTTTTAAATTTCACTTATGAATTTCTAAGTTAACCACTCTTCTTTGAATATCCTTTAGGGTACTTTTCTGTGGAGTTCTCCCCCTTCAGGGTTGCTTTCCATTTGTATTTGGGTTTTTTCTATCCACACTCTCTCTTACCAATTCCCAATTGAGACTTCAGTTAACAGACTATAGTTCTTCTGTTAGTCTATTCTCTGTATATTTTAAAGAAATACTTGAAACCACTCAAAACCTTTGGCTTAATGAACTGGTTTTGGTGTACAGATCATTACCTAGCAGTCACACATATAAAGGTACAATATAGGCACCATACCACATAAGCTAAATGTAGTTGATATGGTGCTAGGTGAGCCCCTCTTACCTCAAGGGATGAAACTGTTCTTAAACCCCAAGTTGTCTCCAGCACCGATTTCAACTCAGGCAGCATCTGGCTTCTGAAATTTCAATTTCAGCCAAACGGTGACTCCTCATTTATAAAACTGACTTTTTCAAGCTACTTTTATGAATAGGGAGTCACTGATTGGCTGAGAGTATCAGCTGACCGCTGTCAGCAGCACCCATGCCTAGTGGCACTCTGTGCTTCCTGAAACTGACATTTCAGAAACCAGCAGAATTGAGATGGGTGCTGGAAGCAACTCTGGGGATAAACTGTTTGTGAACGGTTTAACCTATGCGGTAAGAGAGCGCCCCCAGGGCCTTCGGGCATCATAACCTAATTTAGATTACATTGTTATGGTGCCTGAAGTGTTCTTTTAATTCTTTTCCATTTAGGCGGAGACTCACACACATCATGCATGAGAAAAATAAATAAAAATCAGGTTATTGCAGTGGTCTTGGTACAATGTCCCTACTGGACTTAGAGTTGTTTGGAGAAGCATTGCAGTGCTAAGTCTGCCTCCAGTGGCTGTCTACCAGTCAGCCACTAGAGGCACTTCCGTAATGTTACCGGACTTTTGAACAGCTGACACTGGATATCCTCACGCTCTGCATGAGGACATCCAGCGTCAGCTATTTCACCAAAGGAAAGCATTGATAGAAGGGCCTAATGCCAGAGTGCCGCGACCCAGCGCTGAGGGACAGAATTGCCACTGGTTGCTCAGTTTGTGTGACAATAGTTGTTTATAATAACCTTGATGAGTGTGTGCGTGTTTATGCATATGTGTATATATTAATAACTTTGATGTGTGTGTGTGTGTACATTTTTTTTTTTTGGCAATATTGCATAAAAAAAGTTTAGAAGTTTATTCACTAAATGGTGAATTGTAGTAAACTGAAAACCATTTAGCTGGAAATCAAAACTTGGTTTTATTTGCTCAGGTTTTTCAAATTCAATGTACCCCAAAAGCAAATAGGAGATTAAAGTTTCCCATAATCTGCTACAATGGACACCATGGGAGTTAAGTCTGATAAGGTGTCCGAAGACATTAAAGAGGAGAAGTGGATTGTGTTTGCTGTTCCACTGGTTTCCATGGTGACTACCCCACTTCTATTATTATTAACCACTTTTGAGAAACAATAGTTTTTTATTCATAACCCCCAATATATATTCAGAATAAAAAGCATGTGCAATTAAAAGTTTGCTTTAAAGATTACTTGCTTAATAAAATGTTTGTTGGTCCTTGTAAGTTATAGTTCTCTTTCTATAAACAGGACGGCTTTTAACAACAACCTCAGCATTGCATATGACTGCTTGAGTGCAGGAGGGAAGAAAAGGAAGCCTGGCCTTAGTGGGAAAAGTTACAGTGAAGTATTGCGAAGAATATGCCGGGAAGGTGACCTCCCTGAGGAAATCTCCTCTTCTCTCCTGAAGAGGATACAGTGCCGAGACCACGAAGCTGTGCCATTTGACGTTTTCCGATATGGTGTGTTAACATGCTTTGTGCTGTTGGAATTTATGTGCAAAGCGGAAACGTTGTTCAGTATCCTAGATGGGAATGGGCAGGCTGATAAAAGTCTATGTCAAGCTGTGCTGGAAACCCTTGAAGAGGCTTTGGTTGCCAGTGACATTTGTATCCCAGCCAGCTACCTGGAAGCAGGCTCAAAACTGGGACCCGACTGTTTGGCTGTAGTCATGGATAGGGCTTTTTTGAATAGGGATTCTGGCGTCACTATGACCTTACAGGAGTTTTTAATGGATGCCTCTGCCTTGTTCCTTGAAAAAGTGAAGTCTGTTCAATGATGACTGCTGTCTGATCATTTTTACTCTAGATATGATTTAATAGTTAATAGGAAAATCTGAATGTTGTCCATGCACATGGCTTGGAACAATTAAAGAGGTATAGACCAGGCATAGACAACCTTCGGCACTGCAGATGTTTTGGACTACACCTCCCATGATGCTTTGCCAGCATTATGTTTGTTAGAGCATTATGGGGGTTATAGTTCACAACACCTGGAGTGCCGAAGGTTGCCTATCCCTGGTATAGACTATGGTATTTAAAAAAAAAAAAAAAAAATTTTTTTTTTAAACTTGCTGCTTCCCGTTTCAAGCTGCAAATATACCATATTATTTCATAATGCAATGAATGAAATGTTATCTTGTCTGTTAGTATTAATTATTGCCATGGCTGTTCCATGGCAAGCATCCCTATATAATTGTGCTTTGCAATGTTGAATATATACCAAATAGTAATATAGCTTGTGTGACCATTAAATTATAATAAAACATGTTTTATAACTCGGAAACCAAATTCATATCCTTTATAGTTTGTTTATGGTTTTATTTTGTTTTTTTAACTTGCACTTTATTGAAGTTTTGGCCAAATATACAACAAAGGAGACAAAACCGCCCAGTTTTTTTTCCCTGATCTAGTATCCCTCCCTTTCACAGCAGTTTGCAAGGAGTCTGCTTCAGCAGGGTTAGATATTTATTTTATGCTCACCTGGTCAATAATTTTGTAGGCCGAGCCAGGGACCAGCCTCCAATTTACAAAGACCCAGAAAATAGCATATTTGAGTCACTAGCCTGAGTACCCCCTTTGGTGACCAGCGGGTGATCTAACTCCTCCCTGAGGAGTTGAAAGCAATCCATTGGATATATTGGTCCGAGCCATGGCTAAGCCTCCTTCACAGACAATCCAGTAAATGACAATTATGTAAGGTGACTACCTGGGTTTGCCTCTTTTATGCATACCACTATGTCTGGGGTCTGTTTTAACCCCTTAGTGACCAGGCCGTTTTTCAATTTTCTTACCGTTGGGACAAGGGCTCTTTTTACATTAATGTGGTGTTTGTGTTTAGCTGTAATTTTCCTCTCACTCATTTACTGTACCCACACATATTATTATATACTGGTTTTCTCGCCGTTAAATGACCTTTCTAAAGATACCATTATTTTCATCATATCCTATAATTTACTATAAAAATTATTATAAAATATGAAAAAATTGAAAAAACACACTTTTTTAAACTTTGACCCCCAAAATCTGTTACGCATCTACAATTGCCAAAAAAACACCTGTGCTAAATAGTTTCTAAATTTTGTCCTGAGTTTAGAAATGCCCAATGTTAGCATGCTCTTAGCTTTTTTTGCAAAGTTATAGGGCTATAAGCACAAGTAGCACTTTGCCATTTCCAAACCAATTTTTTTCAAAGTTAACCCAAGTTACATTTTAACACTGATATATGTCAGGAATCCCTGAATAACCCTTCACATGTATATATTTTTTAAACGAAGACAACCTAAGGTATTAAACCTGGGGTATTTTGAATCTTTTCATGCAGCCATTTTAGCACCAATCTATGCCAAATTAAAAAAAAAAAAGAATAATAATTGGTGATTTCTTTGAGACCTATAGCAATTTAAGAATATATGTACTGAGAACGTTAAGGGTTACTGCCAAAAAACACCCCAATTTGTGTTCATCATCATCTCCTGAGTACAGGGATACCACCCATGCATAGGTTTTTTCGGCTTCTCTGGGGGCTAAAATACCTTATTTGGAGGGTGTGCATTCCAGTTTTCCAACACAGTAAGTCATCATGCATCCATGTCCCATTTGGGGCATTTTTGAAGCTGGACAATATAATTTACCCCCATCAAACCATATATTGTTTGAAAAGTAGACACCCTAGGGTATTTCAAATGGTGGTATTTTAACACTTTCTATTCACTAATTCTACCACCAGCCTTTGTCAAACTTTTGGATAGTCGTTTTTTGTGTAATTTTTCTCTCAAATTGTACTTTAGGCATGGATTTTTAATTCCGTTTATGTGTTACTGACAAAGAACACCTCAATATGTGTTCAGCAACATCTCCCGAGTACAACAGTGCCCCCAATGTACAGGTTTTATGGGCTTTTGCAAACTTACAGGGGTCAAATGAAGGGCTTTTCCATGTTTGCACATTGAAATTTGCCAGATTGGTTTGCTGGGCCTATGTTGCCTTTGACACTATATAGCCGCCCAGGAATTAAAATTAACCCCATCATGGCATATCATTTGTAAAAGTAGACAACCCAGGGTATTCCAAATGGGGTATGTCCAGTCTTTTGTAGTAGCCACTTAGTCACAAACGCTGGCCAAAGTTAGCATTTTTCTTAGTTTTTTTGCATTTTTGTACACAAAAACTGCACTTTTACTGGTGATTTCATTGTCAGAATACGTTTTACTGATTTAGAACACTCATATTTGTATTCAACGAAGTCTCCCGAGTATAACAATACCCCCATGTACAGGTTTTATGGTGTTTTGGAAAGTTACAGGGTCATTATAGGGCTTGCCCGATCTAGTTGGCCAGATTGGTTTGCTGGACCTTTGTTGCCTTTTGAGACCATATGGTAGCCCAGGAATGTGAAATAACCCCATCACGGCATACCATTTTCAAATGTAGACAACCCAGGGTATTCCAAATGGGGTATTTACGGTCTTTTGTTGTAGCCACTTAGTCACAAACGCTGGCCAAAGTTAGCGGTTTTATTTGTTTTTGTATAAATGTTTTGGTTTTTAAATTTTATGTGCGTGTGTATATATTACACATATATATGTACACACACACTAACTGTGTGTGTGTGTGTGTATATGTATATATATATATGTGTATATATATAATATTTATACACACACACTTTTATTTTCTATATATGTACACTGCTCAAAAAAAATAAAGGGAACACAAAAATAACACATCCTAGATCTGAATGAATTAAATATTCTTCTGAAATAGTTTGTTCTTTACATGAATGTGCTGACAACAAAAATTAAAAATTAAAAAAAAATTCAACCCATGGAGGTCTGGATTTGGAGTCACACTCAAAATTAAAGTGGAAAAACACACTACACGCTGATCCAACTTTGCTGTAATATCCTTAAAACAAGTCAAAATGAGGCTCAGTAGTGTGTGTGGCCTCCACGTGCCTGTATGACCTCCCTACAACGCCTGTGCATGCTCCTGATGAGGTGGCGGATGGTCTCCTGAGGGATCTCCTCCCAGACCTCGACTAAAGCATCTGCCAACTCCTGGACAGTCTATGGTGCAACGTGACGTTGTGGATGGAGTGAGACATGATGTGCTCAGTTGGATTCAGGTCTGGGGAACGGGCAGGCCAGTCCATAGCATCAATGCCTTCGTCTTGCAGGAACTGCTGACACACTAAAGCCACATGAGGTCTAGCATTGTCTTGCATTAGGAGGAACCCAGGGCCAACCACACCAGCATATGGTCTCACAAGGGGTCTGAGGATCTCATCTCGGTACCTAATGGCAGTCAGGCTACCTCTGGCGAGCACATGGAGAGCTGTGCGACCCCCCAAAGAAATGCCACCCCACACCATTACTGACCCACTGCCAAACCGGTCATGCTGGAGGATGTTGCAGGCAGCAGAACATTCTCCACGGCGTCTCCAGGCTCTGTCACATGTGCTCAGTGTGAACCTGCTTTCATCTGTGAAGAGCACAGGGTGCCAGTGGCGAATTTGCCAATCTTGGTGTTCTCTGGCAAATGCCAAACGTCCTGCACGGTGTTGGGCTGTAAGCACAACCCCCACCTGTGGACGTCGGGCCCCTCATATCACCTTCATGGATTTTGTTTCTGACCGTTTGAGCAGACACATGCACATTTGTGGCCTGCTGGAGGTCATTTTTCAGGGCTCTGGCAGTGCTCCTCCTGTTCCTCCTTGCACAAAGGCGGAGGTAGCGGTCCTGCTGCTGGGTTGTTGCCCTCCTACAGCCTCTCCCTGCCTCCTGATATACGGGCCTGTCTCCTGGTAGCGCCTCTGTGATGTATGGGCGGTTGGGTATGTGTGAGTGTGTGTGAGTATATGTATTGTGATATATGGGCATTGGGCAGTTGGGCTGTTGTTGGCTGTGAATGATGCACTTCCTTTCTTTTGGTTCTTGACTTCCTGTTCCTGTTGGCAGTTGGTGGAATGTTCCAGGGATTTGAAATGGCGGCTGCAGAAACCCTGTGTAACAAGGCTGCAATATAGTATATATGTATTAATAAAGTGAGTACTTCGTTATACAGGAATTATTGACTTATTTGTACAAAACATCACAGCCTCCATGCTCTGGACACTACGCTGACAGACACAGCAAACCTTCTTGCCACAGCTCGCATTGATGTGCCATCCTGGATGAGCTGCACTACCTGAGCCACTTGTGTGGGTTGTAGACTCCGTCTCATGCTACCACTAGAGTGACAGCACCGCCAGCATTCAAAAGTGACCAAAACATCAGCCAGGAAGCATAGGAACTGAGAAGTGGTCTGTGTTCAGAACCTGCAGAACCACTCCTTTATTGGGGGTGTCTTGCTAATTGCCTATAATTTCCACCTGTTGTCTATCCCATTTGCACTGTGATGGAATTCCAGTAAAATAAAAGTTTAGCAGGCCAAGATTGCCACAAAGCATATGTAGGTACATGTGTTTGTAGTATCAGTTAGTTAGTTACACGTAGCTAAGATACTGTCATCACTGTACTGAGCATGTGCAGGAATGCAGGAACTGGAATTACGCGTCCCTCTCCTTTGTTTCAGATGAGCCACGTGGTTAGACTGGATGGATGAATTTAGACTCTATTCATTGATTAGGTTAAGGGTATGTGTGGGCGTAGCTAATTATGGGAGGAGCTACAGTGCTATATAAGGAATCTACTCTATGTATTCAGTGCTCAGATCTTTGCTGTTTTTGGTGACATAAGTCCCTCTGAGTCCCGGTCGGTGAATCGAATAAAGATCTCTTCCTTCCTGAAGAAACCTGTGTCCATCTCTCTGTGCTTGGACTCCGTCAGTTTCCCGGTAACATCTTTGGTGCATTGGCCGGGAAGCTCGTCGTTAACGGTGGCTAGGAAGCAGAGGCGTGAGACGGTCTATCTTTGCCCACATTCTCTACGGCTGCACCCCTGAACTTCTGCGTGGACCTCCCTTCGTCTCGGCGCCACTGGTCTGTTGTCCAGGAGATCATCGGCCTCTACGTAGTAAGTGCTGGGGTGTCCCCGTCGATGAGTGTGAACTCAGGTTCAGGAACGAGGAGGTAAGACGACTACTGTTTTAGACGGTGTACCCACTAGGGGTATTGGATACCGATTGTGCGGTAAGCCCATAAGGGGTTTGAATTGGAATTGTGTATGGAATTGGCCCCCTCCAGTGGAGGGAAGGAGCGAAGGCGCACCGCTCATAATTAGACGCCCTGTAGTCAGCCCGTCTAATCTTGGTATGGAGTGTAAATAGTTTTAGGTAGTCCCACGAGGTACTGTCCAATAGATTAGTTGGGAAACTGTAAAAGTGTTAAAATTTATTATAGTAGAGTGTATATCTTGCTGGGTAGCGTGAGCTCTGCCGTCTAGCGAGAGTGTGAATAGTGTGTAACTGTATCATAGCGCACGGTACCATAACCATGTATTATAATCACTGATACTGTAAATAATCACTAATAACTGTCGTTTATGTTGTATGTTTAACACCATAACTACTATTAACTGACCTTTGACTTTAAAATTGTATTCTAACCAATGCTAACCGTACTATAACTACTGTTTGTAAAGGCGATGTTACTAGGGTGTGTTATAGATGGGTAATTTAAATACTGAGAATTATAGCGTGGGTAATTGTATAATTTCGCCAAAAAAGGTACAGTAATAGTGATTTAGTGTGTGGTGTAACAGCTGTGTGTGTATGAGAATTCTCCTTGTGTTTTGCCAAGTAACTGTGCCACGTGGTGCTGTTGCTAAGGTAACTGGTGTGACTGTTGAAACTGTTTGTCTATTTGTACTGCTTTGAATCAGACGCTCTGTTGAAATCATGGGTGCTTCTGATTCACAAACAGTCCTTTGTCTTGTATGTGTAAAAAAAAAACGAAAAAAAAAAAAAACCTTTCTAAGGAATATGCTGTTTGTGATTATGGTGTAACACTGTCCCCCAAAAGATTAAAATACTTTGTGTAGCAGAGGACGGCCTCTTCTGGTAACCAGTGTTCCTGTGGATCCTTGATCCAGATTTAATACAGCAGGTTTACAGTGTTATAAATAATATGTTGGGGCTATACGAGTAGTTTCTGTATACAGATTGTTGAAACACTGCTAAATGGAACAAACTGTGCTAAGAGGAACAATGGAGTCCATGGTAGCCAGAACTTGTTTGTCCTCTAAAACCTTAATTACAACTGCTTTGGACACCTCCCCCCCTCTTGCATCTGATTACCAACCCCTAATTCATCCTCCAGAGCCAGAGTAGCCCAAAACTGGTATAGCTGGTATTTGCACTCCCCCTGCTCTATTGTCCACGCCTACCCACATACCTATCTGTTCTTTTCTTTCAAATTCTTGTATTTCTGTACAAACAGTTTTTTTGTAATTTAAATTGACTTCCTTTTTGGTAGGAGTGTATTTTAGCATTGAATTTTATTTACAGTTAAATTGTGAGGAGAATTCTTAATAACAGTAACTGAGTCTATTGGATCAGATAATTCTCTGCAATGACATTGTACCATAAACATTGAAATAGCACTAAAACTATTGAATACTGTGTGTCTTCAGTGATAGTCTAAAATACAACTGGAAGAAATGATTAATGGTATAGGATGCTGGAGTACACTTTTATCCTTTTTTTTAGTTACTGGATGGGCCCCTCCCAGCTTTGTTCAAAATATCCCTTTTACTAAAGTACAAACTGAGATGTTAAATTTACCATAGAACTAAAGCTTTACTCAAGCCTAGATATCAGGGTGAGCAGTGATTAAAATAAGTAATAATAAAATAAGTGTCACGGCAAGGGTGTATAATTTATCATTACACTATGGAATATCATCTTTTAATGTAATTTGTGTAGTAAATGGCACACATTACAGAGATGCTATTGCTGAGGTCAACAGGGGTTACATCTTTTGAAGCTGGGACCCCCCACAGAGGTCAGATGACAGAAGGGGTAGTGTGAATGGCATAGCAATGTGAAAAGGATTTTACTATATGGATGTGAAGTCTGCAAGGTGTGAGGTTCTACACTTGGAAAAAGTCTGAATGTCTCTTCATCCATTTGGCATGTACCTTGTAAGTGATGAGTAAATCTCTTTGATATGTAAATGCCATTAGCTTTGTTCTAGTATCATATCCAAAGGAAGGACAAAAACATTCATATTTACCCCCACAGAATAATAATTAAGCCTCATTTTTGTTATATTTGGAATGTGACAAGCGCCATCTTCTAACCAAGTCCAAACATGAGTGGCATAACTTGACCCTAGGGAAAGGAATTGTGATGTCCGTCCTATTGGATCGTGGGTGGGACGTGCAACATGTCTATGGAATGGGAAAATAATAACAAATTTGTAGATGCAATTATTATTTCTGTGGCAGGTACAAAAAAGAAGATAGAGTCAAATGTTTCCATTTGGATTGACAGTGGTCTGGAACAAAGGAGGTGGTCCGTTATTATATCTGTAGGTACGCCTTAACTCCACCCCTGGGCAAGACTTGATAATTCACAGGGTATATCTCCTGTGATTCTGAAGGGTGTTTGTGTACTTGCTTGGGGCCAAGATCTAATTTTGGGTGAGTCACCATCTTTCCTTGCCAGAGACCCCCTGGACAGAAGTTGTACTTTGAAAACCTAAGTGAGTAATTAGGACTTCTGTATTTTATCCTTTTTGTTTTTATCTGTTGGTGTAAATAATTTGTTTATCATATATTTTTATAGATGTACTGACTATCTTTTGCTCATAATAAACATTCATTTATTAAGTTTTGCCTTTGTCTGGTTAAGAATCACGTTACCTGAAGAAACTAGTTAGTATTTTTATAATTCCTTAAATATTGTACTAAGTAATATTTGGTGGGTTTTATTATTGATTTACCTGGGGGACCAAGGCACCCCATTTATAAATTGTCTTGGTGGTGGCAGCGTTAAAGTAGTAATAGTTATATTATTATGTTTAAGTGTGGGTGGTGTTAAAGGGGGATTTTGTCATTATTTCCGGTCTAGTGCAGACAAATAGTGTACTTTAACCCTTTCACCACCACAACTACGTCACGCACACTCTTGGAGTAGGGTGCGTTCGTGACAATAAGCACATAATTACCAGATTTTACTAATTACATGACGTAAAGTCATGA
This sequence comes from Pelobates cultripes, assembly GCA_933207985.1. Taxonomy (NCBI): domain Eukaryota; kingdom Metazoa; phylum Chordata; class Amphibia; order Anura; family Pelobatidae; genus Pelobates; species Pelobates cultripes. Next base: position 70,324,595 of record OW240916.1, on the reverse strand, counting down.
TTTTATAAAGGACACGGAGGCGAGTATTAGGCTTTCCTCTTTCTTTATTCCTCAGCAGCAAAGAAAGCTAAGGTGTTTATTTGTAGAAAAAAAGGAAAAAGAAACATGTATAACTACCCTCACAGGGTTAACATTACATCATTATCTCCTATCCAATAGGAGCAGTCCTTCTCTGATATCCTTTCCTGTAACCTCCTCCTCTTCCTCTTTCTTGACGTTGCCGAAGTTAAAGTTCGTGTTTGTACCAAGTAACTATCTACTCGGTCGAACCTAACCTAAACAGAAAAAACAGTTGAACATTGAACTTGACCGTGAACTCCTCCATGGGGAATAAACATTGGAGACCTCCAGAAACTGATCCCCTTGAACTCGAACTCGTCGTCCATCCTAGGAGTTGTAGGATTGTTCACGCTGTAAAAACAAAGAAAATAGTGGTAAAGCGTGTCCTTGCCAACTATTGTCGTTTTACTCTTATGTATCAAACTTGAGCTGTTTATGAAACCGTTATGTTTAACCAAATCTGTCATAGTCAACCACGTTATGTATTACCAAGAACCACTTACGTGAAGAAGGAAAAAAGTGAACTCTTTCTACCAAAATACTTAGTACGTACCTGGGTTGGGATACACAACTTGTGTATCTGTTCCGGGTGGGCTAATACTCGCCTCCGTGTCCTTTATAAAATCATGACTTTACGTCATGTAATTAGTAAAATCTGGTAATTTTATTAAAGGACACGGAGGCTCTTATTAGGCTAGTTCAAAGCTGTGAAATAACCAGGCTCGACACGTGCTCTGTTTGCCGAAAGTAATATTCTTTAAACGTCGATTCCCTGGACCAGTCTGCCGTTCTCATGAGGTCTTCTAATCTACAACCTAGCGTGAACGCTTTGGATGCCATGGCTCCTCTAGTAGAGTGTGCGCCATATACGGAGGTATCTATGTGAGCTAACGTCATTATCCATTTCACCCAGCGGGCGAGGGTTACCGTGGAGACAGGTTGATGTGGTTGTCTGATGGCCAGAAACAATTCCGGATGTGTTGATTTCCTGAATTCCGAGGTTCGTTTCTCATATTCTCGTAGGCAGTGTACTGGACAGAGCTTCTCGTTGTGTGGGAACGAAGGGTATGAGACTGATGTAATTGACGATTTTGTACGTCTGGAGATGTTGAACGAGACTCCTGTGGGAGTAAAGGAGCGTGCATCAACGTCCAGTGCTCTAACGTCTGACACCCTCTTGCAAGATAGCAGGCAGAGGAGCATGGTGAGCTTCGCTGACAGTTGTTTGAGCGTAAGTGCCTCGTTTTGAGGCCAGGACTCTAACAGCGTCAGCACTGAGTTGACGTCCCACAATGACGAGTATCGGGGTTGTGGTGGGCGGGCAAAACGAATTCCCCTCAGGAGACGGCATACCAGAAGTTGCTGACCCATCGGGGTTCCCTCTATACCTTGGTGCCCTGCCGAGATTGCTGATCTATAGACGTTGATGGTCCGGTAGGCCAATCCTTGATTATGTAGGTTGGTGAGGAACCTCAACAGATAACTTACAGGAGCACGTACGGGATCCATTTGTTGTTCCATGCACCAACTAGCCCATCCGTTCCAGGCATAGAGGTAGGAGCGTCTAGTTCCAGGTGCCCAGGCTCCCGCCAGTAGTTCGACAGTGTCCTGTGGAACGTCCGGTATGCTCCAGGGTCCCCTGAAAGGAGCCACGCTAAGAATTTGAGACGCCCCTGGGTCATGAGGGGATGTGGGTTGCCCTCTGGGTCTGATAAAAGGAACCAGGGGTCCGGAAGTCGTCTCGGGAAGTCCATGGACATTTCCATTAGGGTCGGGAACCACGGTTGGGTTGTCCAAAACGGAGTTATGAGGACCAGGGTCGCTTGAGTACGTCTCAGATGTACTATCGTGCGAGCTATGAGGGAGAACGGAGGGAAGGCATATAATCGGCTGTTCGGCCAGTGTTGGAGAAAAGCGTCCGCTGCTAGTGCATCTGGGTCTGGTCTCCAACTGAAGAACGTTGGCAGTTGTGAGTTCAGCCGGGATGCGAACAGATCGATTTGCATCGGGCCCCAGAGCGCTTGAAGCTGTAAGAACACCTCGCGGTCCAGCCGCCAGTCGCTGGCGTCTTGTATGTGTCTGGAATGCCAATCCGCTACCACGTTGGACATACCCGGGATGTATTCCGCTTGGACCGAGATGTTGTGTTCCAGGCAGTGTTGCCAGAACTCCTTGGCCAGGTCCGCCAGTATCTTCGATCTCGTGCCACCGAGGTGGTTGATGTAGCGGACTGCGGAAATGTTGTCCATGCGTAGGACGATGGAGCAATTGGTTATGCCCCCGAGGAGGCTCTTCAGTGCGAAAGATCCCGCCATGAGTTCCAAACCGTTGATGTGTAATTTTTTCTCTGCGCACGACCAGGTTCCTCCGGTGGAGGTAGGCCCGCAGCGCGCTCCCCAACCGTGCGTGCTCGCATCGGACTCTACGATGAAGTCCGGGGCAGACCCGAATATTGCTCTGCCGTTCCACGCCTCCATGTGTAGCAGCCACCATGTGAGTTCCTGTTTGGCTTCGTAGTCGAGTGGTACAGAGTCGGAGTACGCATGCCCTGAGCGTAATTGTGTGGCCTTTAGACGCTGTAGGGCCCTGTAGTGTAGTGGCCCCGGGAATATTGCCTGAATGGAGGCTGAGAGGAGTCCGATTACTCTGGCTAGTTGCCGGAGTGTCAGTACCGGCCTCTTGAGTGTTCTGCGGATCTCCTTTTTGATGAGTTTTACTTTGTCCGTTGGTAAGCTGAGCGTACCGGTAGTCGCATCTATGTGAAAACCCAAGAATTCCATGTTCTGGGACGGGGTAAGCACCGATTTCTCCCAGTTGATGAGAAATCCTAGACTCTGTAGCAGTGTCACTGCCCATGTCAGGTGCTGTTGTAATTGACGGGCTTCGTGCGCCATGATCAGCATATCGTCCAGATAAATGATCATCCGGACGCCTCTGCTGCGTAGAAAGGCGACCACAGGCTTCAGCAGCTTGGTGAAGCACCAAGGGGCCAATGAGAGACCAAAGGGAAGGCAGCGGAATCGCCACATTGTCGCTTCCCATTGGAATTGGAGCAGGTGGTGGCACTCTTCCGCAATGGGGATTGTAAGATATGCATCTTGGAGGTCCAGCTTCACCATCCAGTCCCCTAACCTGAGCAGGTCTCGCAGGCAGTGGATACCCTCCATTTTGAAATGGTGGTACCGCACAAATGCGTTTAGTGGCCGCAAGTTGATGACTGGGCGCACCCCGCCGCCCTTCTTGGGTACCAGAAACAGATTGCTCATGAACCCAGGGGATGGTGAAGGGACCTGGTATATGGCGCCCTTCGCTTGGAGGGTGCGAATCTCCTCGCTCACCAATCCCTTGTCTTGCGTGGAGAAAACTATGCGGTGTGGTCTGTGTGTTTGGACCGGGGTTCGCACAAACTCTATGTGGTAACCCCTGATGGTGTTGAGGACCCATACGTCCGCAGTCAGCTGTTGCCAGGACTCTACAAAGTGTAACAGTCTGCCCCCACAGTCGGTACACCCGGGAGGGGGGGAGGTAATACACTTACCATAAGGTCGGCGGCTGTACGAGTTGCCTCTGGGTCCTCGAGGTTGCCATGGTCTGGCCCTGACCGGGAAGAAGGGTGAGGGCGTACGGCTCTCTGGCGGCTGGAATCTAGCCGTGGCGGGACCTCTGTATCCCCGGTAGGAACCGCGGGAAGAACGGCCGGGCAGACGGCCCCGGTGTCTGCCGGCCCCACCAAAAACTCTGGGAGAGAACACTCTTTTTATATTTGTCTGTGCCTTGTCTAGGGCCGTAAAGGTGCTCACATACATTCCCAATTCTTTGACAAAGTTGTCACCGAACAGGAGACCCTTGGCTTGCGGTCCCGGTTCGGTGAGAGCCATGTTAATTAGCTTGGGCTCGATTTTCATTAAAATAGTTTTGCGCCTTTCTGTGGCCAGTGCAGCGTTAGCGTTGCCGATGAGGCAGATCGACCGTTGGGCCCAGCCTCTAATGGCTAGTAAATCAAGAGGCGTTCCCTCATTTAAGGCCGCTTCGACCAATTCAAAAATCTTGGCACTAGGGCCCAATGTATCCAGCACTTTATCTTGGCAGTGGCGTAGGGAGTAATCAAGTCCCTTCTTCGCCTTCCAGCCAGACTTACCCAAGAACTGTGCTATTTTGGGGTCGATATCAGGTGTAGCACAGGCCATGTCAGGCACAGTCGGGCGTGGGCATTCAGCCCGTAGTTTCTGCCTGGTGGCCTTATCCAAAGGTTTGCGGATTCTGGCCGCTATGTATCGTGCTACATGATCGGTTGGATACCACTCCGCCGATCTCGGGTTTTGTAAGGTGTCTGGGTCGAACAGAGGTTCGCCCTGAGGGTCCAGAATAGTGGTTTCATCCGCCGTGTCATGCACGGGGTTGGCTCGAGTGCGTGTCGGACTCTGGTCCGGGGAGGAAAACTCCCATTCCTCTGAGTCGGCTTGGTCCGACCCGTTCAAAACCTCCTCACTATCCGAATCAGTGTCGGAAGAATCTGACAGGGCTTTTGCCCTCTTCCATGTCCACGCCGCTTTTGCCCGGCGGGTGGCTCGTTTTCGTGGGGGCCCCACGACCTCAGGTGCGACAGGACGTACCCTGTCCGTCAGTCTAGTTTTGGAGGCATGCGTTCCCACATTGTGGGTTTTACTAATGGCCTTACGGCCCTCTCTGCTTAAAGGTTCCCCCTCTGCGGCCCTGGCTTGAGTCATGCTGGGGTTAGACGCCTTAATGGCACTCGAAATAGAGTGTGACAAGTTATCCGACATAACCCCCATGGCGGTAAAGATAGCTTGGGTAACTGATTTTGACATGGTGGCGTCCAGGAGCGAGTGGAACTCCTCAGAGTCCAATTGCTCCAGAGGGGCCACCATGTCCCTATGCAGGGATATGGGTTCAGCCACGGAGGGCCCGTGCTGGGCCTTAGTATCACCTTTATCACTGGTGCCAGGGGCAGAAAAAGCCTCAGGGGTCTGCATCATGGGTTTAAAAGACAGGATTATGTATATGGCTACCTGATGTGTCAGTAATGAGCTACTAAAACAGGCAAGAGACAAGGCAGCAGGACAACAAGCACAGAATGCACTGTTAGCTTACCGAGTGTTCCCTCAGGAATGGCTCCTGGGATCACTGGCAAGCTAACAGTACAGCAAACAAACCAATCAGCTCGCGCCCTGCAGTGGGCTGAACGAGCTGAGGGAGAAAAAAGAGCGGCAAAATTTTTCCTAGTGCCGCCCCTTTAAGATGGGCGCCAGTATGGGCCGCGCATGCGCGCGCGGCGCTCACGAACGAGAGGCCGCGGCGGGGGAACCCTCCGCCGGGAGAGAGAGCCGGTCCGGTCCTCGAGGGTTCCCTGCGCCGCGTGACCGATGAGGGGGGTAATAAACTACCCAGCGGCAAGTGTGGAGCCGGTATCCCCGCGGGGGGGCGGGGTACCGGCGGGACAATGTGGGAAAGGGGCCCCCCCACGGAGGGTTAGCTTGAAGGGGGGGGTGTACACCAAACGCACAATGCGTTCTGCTGAGTTTAAGTCAGCTCACAAAAACAGGCATAATTTAAAATAAAGTCATACACACATATATAAGTACAAATGACAGTTAAGAGAAAAAACAAAGTGTTACTTAGCTGAGGCAGCAGCAAAGAAAGAGGAAGAGGAGGAGGTTACAGGAAAGGATATCAGAGAAGGACTGCTCCTATTGGATAGGAGATAATGATGTAATGTTAACCCTGTGAGGGTAGTTATACATGTTTCTTTTTCCTTTTTTTCTACAAATAAACACCTTAGCTTTCTTTGCTGCTGAGGAATAAAGAAAGAGGAAAGCCTAATAAGAGCCTCCGTGTCCTTTAATAAAATTAAAGTTTATCTGCTTCATTAGATTTTAGGGAGGCACTTTAGGGCCACCTACTGGCCATCTTTGGGAGTTACATTGATATTACATTGCATAATCATCTTTTAACGCTATACTGGCATATAACAGACAGAAGTAGGATTGTTTATCTTATTTTAATATATTTATTGCTATAAGGTTTTATTTTATGTATAAATATATTAAAAGTTAAGTTTTATTATTAGACCCATAAAGATTATTTTGATACAATTACCCTCTGGTGACACCTACTGGTAGGTTTTTGGTTTAACACTTTAAAAAAATGTTTCATCCACCAAATGCTGACTAGTAAAATTAGCTCACCCCCTTCCACCTATCTTACTACTCTCAGACTGAGCAGCCTTACCGAAGCCCTGTATTAACCCGACAGATGACTGGTACCCTCCAACCCCGACATTATCAAATGCCTCTCTGATTGACACCGGGCCCGACACACATTAATGGTGAAGGCCAGTTACAACATGCCGACCCCTTTACCACTACGGATTTCTTCAACTGGAAAACCCATAACTCCTCTTACACAGACAAACCTCAAGCCATGACAGATTTGATTACCTCCATAATCCAAACGCACAATCCCACTTGGGCTGATTGCCAGCAATTGCTTATGACAATGTTTAATAACGAGGAAAGGACTCGGATTAATAAGGCGGCAATTAAAGTGCTTGAAGAAGTGGCCCGTGCACAGAATCAGGCCAACCCGGTAGCATGGGCTGCAGCTCATTACCCAAACGTAGATCCGAATTGGAATGTTAATGGTGCTGATATGGCTCACCTAAAAGCTTATAGGGAAGCCATTATTACTGGCATGAAAGCCGGAGGGAAAAAGGCGATCAATATGTCAAAGACGGCTGAGGTATTGCAGAAATGTGATGAGTCGCCCAGTGCCTTTTATGACCGATTATTGGAGGCATACCGATTGTATACCCCCTTTAGTCCAGAGGCTCCTGAGAATTCCCGGATGGTTAACTCTGCCTTTGTCAGCCAGGCTTACGGAGATATTAAAAGAAAATTGCAAAAGCTAGAAGGGTTTGTAGGGATGTCTATAACTCAACTAATGGAAATAGCAGATAAGGTTTATATGAATAGGGAGACAGAGACGAAGAAGGAAGAAGAGCGTAAGATGAGAAGGAAGGCAGATATGTTAGCGGTAGCTATCGCTGGTGTAGATAGAAGGGAAAAGGAAGTGTACAGGGGAACCGAGAAAAGCGAGAATAAGTGGAATAGGGAGTCTTTAAGTAGGAATCAAAGTTCATGTTGTAGAGAGGAAGGGCATTGGAAAGTGACTGTCCACAGAGGGGATATATTGCAGGTGGTAGACAAGAAGAGAGAAGAGGGTGAGGTGGTTATAGAGGACGAGGTAGAGGAAGTTTTGGAGGAAATAGTGGGAATAATAGAGGAAGTGTTCAAGGGGACAGATATTATCTACCCACGCAGAGACCTAGAGAAAGAGAGGATAGAGACTTTGTGGGTTTGGCTGACACTGTCATGGAGGACTATTGATACCGACCGGGCTCCATTCCCCTTGGTCGAGCGGAGCCTATGGTCGATGTAGCAATAGGGGGAAAAAGGAGTTCTTTCATGATCGACACTGGTGCTCAACATTCTGTGGTAACCGACCTAGTTGCTCCTCCTTCAGGAAGAACTATCACTGTAATAGGAGCAACTGGGAGGAGTGCTGCTAAACCGGTTCTCAAAAGTCGACTCTGTACACTGGGAGGCCACGTAGTGAAACATCAGTTCCTTTACATGCCTGAATGTCCAGTCCAACTTCTAGGACGGGATTTGTTGTCGAAGTTACAAGCACAGATAACATTTCTGCCTAACGGAACGACATCCTTGAAGTTTAATGGACCCTCAGGTATAATGACACTATCAGTACCAAAGGAAGAAGAGTGGCAACTTTATACAGTGATGACAAGTCAAAACCCTAAGAGTGATGAATCCTTGTATAATATACCAGGAGTGTGGGCAGAAAATAACCCACCAGGACTTGCTCGCAATATCCCACCTATACGCATCGAACTAAAGCTTGGGGTTTATCCAGTAAGCCTGCGACAATACCATATACCTCAAAAGGCGAAGAAGAACATACAGTCTTATTTGGATAAGTTCATAAGGTATGGTATCCTAAAATTCTGTACTTCCCCCTGGAATACTCCATTGTTGCCTGTTCAGAAGCCTGGGTCAGATGAGTATCGTCCTGTGCAGGATTTGAGAGCAGTCAATGATGCGGTAGTAGGTATACATCCAGTTGTGCCCAATCCTTATAACCTGCTTGCCTTGATTCCGGGTGGGGCTACTTACTTTACAGTCTTGGACCTTAAAGATGCCTTCTTTTGCCTACGAATTGCTACAGAAAGCCAGTGTATCATTGCATTCCATTGGGAAGATGCTGTAACGGGCTCAAAACGTCAGATGACCTGGACAAGATTGCCCCAAGGGTTTAAAAATTCACCTACCCTATTTGGATCAACATTAAGTCAGGACTTATTAGATTTCAAGTCCATCCCAGGAAAATGTGTACTACTACAATACGTGGATGATTTGTTGATAGCGGCAGTTACTAAAGAGATATGCCAGCAAGCAACTTATGATTTACTGCACATTCTTTGGAAGTCAGGATACAAGGTGTCCAGGAAGTAAGCTCAGTTGTGTCAGCCAACTGTCAAGTATCTGGGATTCCATATCTTTGAAGGTCAAAGGATAATGGGGCCTGAAAGAAAAGAGGCTGTATGCCAAATACCAACACTTAAGAACAGAAGACAAGTGCGAGAATTCTTGGGGGCAGCAGGCTTCTGTAGGATATGGATTCCCAGTTATGCAATACTGGCGAAACCCCTCTATGCCGCTATTAAAGGCACGGAACATGATTTCTTCCTGTGGACCATCGAACAGCAGAACGCATTTGAGGATGTTAAGAAGGCATTGATGAGCGCCCCCGCATTAGGTCTACCTGATCATACACATCCATTCTACTTATATGTACACGAGCAAAGAAGGATGGCTGTGGGAGTACTGACACAGTATCTGGGATCATGGCAACGTCCTGTTGCGTATATGTCCAAACAACTGGATGCAGTAGCCAGTGGTCTTCCTCCTTGTCTAAGGGCCGTAGCTGCCGCCGCCCTGTTGGTAGCAGAAGCTGACAAGCTCACTCTGGGTCAGGAACTCTATGTGCGAGTCCTGCACGCAGTACAGACGTTGCTAGACTATAAAGGTAATCATTGGTTTAGCAATAGCCGAATGACTAAATATCAAGCCATGCTATGTGAAACTGTTAATACCCTGAATCCAGCTACCCTTTTGCCACAACGTAATGAAAGTAAACATGATTGTTTGGAGATAATGGATGAGGTGTTTTTCAAGCTAACCGGACCTTCATGATTTTCCCATTCAGGACCTGGATGTACAGTATTATACGGATGGTAGTAGCTATGTGAAAGAAGGAATTACTCGGCAGCAGGTTGTAGAGTTGGGTAAAACTATGGAGGAGGTACAGTAATGGGTACAAGATAGGTGACCTGTAAATATTTATCCACCTGTCCATTCTTACCATCCAGGAGATCAAGTTTGGATAAAGGAGTGGAACAGTGTACCGTTGGGGCCAAAGTGGAGGGGTCCTTATGCTGTTCTTTTGTCTACTCCAACAGCTATAAAGGTGGCAGAGGTGACTCTGTGGATTCATCACTCCAGGGTTAAACCAGCAGCAGATTTTTGGCAAGCTACTCAAGATCCTGAAAATCCCTGCAAGATCCGGTTGAAGCGAGTGACCCAGTTAGATTAAAAGTGTTTTTTGCGAAGAGTATTGTTACAAGGGAACATCAACAAAGATCTACAAGTAGGTGTTTTGACGGCCACAATAAAGCCTGACCACCTACCAACGTTTAAGCCAGAGGAATCCTCTGTGAAGAACAGTGAGGATCAGAAGGACTCCATTCCCTGCAGCCCTCACACGCCTGGAAGCTGAGGTGCCGTCGCACAGTCGAAGAATTAGGAAGAAGATGTCAGGAGTAATGTGTTTGATGATGTATATATGTGTGTTTTTAATTATTCAGGAAGGTAGAGGTACCGACACACCAGGCTGCGAGGTTTGCATTAAGACTACGAAAACAGGCAATCGTATTTCCCAGACCCTTATTTGGCATTCGCAATATGAGTGCACAGGACATGTATCAAAGTGTAGATACCTAGGTACAGATTATAGTGTATGCCATATAGGAGCAGGAGAACCTAGGTGTTTTAATCCTGAGTATCAGCCCTGTACAATTTGGTTGACTATTCGGAATGAGAACGAACAGGGGAGCCTGATAAATAAGACTGTACTAGAAAGCGTACGTTCTCCAGGTGTTTTGCTATTTGATGCATGTAAGGCGATATCAGGTAGTAGGAAGCCATGGAATGTATGTGGTGGTCTTAAATGGGAAAGAACGTATGGGTCTAATGATAAGTATATTTGTCCTAGTAATAAGCATAAGTATATAGATCCAAACTGCCTAAATAAAGACTACAATTATTGTCCGTATTGGTCCTCTGTGGGATGGGCAACCTGGGGACACACAGTAGATAAGGATATGATTATCACTAGATTGCCTACCAAGCCATATTGTAAGTCTATGGCGTGTAACCCAGTCCATATACTTATCAAGGACCCAGAGCTATTTATAGATAAGTTTGGGAATCTATTTGGGTTCCAAATATATGGAACAGGTTTGGATCCTGGGACGATATTATACATAGGAATAGAGACAGATACAGTGGCCCCCCAAACTCATCAGGTTTTCCATTCTTTTTATGAGGAGATGAGTGTGGAAGATAAGGTTCCCCATAATGCCAAAAACTTATTCATAGACCTAGCTGAGAGCATTGCTGGTAGTCTTAATGTAACCAACTGCTATGTGTGTGGAGGTACTAATATGGGAGACCAATGGCCTTGGGAAGCAAAGGAGGTAATGTATTCTGGTTCTGAGACGGTTGAACAACTAATATCTTCTCAATCTGATTATCAAGTGAGTGTTAGAGGTAAATCTGAGTGGCGATTAAAGACCTCCATTATAGGTTATGTTTGTATAGCAAGGAAAGGAATAATGTTTAATACATCTGTAGGAGAATTGACTTGTTTAGGGCAGAAAGCCTATAATGACGATACAAAGGATACTATTTGATGGTCAGCTTCAAATGTCTCGGAACCTATTAATCCATTTGCCAATTACACTAATTTGAAAGAGGTATGGTTTGATTTATCTGCTACATCTAGTTGGAAAGCCCCAGCAAAATTGTACTGGATTTGTGGTAAGAAGGCATGTTCGGAGTTACCACAAGACTGGGAAGGGGCATGTGTACTAGGTATGCTCAAACCATCCTTCTTCTTGTTGCCAATTGAAACAGGAGAGACTTTGGGAGTTAAAGTATATGATGTAAATCATAGGAAGAAAAGGGCACCCCTAGAGATAGGTACCTGGGAAGATGATGAGTGGCCTCCCCAGCGTATTATAGATTATTATGGGCCAGCTACGTGGGCAGAGGATGGTACTTATGGATACAGAACCCCAATATATATGCTTAATCGTATTATAAGATTGCAAGCAGTAGTTGAGATAGTTACCAATGAAACATCACAAGCGCTCAATCTCCTAGCGAAGCATAACACTAGGGTGAGGACAGCCATCTACCAGAATAGATTAGTTTTGGATTACCTATTGGCAGTAGAGGGAGGTGTATGTGGGAAGTTTAATCTAAGCAATTGTTGTCTTCAAATAGATGATGAAGGGCAAGCAATAGCTGAGCTTACTAGCCATATGGTTAAGCTAGCACATGTACCTACTCAGGTATGGAAAGGGTATAATCCGAGTAGTTGGTTTGGTAGTTGGTATGAGCAGTTTAGAGGAATCAAGGCATTGGTAGGTGGAGTCATACTGATTTTTGATGTTGTGTCTCCTTCTGCCATGTCTGATTCCTTTGGTAATTAGGTCTATACAGAGTATTATAGAAAGTATAGCAGAAAGAAAGGCCGCAGCACAGGTAATGGCTGTTTGCAGGTATGAAGCTCTAGATCAAGGAGAATACATGCAGGAAGAGGAATGTTGAGGGGTTCGTATCTTTAGAGGATCGCAAAGTCTAGTCTGGTTTATGGCAACTTGAGGTGTAAGCAAACTATGATTGGTGATGCATCTGGAATTATTTTAAATCAGAAGCATCAAAGGGGAGAATGTGATGGAATTCCAGTAAAATAAAAGTTTAGCAGGCCAAGATTGCCACAAGGCATATGTAGGTACATGTGTTTGTAGTATCAGTTAGTAAGTTACACGAAGCTAAGATAATGTCATCACTGTACTGAGCATGTGCAGGAATGCAGGAACTGGAATTACGCGTCCCTCTCCTTTGTTTCAGATGAGCCACGTGGTTAGACCGGATGGATGAGTTTAGACTCAATTCATTGATTAGGTTAAGGGTATGTGTGGGCGTAGCTAATTATGGGAGGAGCTACAGTGCTATATAAGGAATGTACTCTATGTATTCAGTGCTCAGATCTTTGCTGTTTTTGGTGACATAAGTCCCTCTGAGTCCCGGTCAGTGAATCGAATAAAGATCTCTTCCTTCCTGAAGAAACCTGTGTCCATCTCTCTGTGCTTGGCCTCCGTCAGTTTCCCGGTAACACTGCGACCGGGTACCGCCATTACCATCTGCAGCCCCAGCCCGGGCGGCAAACCGCCGGGGCTGCCGTCCAAGGGGTCCATGCTGTCACGGCCACCCGACGGATGTGGATTGTGAGGTGGCCCGGTCAGCGCTGGACGCTTTAAGAGCGTGACCGGGCCCCCTGTGATTACATCACAGAGCTGGGAGGAAGTGACTGCACGTCACTCCTCCCAGCTAATACTGGGAGCCGCGCGGGAGGAAGACCAGGGAGTCAGAGTGGGAACTCTGACTCCCATGCACCTGAGCCACCACTGGACCCCAGGGAATGTCACCCTCCTGCACCTTAAAGGTAGGAAACAGGAGGGTGACTTAAATATAATGTGTGTGTGTGTCTTTGTATGTATGTGTCTTTGTATGTATGTCTTGTGTATGTATGTGTGTCTTGTCTTTGTATGTATGTGTTGTGTGTGTAGGTGTGTCTTATGTATGTGTCTGTATGTATGTGTCTTGTGTCTGTGTGTATGTGTGTGTGTCTTTATATGTATGTCTTATGTGTGTGTCTGTGTGCATGTCTGTGTGTGTGTGTGTGTCTGTATGTCTGCCTGTATGTTTGTATGTATGTGTCGTGTATGTGTGCCTGTCTGTTTGTATGTATGTGTCTTTGTATGTGTGTCTGTATGTATGTGTGCCTGTCTGTTATAGTGGGCTATAGCAAGTGGGCTACCTAGCTCAGTCTTCCTACTGGGCATTGCTATAAGTAAGGTTAAAAAATAGAAAAAAGAAAGGTGCGGAGGGGAATTGAGGAGGGTGGGGAGGGGAGCTGACGCACAGATGAGAAATCATTTTATGCGCAAACAGAGAAGTCGTCTGAATATCACCGAAAGAGGAGACCTTTGTTTGTTCCTTACGAAAATCGAACCAGATATCAAATATTTAGTCTCGCAGTATCAACCTCAAGGATCTCATTAATCACTAGTAAAGGTAATTTCAATTGTTTATTGTTTTCTCATTAAACTTTATAAAGTTAAAAACATTATAAACATGCATTAAGTAGAAATAAAAAGATAAATGTACGTACATTTTTTTTTTTTTTTAAATGCCCTCCTTTCTAAAGAATATTCAGCACTTGCACGAAAACTGGTGGCCGGTAAGGAAATGTTTCCATCAAGAAAGGTGCATTAGTGAGCGGTAAGAAGAAAAAGGTTGATTACCACTGCTATACACAGTGTGAACTGAGTCTGAGTGACTGTCACTAGAGAGGTTACTAAGTAGTAATGTAAACACTGCCTTTCCTCTGGAAAGTCAGTGTTTACATTAAAAAGTTTTCGGAGAGAGGATAAAGACACCAGAACCACTACATTAAACTGTAGTGGTTTTGATGACTATTGTGCCCCTTTAACCTAGCCCAATATTTCAGCCAATGTTTTAACCTGCATCACAACTCTTCATCCAAAACCCATCTGCACCGCGTCTCCTCCCCCTCAGTGACGCCATACTTGTTGTCCCACCTGGGTTTATGGGAGTTGTAGTCCGCTCCTCCCTCTAGACTCTGGAGTTACCTCTTCCTGTCCTCGGCGCTATCTTCCTCTGTCCGGCGTATTGTTAGGAAAGCGGCTCTTTCTTTCTGTCCTTCCCAGCGATATGTCGTGACTTTCCAGCCGGCTAGAGGCTTTCCCAGCACTGTGATTCAGCCTATCCCGCAGGCAGACTCTCATCTCTCCGAACAGGCCGCGGGCCCCTGGGGGGGTCAAAGAGGAGCAACTATGGCTCGGCCCATCATGCCGGTACCCAGCTCACAGAAAGCCCTGCTGCTGGAACTCAAGGGCCTACAGGAGGAGCCGGTGGAGGGCTTTAGGGTGAACCTGGTGGACGATGGAGATCTGTATAACTGGGAGGTTGCCATATTCGGGCCCCCCAATACCTTCTATGAGGGGGGCTACTTTAAGGTGAGATTGTGGGGGCAAATACAAAAAAGGGGGGGTTTGTCCACGAGCTGGTGGTGGTAGTATAGTTATAGGCGGCTATGGCTTTTATAGGGGGCAGCAAGCTGTAACAGTGGGCACTACAGGCAGGGAGGGAAACAAAGGGGATCATTTACCAGGTTCCAAATCCATCTTATTATAATTATTGGCATTTGTATAGCCCCAACTTATTTCGCAGCACTTTACAATATTATAAAAGGTGGACATTTAACAATAAATGTAACAGTTACAAAATGTTAAAGGAACAATAGGTTGATGAGGATCCTGTTTTGTGTGTGTGTGTGTGTGTGTGTGTGTGTGTGTCTCTCTCGCTCTCACACACCATACTTTGATTCTTAAAAGGAAATCTTTATCACAAACGTAAATACAGTGACTGTGCAGAACACTGATGTAGCATTTTTAACCCTTTGATAATGTGTTGGTAATCTATATAGACTTAAGGTGTACTGATCAATATAACTCCTCAGTTTTGGTGTATCAAATGGAAAACAAAAATGCAGACTCTTAAATTTTGTGTAGTTCTACCACAAATACATTTTGTTTGTAAATAAGGTAAAACTCCTAAGCATGCTATGTCAAGCAGAAGGGAACAATGCAGTTTATCAACTTATTTTACAGTGACCTAGTGAATTTTAAAAATATAAACTGTTTCAAAGTAAGATGTGCCCTTTCAATATTGGTGGTGGTAATGCTCTGCTAGCTTTTAAAAATCAGCTTGTACTAACAAAGACTGCTCTTTGTGGTGAGAGCTGGAAGTGCCTCGGGATAGTTCCATTTACCCTCCCCCAATGTTATTGAAAGCTTTGCAGTTTGTTTAGGTGCAAAGGCTGCAAAATGGCTTTCAATATGTAGTATGGGATCCATATATAGTGTGTATCTCCTAGGCATTGCAGCAATGAAATTGAAAAGATCTCTTTCATTATCTCTGTATTTTTAAAGGCTCGTCTGAAGTTCCCTGTAGACTATCCGTATTCACCTCCCGCATTCCGCTTCCTTACAAAAATGTGGCATCCCAATATTTATGAGGTAAGTGATGTGAGATGTGTAAACCCGCTGTTGTAGGTTTTGTACTATTTCCTAACATATTGGTGCATTAACAAAATAAAATCCAGTACTTCAAGAATATGCATTAAGTTACATCTGAATACAAAAGCAAAGCGGAACATTCAGTGCAACGTTAAAGCCATTTTAAAGGTGAATTTACAAAGTTGCACTGTTGCCTAAATCCTCTTCTAGTGGCTGTCTCTCAGACAGCTACTAGAGTGACTTACTGGACCTGCAGGACTTAAGCTTAATGTCTCTACACTTTACATTAAGACACTGAATGCTCCACATAGTGATGCAAATTGCTGCAGCACTTTAATTTGTCACGTTTGTACACTAATCTTCTAATGCTTCCCTATGGAATATATTTAAAAATGTATCAATGTTTTTAATAAATAAATAAACATTGTAAAAGTTTTTCCAAAAACTGCATTTGCATTTCTTCAGAAGGACTAAAATAATTTGCACTTGGAAAAACTTACTTAAAGGCTATTTGTTTGGCATTGAAAAAATATTAATGCTTGGATTCTGGCAAATACTAGTAGCCTTTGTAGGCTTCTGGCTCAGAGCAATAGCTATGCAGTTATACCTGTTATATAGGCTGAAAAAAAGACTTGTGTCTAGCAAGTTCAGCTTTTCTCATATCTTTTTTTGCTTTTAAATTTAATATGTAAAAAAACGTTTGACGCTCTTTCAATTTTGCAACAAACTAGGAAATAGTTCCTTCTTGACCCTAGAATATCAGCCAGATATCTCTTTAGATCAAGAAGCTGTTACCCCTCTAATTAAAAATTATATTTCTAAAAATTATTTTTTTTTGAGTACTCATCCAGTTGTACAGACCTCTCCAGATGGCTCCTGCAGTCTAGCAAGCTATAAAAAGAGTAGGAGATAAGAAATTCTAAACTATCCTTCTGAAAATTAAAATTTTTTGCATTGCAGGGTTAAAGGGGCACCCACACCACTTAATCTCATTGCAGTGGTCTGGTTGTAGTGTCCCGTTTCCTTAAAGTGGCACTGTCACCGTTTCCTTAAAGTGGCACTGTCACAGAATTTGCAAAGGTGAGTTCTATTTACCTCTACCTGTCTCTCGCAGGCGCCGCCATCTACTTCCGGTGGGTCCTCTTCAGCTCCTGGTATTTAAGTGCCAGGAGCCGACGTCTCTGCTGTACTCTCGCGCATGTGTGAGGTCTACAGGGGATCCTGCAGTACTGTGGGATCCTTAATACATAAATCCAATTTTCTGCATTCGTCACTGGTGACGGCTGAGGGGGATTGATTCTTCTAGACAGCGCTAGCTGTGTCTAGGCATAGGAGAGATACAGAGATAAAGTAGTCCCTACTTTAACTAACTGAAATTCCAGCAAAGTCATTGTGAGTATTTCATAAAGATTCTATCTTTAATAAAAACTCATATTTCATATGGGGTGACAGTGCTGCTTTAAACCTGTGATGTAAAGCATTGCAGTTTTAGAGAAACTTCGGTGTTTACATTGCATTGTTAAGACTGCCTCTTCTGGATCTATGATGTTGCAGGTGGAGGAGCCTGCCCGATCCAGCGCCAAGAGGCCCATGTGCTGCTATTGGGTAAGTGAAAATAGTGTGTTTTTAACCCTTTTGTGATTGCGCGGCGGCACTTTTTAGGAATACAATTTAGTATCCTAACATTTTAGTGTTACTTTAAGGGTACAGGGACACTGCACCCAGACCACTTCAATGAGATGAAGCTGAAGTGGTCTGGGTGCTTATAAGTGTCCTTATAAGTTTGTTTTATATACAAAAGATGCACACCTTAGTTAATAACTAAATTCTCGTTTTTATATAAACAAAGTATATCAAACAAAATAGACCATGTTATAAGGCTATAATTAATGATAGAGGCTATACAACATGCACTAAATCAAACAGGCATATAAGCTTTTTTGTATATAATATGTTGTTTGGCAAATATGTATATACACATACACACTCTATATCTGCACAGCTCCCTCGTGTGTCCTGCAGTGAGCAGGCAGCTGAAATATGAGGTCATATATTGTGTGTGTGTGTGTGTGTGTATGTATGTGTGTGTGTGTGTGTATATATATATATATATATATATATATATATATATACATATACACACACACACACACACACACAATATATGACTTCATATTTCAGCTGCCTGCTCACTGCAGGACACACGAGGGAGCTGTGCAGAATGAGCACAGTAAGTAATGGGCCCACTTGCTGCCCGGACAACAACTGGGGCACATTACAAGCGGTTCAGGACTGCATGCATGCCGCAAGTCGGACACGCATACTTTACAGTATCAGGCTGCTGCTAGATATACATTGCTGAAGGAGCCACACCTTTGCACATCCTAGTCCTGTGATGACCCCTTTTAGACTTTTAACTAAGTTGCACTTGGCCAGTGGCTATTCACTGTTCAGCACCACATAAAAGCAGGTACCACATCTCCTGAGTATTTACCATGCAACTCTGTTGTAGTGACTGGATGCAGGGGTGTGAACTCCTTTCCCATGTTTGTTAATCTGCATCTCCCCAAAAGAAGCCCAGTGCATATTGACTCAATCTCCCCTGCTCACACAAGAGACAGTGGTTCACAAATTTCTCAAAGACTCTTTATTTTATGTGTTTATGAAATTTATTGTTAATATTTTTTATTTTTTTTGTGTGTAGTTTTTTTTTTTTTTATTTATTTATTTTTTTGTGGTTTTGGATTGGGCATAAAATGGCGTTTAATAAAAAAACAAAAAAAAACACAAAATACATATAACCATACTAAAAAAATAAAACAAAACTGAAAAAGAGGGAGAGAAAGGGAACAAACAAAGAAATGTAGAGAGAAGGGAAGTACCCCCTCCCCTGGATGGGCTTTGCAATGAAACAAACATCTATTTTCTGTAGTCTGTATATAGAATACTTTATTTAAAATCTGAGTGAGAGACTGGCTACTTTCCAATGTTTGGGAATGCATAGCCTAGTCGCCTTACATATTCTGAAGATCTGTTTTTTGGCCACAGGTGTGAGGCTTGTCAATCTTGAGGCCTGTCAAGATTGTCATCAATTAATCTAAAAAAAAAAAAAAAACAACCACAAAAAAAATCTCCAAACTTAAGGTTGCTAAGAGATTTTATTCTCCTCATCACAACCCCAAAAGCGAGAAATGAAATGGCTAGATATGTCAGAGATTGGTAGGACTTGGTACCATTTAGTTAGTCTTCTCAGAGTTCTCACACAGCACGTGCAAACAGTCACCTTGGAGGAATTTTCAAGAATCAGTCCTTTTCTCAGTATCTTGTTGTGTGTTTTTTTTTTTTTTTTTTAAATGATTTTGAAAAATTTTTTGTTTTTGTTTTTTTTCTGTCTAGCCATGGTTGAAGGTACCATCTTCATGAGTATGTGCATTTCCAACCCATTTCACCGATGGGAAATGGGTTGGAAATGCTGACTCCCATATTACTAGAACAACGTGTTATTAAACTAGCAACATTCCAACTTAGCCAATACAGTTGCAAGGACATAAAGAAATGCGAGTGTGTGTCTTTGTGGTCATTGTGAGATGGAAGGTTGTTTTATCAGAAGCTACTTGGTGTTCTTTACTACTTTAAACAAAAACACATTGTGTGATTTTTTAATTAATGGTTCTTATAGTCCTCATTATTGTCTGTACATGATATGTTGTATCTTTCTTGACAATGTTTAAGGTTTCAGTAAGTAGTTGACTGGAACAACTACAGATAATCACATGAGTATTTTCTTTAAGAGCAATGAAGACATTTTTAAAAAAGATTTTATTTAATTTTTTACATTTTTACCTTAAATACACTTATTAACTTTCATAATAATGCTTGTATTTAATAAGTCCCTCTCTTTGTTCAATATTGGAAAGTAATGCATGGAAAATTAGCATAACTAAACAGGTTTGTTGTGCTGGCTCTTACAGAATGGCGATGTGTGTATCTCTATCCTACATCCTCCAGTAGATGATCCACAGAGTGGAGAGTTGCCATCAGAGAGGTGGAACCCTACACAGAATGTGCGGTAAGGCTATATGTTGATAATCTGCCTTTTTAGTGCTTATTCACTAAATAATGAATTACAAAATCCAGGTTAAATAGCTAAATAATTGGAATATTTATCCAATTCAGCCATGTTAGCCTAAATATACCAATTTGGTTATGCATTTATGAAACATTAAATAAAAGCCTTCTAAAGAAAATAGCCTATTTTAAAGGAACGGGGGGGACGGGATTTGGGAAATCTTATTGGCGGTAAGAGCTGCATGTGGATTAAAGCCACTGTGGTTTAATATTTGTCTGTGAGGCTAAATTTTGAAGTCAAACCAACAAAGTAAGAAAAAACTGGAAGCAGGAATAGAGACATGCAACAAACTGTGCCTTATATTGCGACCTGGTTAGGTACCGTGCGGAGCGTCAGTTTTGTGCTGGAGCTGTACAAGAAGGGCATCAGTCTGCACGGTATGATGTTCCACAGCAATTGAGGGCTGTGTGGTAGTGTGATGCTGAATGGTAGGCTAGATATTCGCCTGGTTGTGCCCTGCAATCACGGAGTTTTGCTTTATGGCGACCGATTGGCTCTGCCAGCAAGCCACATCCCGAGGAACAGTATTTCTAACACTATAGTGCTGGAGTGACTGATTAGGTCCCCTGATCTCCTCTCTGTAAAATTCAAAGGTTTTTAGTTTAACTCTTTATCCCGTGGCCGGCCCCGTTTCCATGGCTAGATCAGTCTTGACTTTTCCATAGGAAAGAATTGGGAGGCTATAGCGCATGCATGGCAAAACACAGTGCCTTACCATTCAGCATCTCCTCACAGAGATGCATTGAATCAGCGTGGAGATGCTGTGCAGCCCTGACATAGAAAACTCCTCTAGTGGTGTCTGAGTGACTGCCACGAGTTACGTAGTTGTCTAGGTTGACAAAAAGACTAAAGTCCGTCCATTCGTTTATACTGTTGGTCCAAAAGAAGGCAAAAAACCCTGCAATAGTGGCCATTTCCAATGATGCCACAAAAAATCCTTCTTGACTCCGTAATAGCAATTTTTTTACATTCATATCAGTTATATCTTAAATATTCTGTTAATGCAAAACCGCATCCAAGCCTTTTTTATATGTATCTAAAGAAACTGATAACAGAACCTCTTTAGACAGAGAATTTCACATCTTTATTGTTATTACTGTAAATGACCCATTCCTCTGCTGTAAGCTAAAATGCATTGTTGTGTATCCCTGCCAATGAACAGGTTAGCACACAGCGGCTTGTAATGACCCTGTATATATAGTGCTGTCATATCCCCTCTGAGATTCCTTTTTTCTAAAGAAAACAATTGCACTTTTTCTATTTCCACAATATCCTACGTTAAAACTGGTACCCTAAATTGCCTTGCATATTCAAGGTGCTTTTTTACACGAAAGCACCTAACTAGCTTTTGCAACCACAGACCAGCATTGCATACTGTTGCCTCGTTTTTGTGTTTAATTGTTCCCATTTAATGTATGTCACTTGTAGGTTCCGTATCCCAAACCGCATGACTTTGCATTTCTCTGTATTAAATCTCATCAGGTATTTGCCTGCCCAACCCCTCAATTTATCCAAATTCTTCTGTAGAGAAGTTCTATCATGTTCAGAATGTATGTGTGTGTGTGTATGTATATATGTATATATATATATATATATATATATATATATATATAATCTCTATCTTACAAAGTTTTGTGGTGCCTGCAAACACAGCCAAATTACTTTCAATGTCCACTTCAACATAATTTTTAAACCGATAAGAGAAGACACTCCACTTACATTTGAACATTTTCCATATACAGCTACTCTCTGCACTCTATCTTTAAGCCAGTGTTCTATCCAAGAACACAATTCTGTATCTAAACCAACTAAATTCAATTTTACTAGTAACATTTTGTGTGGATCTGTATCAAATGCTTTAACAAAATCCAAGTAGATTATGTCTACTGGAACTCTCTGATATAGATATAGATATATATATATATATATATATATATATATATATATATATATATATATATATATATATATATATATATATATATATATATATAATTTCATTCTATTAAGAAGTCAGTAAAAATAAATAAATATAAACATGTATTCCTGACACTATAGGTCTAACTTGCCATTTAGGTAGCCAGCCCCCCCTTGCCCTGGTTAAAGAAAGGCGTCTGGGCCGCCCACGCTCTGCCACCTTGGCTGAGATGATCAATTTTGTGATTTCCCATAGGTGTCGTCAGGACAGTCTCTTCTAGGCAGCCCCTTTGCTTCTTATGTGCTAATCATTGGGGATCTATGTTGTGTGTACAGTAATTGCTGTGTAGCACCAATCCAGTGCTGTTTTGTGGAGACTTGTTTTTGCATATTTGTGCTGTGCACGAATACCCCAAATGTAAAGACAGTCGCTAGAGGCATGTTCTTGGACAAATGTAATCAATCCTTGGACATGATTTACATTGGGCTTTTTGCAGCCGGTTTTAAGTCGGTCTGTGAGCTAGGTACACTGATTGACCATCAGTCACGTAAAGTTCTGATGGTGCTTAGCATCAACGAAAGGCAACTGTCTTCGCATCATCGGTTTCTTATGTTAAATGTGTAAGTGCATAATTGGAGTGTCTGGAGTATGGGTGTCTGATCACAATTTGTCTTAATCCTGTTGGTGATCGTTACAGAGGGATAGGGAAGCTAAATGCCCTGTATATGTCAATGTGTGATACATTTAGTAGCCTGTGTGTAATGCAAGGAAGCTGTTTGCATGAAATGGGTTCTGTCTGAAAGATCTCTTCTGTATTTTTACTGACTTAATAGTATTGGATAAAGTAGGAGTACATCTACATTTTTTTTTTTTTAGGCTAATCCATAAACATAGAAAAAAAACATGTTTCCTTGAGTAATATAGTTAATTCAGTGATCTTTTATTCCCCTATACAGAACCATTCTTCTCAGCGTCATCTCTCTCCTTAATGAGCCAAACACTTTCTCTCCAGCCAATGTCGATGCTTCTGTCATGTACCGAAAATGGAAGGACAGCAAGGGGCGGGACAGAGAGTACACAGACATTATTAGGTAAGTAGTGTACCTACCTTGGCATATCTCTTTTCGGGAAGAGGTTGCATTATGTCCTTTAATCTGTCTTGGATGCTAGAATTAATAGATTATGTCATCTAGATAGTCCATGTTTGGTGCATAAAGGTACTTGAGGACAACAAGTGCCACATACACACTCCACTCCCTGTGTACAAATGGTACCAATAGAAAATGGCCAGAAGTAGTTAAGAATACTTATACATGTGCAGATATATGCAGATAATGTTCCATGTAATAGATTCATAAAACACAAAAAACAATGCATAGTATAGACTGTATTTACAAATAAATGAGTATAAGAGTAATTGGATACACTCACGAATTCCAGAGCCGTGCCAGGCTCTGTGTGTAATGCCCAAGGGTGCCTCAAAAGGCTATGTAGAGGATCTTAAATGATGTCCCCCAAGACTCTGGAAAAAGCAGCAATGATGATGATATTAAAAATAAACAAATTTATTACAATAAATGTAAAAAAAAAAAAAAAAAACTCTCTGCAGGTCCCATATGGTGACACACAAGCTCACAGCTATGCAGACGCGTTTCAACTCAGTCCAAGTTTTCATCAGTGCATAAAAATCATCCAGCTGCTATTCCTTTTAAATTCGCCGCTTCTATGGCTGCCGGTCACGTAGGTGGAAGTTGGGCTGACCGGCGTCTGATGTCACTTCCGGTATTTTCGGCGCTAATTTCATCAGTTTAGTTTAATTCAGTTCATTTGCCCAATTGAAACAGAAAGCTCCATATTGTAAATGGGCGCCTATAATAACTCTTAAAGTGCATAAAAATAGACAATTCATCATAATATAAAGTAACATCTATAAAAAAGATAATAATCATATATAGCTCTTCTCTGTGGATCCCTTACAAGGGGGAAATGATAAGAGACATGAGTAATTATACATAATAGCATAAAGATTTATATCACATATACAATATGTAGATACAGCCCATATAGATAGGATTGGTTGATCAGAGAGTGCAAAATACTAATCTGAAAAAAAATAAATAAATAAAAAAAATAAATATATATATATATATATATATATATATATATATATATATATATATATATATATATATATATATATATATATATATATATATATATAAAATCAAATGTAATGAGCTGGTACTAAAAATGCATAGTATATGCATGTAAAAGGATACAAAAAAATCATATGCAAAACTATAAAAAAGAGCCAGCGCAAAATCTAAATTTAAATCATTGGGGGATAGAGTGTTTAACTCAAATATCCACCTGCTTTCAAATTTGCAAAGTTCTTTGAAATTGTCCTCGCCTCTCCAATCCTTTTTTCTTTTGGGCAATGGCAATAAAACTAACATGGGAAGGGTCACTATTGTGGCATTGTGAAAAATGTGCAGAGACACTGTGTTTATTGCCCAAATGTTATCTGCACGTGTATAAGTATTCTTAACTACTTTTGGCCATTTTCTATTGGTACCATTTGTACACAGGGAGTGGTCCCTTTTCTATTGCCTTGCAATTTTGTTCACAGTGTATGTCAGAATTGAAAGAAAAAAATAAATAAAAATTCTTTTAATACAATGTGTGTCACGAACACACCCTACTTTAAGAGTGTGTGATGTTGTGGTGGTGCTGAAAGGGTTAAAGTTCACTATTTGTCTGCACTAGACTTAAAATAATGATACAATCCCCCTTAACACCACCCACACTAAAGCATAATAATATAAATATTCTAAAGCTGCCACCACCAAGACAATTTATAAATGGAGTGCCTTTGTCCCCAAAGTAACTTGATAATAAAAACCAACCAAATACAACTTTGCACAATATCTAATTGAAGAACACTAATTAGTCTCTTCAGGTAATGTAATTCTTTACCAGACAAAAGCAGAACTTAATACAGGAATATTTATTATGAGCAAAAAATAGTCCCAGTGCATACAAAAATAGATGATAAATTATTTACACCAACAACAGATAAAACCAAGAGAGATAAAATAACAGTCATAATCACTTAGGTTTTCAAAGTAAAACTTATGCCCAGGGGGTCATTGGTAAGGAAGATGGTGACTCACTCAGAATTAGATTCTGGTCCCCAAGCAAGTACAATGCACACTTAGTATAATTAGATATATACCCTGTGGATTACCAAGCCTCGTCCAGAGGTGGAGATAAGGCGTACCTATAGTAACTATAAGTTACCACCCCCTTGTGTTCCAGACGAACATCAATATAAAAAGGGAAACATTTGGTTCTATCTCTTGTGTACTTGCCACAGAAATAATAATTGCATCTATGAATTTACAATTTTTCTCATCCATTGATATTCCACACTCCTTACTTGTGACCCAAAATAGCAGACATCACAATCACTTCCCCTATGGTTAAGTTACGCACATCATGTTTGGGCTTGATTAGATTGTGCTTGTCCTATTATGAATATAATAAAAGAGGGAATCTAGACATGGCAAATGTGTGACTTCTCACACCTTGCAGAGCATTTGATTAATCAAAGGATCAATCCGTATGGTAAACCATCTGACTCCTTTTACATTACCCCTTCTGTCATCTGATCTCTACCAAACGGTCAAAATATATATATATATATATATATATATATATATATATATATATATATATATATATATATATATATATATATATATATATATATATATATATATATATATATATATATATATATATATATTATATACACAAATTACATTAAATGGCAATATTCTATTGTGCAACAATGAATTATACACCCTTGTGTTCTGTCATGAAGCATGACTGACTGGTTTCTTGATAGTCTCAAATGCTTTTAACAATGATAATTCTTGCTGTGTCATCATAAATAATTTAAAACTTAGTCAGTACCACGGACATTTTAGACAGTGACTTAAATGGAAAGGCTGATCTATATAATTTCTGTAATAACTCCCTGCCGCCCTCCTCCCTCCTTAATGTCATATTCTCAGGTTATTGTTGTGTAAAAGTGGTCACTTTTTGCTTCCTGGGATTTTCTTCAAAGTGTGTATTAGAATGCTAATTAGCTTCCAAACACTCCAATATATACCAGCATATACAATAATGTCTTTATTACTATTATTTAGGATGTCTTACGATTCCAACAATTATTCTCATGATTAAGACAGCCCTCAATAAACAATATGCCCACATCAATCTTGATTGAAGAACATATGAAAATAACTGTGTGGCCTATCCAGTCTGCCTGTTATCATATATTTGTTGCATTTAAAAAAGCTTTAAAGTACTCTATAGTGTTGGGAATACAAACATGTATTTCTGACACTATAGTGTCATGCTAACTGTCTGAGCAGTAAAAAACCTTTTTATTTATCTTTCGCTGTACCGATCTCCAAACTGTTGCCTGGCTGAGATCACCAAGATTCCTATAGTAAAGCATTGGGAGGCTAGTGTGCATGCATGGCAAACTGCTGCGCTGTACCAATCAAGTGCTGTCTATGAGCAGCATTTGATTGAGAACAGAGTCTGACATGGATCTCACAAAGGAAGCACCACTAGTGGCGGTTAGGAGCACAGCCACTACAGGTGAAACAAGAAGTTTTTTTTACATTGTACGGTTAAAACGGCAGGGGCAGTACACCTGGATCACTTCATTGAGATTGAGTTGTTCAGGTGTCTTAAGTGTCCCTATTAAGAATAATTTTGGAAGCTTGCAGAGGAAAGTGTGGGTTTTTTTTTTTTTTTTTTTAATTCTTTATTTATTCCAAGGCAGTACATTACATTGAAAACATAATGCATCATAACATTGCAATATATTGTTACATTGTGCATGACCGTATTCTATCGTATTTTCAATAAAAGTAGGCCAACACTCCTTTCAAACCGTTACTTAACCATTGTAACATGGAGTGCGTCTATCACACGATACATCGCTGTTTCCCTGTCCACCCCGGTAAATTTTTAATTTATAAAGAAAAGTATAATAAACATAAGGAGGCTGAAGTTACCATACAAACATTTCTTTTATCGATAGGACATGCCCTATCCATTCCTATGCGGTCGTGTACGGATCCTATAGATCCTATTCGTGAGCTCATTCGAATTTCTATCCGTTTGCTCCTGTTATCACCTGTCCACATCCTTTAGCGATGCAAATTATTTACTTATTGTATGGAAATGTTAGATCAGTTGTGAGGAGTTCTCACAAAAAAAGCAGGAAAAGAGGAGTAAGAGGGGTAAGTATGAAGATAGGAAGTGGGAGTATGGGGAGGGGAGCGCGGGGGAATCCAGGCCAACCTACATCTATCCGATACAAGCCCGTCCAAGGGAGTCTCTCGTGTGTCCATCAAGCACTTGCTGCCCCAATTTTTTTTCAAACTTTTTCGTTGTACCCCTAACCCGGGCTGTTAGGTCATCCATCAGATAATTATCTTTAATTTTCCGAATCAACGCAGTGATTTCTGGGGCCTCTCTTTGCAGCCATACCTGTGCCAAAGCTCTCCTAGCGGCTAGGTTCACTTTATAAAATAGGGTCAGTTCTGTTTTTGTCTAGTTTTCTATTGATTTGGCTAATAAGAATACCCATGGGTCTAGCTTAACCTCCCTCTCAAATATTTCTCACAACAATTGCGCAATTTGTTGCCAATAAACTTGTGTAATTGGGCATTCCCACCACATGTGAATATATGTGCCCTTGAGGCCGCACCCCCGCCAGCATAGGTCTGTAGTAATTTGGTTCATACGGCTCAACTTTACCGGTGTAGCATACCATCGAAATAGCGTCTATGATTGTTCCTGCAGCGAGACACACATAGAGGACTGCGCGGCTGCCTCCCATATAAGGGGTCATTGGAGAAGGGGAGGACACCAAGCGATACTTAGTAGCGGCTGCATCCCATATCTTCAGTGAATTGAAAATTGCAGGACATGTCACACTGATGTTTGGTCTGTGCTCCCTAGGGGTCCACATAAAGAACTGAGGTATATCCATCCCCATAAGGGATGCTTCCAGGTCCACCCATCTCCTTTCCTCCGGTGGAGAGTGCCACAGCGCCAACTGGGCCAGCTGGGCTGCCTCATGATAAAAATATAGGTGCCCAGGCCACCCCTGTCCCTAGCCCGGTAAAGAATGTTGCGTGAGACCCTATGCTTCTTATTCTACCATATAAATTTGCCAATGGTTTGTTGGAGCGGTCCCAAGTCAGATCTGGTCACTCTGATCGGGAGCGCCTGAAACAAAAACAATATTCGAGGTAGCACATTAATTTTTACGGAATGAATCCTCCCTATGCAAGAAATTGCTTTTTCTGTCCAGCTCTCCATGTCTGTCATCAATATCCTAATCAGCAGGGTATAATTCTGTTGGAATAATTTAGATGGGTCTGCCGTCAGTCGTATTTAATGTGGTCTCCTGTTATTCGTAATTGATAGGTCTTCCCTATGTAGGTTACGTCCATCTCTGACATACCTATGGGTAGTACGCTGGACTTGTCCATATTTACCTTATATCCGGCCAGTTCTCCAAATTTCTTCAAGACATCTGTTAGCGCCGCCATGGATTCCCTCGGTTCTGTCAGTCCGTAAGACGTCATCTGCGAATCCTCGCACCACGTATCGTTGCCCTCCGACTTCTACCCCTTTATTGTCTGGGCTGCGCTTATCGCATGAAGGAGTGGTTCCAACAAAAGAGCGAACAATTAGGGCGACAATGGGCATCCCTGTATTGTGCAGTTGCTTAGACCAAACGGAGTTATCTTTGCTCCCGAAATGCGCCCTGACGTTAGTATACATGGCTCGAATCGCCGTTGTGAACTGAGCTGGGAAGCCATAATGATCCAGCATTGTGAATAAATAAGGCTATTTAACCCTGTAGAAAGCTTTCTTGGCGTCCAACGACCGTAACATCGTCTGTATTTTCCTTGTGTTTTGTTTCCAAATGAGGTCCACATTACGTCTGGTATTTTCAAAGAGTTGCCCGGTATGAACCCCACCTGGTCAGGGTGAACTAGCCGATTCAGCATTCAGGTTTATCCTGGCAGCCAGAATTTTCGCTAGTATTTTTGAATCATGGTTGATCAGGGATATCGGGCAAAAGTTTTCTGGGGCTGATAGATCCCGGTTTCGGCAGTAAGACCATATCTGCTAGCGACATGTCTCTGTCAGGTGGACCTCCGTCCATTAGTTCGGTGAACCAAGCTTCCATATGTGGAATAAGCTCTTCCCTAAAGGTTTTATAATAGGTGCCATCGAAGCCATCTGGTCCCGGTGCCTTGTTACTCTTCAATGTGGATATTGCTACGTGCATTTCTTCTGCCAAGATCTGTTTCCTCAAGGCGTCTGCTTCTGCCCCATTCAGTGTTGGCAAATCCAGCCCAGCAAGGAAAGCTTGTATCTTGTCTCTTTCACTTTGCATATCGGCGAGATCTGTTGTGGAATGATTCTATAGTTTAGTAAAGAATTCTGTGAATACTTTTGCTATGTCTGTAGGGTTCGTGTGATATTGACCTGAGGCGTCTTTAATTTTGGTGATGAGGGTTCCATGTTGCCTTGGTTGGAGTGACCTCGCCAGCAGGGTGTCCATCTTATTGGCTTTTTCAAAATAGGTCCGTTTAGACCCTATAATAGCCCGTGCCGTATCGTCTAGCAGCGTTCCAGGAACCGAGGCCCTCAATTCCTGAACCGCTAGTAGGTTAGTGGGTGTAGAATCAGTCTTATGTCTCTGTTTAGCCTTACGCAAGGACTCCAGGAGGGATGATAGTAAGAGGGTTTTACGTTTTTTCTTTAGTGTTGCTTCACGAATTAATATGCCCCTGATCACTGCTTTATGAGCTGACCACACCATCACCTTCGACAGGTCCGAGTCTCTGGCAAAATAGTCCGTTGGTTCCTTCCGCACCATGTCGACAATCGCCCGATCACGGAGCAGAGACATATTTCATTTCCAGGGCCAGGGGGATGCCGCACTTAGTTTATCCAGGGTTAGGGAAATGTCTGCGTGGTCTGACCAAGTGATGGAGCCTACAGTCGATTCCGATACTTTGGGTACTGATGAGGGGCTAACCAAAAACAGATCTATTCTTGTATAGGTATCGTGGGGGGCTGAGTAAAATGTAAAATCACTATCGTCCGGGTGCTGCGCTCTCCATATATCTATGAGGCCTGTATTTTGCATGAAGAGATGTAATAATTTGTCTTGTCTGCCTTTTAGTGTGATCTGGGGAGATCTTTACTAGATCCCCTATCTCTCGCTGGGCATGGAGCGGCATTGAAATCACCCTCCACTATTACCATTCCATGTGATAATGCGTTGATTTCCTGAGTCAATTCTACCCAGAACTTCCTAGATGGGTCATTTGGGCCATAAAGGTTGAGAATATGTATACTATGGGAGTACAGCGTTCCTGACAGAAGTACAAAACGGCCTCCCGAGTCTGTGTGTACCCTAGAAACCTTGTGGGCACCTACGGTGTATCAAAATAGCCACCCCATTCCTCTTATTGAGAGCTCTAGATTCATACGTGGTGCGGTACTCATGGTCCATAAGCGCAAATTTCGCAGATGCCTGTATATGTGTCTCCTGCAGGAAGGCTATATCGGGGTTCAATCTTTTGAGGTCCCTAAACATGAGGCGCCGTTTTTTTAGGTGCATTAAGGCCTTTAACATTTAATGACCATATTTTCACAGGCATGGTCCTGCCCTGTGGGTGTTGCTGTGATAAGGTGTATTGTTAAGCCTACGTTCTAGGCTGTCGTACTTTTCCTTTCTCGTGGGTGGAAGGAGTATTATTGGCCTGCGCGATATAGCGTGCTTATTGCGCGTGACACCTAACATTTTACTCTTACCGGCCTTCCTGCCCTCTCGCCTTGACTGTACTCGTACATCCGCCAGGTGGGCTTCTGTTATTCTCCGGCTTTTCCTTAGGGGCGCTGCCTCAGCGCCCCCCTCCAGGGGAAGGTAAGGAGAGGTAGGAAAGGGGGTGAAAAGGGGTAGAAGTAAAGCAGAAAAAAATTGGAAAACAGATTATGTACTTCTTGTGCCTGGTCTTACCGATAGCCAGGCCTATGTGGGGTGTGAGTCCCTGTCCCTCCAGCACTCCTTAGAGGTTCCACAGGTCCAGGGACCCAGACCAACCCAAGTTTTATTGTGACAGCATCTGAATATAAATTGTCTTAAGCCCCCGTTTCTGGTACATTTGCCTAGTAGAGTCGACCTACCACAATCTGCCTAGGGTTATCAAACTTGGTCGCCTTCCCCGGCTTCCACTATCTCCCATCAACTCGCCCGTCCCACGGTTCCCATCGCCGCCCCGACCCCCCCAAGAAGCTCAATATTTCCACGATAGGTGTTTCAAAGGTGTCATCAGATTTATATACGCCTATGTTAGCCTAACCTGTAAATCTATAGTGCGTCCGGTATATCGCCATCTATAGCCCCGTAAACATTTAGATGCCAGCGGAGCATGGGTCGGTCCCCTGAGTTGAAGGCTGGAAATGGAACGGCAGAAGCCCAGGTGACCGCCCCTCCCCTGCCCGCAAATCACAGATCCCGCACATTTTACCATGCTTGGGGAGCCCTCTAATCGATAGCTCTTCTAGGCGGCATGAGTGGCCCTTACAATAACTACAGATCGTCGTTGGTGCTCTTTAGTAACCCACCACCATGTAACGCAACAGCTAACCACAGCATACACCGAGGTTGCTAAACCGTGAAAAACATATACATTTAGAAGAAAAAAAATCAAACAAACGTTTTGAAAGAGACAATTTATCTCCCCGTCGCAATCCTTCCTGCCTCCCCCCGGCCATTTTGTGAGTCTCAAATCCAAACCCTGTATCGAATTCCAAGCATCCATCTGTGGGCCTGTATTGATACATTGCGTCGGTCATAATCTGGGTGCAGGTATTAAGATGGGGTGAGAACGTGCCCCCAATGGAGCTCGAAAAAATAGCAAAGATACCCGACACCTACTCTCGAGGAGTCGTAAGCCCTAACCCTCCCCATAAGAAATGGTGGCCCCCCTAATAAAGACCCCCGGGCCGATCCAGGAAGTCCCGGCTGGAGCGGGCTTAAGAACCCCTATAATATGTACCCGGAGGGGGAAAAAACCCCTCCCAATATCAGGAAGCATGTCCCCCCGCCAGCCGGCCCGTGTGGGGGCTTCCCTATCAAGGAAATGGCCCCTAAAGAGAAGAAACCTCCATTCTGTACTCACTCGCCCGCCGTGTACCATCGCTGTCGCAGCATCTGGAACCGCTAACTCTCCCGTGTCCTGCACCCCTAGCTCGTGTAGGAATGTCACCGGATTGCCGCCTGGTTGCATGATCCTAGAGCGCCCCTCCTTGAAGGCCATAAGCCTGAACGAATGGCCCCACGCATACTTGATAGTGTCGCTGAAGCAGTTCAGTTATAGGTTGCCATTCTCGCCGCTGCCGCAGGGTGTCCGGCGTCAGGTCCTGATACAAGGCTAGTTCAGCTCCTCTGTACATAATTGGGCCCTCCCTTCCGCATCCCATCAATGCTTCCTTCGTTTGGAAAAATTTAAACTTGATGATATCTCTAGGCCTGTTATCGTTTGCCCGTCGGGCTTGCAGCGCCCTCTCTCGATGTGTCAGTGGCTCTCTGGTATGTTTGGGAGGAGCGGTTTAAATATGGAGGAGACCACCTCAATCAGGGAGCCTTCCCCCTCCTGTTCAGGCAGACCCCGCAGCCTGATGTTGTTTCGTCGTGAGCGGTTGCCCAGGTCCTTCAACGCAGGTTCAGCTGCCGCTAACCTGGACATAATAGGTTAATTTGTGCAGCGGCCGTGTTATGGGCTTCCACCGTGGACTCCACTCGTTGTTCGAGTACCGCCATTCTGGTCCCCAACGCATGTATCTCCGCCTTGACTTTGGCGGTATTCCTGGCTATTTCCGTTGCCAGGTAAGTTCTCACCTCCGCCAAGGTCACCAGTATTTGCTTGGGGTCAGTCTCCTGGGGTCCAGGTGTAACACTAGATCCCGGGCTAGAGGGAGATCGAGGCCCTCCAGTGCTCTCCTGTCCGCCATCTTGGGTGGTGTTTCTCATAGCGTGGGAGGCCGCAAAGAGATCCGAAACCGTTGCGTCCTGTTCCGGTTGTTTTTTCGCCTGCTTTTTTTGGGGCCCTTTTATCCATCTCAGGTTCCCCCGCAGGTATTTAGCTATTTAATTTCGATCTGCTGCTTTTAACAGCTGTTGGTCCGGCGGTCCCGGTGGAGCTTCACACGGATGTGTTCAGCTCGCTCCTACCGCAGACCACGCCCCCGGAAAGTAATTTTTTAAGGCCTGGCTAGTAGTAGTAATAGTAGTAGTAGTAGTAAGACTGACATTTTATACCTTGTTCTCTCTTTTTACAAATGTGTTTTGAAAAGAATTAAAGGGTTTCTCCAACCACCGTGACCACTTGAGTGATGTGAAGTGGCCATGGTGGTAGGAGTCAGTAGGTGCCATAATTTGAATTGTGTGCTTGGAGCTAGGGATTGACCGATTATCGGCTTTGCTGATATTATCGGCCGATATTCTGTATTTTTGGCAATATCTGTATTGGCCAATATAGATACCGATATTGCCGATAATCCATTACACACACCCCTCACAAATACACACTGCATCCATTACACACACACCTCACAAATACACACAGCTCCCCTGTCTAAACACACTTCATCCACTACATGTGGCATGTGTATTTTGTGCATTTACCATTAGAATTTGTTTATTTTTTCAAAATGGTAAATGTACAGGTTATCGGCCTGAAAGTTCAGAGTATCGGCTCTAAAAAAATCAATATCGTCGATCCCTACTTGGGGCTAGTTGCATCTCCAGCACATGTGATTCTATTCGGCTGGCAACAGACACAATTATTTTCCCCCTCTATTACTAGGAAAGCAGAGCATCACGTGAAAAAGTTGAACACAGTTACAAGTATTTTCCAGTGGTATAATTTCCAGAAAATTGACATTTCTGCATTTAAGACTATAATTTATGAACTGGTTTATCTACACAAAAATTAGCATATATAAGAACTGCCTGCACACGATCACAGCTTTTCCTTTGCTTCAAGGTAGGTGCACATTGGCTCTGACAGGCATTTTGGTGTATCTGCCCCATTTCTAAAAGTGCTAGTTTCTAACTAATCTAGTTATGGAATCACATTCCAGGTGGCGATGAACTAACTGTTAAAATTAGGTGGTATGTTATTGTTTCTATCTGTTGTTTAATGTGGAAGTGCTTAACATAATGTGCTACATTTTATAGAAAACAAGTCCTATCCACGAAGGCTGATGCAGAACATGATGGAGTAAAAGTCCCCACCACGCTAGCTGAATACTGTGTAAAAACAAAGGCTCCAGCTCCAGATGAGGGATCTGACTTGTTCTATGATGACTACTATGAAGACGATGAAATGGAGGAGGAGGGGGACAGCTGTTTTGAAGACCAAGATGATTCTGGGAATGAGGAATCTTGACGCTGACTGCAACTCCCCAGTCCCAAACTCCTTCACTTTCTCTCTCCTTGTCAATAAAACAGACGCAATTTATTTTTCCACTTCGTATTTCCTTGGGCCTGAGCAAGAAATGGTCCAACTAAGGTCACCCATTGTGTGCAGTATTGGGGAGAGAAAGGGGAAGCATGATTGCTTTGGTAGGTCCTGTTAAGAAGCATCCGTGAGGCTACACAAGCTGCTGTAAAGGCTGCTCAATTTCTGCAGTTCAAGCGTGTATCACAGGATGGCAGTAGAATGCTTTGAGATTTCTGCTGCTGGCGTACTGCTCTGCCACCACCTTCCTAATACCTAATCATGTTCAGACTGCAGTGCAGAGTTGAAGTGGGAGTGTGGAAGGAGCTGAATTATTTTTATTTTATTTTGGTAATGAGGTGGAGGGGGCTGCTTTAAGATTATCTGCTGTTTTAGATTTGATCACACTGTATTTACTCTATTTTCCTTTTGGGTGGGAGTGGGTTGGTATGAGTTCTGTGTGTGTGCGCGTGTGTGCATTTTTTTTCCTTTTATTTTGAAAGTATTTAATAATAAACACCCTAAAAAGTGCTGGCTGTGTGCTTGTTTTTTTTTTTTTAAATTTATTTTGTAATTTTTCCTGGTTAGAGCTGTGGTACCGAGAAGACAGTAAGCCATAGAGTTCACATAAAAATAGCTTAGCCTCATATAGGACATGTCTTTTGAAATGGCATTGGTGTATCTGTCCTAGTCATCCTGTAGACAAAGGTGTGCTCAAAGGTAGATCCTCAAATGTTGTAGATTTGAGTCTTTTAGGATGACAAAGCACCTACTTTTTGGGCATCCCTGCTGTAAACTGACTTGGATAGTGATTCTTTGTGGTGGTGACTAAAAATTACATAGATAACACGTTAAATCTGTGATTATGATGTGCATTCCTCAATTGTGTTTTAAAAAAAGATGACTCTAATCTGCGTATACTATATATTATGGGTTGTATTCACCGAAATCTATTCTGCGTTTTCTTTTTGTTATTTATACAGTTTGATGACTGAACTAGCTGTAAGCCTTTTTGCTCTTCATAAAAGGCAAGTTTGGTTATTTAAACTGAATCTTTATTTCCATTTGACTGACATTCAGTCATCTGGTGAAATTGGCCAACTTTCCATGGAATTAGGCAATTTGTACACACTCTAATTACATCCAAATTTGGTTGATCCATTTGCCCTAATACAGGTCAGGGGAAGTGCACCCTTAATTCCAGAACCATAAAAAATTTAGGGATCAACAGATTATTGATTTTTAAAAAAAATTTTTTTATTAGTATTATTTTTTTGAGCCGATACAGATACCGATAATCTGTGAACTTTCAGGCCGATACCTTACCGATATTCTGTACATTTACCATTTTGAAAAAAAAAACTATTTCTAAAGGTAAATGCACAAAATATACATGCCACATGTAGTTGATGCAGTGTGTTTAGACGGGAGCCGTGTGTGTGTATATAGTGAATGCAGTGTGTGTATATAATGCAGAGTGTTGTTTCTGTAGGTATGTAATTTGTGTAAAATGGGGGGAGGAGAGGGGGCATTTTTTATTTTACATTTTTTTTAAATATATACAATGTATTTATTTTTTGTCTCCCCCCTCCCTGCTTGTTACCTGGCCAGGGAGGGAGGGTATAGCATTCCCTGGTGGTCTGGTGGCATGGACTGTGCAGAGGGGGCCCAGCAAGCTCTTACCATCCCTTCAGCTCCCTGTGTAAAACTTGTGGCCTGTGTGCGGCGCGAAGCGTTGCCATAGTAACCTGTGGAAACGCTCTGCCGGCCGTGGGACCTGCGAGATATTCACAGGGTAGCTGCTGGGAAGGTAAGAGCAAGAGCTTGATGCGGACCCTCCAGGACCGCCAGGCTTGTCATGGGCTCAGTGGTCCTGGTATGTATTATCGGCATCTTTATTGGCCGCTACCGATATTGCTGAAAATACCGAATATCGGCCAGACCGATAATCGGTCGATCCCTAGAACAATTATACCTTGCCAAGGAATAATTACCCTACTCTTAACTTCCGTACTCTTGTCTTTTTATTTATTTTAATGTGTTGTAGCAGGTTAATTCTGTAAAGCTACTTTCAAATGAATCTCACTGTTAAAGGAATACCTATTTGAAAAAAATAGGGCCCTGTCTGACAAGGTCTACAGTGGTCCTTAGGGAAAATTTATGAATGCTAGAGAATTCAGCTGAATGAAAGTAGCTGATATTCTTAAAATCAATTTTAGAAAGCCCTCATATCGGCAACAACCAAAAGAATTTCCACCGACAAACTTTTTTTTTTTTTTTTTTAAAGGAACACTATAATATTAGAAATTCAATGGGTTTTTTTGGGGGGTTTTTTGGTTGTTTTTTTCAGGTCCCAGTTATTAGGCATGAGTGTAGGTCAGAAGTACCAAAGCAAATGATCTAATGTAATATTTGAAATATGTTAACTATGCTAAATATTATTCTCCATTTAAAGTTAAGGAGACAAATATTGAGTGAACAGATCAAGAATGTGTCTTTAAAAGGGATCTTTTAAGAAATGTAATTGCTGCACACACTCGGTCTATCCGTGTCATTAATAATGCGGAAGTGTTAAAAGGACACTATATAGGCAACTAGACCACTTCATATCATTGCAATGTTTACATTACTGGCTTAAGTCTGCCTTTAGTCTACCAGAGAGCCACTAGTGGCGCTTTCTGCAGTTTGACTCTGTGAAATGTCCCTGGATGTCCACACTTAGTATGATGATGTCCAGTGTCTTCTAAATCCCCATAGGAAAGCATCTGGAAAGCTTAATGTGTGTCTGTGCTCGCCGCACATGCGCATTCAGTTTCCTCCATCGGCTGAAGGAGAATGAGAAACCAGACCCACTGCAGAGGGACTTTGCTGGAAACCGGTGTAAAAAGGTATATATTTTTTTATTTTTAAACATTTTATTTGCTGCCGGGAGGGGGGCAGGTGAACACTGTAGGAAATTTGCATTCCGTGAGATATTTGTTTTCCACTTTTCTGAACAAATCGAATCAGAGTGTCTTGCAGTTAAAACCGTATATTTATTACAATATACACATCATCCGGTAACAACAAAAGTCTGTTTTAAAATCATATGGACCAATAGACAATGTATATTCACTTCTAGATCTTATCCAAGCTTGATGTTAAAAGGTATTGGTCGTTGGTATTACTATTGGTAAAAATATTCTAGCTGCAATGGATTTTATACATTTAAAATTCAATTACATAGGGCGTATACATAATGACATAAGGTTTGCCTGCTTTACAATAATTGGTTATCTAAGAAAAAATAGGTGGTAACTTAGTATTATTCGATATCTATGATTAAAGCCATACGTTATGATGTTTTGGTAAGTTACACACAAAGACCTTCTTGAGACTTCTAATTACATGATGGAATGAATGATTGCCTATAGAAATGTGAACCTTCGCAGGAATTCAGGCTTACAAGGCTAGGTCAAAGGTTATTATCAACAGGGTCCACAAGTCTCCATCCATCATTCTTGACTTAAAACCATATGTGTGTAAATTACAGTATGTGTATAAATTACATTATGATAGTAATCTATCTGGGTAGGCCTCTCGATGTCTGGATATGCTTAGAATAATAACTTACAATATTTCTACATTCCTACAACACGTTGAATACATTTAAAGTTCATAAAAATATTTTTCAAACACTACTGTGAGGAATACAGTTTTTTTTT
>OW240916.1:70233933-70284389 GCA_933207985.1 Pelobates cultripes | reverse complement strand
TGAGAGAGGAGAAGAAGGCCTCTGGGATGGCGATGGGGATTGCCTGAAATAGGTAGAGAACTCTGGGTAGGACGTTCATCTTAAGCACCCCCACTCTACCAAACCATTAGAGGCTGACCTGTGTCCATTCCTCCAGGTCTTTTTGGAGAGTGTTTAGCAGCGGCTGGAAGTTAGCTGTGCAGAGTTGAGAAATTTAAATTTTATCCTGCTTTTATGAAATCAGCCCCACTTACAATGTTTGAAAAATAAGTCACAAAAGATTTTGACAAAATACAGACTAATAAATATGACCCACATAATCTGACAAATGCAGAAAGGAAGGAACTTAAATAATTACAAGATGACTATGATATAGTGATAAAGCCAGCAGATAAAGGAGGAGGGTTGGTCATTTTACCCAGTACAATGTATTTAGAAGAAGCACACAGGCAAATGAATGACATTGACGTTTATGAAAGACTCTTATCAGATCCCACCATTACCATACAAACTATTCTATCTTGTTTTTTTTTTTGTTTTTTTTAAAGGTTTAGATTTAGGAATTTTAAATAAACATGAGTTTCATTTCCTGAACAAAAAATTCCCCATTATTCACGTTATTTATTTTCTTCCCAAAATACACAAAAATGAAAAGACACCACCAGGTAGACCAATAGTGTCAGGCATAGGCTCCCTCCTTTGTAATCTTTCTCAATATATAGACACCCTCGTCCATTGTAAAGCACTGCGGAATTTGATGGCACTATATAAATAACATAATAATAATAACCCTCTGTCAAACAAATGAAGTCATATTTACAAGATTTAATGTCACTTTTAAAATTTTAATTGGAACCCAAATTTTATATTAGTCACCTGCGACGTACAATCCCTCTACACCATTATACCTCACGATATAGGAAGCAAAGCCATTAAAGATATTTTAACTAAAGAAAATAAAATCTCTGATGTACAGATAGATTTTATATTAGAGGGTGTAAACATTATTTTAAAAAACAATTATTTTTGGTTCCTTAATTCAGTTTACCTCCAAAAAAGAGGGACACCTATGGGTACCAGGTTTGCACCTAGCTATGCCAATTTATTCATGGCAGACTGGAAATCTACAGCTATTTACGATGCTCATGGTTGAGGGCAAACCTGGTCTCATATTTTAGATACATTAATGACCTCTTTTTTTTTATCTGGGATGGATCTGAAGAACGCCTTATCTCTTTTATTAATAATCGTAACACAAGTAATAGAGGTATATATATATATTTTTTTAATTCTTTATTTTAGGCGTGCAGTGTTAAGTACAAACTTTTGCTATGACTTTTGCGTTAACAGATAAGTTCAAGTTGGGCTGCACTTTTTTTGGAAAGGAAAACAAGCTTATTCACAGTGAGACAATACATGTGCTGTGAGGTAATAAGGACATGCAGATTGACAAAAACTGCACAGGTATTTTTATAGTAAGCATGCATAAGTAGATCTTGCCAGTGGTTGTTTGAACAAGAGAGGCAGGAATACATATTTAATACGCACTGGTTGAGAAGGTAGAGTGAAATAAAATGCATAAAAACTAAACGTGTAACTATAAGCGTAGAGTAACCACTGGGTATTAATCATATATACTCTGACGTTGGGTTAGCAGTAAGCCGTTGTCATTAACAAGCAATCAGCAGGAAATTTGAATAGCACCTAACCAATGCCTATAGGTAGAGAGACCCCATTTTCCCCGCAGAGTCTCTTCAGTGAGGCTCCCCTTTTGGGCCCAGACCCTGAGACAGTCCAGATGGCGTTTTTCCAGAATGGGATACACGGTTTTGGCGGGGACTAGCCTCTGCGGTTTGCCTTTCTTGCTCACCTGGTTTCCGGATCGGCGGGCCCCTGGGTCAGGACTTTCTCGCTGGTTCTGAGGTGGGTGGCCTCCCTGCGAGTGCTGTATAGGAGTGTGGGTGCGAGGGGGTAACTTGCGTGGTAGGTGGCGTCGTACCGCAGTGCAGTTCCCTGCTCGGGGGATCCGCCGGCAGGCTCGTTGACTAGCATGTCGCTTTGCTGTGTGCCCTTTCAGCTGAGTAGCCGCTGCTTCAGCCTTCTTCCTGTGCATGGTAAGTATAACGAGGTAGGTGTTGTGCTCTAGGCGCCTCCAAAGGTTCCGGCATATGATGTCAAATTGAGCTGCAAAATGCTTTCTCCATGCCTGTGTTTCCAGACTTTCTTGGAGTTGCAGGGTTTGGTGCTCGGAGGCCATCTTGGGCCCGACATGCGGTCTGCAGTACGGGCGGGAGACGTCAGGGTGCAGGCTTGTTAGTTTCCCCAGCGGGGACCGGGATAACCCCCACCGGTCCAGAGGTGGGGGGGGGTTGCAGGGCAGCAGGCTTGCCATCGTTGTAGCAGGCCCTGCGCTAGGGGATCAGCCGTCTCCCCCAGGCGCCTGGCCACCATTCTCGTTAGGCCGCATGCTCGGACGGTGGATTACTTCATTGCTGAGACTTAGAAGGGACACCTTCGGGTGCCCACTTGCTGTGCTGTCCATCCACTATCTTCTCCTTTCTGAGTTTTAGTCGATTAAAGTGTGGTATTCTTTAGTTGGTACTCAGATTTGCAGGAGCTGCTGACAAACACATCTAGCCATCTTGGCTGTCAGGCTCCGCCCCCAATAGAGGTGTATTTTTAACACATGAATTTAGTAGGGAACAAACTTTTTAGATTTAAACATATTTATCAAAAATGGGCAAATACACACAAAAACGTTCTTCAAAAATGTCTGTGTTAATACGGCCATTGATAGATCAAGTTGCCACTATAAACCTTGGCTTGACACTGAACTAGAAGATTTTAATGAACAAGCGGAAGTTAAAAAAAAAAACAAAAAAAAAAACTCCAGAGACAGATTTATTAGAAAGTATTAACAAGATTAAGCACAAAAACAGGGATGATCTTTTAAAAAAACAAGACAAAATCAAGTAGATGTCTTCTATAGCATTAGGAATTAAGCCAGAACAGTCAAAGATTCATCAAAAGCATTAAACATTTTTTGCGAACCACAACGACAAACTCGACAAATTATACCCGAAAAGACAAATATAGTTCTTAGAGGAGCTCCCAATTTTAGATCAATTTTAACCACGAATTTTACCAAAGAAATCCCACCCAAAAATTCTGCATCATTTTCCCCCCAAGTCTAAGGTTTTTATAAATGTAAATCATTTATTGTATGTAAAACCACTGATTCTACTGTACCATCCAAGACCACACAATTCACTTGAAATAGGACAAAAATGACTTACAATATTAAAGAATTTATTAACTGCAATACGAAAAATTTAATTTATCTGCTTGAATGCCCATGTGGCTTCCAGTATGTTGAAATGACCACAAGGTGCTTAAAAACGAGATTAAGCGAACATTGCAGAAATATTAAAAATGGATACTTAAATCACTCCGTATCCAAACATGTATGGGGATTAAAAAAAATATTTTCATACAATGGATATGCTCTTTTAAAAGTTGTGTATAATTTCTATTACTTTTTTTGTCTGTAACCAGCAAGTTAATGTTACATATTTCTTTTGCATATATTCATATGTTTTTATGTAATGTATATGTTCCTTTAACCCCTTAAGGACAACATTTTCGGAATAAAAGGGAATCATGACATGTCACACATGTCGTGTCCTTAACCCCTTAAGGACGGAGCCAAATGTACACATTGTGAACAAAACAAAATGTAAACAAAACCTGGCATTTGCGCTACATGTCTGTCCAACCGTAATTCACCTCTTTCATATTAAATACACCCACCCTTATTATATATCATTTTATTCAGGGGAAACAGGGCTTTCATTTAATATCAAATATTTAGCTATGAAACATAATTTAATATGAAAAAATGGGAGAAAATAAATTTTTTTTGGATTTTTTTAGTTCTACATGACATTTTAACGGTCAATGTCATAATACTGTTTGCTTTTACTGCAATAAAATACACATATTTATATTCAGTAAAGTCTCACGTGTAAGACAGTAACCCCTATGTACAGGTTTTATGGCGTTTTGGGAAGTTACAGGGTCAAATATAGCACGTCACATTTGAAATTGAAATTTGCCAGATTGGTTACGTTGCCTTTGAGACTGTATAGTAGCCCAGGAATGAAATTTACACCCACAATGGCATACCATTTGCAATAGTAGACAACCCAAGGTATTGCAAATGGGGTATGTCCAGTCTTTTTTAGTAACCATTTGGTCACAAACACTGGCCAAAGTTAGCGTTAGTATTTGTTTGTGTGTGAAAAATGCAAAAAACGCCAATTTTGGCCAGTGTTTGTGACTAAGTGGCTACTAAAAAAGACTGGACATACCCCGTTTGCAATACCTTGGGTTGTCTACTATTGCAAATGGTATGCCATCATAGGGGTAATTTTCATTCTTGAGCTACCATAGGGTCTCAAAGGCAACGTAACCAATCTGGCGAATTTTAATGTGAAAAAAATGAAGCGCAAGCCTTATATTTGACGCTGTAACTTTTGAAAACACCATAAAACCTGTACATGAGGGGTACTGTTGTACTCGGGAGACTTCGCTGAACACAAATATTTGTGTTTCAAAACAGTAAAGTATCACAGCAATAATATTGTCCGTGTAATGCTGTTTGTGCGTGAAAAATGCAAAAACGTCACTTTTACTGGCGATATCATCGTTGTAATACATTTTACTGTTTTGAAACACTAATATTTGTGTTCAGCGAAGTCTCCCGAGTAGAACAGTACCCCCCATGTACAGGTTTATGGTGTCTCGGAAAGTTATAGGGTTAAATATAGTGCTAGCAAATTAAATTCCCTTTACTTTCGGCATGGGTTGTCAGGCAGGTCCTGCTAATTGTAATTAATTAAGATACCTAATTATGTAAAAATATTACATAAATATATATGTAGAATTAATATATGTGTATATATATATATGTATGTGTATATATGTGTATATATCTATATTAATATTTTTATTTATATATAGGTATATATATAGTGATATATACGTATATATTTATGTATATAGATATATTATTTCGTTCTACGTGTATTTTGATATATATATATATATATAATTATATATATATATTAATAGTAAAATACACCTAGACGGTGTACGTGTGTGTATGTATATGTGTATATATATACTTAGATCATATATATATAATATATACATATGATCTAAGTATATATTATAATTTTTTTACACCAATAAATGTAATTTTAATTTTATTTTCAGCCAGCAGGGGGACCACCTGTCATTACAGGCAGCCCCCCTGCTGGCAATGCAGGAGGCAGCCTACCCGGCCATGTGATTGTGGGGTCCTCGCTAGGACCCCACTCTCACATGGACGGGGAGCACCGGAGGAGAAGGATCTGCCGCGGGGGGGCTCCCTGGGAGTCCCCCCCACCGCGATCGCCGGCGTGGGACCGCCGGCGACCGGGTAAGTTAACAAAAACCGGAGGGCGTACAATTACGCCCGGCGGCGTTTAGAGCCGCCTATTAGAGGGCGTAATTGTACGTCCTCCGGTTTTAAGGGGTTAAGGGGTTAAATATTGAGGATGACCCCTATCACCCTTTACCACTATATACTCTCTTGTCCCATTAATTATTTCTCCCTCCCCCCCCCCACGCTTACTCAGCGTGGTACGGGACTGCAACACATGGCGCCATGCACCTGGTCGCAGGGCTGCGACCGCGGTATGTACGCCAGTTTATGCAGATACACATACACTTAAAGGACAACTATAGACACCCAGATCGCATCAGCTCAATGAAGTGGTCTGGGTGCCAGGTCCCTCTAGTTTTAACCCTGCAGCTGAAAACATAGCAGTTTCAGAGAAACTGCTATGTTTCACTGAGGGTTAATGCAGCCTCTAGTGGCTGTCTAACTGACAGCCGCTAGAGGCGCTTCCGCGTTTCTCACTGTGAAAATCACAGTGAGAAGACGCTGGACATCCATAGGAAAGCATTGAGTAATGCTTTCCTATGAGTGGTTTGAATGCGCGTGCGGCTCTTGCCGCGCATGCGCATTCAGAGCTGAGAGGCATGTGGGGGTGGAGGGATCCCCAGCGCCAATGGAGTCCGGCGCTGGAGAAAGGTAAGTGCTGAAGGGGGTTTTAAACCCACACACACACACACTCTCACGAACAGACGCATACACACTAGCTAACAGACACACACTCAGTGACAGACATACATACACACTCACTTACAAAACATACACTCTCACTGACAAACACACACTCGCTAACAGACACCAAACAGACTCCAAACAGACTCACTAACAGACACACACAAACTAACACACTCAGTAATAGACACACACACTCACTGACACACAAACTAATGCACGCACTGACACTCACTAGCACACACACTCAATAACACACACACAAAAAACTAACACACTCACTGACACTCACTAGCAGACACACACAGTAACACACAAA
Organism: Pelobates cultripes; assembly: GCA_933207985.1. Lineage (NCBI taxonomy): Eukaryota > Metazoa > Chordata > Amphibia > Anura > Pelobatidae > Pelobates > Pelobates cultripes. The sequence continues at coordinate 70,277,919 of OW240916.1, read as the reverse complement.
CTAACACACACTCTAATACTAACACACATACACACACACGTTTAAAAAAAAAAAAATGTGATCCCTAGCCCCCCTATCTTTGGGAGTGCTGAGGGGATTCCCTGGGGTCCAGTGGTGCTGCCCGGCGGCCGGTCCTGGGGGTGCGCGAGGGAGCACTCTCCCCTGAGTGCTCCCTGTTCAGCTCGCTCGCTCGCCGCTTATTGATGCCCGAGTCGGAATGATGTCATATTCCGGCTCCGGCATCACTGCGATGCGCGAGGGAGATGGGCAGAGAGCGCTCAGGGCAGAGTGCTCCCTTGCGCACCCCCAGGTCCAGCCTCGGGGGGCCCTGAGGTGGCCAGCTTCTGGGCCCCCCAGGAGAAGAGGCTGGCCACACTGGCGTACATACCGGGTCCGCAGTATGTACGCCAATGTTCCCCTCCTTAAATGGATTGTCCATTGACTCTGACGGCACGATCATACGTGCCGCCGTCAATCATCCCCAACCTCGAGCAGCATAAACATTATGCTCGCCGCTCTACTCTTCATAGCTCATAGCCCTCCCCTTGCATGCGTCCAAGGCTATCAGCGGCCAGAGCTTGCCGCTCGCCGCACCTTTCCCCCGTCTATCCCTTCCCTTCATGTTACGCATGCCCCCCTCTCGCCAGCTAGCGTTTACCGGCTAAACTACATTACCCAAGGAGCTTTGCTCCAAATAATGCCGGTCACATGACGCCATGTTTCTCTCTATATTTTATTATACAAGCTTCGTTTTACACATGTATTTATATCACTATGTTCATATTTGCTTACTCTATGAAGCCATATAGGTATTATTTGTTTTGAATATGATTTTTATAATCTGTTTCTTTATTGGATGATCCAAGTTTTGGCGCCAGTTTTAAATTTACATATCCTTATATAAACTTTCCATGCCAGGTATGATGTTTTATACCATTTTGAAAAAGCCTGAAAGGTGAAATGCGTTTTTAAATTGTGTACGTTAACAATAAATGTTTCTTGGTTACTTTTTTTCTGTACCAATTTTATTGGATTTTACATGCACTTTTTATTATTACTCTCCCTGGCATTTTTTTTTTTACAATTCTTTATTTTGGCGTGCATGGATTATATAAGTTACATTTACGCCAGCGATGCCACAAGGGCTAATGCCAGAGTTTCCATATACATATAAAGATAATTGGCATGAAGAAACTGTGCACATTTTTACATTTAATACAAGTAGACAGTAGTGTGGTGCAAGTCAGCGTGTGTGTAAGAGGCTGTATAGGCTTATCCATTGACCATGTTAATAGAAGTGTAGCATACGCTTAGAGAATGAATGGGTGTATATCTCTGAGTAGGCAGATGCTTCCATATGCTTATTATGCTAAGCTGCCCATCTGGTAATTCCCCAGACAGGTGTCTGGGGAAATATCTGTCGAAATTAACCTCCCCCCCAAGTGCCCCCTCGCTTATAAGATGTCTACCAGTGACCTTGTGTAATCAGACAGTGACAAAAGCCTAAGAACTGCTGTATGGAATGAGGTATGGTGTCCGCATTCTAGGCCGGCATCAGAGTGGCAGTCCCCTAATGTCTAGCCTGCAGTTCAACCGATGAACACCGTGGGCAGGACTCCCGGCCTCGCTGATCTTTAGTTTCAGCACACCAGCTGCAAGCAGTCGGCCCGAGCATTGTGGTCCTCTCGCGGTAGTTAGGTAGGTATAGCATGCATAGCTGTAACATCAGAGCGGTGTCTTAGTCTGTGAGCCGTGCTCTTGGGCAGGCTTGGTGGTAGGTGTGCGGGAGTCAGCCTCCGTTGATCTCTGCAGTGCTGTATGTGGTGGCTTAGTGCGTCTCCGGTTCTTCCTCCATGACCTGGGTCATTCCAGGACCGAAACCCGGATTCTGAGTTGCTTCTTAGCAGGCACCTGCAGGTATTTATTCTGCTTGCGTTGGCTTTGCGTTGGTGTGATGGGAGCGCCGGTCTCTCTTCTGGTAGTGGTGGCTCGCCATGCTTTCTCCCCTATTTTGAATGCGGCGTCTGAGCCCCGGGTAGACATTGCCACAGCTCAGTACGCTGGTGTGAGGGGGGGGAACAGGGCCAGCCCCAAACTGCCTCATACTTCTGGCATGGCACTGTTAGGCAGGATAGTGGGGGCAGCGGCCGTCCACCCCATTCAACGCCTGAGTGATCACCATCATGGTCGACGGAGAGCCCTTAAACTAGTCAGCAAGCATCTCCGCGGAGCCAGGATGCCTTCTTGCACTGGGCCACAGCTTCCAGTTGTCAGGTTGGTATCTTTTCAGTTTTTTAAGGGGTTAAAAAAATAAGAAATTGCAGGAGCTGCTCTTTTTTTTTTTTTTTTATTCTTTATTTTTGTAGTGCATATTTTAGTTAACAAGGTCACAGTGACATTTTTAAACGAAAATATACATTGAGGTTGAAAAACTGTACAGTGCCTATGAATGATAATAGAACAAGTTTTGTTATAGCGATTACAGGACATAGGCACTTATATTGAATGCCACAATTTTTGTATTTTTTTTAATTCTTTATTTTTGTTGTGCAAGCGTTTACATACAGACTTGCGATACCACAACAGTATTGGCAAGTAGTTCAAGCATAAAACATTGTGTAACTTTGACATGGTATATGGAGTGACTGCACACATTTTTTAAGATAATATACAACGGGTTACCAATACATGCTGGGTGTATCATGCGATAAGGTAAACATGCTATATCTGAGGTAGGCTAGGACCACGCTGAACTAGTGTGTCTATCATGGTGTAAGACATAACAGATTTATACTGCACGTTTGGTATCTAGACAAGATAATATAATATTAAATCTGCATAGATGCCTAGCACACTGATACTGAAGAAACATGTCAGACACACGTGGTGAAGCCTCTGAGGATATGTTTCAATTATGTTATGCAATGCACGATTAGTACGTTTTAAGTAGTAATTATTGTTTAACATGCTGGCTAGACAAAAGCTTACGTTTTAAGTAGTAATTATTGTTTTACATATTGGCTAGTCAAAAGCTTAGTTAGGACCACTGGAGCTTAGCACATCGTTGCCATTTAACATAGGTAGGAAAGGCAATACTGTAGCAGTGTATAGCAAGGAATACTGGGTCATAGGCGGCAAGAAGTAAAGTTAAAACTGTAGTCCCTTGTAAAGCCCGCGTAACGTTGGGCTGTGGTTGTCTCTGTGCTGGCCTATAGGATGGGTTAACTTCAGACTTGTGGAGGGACAGGGAGACACAGTAGTCCTGCAGGATCCACATGCTTTCACAGGTGTCTAGGGTACTCATCTGGGTGGCAGTTGGGCTTCTCCTTCCAGGCTTGATCTGTAGCAAAGTGCAGAGCTAACAAGCTTGTTGTTGCTTGGGAAGGGCGGCTGGTAGAAACATCATGCAGCGTGAGAGCACAGCTCCCCCAGGGGTCGTCGGTTGCGGTCAGAGGGTATAGTAACTCTTTCAGCCCCACTCTTTCCCCTGCTGTGGTAGATGTTTTTGTCCCTAGACTTGCCTTGTTCTAGCTGGGTGGTCTTCTCTGCGATCGGCTCTGTCATGCTGGCCGGTCGCGCACATGGCTTGCGAGCGGCGGCCATCTTGTGGGGTGCCGCTCGGTAGGTGTTCCACGGCAGGGTGGTTGTTCTGGGCCCAGATTTGCGCCCCAGTGGTTGCCCTTCTAGACCGGGATGACCCCCCCGGTCCAGAGGGGGGGAGGGGAGCCAGACGTCGGCTGGAGACCCGGGAGGGCGGCCGTCCCTTCCCGGCTCAAGCTCCTTTGTGCTTCGGGCCCTTGTCGGGTCAGGCAGGGTCTTGTGAGGTATCCCCGCGTTCTTCATCAGCTGGGGGTCAATTTGGTCGCCAGTATGGACCGCTGGTTAGGTTTGGCCTCCGGTTTTCACCGATTTTTCGGCCCTGAAGCGGGAGCTCAGACAAAGCACGTCTGATCCCGTCGGCGGTCAGGCCCCGTCCCCCTGAATGCCACTATTAATAACAAGCTTAGTCAAATAAAGGCTAATAGACAACAGTATTGTGTAGTGTAACATGCTAAACTAGATATGCGCATAGCCAAACTAGTTGCGCTTTAGGTTATAGGTGTAAAGCTGTGTATTAGTAAAGCTAGGAGCGTTTATGCTTAAGGTACCAGTTGCATGTATTTAAGTGTAGAGATATACCAACAATTTCACCGCCAGTTTTAAACCAGCTTGGAGGTAAACACACACAAGATGTCATTGCCAAAAAAGAGAATACTTTGCAAGGTGTGAAAACAACGGCATATTATGTTGTCACATTACGTTGTCAAATAACATACTAATAATAATAATTATGTTTAGCCAGGGTGTAGAGGGCAGTTCTTGCGATATGAGGCATAGTGAGAAAGTCCAGCTATTGCGAGAAATGCCTAAAAACATAAAGGTTAGACAGCTGCAGTATACGTGCATATGTATATAGGTCTTTATGAATATATGGAATAATTCGTTAGAATCATTTTCATTCCATATGATAGGAATAATAATAGAGCAGAGGGGTCAGACTCTGCATCAATTAGAAGAAAAAATTAAATATATTCAGATAAAATTAGAACCCTTTATACAGATGGATGAATTTGAAAGCATCAATAAAAAAATGATAGAAAAAATTGTTAGGTTAGAAAAAAGATTATAGAAACTAAAAGAAAGAAGTTTAAACGAGATATGGATGATTATGCTCAGGGAAAAATTAGAAATTTTTCAACTTTGGAAATAAATAAAAACAAAAATAGAAAAAGTGGAACCTATTACAATAAAGAAAATATAACAAAAATAAAAAATAGGGATACCACACATCAATACCAAATAAGGGAGGAACAAAGGAAAAATAGAAGAGAATAGTTTGGAGTTCCATTTAGAAAGGAAGAAGAATGGAAAAAAGTTACCCCCCGGAGAAGAAGGAATTCTAATAGAAGAGAACCTAGTAATTTCCCATTGCATAAAGGCGATATATATAAAAGAGCCTCCCCACAAAGGACTTTTACCTATAATAGATTTGAAAAGTTAAGAAACCTTGGGGAAGAAAATCAGGATCTTTTCTTAGGACCAGCATACCTAAACAGGAGAAAAGTAAATACTCCATTAAAGAAAACAAGGGAAATGGAGGAAGGAGAAGTAGAGGAAGAAGGAAAGAGAAAAAAATACGAGAGGGGGAGGAGAAACTAGAAAATAAATCCATCCCTATTTTTAACCTTTCTGATAAAATTTTAACAGATACTCATAGGTCTGTTTTACGGAAAGGTTTTAAGTTTTCACCAAGTTGTGAGGCTGAGAAATGTGATAGTTTTTTAGATTTGAATAGATTTTTACGTAAATTATGTTTAAAAATTTTTTTTTAAGGATTTTATACCTAAAGAGGAAGATATTGATCATTTAAATAATTTTTATAAACATACAGATTTGAAACAAAAATCTTAATTTTATCCATTAAATAAAAAAACGGAGGCAATGAAGGTCTTCGAAAAATTATGCCTTAAGGATTCGAGAAAGTTAAAACCACTCAATAAATATCAAAAAAATTTAACAAAAAAAGAAAAATTAGCTTTAAAAGAAGACAAATCCATAATAATAAAACCGGCAGATAAAGGAGGAGGTGTAGTGATTTGGCAGAAGAATAAATATTTAAAAGAAATTCAAAGTCAATTAGATGATAACACTACCTATTTGAAACTAAATGGCAATCCATTAAGTAAGATAAAGGAAGAGTATGAAAGTTTTTTAAAAGAATGGATGGAAACAGGAATTTTGAATAAGAAAGAATATAAATTTTTAAAAGTGGAGCATCCAAGAATACCAGTAATTTATGTATTGCCTAAAATACATAAAGATTTTTTTAATCCACCTGGAAGGCCAATAGTATCTGGCATAGGATCACTCCTGTCCAATTTATCACAATATATTGATCAATTTTTACAGGATTTAGTTAAAAAATGTCCAACTTGGGGGCGGAGCCTGACCGGGGAGCTGAACAGACACGATATCTGTGGGCTCCCGATCCTGAACCCAAATACCAGCAAAAACGAGGGGAACCCGTCTAATATTGAACCCCAGCCTACCTCACCCTGTGCCACAGAAGTTGAGGAACCGGGGAATACCTTACACGACCTGATCACTCGCAGGGAACCCAGATTAGAGGATCGAGGCCTACATCTCACAGAGCAAGGGAGAGGCGGCCGCTCTCTCTGCACTCTTAAGCATGCAGCACCCGCAGTATCGAGCTGCCCCCCCCGGGACCGGTGGGGGTTATCCCGGTCCCAATCAACAAATCCTGTATACTCACACGGCCTGCAAATGAAGCCGACAACCCACACTACGTGCCAAACCAGCAGGCCAGAAGCAGCACTAAAATGGCGGATGCTCAACCTAACGAAGACCATGCGCTGCCAGAATACCGGCTTAGCCCAGACGAATCCTTAAACACTCGCCTGCAAAAGCTGCTTGAATACTTCTGGGTGAGGGTGGAAGCTCGACACGCCGCCACACAGATACGGGCACAGGCGAACCGGGGTGCAAAGCAGACACGAGAAAGCGACAGCCGGAGAGAGCCCAGTGGACCCCTGGGCATAAACCCGACAAAGCTGACAACCTCTCAACAAACGAGCCCATCCGGGCTTAAGGCCCTGAGGGGCGAAGCCCCGAGGTATCCCCCACACAGGCGGAGGCCCATACGCCGCAGGCGGCGGAACACCACCACAGCCCCCAGACCTACCCCAATGGGGAAGGACCCGACCTATAAAAGACCCCGAGCCCGTGGAGAAACAATACTGGCCTTACAACAATCCCGGAGCAGGGGGGTGAACCCAGCTTATCCCTGGCTGCCCGCCACCATCTGGACTTACCCGACACAGCCGCTGCAGCTCCCACCCAGAAGTATAGGATGACCCAGCGGAACACAGACGGCCTACCTTCGCACAGTCACCAATGGACGCTTTGCGGTCGGGCTGCGAAGCCGAGCAAGTAAAACCCAAAATGGGACTTTTTTTTTCTTCATGCACCCTTTACCTTGGGTTAACTTAGGCCTCACCATGAACAAACTGAGCCTCTCACAAGTCCGACTAGGACCAAAGCAGCACATAGCTGGTTAAATGTTGAGTGTACTCCGGTAGCTCACCCTACCCTTTCTTGCTCAGTAGTACAAGCACTGTACAGCATCTGATCTTAAGGAGGGGTTGGGGAGAGGGTTAACTTGCTCAATGATTACTATCTGCTTAATGTTTAATGTTTAAAATTGTACTTACTTGATATGTGCCACAAACCCTCATTCCTACATACCACAGCACACATGACTCGAGGAGCAAAGACAAGCCCTCAGTCTAACCTGATGGGTGACACCAAAATCTAACGAAAACTACTACACACACAAAGGGCACAACTTACAGGGCAATATCGGGCACAGGCTGGCCGGTTCATGGCACGACAGAGAGGCACATCCCCACAGCATAAACTACAAGCGACTCACCACAACTCTCACACACCTGTTATATTTACGCCTGTTATCGCACTGAAGTCAAACTACTGTTCCTATTATTACGACACACTCACTAGCACTACATATGGTTACATAATTAACTAATATAAAGCAAATCTAGTTTGTCAGCTTGAATAACATAAAAATGAGACAGTTACTCAAAGGAGATGTTGCACTGTGTTAACGTAACCCTAAGCTGTAAAAATGTACATCCCCTTGTTTTTGTTCTGTACCCCATATAACAAATGTCTCAAAAAATAGATTTACAAAAAAAAAAAAAAAATGTCCAACTTACTTAAAAAACACAATGAGCCTATTGAATATTTTGGAAAATTTTAAATGGGATAAGGAATATATCATGGCAACTTGTGATGTCAGCAGTCTGTATACAAACATAACTCATGATAGAGGATGTAATGCAGCAAGACATTTTTTAAATAAATTTGGGGATTTTAATGAGCTACAAGTTGATTTCATTTTAAAAGGGATAGAAATCATATTAAAGAATAATCTTTTTTGGTATGAAGACCAATTTTATCTGCAGATCCACGGAACAGCTATGGGGACCAGGTTTGCTCCCAGTTATGCAAATTTATTTATGTCATATTGGGAGGAAATGTTTGTCCTCCCTGCTGCAAATTTGGGAGCAAACCTGGTCCTCTATAAGCGTTATATAGACGACATTTTTATTATTTGGAAAGGAGATGAAGATTCTTTGACTAAATTTTTAGACTTTTTAAATTCAAATGATTGGAATATCAAACTTGTCTCCAATATTAGTAATCAGAGCATCACCTTTTTAGATTTGGATATTTTTATTGAATCAGACCAAATTAAGAGTAAAACTCATTTTAAGAAGGTTGATGTTAACAGTTTTATATATTTACGCAGCTGTTACTTTAAACCTTGGTTGGAAAATGTACCAAAGGGTCAGTTTCTCAGATTAAGGAGGAACTGTACGGACCTTAAAGATTACCAGGATCAATCTTGTAATTTAATACAACAATTTATAGATAAGGATATAATCCTATCTCTATTAAAAATGCTAGAGACGAAATAGGTAATAAAGATAGGAGTCAACTCTTAAAATATAAAAATAAGGAGAAAAAGAAAAAAGATGATTTTATCCCTTTGATTTTGCATTTCAGTACTAATAATAGATCAGTACGTAAATTTTTTTTTTTAAATTGGCATGTGTTAAAGGAAGATAAAGACCTTTTACCTTATTTGGCGGATAGACCTCAATTTATTTTTAGAGGAGCTAGGAATTTTAGACAGATTTTAACAAAAAGTTTTTTAGATAAAGAAAAGCAGGGTAAAAATATTTTTTTAGATGGACAAGTAGGCTTTTATTATTGTGGAGACTGCACTGGATGTAGATTAAAAAGGAATACAAACAAAAGTATAAAAACCTTTTCTTCGAGTAGAACTTCAGGAGAAGAGTATAAAATACATTCGCTCATTACGTGCAATACAACTAATTTAATATAGCTTTTAACCTGTCCATGTGGTTACCAATATATTGGCAAAACGATTAGAAAATTAAAAGTTAGAGTGGGGGAACACATTAATAATATAAAGAAAAAATTTGTTAATCATAGTGTTTCTAAACATTTTCTAATGGTAACGCAGAAGGTCTTAAATTGATTGGTATTGAGAAGATTAACGTACATTGGAGAGGGGGTTGCAAAGAAAATATTTTAAGTAGAGCAGAAATGAGATGGATGTTCAACTTAAATACTTTAACCCCTGAAGAGTTAAATGTAGATTTTGAAATTGCCTCTTTTTTATAAATATGTTATATTATGTTTATGATGAAATGTTATTTTATATTGCCTCTTTTTTATAAATATTTTATCATAATTTTATATTATAGTTATGATGAATTGTTATTATAAATTTTAAATGATATTTATTATACATTTTAATGAATTTTTTTTTTCTCTTTTTCTCTTTCCCATACTAAATATTTTATTCCCCTGGAGTATAATATTGAAATTCACTGTATTTTAATAGATGTTTTTCATGCTTATTGTAAGAGTATCTAACGGATATGTGAGGTAAAAACTTTTTAGAATGGATATGTGCATTAAAGACTCTTTTAAAGTGGAAATAGGTACTAAAGAATATTGAGGGAGGACTTTTTTCGCCGGAACCCGGAAGCCTACAGGACTAAAAAACAACATGACCGCTGACCCGGAAGTGTCCTTTGGACGTATGACGAAAACTGGAAACCGGAAGTCAACTGATCGGAGACCACGACCGGAAACCGGAAGTGAACAGGCGGGAAAGCTGAGCGCGCCTTTTTTAAAGATATATAAATTAACAATTTGTGAAGATATGTAGCACTTTGATAAAGACCATTATCGGTCGAAACGCGTTAGTGCAATATATTTGGAGATTCCATTATATGCTTATATGCTTTTTTTATATAATTTTAAGTGAAATAAAGGTTTATTTGTTCCAGTATTTCTCTACCTGGCATTTATCAAAGAGAAACTTCGGAAGGAACTATCTTTACCTGCTGGTTAGCATTTGGGTCTCCAGGATATCTTAAAAGGCACTTGTAGTCTGAGCCACTCTTTCAGGCTCAGCACCACGTGAGTGGGCTATTTTATATCTTATTTAATTTGTCCTTTACATACAGGCTATACTATGTTATGTATTTTATACTTTTAGGACATTTAAGTGAAAATTCAAGATAAAGGGTAACATTGCATGTTCTTATCTTGTTCACATTTGGTGTATAGTGCTCTCACCATATTTTATTTTACTTTGTGCGTATGTATAACCTTGTTAGGTTGGCCCGTGTTGGTCATGTATGGAAGTCCCAGCAGTGGCAACTGTTGTCCGTGGTTAGTCCCGTAATGGCGGTACAGCTTTAGGCAGAGAGCTTGAGTTCAGCCTATTCCCAAGGCTGGGAAGTGTGAGTCCCGTGTGTTGAGGGCGAAGGTTGCTGTAGCACTTGGATGGTTCTATTGGGCGTCCTTCCAGCCCCAGGCCGGTTGATAGGCCAGCACCTTCGTGCCATGGACTTGGGGGCTCCTGAGGTCCCAATCTTCCCTCTCTGGGGGGTAGGCAGGAGGTTGTGGAGGTTGGTGGCCGCACGTGGCGGGTGGTCCTCCACCTGTGTGGACGGTGCAGTGGGGTTCTGCCCCTGGTGGCCCTCTGCGATCTCTTAGTGTGAGGAGGTGCGTGTGATTTGGAGACATGAATGATCAAAGGGGGCCCACTCTCCACCCGGTTCTCAGCCCCCCGGTCGGCCTCCTGATGTTGGGGCTTTACTGCTTCTTGTTGTGCCTTCAGCTTGGCCCAGAAGCGGGTGAAGAGTTCGTCCAGCCTCCTTTGGGTGATCTGTGCCGAGTTTAGAGGCTCGGAGTGCTGGGAGTTTGCTCCTTGCATGGTAAGCTGGGCCACCATTTTGTTTGATTCTGCTGTGGCGGTATCTTAGCCAGTTAGGGTGATTAGTCACTTGGTACCAGGTACAGTCTAGGAAGGACCGGGATAACCCCCGCAGGTCCGGGGGTAGGGGGGTGAGACAGGGCAAGCTTGGGAGGGCACTAGGTCGCACAGAGCGGGCCATCGGTGGATTGGTGGAGCGAGGCATCCTCGATGGATGTTCCGTGTAATCAGGCTGTGTGGGTAGATTGAGCTCGGAGCTCACACGAGGCACGTCCAGCCGCCATGAAGTCCAGGCCCCGCCCCCAGGGAGCTGCTCTGTTATGCGACTTTGCAGCATGGCGGTCCGGTCCCGCCCCCCTCTCCCTGGCATTTTTATTGTATCCTGTACTCAAGCAATCCTAGGTGGGGATCATTCCACCAATGCTGTGTCAGTAGAGCAGTACCTTCTGCTCTATACTTGTGAGTATATTTTATATATATTTTATTACTCATTCTTTATATATTGAGAGCACTATTGCTGTTTTTTATATATCCTGGAGCATTGAATAACCAGACCGGATTGATGGACGCACCTCTCCACTATATCCTCTAGCGGGGATTATACTGCTATATGGCCTTCATCCCAGAGCTGGTTAGAGCTCTCATAAATGTGAGTGTATTACCTTCTTTTTATTTATTTTACCATTGGATCTTGACTATATCACACTTTCGGCTGTTTGTTGTGTTTTCCCTTTGTCTTTCCACATATACGGATATTTTAACCATCCGGACGGATCAACTCCTGAGGATTGTACCCCTACCCTATCCAGATATATTATTGTGACTTTTATATGACTTTTTATTGACTTTTATATTTTATTATCCGGACGGATCAACTCCTGAGGATTTCACCCCTATTTTATTCTGTTGTCTTAAGTAAGACTTTTTACTCTCTACCTTTTTTTTTATCTACATAGGCCTACTTTTTGTTGTTTATCCTTTTAGACCATTTGGTCTGGTTCCATTGTTATAGACTACTGCTATTAGCCCTGAGCGCAGCCCTTACCCCCTTCACATCTTCTATCCTGTTTTAATGAGGGTCTTGAGGGATTCCCTTTTTTGGGTTGCTGCCTTTCATCTTATTTAGCGCTGACTCTCCCCTCCCCCCCCTTCTTACTAAAAATCAATACCCTGTTAAAAAGCACCCTCTGGTACTGAAACTAATCGCAAACAATAATTCCGATCTCCAATCTACTAGTGCAGAATGTAAGCGTTCTTTTACACAGAGTGTAAGCTAGGGTATCGTCTGTTATTGTACCAGACCCCTACTTAAATTAGAGCACTGTCTAGCCTGCCGCACCTTACATATATCTGGATCAGAAAAAAATCTAAAAAGTACTGGGGCCACTTTAAATTTGGTGCCGGTTTGAGCAGGACTGGTAAGGAATACTGGTAGATTGGCAGGTATGGAGTCATAACAATAAGATCAATCTGAATGACGGTCAATGCAATAATAAGCTGTTCTTAACGCCGTTACGGCGTTCTGTGCCGTCCCCATTTAAATGGGCTTTAAAGCCGTTGCGGCGGCATAGAACGCCGTAACTGCTTTTAGCCACAGGAGGTCAGACTTACTTACCTCTTTGGGAGGGGGGCCATGTGATCACATGGCCCCCTATAGCTTGCTGTGGATCTGCCAGCAGGGTGACTATCTGAAATGTCAGACAGTCCCCCTGCTGGTAGGAAGAATAATAAAAATATTATTAGACAAGTTTAAAATTAAATAAATGTGTGTGTGTGTATGTGTATGTTCATCTTATATATATGTAGCGTCATACGTAGTGTATTTTAATGTTAATATAAGTACATAAAATAATAAAATAAAATATTAAAAAAAAAAAAAAAAAATTATACATACATATGTAATCTCATTCTAACTGTATTTTGTTATTAATATATATATATAGGTAACAAAATACACTTAGAATGACATTCTATATATATCTATCTATATATAAAATACAAATAACTGCAAATATTTATATATAGATAAATATATATAATTACATAAATAACTACATAAGTATACACGTAGAATTTAAATACATATATATGTATATATATAAAAATTCTACGTGTATGCTTAAGTAATATTTTAAAATAATTATGTGATTTAATTAATTAAAATTTGATTGACGTGCCTGACAACCCAGGCAGCAAGTGCAGAGAATTAAATTTGCATGCGCTATATTTAACCCTGTAACTTTCCAAGACACCATAAAACCTGTACATGGGGGGTACTGTTTTACTCGGGAGACTTCGCTGAACAAAAATATTAGTGTTTCAAAATAATAAATTGTATTACAACAATGATATATTTAGTAAAAGTGACGTTTTTTGCATTTTTCACACACGAACGGCACTTTTACTGACAATATTATTGTTGTAATATGTTTTACTGTTTTGAAACCCTTATGTTTGTGTTCAGTGAAGTCTCCCAAGTATAACAGTACCCCCTATGTACAGGTTTTATGGTGTTTTGGAAAGTTAGAGAGTCAAATATAAGGCTTGCATTTCATTTTTTTCACATTGAAATTTGCCAGATTGGTTACGTTGCCTTTGAAACCGTATGATAGCCCAGGAATGAGAATTACCCCCATGATGGCATACCATTTGCAAAAGTAGACAACCTAAGGTATTGCAAATGGGGTATGTCCAGTCATTTTTAGTAGCCACTTAGTCACAAACACTGGCCAAATATTTGTTTTTTGCTTTTTTTTCACACAAAAACAAATATGAACGCTAAATTTGGCCAGTGGTTGTGACTAAGTGGCTACTAAAAAAGACTGGACATACCCCACTTGCAATACCTTGGGTTGTCTACTTTTGCAAATGGTATGCCATCATGGGGGCAATTCTCATTCCTGGGCTACTGCACAGTCTCAAAGGTAACATTACTAATCTGGCAAATTTCAATTTGAAAAAAATGAAAAATGGAATGTGCCATATTTGATCGTGTAACTTTCCAAAACACCGTAAAAACTGTTAATGGGGGGTAATGTTGTACTCGTTAGACATTGCTGAATCCAAATATGTGTTTGTTTGTTTTTTTTGCCAGTTAAAGCTAACAGTATTATGATATTTACAGCTAAAATGTCTACAATTTTTTTTTTAAATCTAAATTTCTCACAGGTTTTTAAAATTTATTCATACTAAATTATGTTTCCATTATGAATAGTTCATGAGGAATTAAAGCCCAGTTTCTCCTGAACAAAATGATATATAATAAGTGTGGGTGCACTTAATATGAAAGAGGTGAATTACGGTTGAACAGACATTTGCGCAAATTCCAGTTTTTGTTTACATTTTGTTTTGATCAGAAAGTGTATTATTGACTCCATCCTGAAGGGGTTAAAGCTACTAAATCGAGGTAATAGCAAGATAGTACTTGGTAGTAGAACTAAACCATTTTAGCGTTTAATAAAAAAGATTGGCTTAAGTAGCTTACAGATCCTTCTGGTAAAGGCTATCTGTTGATCACACAGCATAGGTATCCCTTAGTATCCCTTTGGTATGCAGAGTATTTTTAGATGGATCTCAATAATTGACAGTTAAATGAGGTATCTAGACAGTAATTACAGCAGAGTGAGCTGACACTTTCGTTTTCTCAGGACTGGTGAGGAATATGCAGGCAGCTTGCCATGTAAAATGCTGAACCAGTGGAATAAATCTTACTTAGATGCTAATAGCTGTTGAAACTTTAGAAAGGGCGGTTCTCACGAAAGCTTGTCATTACAAAATTCAGTTGGTCCAATAAAATAAAGATATTACATGATACAAATTTCATCTGTTATTGTGTTATTTTACATCTGCATCACTTGACTTATACGGCTACTATATATCTCCAGAAGTGATAAATGGATGAGACAGCGCTGATCAACTTAAGGCAGCGACCCTTAAAGGGGAATCCCTCAAGATACCCTTAAAACAAGATAAATAAAAATAACAGTAAAAAGGGCTGCGCCATGTAAACTCCAAATAAAAACAAAATAAAAAAGTCCAGATAGTGTGTCCTTACGGATAGTCTTTGTGGAAGGCTGTTAAGGTGGTTGATTCTTGAAATACAATAGTGGGTCCTATTTGCGAGAGCTTATATCCAGCTCTGAGGTAAAGCGCTCACAGCGGTATAATCCCCGCTTATGGGATATATGGTGGGATAGCTCTCCGTCAGGGGTGACCAATTCTCAAAGAGAAGAAGAGACAACCAATAGTGCTCACTGTATACCGGTGATGGTATAAATTAAATAGAAACGTACTTACAAATAGAGAGCAGGCGGACTGCTCTATGATGTCAGCGTAAGTGGATTGATCCCCACTTAGGATTTCTTGGGGTACTGAAATCTTCCAATTTGTTGGTGCAACCAAAAAAATGGTTTAAAATAATAAAATTTATATAATAAAACGAAATAATATAAAATAAATATAATTAAAAAGCCAGGGTAAAAATAAAATAAAAAGAGGATATAAAAAACATAATTGGCACAATTAAATAACCAAATTAACTTTTAATATAATACACAATTTAAATATCCATAACTCGTTTCGTCAAAAGAGACTTTATCAAATGGAATAACATTTACTACCTGGCACATAGGGGTTATATAAGACACAAATAATTAGAATATGGGCGCCAAAAATTAGAGCAGCCAATCAAAATTCACAATTTATAGGCAGGCTCAAAACTTTAAAATGAATATATCACACAACATTCTAAGGTGTCCTGTCCTATTTAAAATCAATTAGAAGTAAAAACAAAGGGGGGAAAGTATGAAATTTCGTATTTCAAAGCAGTCACGTGATTTTCGGCACTTCCGCGTACCGGAAGTGCCGAACGGCAGCATGGGATATGTAGTTTATGGCCGCAAATGGCGGCCGAGAGACCAAATAGGGAGGGGAATGTGGGTGTTAACTGAAAGGGGTTCTGCCATCTTAGGAAGGTACTACATCAGCCATATTGGGAATGGCAGATAGGGGATATACTTGTTAATGGGAAAAGTATGTCATAATAAATGGAACAGTTTTAAAATAAAACAGTTTGGAATAAAACAGTGTAAAATAACAAAAACCTAATGGCAATATAAAAATAAAGTATAAAAATAACAATAAGCAATACAAATTGTAACAATATTTGATAAAATAGCAGAGTTAAAACAAATTAAAGGCATATACACATATTCATAAAAATTCATAAATTATGTAAGTCGAAATCTGCATTTAGACCATGGGGTATAAGGGTCTTAAGGTTATACACCCACTCCATTTCAGTTTTTCCAAGTACCTTTTTTATATCTCCTCCACACCATGAGGTAGAACATTTTTTTATACCAATACATTTGAGTAGATTTGGGTCTTTATTATGCATAATAAAATGTTTGGATACTGTATGAGTTAGGTATCCATTTTTTATATTTCTACAATGTTCGCTCAATCTTATCTTTAAGCACCTTGTGGTCATCCCCACATATTGGAGGCCACATGGGCATTTGAGCAGATAAACAACATTCTTGGAATTGCAGCAAATAAAATGATAAATATTATATACCTTTTTGGTTATATTTGACCTAAATTAGGTAACCTTAGATAAAACTGAAGAATCTGTAGTTCTACACACTATACATTGTTTACATTTATAAAAGCCTTTTGTCTGAGAAAAAAAGAGAAGTTCTTAGTCGGAGATTCTTTAGTAAAATTAGTGGTGAGAATAGATTTAAAACTAGGAGCTCCTCTGAATACAATATTTGGGTGGGTTGGTAGAATTGAGTTAAGTATCTCATCATGTTTGAGTATATGCCAATGCTTTTTTTTTTTTTTTTTTAATTCTTTATTTTATCGTGCATGGATTATACAGGTTACATTTACGCCAGCAATGCTACAACAGCGTATGCCAGAGTTTCCATAAACATATAAAGATAGTTGGCATGAATGAACAATGCACATTTTTAATTTTTGAGTAGACAGTGGTGTGATACAAGCCCAAGCTACGATTATGTGAGAGGCTATGTGGGCCTATCTATTGCTTATGTCAGTAGATGTATAGCAGTCGTCTGGTGGATGAATGGTGAGTAAATAGTTAACTGACTAGGCGTGTTATGCAGTCTGAGTGAGCTATACAAATAAACCTATGCTTCCTTTATGGCTTAACTCCTAGGACAGGGTTGTAGTTAGATAAGTATAAGGTGTAGTTTACATGCTTACTGTGAGTAGTTAATGCCCCTAGGTGCAGTATGGTGAAATATTGTGTACCTGTTAGTGAAACAGATGCTTCAAAGATAATCGTGAACTCCCTAACTCAAGCTATTTTCAGAGGAGTAGAGTGTAATTCAGGTCTAGGATAAGAAAGGGGTGCGTACTGATATCTTGCTAATGAAGCCCAACAGGATCCCCTGCAGCCACCACCCCACAATCCCCATTCACCCGATGCCTCGTTTCGTCAGAGCAAAGTCCCCGTCTGTGTTGGAGCATGTTGCGTTTTGAGTCCCAGGTAAGAGGCAATGCTTTTCGGTGGCCAGGAGCAAGATTCTCCTTGACTTGTTGAGTGTGATGCAGGGCTGAGGTTTGCCCTTTGGCGGGTTTCGCCTCCCTGCTGCTGCTGGTTTCGTTGGGCTCTGCGGTTTGCGCGTCGTCCACGTTAAAGCCTTCACCGTGGGTGCCTGTTGCCGTGCTTTGAGCTTGTGGGAGGCATCTTGTTTGTTGTGCCGCCGGGATGAAGCTTCTCCCTCTGGTGCCGTTGCTGATCGCGGTGGGTGACTCCGAGGTAAGCTTTTACCCTTTGGCAAACTGCCAGGGTGGGTAGTTGGGCCCCTCGACGGGGCACGTTTCCCGCCCTGCCGCCATGTTGGGGCTCGCTGGGTAGTTGCCGCTGCGATCTTCTGTTTCATGACTGGGGTCGGCTTGTGCAGTGTGCAGTCACCGGGCTGGCTCCAGACAGGTTGGTATATCTTATTCTCCAGCTTGCGCCAGAAATTGTCAAATATCCTGTCCAGCCTGGCCAGGATGTCAGGGTTGTCCTCCGTGTTATTGGGGGTCCGCTCTGCACCCGCCATTTTGGCTGTGTCGTTGCAGGTTGTGGTAGCCGCTGTGGCCCTGTCTCTATCTCCCGCCATGTCTGAGCAGCCTCTCAGGGGTGGACCGGGGTAACCCCCACCGGTCCAAGGGGGGAGGTAACGGGGTTCTCGTGCCATGTTGTGTGCCTTTGAGCTGCTCCGGGCCGGTGGATCGGCCGCTTCCCCCGTCCAGTGCGTCTCAGGCCGCATGATTTGGGCAGTGTAGCAGATGAGCTCCTTGCAGATTATCACCACCCACAGTGGGTCTCACTAGGGTCGGGAGTTATATACTTCGCTTAGATTGTTCCCACTTAGGCAGAATATGGGTGATTTCTTCGGTTCAAGCTTGCCTAGGAGAGGAGCTCCTGCAAAACACGTCTCTCCTCCATGGCAGTCAGGCCCCGCCCCCCTATGCCAATGCTTTTTTATTATTCTTTTTACATCATTGCTTTTATTATTATTAAAAAAAAAAAAGAGATATTGCTTCGTTTTGTTCTTTATTTTTATAGGTTAAAAGATCTTTACGTTCTTTTTGTTGCACTATATTGATTGTATTATTTAGGTCTGATTCAGAATAATTTTTTTCTATAAATTTATTTTTTAATATTTCCGCTTGTTCATTGAAATCTGTAATTTTTTTTGTATAATAAATTTTATTGATTTTGTAGTGTTATAGACAGACTGACAGGTACAAGTGTGGGAATGGTCACAGTACAGGAGTGTATCACACTTCATGAATAGCATACATCTCTAGCTGAACATTGAGGAACCATAATACATAGATATAACGTGAGATCATAAGACAATGGCCTGCAGCTGTAGTCAGCATTGTCCAGTCGATTAGTTTCTGTATCCTGATATAACCTATCAATACAAATCGTAAATTGGGGGGAGGGGTGGGTGGGAGGAGAAACAAGAGGAGGGGAGGGGGATAAGGGGGAGATCGGCTGTGTTTTGGGTATTTATTCTACCTTGGAGTCCGTTCCTAACTATGTGCTCTGTTGGGTTGATCGCCGCCAATCGTCCCATTTTTGCCATGCCTCTGGCCAAACCCTGCTGGCGGTTCTCATCCGCCGTGCTGCGGTTTCGTAAGATTTGGTGGTTTCCACCAGTGTTAAGCATTGGTCAATGGTTGGTGGGTGTTCGTTGAGCCACAGTCTGCTTATGGACAGTAAGGCTGTGATAATGATGTGATATATGAGATATTGGTCTGTTTTTCGTAGATCTTGGGGTGTTGCTAATAGAAGGTAGGTTTCTGGGGAGAACGGCAGAGCCACACCCGTGGCCCCGGCTATTGCCTTCGAGACATTGCCCCAGAAGGACTTGAGTTTTGGGCAGGTCCACCAGATGTGGAGCATTGTTCCCTTCTCTTTTAAGCATCACCAGCATAGATCTGACTTCTGTTTATCAAATTTGTGTAGCCTAGTGGGCACCATGTACCAACGGTACAACACCTTCCTGCTGATCTCTATGTGGGATGTGTTTAATGTCAGGTGTTTAAAGGCCGGCAGCAGCCGGGACCATGTTTCGTTAGATATATCTAGGTTTAACTCTTTCTCCCAGGCCTTTATAAAGCTAAAAGCTTTTGGTGGTTCCTTGGGGCTAGATAATTTATATAGGAGAGACAGTAGTTTTTGTGGTGGTTTCGGGGCTATGCAGATTTTTTCTATTTCAGTCAGCGTGTGAATTTGTTGAGGTGCCTTATTGGTACCAACGTGATGTTTCGCCCACGATTGTAATTGTAGATAAGTAAAGTAGGCTTTGGGGGGCAGGTCAAACGTTTTGGATAGTAAGTTGTAGTCTATTATGTGGCCATCTAATATTATCTGAGATAAACATTTAACCCCACTGTTGTGCCATAGACCGTAGTCAAATCCGGGTATGAGGATATGAAACGCTGGAGTTTGTAGTGCTGGGGAGATATATGAGGCAGGGTAACAGTCTTTAATGTGTTTGTTCCATACTGAGAGTGTCGCAGACATAGTGGGGCATATGTTCTGACATCTTGGTCTTTTGTGTTTGGGGATCCAGGCTAGGGTGGACAGTGCTATCCCGCCAGTGTGTGCCATTTCTATGTGATGCCATGATGGTATTGTTGTATGGTGGAATGTTGTTATGAGAGTACCCATCAGGGCCGCTGTGTAATATTTCCTGATGTCTGGAGCCCCCATCCCACCCTCCTTGAATGGCCTATACATGGTAGCAGCCGCCACTCTGGGTCGTGTCTCCCCCCATATGAACCCATTCAGTGCGCTTTGAGCTTCCTTAAAAAAGCGTTGTGGTATGTGTATTTGGAGTGTTCGGAATAAGTACTGTAGCTTTGGTAGTATCATCATTTTTGCTGCCGCTATTCTCCCCGGCCATGAAATGTATTTCCCTTTCCAGCTATACATCTGTTGTTTAATAGCAGCAAGTAACTTTAGATAGTTTGCTTTATACATCTTCTTTATTTTGGGTGTGAGGTGGATCCCTAGAAATGTCAGGTGGTCCTTTCTCCAGTCATATGTATGTTCGTTCTTCAGTTTAATGAGTTGGTCTGTGGTGAGATTAAGGCCCATGGCCTGTGTTTTATTGATATTAAGTTTATAATAGGAGCATTCACTGAATTTCGTCAGTATTTTTTGGAGATGCGGCAATGTGGTGTCGGGTCTAGATAGGGTGAGCATTACATCGTCCGCGAATAGGGTGATCTTATGTGTTTTCCCCCCTATTGTGATCCCCGCGATGTCATTGTAGTCTCTTATATGTTGCGCTAGGGGTTCTAACGCCAGTATGTAAAGCAGTGGGGAAAGTGGGCATCCCTGCCTGGACCCATTAGAGACATGGAATAACTTGGAGGTGAAGCCTCCGTTCGTTATCTTCGCTGCCGGGTTATTATATAGTGCTGCAACCAGGGCCGGCCTTAGGGGTGTGCGAGCTGTGCGGCCGCACAGGGCGCCATGCCAACAGGGGCGCCGGGCAACCAACACAGCTCGCACAACCAGGTCCTGCCCTACCTCAGAGCGCCCTGGTGGGTGAAAGATTGCGCCCCAGCCGGCCAACCCAGAGTGTGCTCTGCTTTGGTATTGGCTGGTGAGTAGATTGAGGACCTCCCTCACTGGCCCGCTGTTTGGATGATGGGAGCGAGCATTGAGCGCTTTAAATCTGCTCTCCTCTCGCAAGCTTGGCATTCAGAGTGTTGCCGTGGCAACACTCTCATACTATCAACGCAGAGCTTGCTAGAGGAGGGCTCGTGTTCTGAAAGGACTGGCAGAGACCGCTGGACCACCAGGTCATCAGTATTCCCCCATCCCTGCCCAAAGGTATGCAAGAATGAGGGGGGCAGAAGGGGGGAATCAACATTAATTAATTTTAAGAAAACAAAACCTGAAATTGCTCTCCCATCTCCTCATTTAAAGCCTTATGTCACCCCCTCCTACCCACAAATCATCACTATCCCACCCTTACTGTGTTACCTACACACACTCCATAACACACACACACACACACTACATAATCTACTCACGCACGCACACTACATAATCTACTCACACACAGCATCCCCTATACACACACTACATAATCTACTCACACACACACACACGCACACGCCATAATCTACTCACATAAACACTATATAATCCACACACACCACATAATCTACTCACACATTACATAATCTACTCACACACAACGCTCTCTATAAACACACTTTGTTCTCTACACACATACACACTAGATATCTCACAAACACTACAAAATGTACAGACACACTATGCTCCCTATATATACACACTACGTAACTTGCACCCATACACACTACACACACACACACTATGTTCCCTAAACACATACACACTATATACCCTATGCACACACTGTTTCCTACACACATACACACTACATCCCCTTTACACACACACACATTACATAACCTACACACACACACACATTACCTAACCTACACACACAAACACGCTACATCCCTATTCCACACACAACATAATGGCATGGCAATTTCAGGGAGTCAGGACACTCTTGTTAGAAATGTGTTTTTACTCCTAATGCTTGAGTGTTCCTTCACATAGGTTTGTTTTTCCCAAATCTATACACGTGGGAGGAATTCTTCTAGCCCATATATATATAATTTTCTGCTCATGATTTCTGAGAGTAATATTTAAATATACATGTATATTAATATGGGTGTATTATTATTATTATATGTTTTATTACACCTATAATATTTACTATATTTACTTTATTAATATACGTGTATATGTATGATATGTCCAGAAATCACGTTAATACGTAACACCTATGTAATGGACTTTTTACAAGATGGATGAGGGCATGTGACCATGGAGGGGCGCTGTGAATATTTTTCGCACAGGGCGCCTAAAGGCCTAAGGCCGGCCCTGCTCGTGGTATAACGAGTAGGGGCATAATTTACTAATACTAAGTAACTACTAAGCGCAGTTGTAAGCATTCTAATTGTTTTGCTGCTAAACTGCTAAATAGTACATTTTGGGCGTGCTCATCATATCTGAGAGTCAAATATAAGCGTCTAATAATGCTCTTACTGTGCAGTTGTAAAAATTCTAATTGTTTTGGTGCTAAACTGCTAAATAGTAAATTTTGGGGGTGCTCTTCATATCTGAGAGTCAAATCGAAGCGTCTAATAGTGCGTTTACTGCGCAGTTGTAAAAATTCGAATTGTTTTGGTGCTAAACTGCTAAATAGTACATTTTGGGGGTGCTCTTCATATCTGAGAGTCAAATCGAAGCCTCTAATAGTGCGCTTAGAGCGCAGTTGTAAACATTCTTATTGTTTTGGTGCTAAACTGCTAAATAGTACATTTTGGGGCGTGCACTTCATATCTGAGAGTCAAATAGAAGCATCTAATAGTGCGCTTACAGCGCACTTACAAACATTCTAATTGTTTTGCAGCTAATCTGCTAAATAGTACATTTTGGGGCCAGCTCTTCATATCTGAGAGTCAAATTGAAGCGTCTAATAGTGCGCTTACTGCGCAGTTGTAAAAATTCGAATTGTTTTGGTGCTAAACTGCTAAATAGTACATTTTGGGGGTGCTCTTCATATCTGAGAGTCAAATCGAAGCCTCTAATAGTGCGCTTAGAGCGCAGTTGTAAACATTCTTATTGTTTTGGTGCTAAACTGCTAAATAGTACATTTTGGGGCGTGCACTTCATATCTGAGAGTCAAATAGAAGCATCTAATAGTGCAATTACAGCGCAGTTGTAAAAATTCGAATTGTTTTGGTGCTAAACTGCTAAATAGTACATTTTGGGGGTGCTCTTCATATCTGAGAGTCAAATCGAAGCCTCTAATAGTGCGCTTAGAGCGCAGTTGTAAACATTCTTATTGTTTTGGTGCTAAACTGCTAAATAGTACATTTTGGGGCGTGCACTTCATATCTGAGAGTCAAATAGAAGCATCTAATAGTGCGCTTACAGCGCACTTACAAACATTCTAATTGTTTTGCAGCTAATCTGCTAAATAGTACATTTTGGGGCCTGCTCTTCATATCTGAGAGTCAAATAGAAGCGTCTAATAGTGCACTTACTGCGCAGTTTTAAAAATTCGAATTTTTTTGCTGCTAATCTGCTAAATAGTACATTTTGGGGTGCTCTTCATATCTGAGAGTCAAATAGAAGCATCTAATAGTGTGCTTACAGCGCAGTTGTAAAAATTCTTATTGTTTTGCTGCTAATCTGCTAAATAGTACATTTTGGGGCGCTCTTCATATCTGAGAGTCAAATAGAAGCATCTAATAGTGCGCTTACTGCGCAGTTGTAAAAATTCTTATTGTTTTGCTGCTAATCTGCTAAATAGTACATTTTGGGGCCTGCTCTTCATATCTGAGAGTCAAATAGAAGTGTCTAATAGTGTGCTTACTGCGCACTTGTAAACGTTCTTATTGTTTTGCGTCTAATCTGCTAAATAGTACATTTTGGGGCCTGCTCTTGATATCTGAGAGTCCAATAGAAGCGTCTAATAGTGCGCTTACTGCGCAGTTGTAAACATTCTAATTATTTTGCTGTTAATCTGCTAAATAGTACATTTTGGGGCCTGCTCTTCATATCTGAGAGTCAAATCGAAGCGTCTAATAGTGCGCTTACTGCACAGTTGTAAAGATTCTTATTGTTTTGGTGCTAAACTGCTAAATAGTAAATTTTGGGGGTGTTCTTCATATCTGAGAGTCAAATCGAAGCGTAACTTTGATTCGAATTAACTACATTGGTCACTTGTAATATTGTTTCACACCTACAACACTTGTTACACAGATCTAAGTGATAGAAAACAGATTGATATTTTCTACACTAGAAACTACCAGATAACAAGCTGCTATATTTAAACCAGTTATCAATAGCTAAGAGGTACTTAAACAATATTGTAATTTTGGGGCAATTCCCTCACAAGTCAAACTGAGAGGTCAGTTTATAGGGAAAACTGTTGCCTGGATACAATTCTAAAACAATGTCCATATGTCCTTTGCAGACTTTACATGCTGGAAAAACACAGGTGCCAACTGCTGTGGCTTTCTGCAGTGTGCATCCCGGCAAGGAGGGCAGGGTTGAGGAGTGGGTGGAAGATGATGTGGAGAATGATATCCTAGACCCCACATGGAATCAAGGTCATGCGAGTGACGTGTGCAGTTTGGAGGAAGAGGTGCTGGTCGCACAGAGGCACCAGCCCATCATAAGCATTTAACGATCCATTCGTAGTTTCACAGTCAGGTGGGCAGTCCGGTGACCGGGACCCAGGATGCCTGATGTTGAAGTTAGGTATCACAGTGTGGAATGGATTAACAGGGTCTGGTGCAGGGTAACCGCACGCCCCCTGGTGTTGAGCACCAACGTTTTGCCACATACCAGGACCCAGATGCAGCTTCAGTAAAAAGAGTACTGGATATCAGAAGCTATCCCCAGAATGATCCGCAACTTGGAACAGGATGTGACATTCACTGTAGCGGCTGTGCATGCTTTCGGCGTTCTCACCCTGCTGCTGCTCGCCTGTCTGCGCTGCAGAGTAAGTTATCCCTTCCCGCTCACTCCCTCGTATGCGACGTGCCCACAAGGTGTAACTCCACCTTGCACATGCTGGAGAGACTGTTTGAGTAGCAGTAGGCGATAGTGGAGTTTCAGCTGCAGCACGCACGGGCCAGTGGCTCTGCACCAGACTTCCCTCCAATTGATCAGAGTTAAAGGATTTCAAGTGGACTCAATACAATTACAGGGCCTCTAAAGAGTCCTGTATTGTTATTTGTCGTTACTACCTTCCCGCGTCGGGAGTGGGTCATTTGCGCGCCTGCTGCCTTCCTTGCATGTGGTAGCCAGTTGTCAGGGTCCCTGTATGGAATGGAACCCTGATTCCCCATTACCCGTGGTCACCATGGTAGGCACAGTCAATGGCATCGAAAGTTGATATGGATTGACATACGAATGCAAAGTCGCCGTCACGGGGATGTGCGATTGGCCCAAGGTTCTCTAGAATCAACAAAGTGCCTGCGCAACTATAATGTCAACAGCTACTCTGCGGAACAGAGTTGTCTTTTTTTATATGTCCCAATATTTTTGGGGATACCCCAATTAAAAAAAATATATATATAGATAAAAAACAGTGTTGTCTACCTCCTCCTCCTCCACAGCCGCTTCCACCTACACCGCCACGGTCACCGTCTCCTCAACCTATGGGTCACTTAGTATAAACTATGTACACAATAGCAGAGGCTTGTGAAGGCCTTTTCTAAATGCATCAGGAGTTGAGCATTTCTCCATGCATCAGGACTGCAAGAAATGCACCGCTGGCCGCAAATGTTTCTTTTTTTATATGTCCCAATATTTTGGGGGGCTTCCCCAATTTAAAAAAAAATATATATATAAAAAACAGTGTTGGCTACCTCCTCCTCCACCGCTGCTTCCACCTACACCGCCACGGTCACCGCCTCCTCAACCTATGGGTCACTTAGTATAAACTATGTACAGCAGAGGCTTGTAAAGGCCTTTGCTCCATGCATCAGGAGTTGAGCTCAGTTTGAACAATGAAAGAGAATACCCTGCACTCCAACCCTCTCTCAAATGGATAATTACGGTTATCCTCCTGACAGCCATGCTTTAGATTTTGATTTATGTTCTTCCAAAGCTAAATTCAAAGATTCCATCTAGTGCTATTTTATGGCTCAGCTGTATTTTAAATTTTTATGTTATTTTAAATGATTTCCCTATCCACATTTGTTTGCAGGGCACTTGTCCTACGCTTACCCACATTTTACTTCAGTTTGCAGCTCTCTAGCCCTTTCCAAGAGTTTTTTAGAGGCATTTGTGTGCCCAAAAGTTCGGGTCCCCATTGACTTCAATGGGGTTCGGGGTCAAGTTCGGGGTCAAGTTCGAGCACGAACCCGGACTTGTTTTCAAAATTCGGCCGAACCCGCCGGACCCAAACATCCAGGTGTCCGCTCAACTCTACTCATATCAAATTATTGTAAATTCAGTGAAAATGGGCGAATTTCAAAAAAAGACCAACAATTCTCTTGTTTACTAAAGACAATTTCAGTCGGAATTTCAGTTAACCCCACCGAACGTGCATCATTTGGTTAGATGCATTCAGACTCTGGTTTTTAATCAGTGCTTTTTGCATCTGAACTTTATATACAAAGTATAGGAATATTCACAATGCACCTATTTTAAACAAAATCAGGACAAAATGTATATTATATAATGCACATTATTTCAAGTGAATGGTAATTTTAATTTTAAAAGTGCTATTTGCCCACAGGTAGCACTAGCAGACAGCAGGCAATTAGTTGAAAAATCCTTCGTGGAGCAAGTGAAAACCATGCGGTTGCTGACCAATGCTTTCTAGCCAACTGTCACATTAAAAAAAAAAGATTAAAAAGCCTGTGGAGTAAATATGACTCCCATCAAACTATAGGGAGATTAAAAACCTCACATATACTCCTGCCTGCCATGCCATGGGCAAGGCCATGTCTATTAAACATTGCTGCCTAGTTGCCAGAAAGGGCCCCGTCCCATGGGGAAGGTGCTTGTAATCTACCAGGGATGTACTTTCACACCTCTCCTGTGCAACTGATGTGTTAAATGTAATAATTGGGTTGGACAGATCACTGGTAATATCATTTCTATGGGCACATCCCACTGCCCCACTATACCACTATACCACAACTAATAAATGGTAGGTGGGAGCTATGGAGTAATACTGGGGGAGTGGATATGCCATTCTCTAAGCCTGCCCCACCCATGGGCTTCTTGTGGGGTTTATTAAAAGAAAGGGCTTAGTGGACTTGCTATTGCCCACTCTTTGTACTCCTCAACCATGGGGAATTCAATAAATTGATTTAACGTGCCATTGATAGCTCCCCCAGGTAAATTCCCCATACCAGTGATAGCTCCCCCAGGTAAATTTCACATGCCATTGATAACTCCACCAGGTAAATTCCCCATGCCATTGATTGCTTCCCCAGGTAAATTCCCCATGCCATTGATAGCTCCCCCAGGTCTCGTTGCTTATTTTTTATTAGACATGTCACAAACCATGGCATGACGGGTTGTAGCATAAAGGAGTTTTTAAACCCCCATAGGCTTTCCATTAAATTTTTTTACATTTCTTATATTTTTTTATTTTTTCATTTTTAATGTGGCCACATTGTAAACCAGTGCACCACATTTTTTTTTTTCAAATATTTGCTCACTTACGACAATTGCTTCCAGTGGACAAATAGTTTGGATTTTTAAAATCCAGGCCCTGATTTTAAGCAACTGAGGCTGAATTTTAACCTTTTGTGTCCAGATTTCAGCTGTTCAGCTGAAACACAGAATGAAACGCAGCTGAAACGCAGAAGAGCCTTATGTGCAAAATCCGGATATCATTAAATATAAGGTGAACAGTGTGGGGATTTTTTATAATTAAGTGTTCTTGCATAGCAAGACCACTTAATGTTATCTCACATATATATTATTATTATTCTTATTATAGCCAAATTTACCACCCTAACTCCTCCCACAGTTTTTACACTACATAGACTGTAATATACCGAAAGTGCAGATTGTTCCCGATTGGTGTGCTATTACTTTGTGGAACATTTCGCCGAATGGTTCACGGAATATCGTCGTTCTTGTGGCGAAATTGTTCCAATAGGAATGAATGGCAAAATGTTCAAAACTAGAGTGGGAGCTGGCAAAAGCAGAAAAATCAGGACATGATTTCTAAACTGCCACCACTCCCTCATTTTCAAGTCCACCTACACAAATCTTATATCAAAACGTTCAGCTTTCACCTGCTGCCACTAAACATGTCCACGGCTTAGCCATAGTCCTGATAGTTTTCACGATATGACCATTTGTTTGCAACTCACGCCGTCCATTGACATTCATTGAAACTTCACTCCAGCCAGCTTAAATTTGAAGGGCAATTTCTAAACTGCGACTGTGCCTTCATTTTTAATACTTCAGAGATATACTATGCATCAAAATGTAGGTCTGGGTCTTGTGATTCTCACAATATAAAGCTCTTCACTGTAGGATGTATAGTTTTTAAAATACGACTGTTTGAAGATGGCAACCGCCAAAATACTCTGACCTGTGCCAGGCTGGAGCGGCAAGTGATGTCATAGACAGGGCCTTTTGTACACCTGCTAATGTTTTTATAAATGTATGTTTTAATGTAATTGTGAAGCACTTTGGGCATCAACGTTGCAATTAAATGTGCTATATAAATAAATAATAAGTTACTCCGCCCACTCCAGTTGTAGACTACTGGTGGAGGCAAGAACACTTCACACAATTTCACCAGAAATTTTAGCTTTTCTAGTTATTATTATTCTTATTATAGCCAAATTTACCACCCTAACTCCTCCCACAGTTTTTACACTACATAGACAGTAATATACCAAAACGTGCAGATTGTTCCCAATTGGTGTGCTATTACTTTGTGGAACGTTTCACCGAATGGTTCACGAAATATCATTGTTTTTGTGGCAAAATTGGTCCCATAGGAATGGCGAAATGTTCAAAACTAGAGTGGGAGCTGACAAAAGCTGAAAAATCAGGACATTCATTGAAATTCCACTCTAGCCACCTCAAATTTGAAGGGCAATATCTAAACTGCGACTGTGCCTTCTTTTTAATATTTTAGAGACATACTATGCATGTAGGTCTGGGCCTTGTGATTCTCACAATATATCGCTCTTCGCTGTAGGATTTATAGTTTTTACAATACGACCGTTTGAAGATGTCAACCGCCAGTGAAGTGAGCAATTTGCAGCAGTTTGCTTTTAACCGCTCTTCTCTGCCCTATTTGAATTTGAATCTATTAGTTCCTGTTGGCAGTTGGTGGAATGTTCGAGGGATTTGAAAGATTTGAAAGCTCTTCTCTGCCCTTGCTGTAGAGTGAGTGAACCACACTCCAACCTTTCCACAGTTGCTCCAGCCACTCCAACCACACAACAGTTACTCAAGCCACTCCACCCAGTTACTCCGCCCACTCCAGTTGTAGACTACTGGTGGAGGCAAGAACACTTCACACAATTTCCCCAGAAATTGTAGCTTTTCTAGTTATTGTTAGTTTTTCATTTTTTTTATTTAGGCTTTGCTAATATTTTGTTTAATGCATTACATGCATAATGTGTTAAAAATACATGCCGGGTCAGATTTTAAAAACACAATCCACAACTGTATATGTATATAAAAAAGAAAAACCTAAAAACAAACAAGCTGTATTATTTGTGTATTTAAAGTGGAAATTCACCCACAATCAAATACCTTTGAGAAATAATTCCACTGGTATGAAGAAAAACAAATCATATGCCACTTGGAAGTAATATTTCACACTCGCTTGTATGACAAATGAGACATTTTCCTGGCAGTGATACCTATCTCAATAAAAAAGGCCTTAGGCTGTGTGATCATGTCAGAATCTGTGATTGATTTTATGAAGATCCCTTTTATGTGGCTTCAAAAAATCCTGCACTCTATAATTTTACTTTTTGAAAAGTCAATATTGTTTTTGAATGGAGACAGTTGACTTAATAAAGGAGAATAATTCCAATACGGACATTTGATGAGAAATTGTTAAAAGAATAGCACATGAAAGAAAATGTCAACATGCTGGATTGGAATGAAGAACATAGGGTCAAGTTCTTAAAATATGCAGAAGATAAACAGGTATTGAAGCAGTCTTTGTAAAATGCACTATTCTGTAGCTGTGTTCTCAATTTTGACTGATTCAGATAAGGATAAACATTATGAAGCAACACTGTATAGTGTACAATGCAGGGTTATGGAAGTGTTAGGAAGAGGTCAAGGTCATGCATAGAAAACAAAGCTGGTGCACCCCAAGGTTAGTTACTAGTTACTCAGTCTTACTTTAGTGTCTCCATCCTCTCGCCCACTTAGGTAAAATTTCCATGCAACGGGTTTACTTGGAAAGACCAATTCTAGTGATTAGTTATTGTGATAAACTGAGCCTCGTCACGTGTTCTTGGAGGGGCCTGCTGGCCAGCCTCTTGCCCACCGACTATGGGCCAGGTCAGAGACTGTAAAGACCCATATTTTATTCCCCCTGGTTCGGCACTTTCCATTAATGCGCATGGAACCAAACGCTAGCTCCCTGGCGGCCTTTCGCATGGACCAAAACCGCGATTTGACTTCAGGGTGACTTAGCTGCAAATGCCCTGGAACTATTTTCGGCATGAAGACTTTGTGGTTCCTAGTCAGTCCCCAGCGGCACTTAGCCACAATTCTATGGAACTATTTTCGTTATGAAGACTTTTTTTTTTGTTTTGGGCATGGGACCATGCGGGCGTCGGTCAAAATTAAGACTTCAAGGAAATTCCTGAACCCCTGAACTGATCTGGTTGATTTTTGGATATGTTGGTCACCCAGATCAGGCCTATCAGGGGATGTAAGTTTGTTGGGATTTTGTGTGTTTTAAGGTATTTTGGGGGGGGGGTGTAAAAATGTGTGTTTTTTGTGTTTGGAGATAATTGAGTTTAGTATAGTGCTTGACTCAATTATCTCCCAGGCATAGGGGAGGGATTGACCTATTTTGTATGGGAGTGTCCTGGACCTGAGAGCCAACGTGATTGTGGTTTTCTCTCAGGTCCAGTGGGGAGTGCCCCTTGCACGGGGACTGTCATAAAAGGCCAGTTGTGGCTACCATTAAACTGAGATTCGTTTTACCCTTCATGAAGTCTAGGCTCAAGTTTGGAGGATTGGAGAGCTATATTCACACTGTGGGGATTGCTGTAATCACTATACTCCCTTGGGTCACAATGATTGCCAGGGCCGCCATCAGAAATTTTGGGGCCCCTGACAAAGCACAAGGTCTGGGCCCCCCCTCACTCCCGGGCCCGCCCACGCCCTACCTGGTCCGCTGACAATGATGCAGGACTGAATGTGGTGTGTATAGTGGAAGTGAATTAGAATATGTGTAATGGATGTAGTGTTTGTGTGTATTAAATACTGTTTGTACAGTGAATGCAAAGTGTGTGTTTGTGTAGCGGATGCAGTGTGTATAGTGAACGCAGAGTGTGTTTGAGTAGTGGATATACTGTGTGTACAGTGATGTAGTGTGTGTTTGTGTAGTGGATGTAGTGTGTGTTTGTGTAGTGGATGTAGTGTTTGTGTGTACTAGATGAAATGTGTTTAGTGGGTGCAGTGTCTGTAGTGGATGTAGTGCATGTATTAGACGCAGTGTTTGTGTATAGTGAATGCAGAGTGTTTCAATGTGTAGTGGATGTAGTGTGTGTACTGTGAATACAGGATGTTTGTGTAGTGGATGCTGTGTGTACAGTTAATGCAGAGTGTATGTTAGTGTAGTGAATGCAGAGTGTGTGTCAGTATAGTGAATCCAGAGTGTATGCATAGTTTAGTGAATGCAGAGTGTGTGTTAGTGTGTAGTGAATGCAGAGTGTGTCAGTGTAATGAATGTAGTGTGTGTTAGTGCAGTGAATGCAGAGTGTGTAAATTTGTAGTGAATGCAGAGTGTGTGTTAATGTGTAGTGAATGCAGAGTGTGTGTTAATGTGTAGTGAATGCAGAATGTGTTAATGTGTAGTGAATGCAGAATGTGTTAATGTGTAGTGAATGCAGAGAGTGTGTTAGTGTGTAGCGGATGCAGAGTGTGTGTTAGTGTAGTGAATGCAGAGAGTGTGTTAGTGTGTAGCGGATGCAGAGTGTGTGTGTTAGTGTAGTGAATGCAGAGTGTGTTAATGTGTAGTGAATGCAGAGAGTGGGTTAGTGTTTAGCGGATGCAGAGTGTGTGTTAGTGTAGTGAATGCAGAGAGTGTGTTAGTGTGTGGCGGATGCAGAGTGTGTGTTAATATGTAGCAGATGCAGAGTGTGTGTTAGTGTAGTGAATGCAGAGTGTGTTAATGTGTAGCGAAACAGAGTGTGTGTCAGTATAGTGGATGCAGTGAGTGTGTTAGTGTGTAGTGTATACAGAGTGTATGTTGTATTAGTGTATGCAGTGTGTGTGTTGTATTGGTGTATGCAGTGTGTGTGTTGTGTTAGTGTATGTAGTGTGTGTTGGGTTAGTGTATGTAGTGTGTGTTGGGTTAGTGTATGCAGTGTGTGTGTTGTGTTAGTGTATGCAGTGTGTGTGTTGTGTTAGTGTATGCAGTGTGTGTTGTGTTAGTGTATGCAGTGTGTGTGTTGTGTTAGTGTATGCAGTGTGTGTGTGTGTGTTGTGTTAGTGTATGCAGTGTGTGTTGTGTTGTGTTAGTGTATGTAGTGTGTGTTGTGTTAGTGTATGCAGTGTGTTTGTGTTGTGTTAGTGTATGCAGTGTGTGTTGTGTTAGTGTATGCAGTGTGTGTGTTGTGTTAGTGTATGCAGTGTGTGTTGTGTTGTGTTAGGTGTATGCAGTGTGTGTGTGTTGTGTTAGTGTATGCGTGTGTGTTGTGTTAGCGTATGCAGTGTGTGTGTTGTGTTAGTGTATGCAGTGTGTGTGTTGTGTTAGTGTATGCAGTGTGTGTGTGTTGTGTTGTGTTAGTGTATGTAGTGTGTTGTGTTGTGTTATGTATGTAGTGTGTGCTGTGTGTTAGCGTATGTAGCGGTGTTGTGTTAGTGTATGCAGTGTGTGTGTTGTGTTATGTATGCAGTGTGTGTGTGTGTTGTGTTAGTGTATGCAGTGTGTGTGTTACTGGTGTATGCAGTGTGTGTGCGTGTTGTGTTATGCAGTGTGTTGTGTTAGTGTATGCAGTGTGTGTGTTGTATTGGTGTATGCAGTGTGTGTGTGTTGTGTTAGTGTATGCAGTGTGTGTTGTGTTAGTGTATGCAGTGTGTGTGTTGTATTGGTGTATGCAGTGTGTGTGTGTGTTGTGTTAGTGTATGCAGTGTGTGTTGTGTAAATGTGCAATCTGGGGGAGGAGGGGGAGGAAGGGGCATTTTAACATTAATTTTTTATTAATTGAATTAAATGTTTCTCCCCCCTCCCTGCTTACCTGTATCCAGGGAGGGGGGAGATTCCATCCGTGGTGGTCCGGTGGGGGTCCCCCCGGCTCCCTGTCACCGTCCACAGAAGGGGCCCAGGCAGCACACAGCTTCTCCTCTTCTCATAACTCTCGCGAGACCCGCGGAGCGTTGCCATGGTAACCGGGTCTCGCGAGAGTTATGAGAAGAGAGAAGAGAGGAGGAGAAGCTGTGTGCTGCTTGGGCCCCCCTCTGCGGACGGTAACAGGGAGCCAGGGGCCCGCGGCTGCACACATAGATAGCGATATTCGCTATCTATGTGTGCAGAGAAACAAAGTGGGGCCCAGGACTACCAGAGCAGTCCGGGCCCCCCAGGGCCGCCGGGCCCGTGACAACAGTCACGGTTGTCACCCCCTGATGGCGGCCCTGATGATTGCTCTTATAAGAGCAGCCTGCTTCGCTCTCTAGACTAGGAGAGGTCTACCCACTGGAAGCTGGATCCTGGTCTTGGGTCCAGTGTGGCTGGAGGAAGCTGTGGCAGTTTGTGGGGTTTACGGTGGTTATGGTGTTCCAGTGCAGTGCTTATGGTGCTCGCAAGTACTAGGAAACAGCGATTGACGGAGGTACTCGGTCGGGGTACCAGGCGGTCAGTCACAGTTATACATCAGCAATGATCTCAATACATCTTAATTCATCATTTTCAGTTAACTCAGTGCAATTTCACTCATTGATTGTGCACAAACAATATCTGCCCTGGTTCTCTCTATTCCTTCCAAGGTGGGAGTCACTTTTTTTTTTGGCACCAAGTTCAAAATTGCCCTACATGTGGTAATATGAATGCATTATACTGGGACACCATTGAAACAGCCTACATGGGTATCTGGAAGTGCTTTACACACATCCAGCTATTGGAATATCAAGGCCCAAGCTTGCTGTGAGGTACATACATATAGACCTGATGACGTGTTCTATCTGCAGGTGTCAGTCTCAGGATTCCACCATTAAAAATGTGGTACTAAATGACAATTGTCGGGATCCCACGGGCGGCTGCGAGGGGAGGCTGCACTCCGCTTGTGGTACTCACCCTCCAGCCGTCCGCGGTCCCCTCCTCCTCGTGGGTCTGGCGAGCGGCATCCTTCCAGCCTCGGATGCCGCCCGCCGTTTCCTCCACGTCCCCCAGCGGCAGCATACATGACGCTGCACGCTGGGAGACCGCCCAAGTTTGTACACGCCGGGGTCAGTCACCTGACCCGGCGTTAAAGGCACAGTGCCTCAATCACAGTGGGAGGTCTAGATATCTCCCACGTGTGATTGTTAATTCTAATTGGAAATTATCCAATCAGAATTAACCTTATGGTTTAAATACTTACCTTTCCTGTTCCTCCCTGCCCTGTTGTGGTCTTTGCTTTCTAGTATTGCTACTTACCTTGTACTTCTGGTTACGTACTCTCTGGCTTGTTTATCCGACTTTGTGACTTTCTCCTACCCTTTGACCTCGGCTCGTTTCACGTTATTCTGTCTTCTGGTTCCCCTTACTCGGCTTGTTTCCTGACTATTCTGTGTGTGCTTAGCCAGGCCACTCTAAGGTCCGGTACGGCACCTTTTGTGTGTGTGTGTGTGCCAGCGTGTTGGGTTCCCCGAATCGTGACATTACAACAGGGCCATAATGGAACCTGCTGACATACCACAGCTCCTAGTTAATCAAGAGGCTAGAATGGATGGCTTGGACCACCGTATGGATCAGTTTGCTCAAGCTTTGCAAACCATACTGGCTCGTACAGCACACTTGCAACCTGCCGTTCAGGAGGCTGCTGCTGCTGTGCCCGAACCCATTCCCACTCCAGTACCTGTTCCCGCTCATGTAGTTCACATGACGCCGCCACAGCGCTACAGTGGTGACCCAGCATTGTGTCGTGGTTTCCTCAACCAAATCGACATCCATTTGGTGATGAATCCACGTTCCTATCCCACTGACAGATCTAAAATTGCCTTTTTGATAAACCACTTGTCCGGGAGAGCTTTAGCATGGGCCAACCCCATTTGGGAAAATACGTCTCCTGTGTCCTTTGCAGATTTTCTGACAGCTTTCAGACGCACGTTTGATCAACCCGGTAGGGTTGCTTCTGCTGGCAAGGCTCTGCTTAGGGTCCGACAGGGTAACAGATCTGTAGCAGATTACACTATCGAATTTCGTACTCTAGCAGCTGAAGTGGTTTGGAATAATGACGCCCTCGTAACAGCCTTTCAGGAGGGTCTGGCCGCTTATATACTGGATGAAATAGCATCCAGGGAATTGCCTGCTCTTCTAGATGATGTTATAGACTATGTGATTCTTATCGATAACCGTATTAGAGAGAGGCGTAGCCAAAGACGGTTGGATACACGGGTGTTACCTGCTCTACCCAGTACTTCACTGCTAGCGTTACCCGCTCCTAGGCAACCATCCCCTGAACCCATGCAGTTGGGTGCTACGGGGTTAACTGAGGCCGAAAGAGTGTACCGTAGAAGGGAGGGGTTATGCCTTTATTGTGGGAAGAGGGGGCATCACTGTAAAGCCTGCCCTAAAGTACAGGGAAACTGCAGCACCTAAGGCCTAGAGAGGGGTCGGCCTCGGATGTTATGACCTTGTCCCCTCATATGTCCATCTCCAGGCCGTTTATTACGGTTTCTCTTTTGGTCAATAAAACCACTATAACAACCAAAGCCCTGATCGATTCGGGTGCGGCAGACAACCTTATGGATGAGACCTTTGCCAAAACCGCAGCCCTGAATTTGATCCGAAAGGAGACACCCTTGGCCGTTGAGGCCATAGATGGTAGACCACTGGAGAAACCTCTGGTGACCCATGAAACCCAGGAAATAGTTATGTCTGTGGGTGTTTTGCACAAGGAGAAGTTAACCTTCCAAATAATTGACTCCCCTACAGCCTCCATCGTTCTGGGTTTTCCCTGGTTAGTTAAACACAACCCTGTTCTTGATTGGGGTTGTTTAGATATACTCTCCTGGGGGGAATTTTGTCAGCGAGACTGTATGGCTCATGTACGTCCTGTTTGTTTACTTAACGTGCCCACGGCTAAACCACTCTCGGTTTCTGTCCCTTCTGTTTATGCAGACCTTGCCTTGGTTTTTGAAAAGAGGGAGGCAGATAAGCTACCTCCACATCGTGAGTATGATTGTGCCATAAACCTCTTACCGGGTACTATGCCTCCTAGGGGAAAGGTCTACCCTCTTTCTGAAAAAGAGAACCAGATCATGGAGGAGTACATATGGGAATCCCTAAGAAAAGGTTTTATTAGAAAGTCCTCCTCTCCTGCTGGTGCTGGTTTCTTTTTTGTGGCTAAGAAGGAAGGCGATTTGAGGCCATGTATAGACCACAGGGGTCTGAACAATATAACGGTTAAAAACGCCTACCCTATCCCCCTCATCACTGAGTTGTTTGATCGTGTTAAAGGTTCTAAATTCTTCACCAAATTAGACCTCAGGGGGGCTTATAACCTTGTCCGTATAAAGGAGAATGACGAGTGGAAGACAGCGTTCAACACACGCAGTGGGCATTACGAATATCTGGTCATGCCTTTTGGACTGTGTAATGCTCCTGCCGTGTTTCAGGACCTCATAAATGATGTCCTTAGGGATCTATTGCATGTCTGTGCTGTGGTGTACCTTGACGACATACTTGTGTATTCTCCTGATTTGAAGTCACACCATAACCATGTTAGGATGGTGCTCAAAAGGCTATTGCAGAACGGACTCTACTGTAAGTTAGAAAAATGTTTATTCGATCAGACCTCTGTGCAATTCCTAGGGAATATCATTACTGAACAGGGTTTCAGTATGGATCCTGCTAAATTGGAAGCTATACTGTCCTGGCCACTTCCCCAAGGACTGAAGGCTATCCAGCGTTTTATAGGATTTGCCAACTATTATAGGAAATTTATAAAAAACTTTTCACCACTCATCTCTCCTATAACGAAGCTGACAAAAAAAGGTCTACACCCTAGGGTTTGGACTCCTGAAGCCCTTAAGGCCTTCGAAACCCTCAAGAAGGCATTTGCCTCTGCTCCAGTGCTGCACCACCCTGATCCTTCTCTTCCCTTTGTTATGGAAGTAGACGCTTCAGAATCAGGTGTGGGAGCCGTACTGTCACAGAGGTTGTCGTATGACAAACCTCTCCATCCCTGTTGTTATTTTTCTAAAAGGTTGTCTGATTCAGAGAAGAATTACGATGTTGGGAACAGGGAACTATTAGCTATTGTGTTAGCTTTTAAGGAATGGAGGTACTTATTAGAGGGTTCTAGACACAAAATTATGGTTATAACAGATCATAAGAACCTATCCTATATAGCTGATGCTAGAAGGTTATCTGCCCGGCAGGCTAGATGGTCTCTATTTTTCTCACGCTTCCAATATGTTATTACCTATAGACCTGGTTGCCGTAATGCCAAAGCTGACGCTATCTCTCGGCAGCATGAACCAGTAGAATTTGTTAACCCGACTCCTGAACCTATTGTACCTGCGTCTCAGATAATAGCTGCTACCCGTTTGGTTGTTTCTTCACCTTTCTTTGATAGCATTAAGACATACCAAACCCAGGCACCCCCTGAGACGCCGGTTGGTAAACTATACGTTGAAACAAATGACAGAAAAAAGTTGTTAACTTTATTTCACACAGCCAAAACTGCTGGTCATCCGGGGGTTACCAAAACCTACAAGGGCCTCCTTCAACAGTTCTGGTGGCCTTCACTCAAGCGAGACGTAGTGGATTTTGTTCAAGCTTGTCGGGTCTGCACGCAGTGTAAGTCCCTTAATGTGAGACCCCAGGGTTTTCTGATGCCTCTATCTATACCCAAGAAACCATGGACCCACTTATCCATGGATTTCATTGTAGACCTGCCTCTTTCTGATGGTCAGACGGTGATACTGACTGTGACGGATAGGTTCTCTAAAATGGCGCACTTTATTCCGCTTAAGAAACTGCCTTCTGCGGTTCAGTTAGCTCAGGTGTTTGCCAAAGAAGTGTTCCGATTGCATGGGGTACCTCAGGATATCGTATCTGACAGGGGCCCTCAATTTGTCTCTCGGTTTTGGAGGGGCTTTTGTGCTGAGATGGGGGTCTCCTTGTCGTTCTCTTCCTCCTATCACCCGCAATCTAATGGTGCGGCCGAACGTGCTAATCAGTCTGTGGAATTGTATTTGCGCTGCTTCACTAATGCGCACCAGAATGACTGGTCTCGCCTTCTTCCGTGGGCTGAATTTGCCAGGAATACGGTGTCTCATTCGTCTACTGGCTTAAGTCCTTTTGAGGTTGCTTATGGGTTTCGTCCTTCTGTCCTTCCCGGTGCGTTCTCCGACAAGGGAATGCCCGCCTTGGACCAGCACCTCGCCTTTGTACGGAAGACGTGGGATCAGGTCCATGTTGCGCTGTCTCGTTCAGCAGCTGCTCAGAAAAACTTTGCTGATCGCCGTGGGGTTGCAGCCCCTTCTTATGTTCCGGGTGATAGGGTATGGGTGTCCTCCAGGAACCTCCATCTCAAGGTTCCCTCGATGAAATTTGCCCCCAGGTTTCTTGGTCCCTACAAAGTGTTACGTAGGGTTAACACCGTTTCCTACTCCCTTGATCTGCCTCCTTCCATGTGTGTCCCGAACACGTTTCACGTCTCGCTTTTGAAGCCCTTGCTGTGTAACCGGTTCTCTCGTCCCCTCGGGTGGCCCGTTTCCCCTCGCGCTGTCTCTGACGACGTGTACGAGGTGGCTGCTCTTCTTGACTCTCGTGTTTCTAGGGGCCGGCTGCAATATTTGGTGGATTGGAAGGGGTACGGCCCTGAGGAGCGGTCCTGGGTTTCGAGCTCTGATGTGCACGCTCCCTCTTTGGTCCCCTCCTTTCATGCCCGGTTTCCTTTGAAGCCTTCCGCTTCCCGCCCTCCGGGCGGTCTTCGAGGGGGGGTAATGTCGGGATCCCGCGGGAGGCTGCGAGGGGAGGCTGCACTCCGCTCGCGGTACTCACCCTCCAGCCGTCCGCGGTCCCCTCCTCCTCGTGGGTCCGGCGAGCGGCATCCTTCCAGCCTTGGATGCCGCCCGCCGTTTCCTCCACGTCCCCCAGCGGCAGCATACATGACGCTGCACGCTGGGAGACCGCCCAAGTTTGTACACGCCGGAGTCAGTCACCTGACCCGGCGTTAAAGGCACAGTGCCTCAATCACAGTGGGAGGTCTAGATATCTCCCACGTGTGATTGTTAATTCTAATTGGAAATTATCCAGTCAGAATTAACCTTATGGTTTAAATACTTACCTTTCCTGTTCCTCCCTGCCCTGTTGTGGTCTTTGCTTTCTAGTATTACTACTTACCTTGTACTTCTGGTTATGTACTCTCTGGCTTGTTTATCCGACTTTGTGACTTTCTCCTACCCTTTGACCTCGGCTCGTTTCACGTTATTCTGTCTTCTGGTTCCCCTTACTCGGCTTGTTTCCTGACTATTCTGTGTGTGCTTAGCCCGGCCACTCTAAGGTCCGGTACGGCACCTTTTGTGTGTGTGTGCCAGCGTGTTGGGTTCCCCGAATCGTGACAACAATGAGCAGATGGATAAGTTGGACATGGTCCAAATTAGAGAGATGTATCTCCTAGTCCTAAGATCTATTGAGAGTGCCACAAAAAGTGCTTACAAACGGGCTACCACTGCATTCAACTTTATATGAGCTACTCTAATTCTTAAAACATAGCTACATAGGTTGAAAAAGTTCCATCAAGTTTAACGTTTGACACATCCCTGCTGTCATTGTACAAAATGCTGGGTAGCCCAATATCATATCAATTTCCAATTGTAGTTCAAAAAGAGAAACCTCCAATATTGGGAACCATATTTCACCCAAGATTAACCAGATATTATTAATAATATTAACATTTATAGTTCTATATATTACTTTTGCTAAAAAGTCAACCAGCCTTTCTTTGAAGGTGCCTCTTGGATTTGATTAAATAACTGCTCTAGACAGAGAACCCTAAATGTTTATTGTTTCACTGCTGCATGTGAAATCTCCTTTCCTCAAGTTCTTGTTAAGCATCATCATGCATCCCCTACAATGCAGTTTTTTTTCCATATATCTCCTATTAGTATAAGTGTATTTTCCATTTGAAAGAAATCATATGAAAAACAAGGGAAATTAAATAGAGCATTGTAGAACTCAATTAAATATCAGGCTTGAAGTTTTAAATCCTAAACCGGTTAAGCATTTCATCCTACCATTATTAATAAAGTGAGTTCAATAACATCTACTTATCAGTTGCAAGTAAGGTTAAACGGGCACTTAAAGCACCATAGGCATTATACAGTCAGGTCCATAAATATTGGGACATCGACACAATTCTAATCTTTTTGGCTCTATACACCATCACAATGGATTTGAAATGAAATGAACAAGATGTGCTATAACTGCATACTTTCAGCTTTAATTTGAGGGTATTTACATCCAAATCAGGTGAACGGTGTAGGAATTACAACAGTTTGTATATGTGCCTCCCACTTTTCAAGGGACCAAAATTAATGGGACAATTGGCTGCTCAGCTCTTCCATGGCCAGGTATGTGTTACTCCCTCATTATCCCATTTACAAAGAGCAGATAAAAGGTCCAGAGTTCATTTCAAGTGTGCTATTTGCATTTTGAATCTGTTGCTGTCAACTCTCAATATGAGATCCAAAGAGCTGTCACTATCAGTAAAGCAAGCCATCATTAGGCTGAAGAAACAAAACAAACCCATCAGAGAGATAGCAAAAACATTAGGTGTGGCCAAATCAAGTGTTTGGAACATCCTTAAAAAGAAAGAACGCACCGATGAGCTCAGCAACACCAAAAGACCTGGAAGACCACGGAAAACAACTGTGGTGGATGACCGAAGAATTCTTTCCCTGGTGTAGAAAATACCCTTCACAACAGTTGGCCAGATCAAGAACACTCTCCAGGAGGTAGGTGTATGTGTGTCAAAGTCAACAATCAAGAGAAGACTTCACCGGAGTGAATACAGAGGGTTCACCACAAGATGTAAACCATTGGTGAACCTCAAAAACAGGTATGCCAGATTAGAGTTTGCCAAACAACATCTAAAAATGCCTTCACAGTTCTGGAACAACATCCTATGGACAGATGAGACCAAGATCAACTTGTACCAGAGTGATGTGAAGAGAAGAGTATGGAGAAGGAAAGGAACTGCTCATGATTCAAAGCATACCACCTCATCAGTGAAGCATGGTGATGGTAGTGTCATGGCGTGGGCATGTATGGCTGCCAATGGAACTGGTTCTCTTGTATTTATTGATGATGTGACTGCTGACAAAAGCAGCAGGAGGAATTTTGAAGTGTTTCGGGCAATATTATCTGCTCATATTCAGCCAAATGCTTCAGAACTCATTGGACGGCGCTTCACAGTGCAGATGGACAATGACCCGAAGCATACTGCAAAAGCAACCAAAGAGTTTTTTAAGGGAAAGAAGTGGAATGTTATGCAATGGCCAAGTCAATCACCTGACCTGAATCCGATTGAGCATGCATTTCACTTGATGAAGACAAAACTGAAGGGAAAATGCCCCAAGAACAAGCAGGAACTGAAGACAGTTGCAGTAGAGAGCTTGCAGAGTATCACCAGGAATGAAACCCAGCGTCTGTTGATGTCTATGCGTTCCAGACTTCAGGCTGTAATTGACTGCAAAGGATTTGCAACCATGTATTAAAAAGTGAAAGTTTGATTTATGACTGTTAATCTGTCCCATTACTTTTGGTCCCTTAAAAAGTGGGAGGCACATATACAAACTGTTGTAATTCCTACACTGTTCACCTGATTTGGATGTAAATACTCTCAAATTAAAAGCTGAAAGTCTGCAGTTAAAGCACATCTTGTTTGTTTCATTTCAAACCCGTTGTGTTGGTGTATAAAGCCAAAAAGATTAGAATTGTGTCGATGTCCCAATATTTATGGACCTGACTGTAGCTTATTCTAGTCATTATAATGAAGTTATTATTATTA
Organism: Pelobates cultripes; assembly: GCA_933207985.1. NCBI lineage: Eukaryota > Metazoa > Chordata > Amphibia > Anura > Pelobatidae > Pelobates > Pelobates cultripes. The sequence goes on along the minus strand of OW240916.1, from coordinate 70,235,498 downwards.
TTTTATTATTTATATTGCGACAGAAAAATTCCATTGCGCTGTACAATGGGTGGACAAACAGAAATAAGTCATGATTTAATTTTTAACTATTTCCTTTTTTGTTTTAGTCAATTTATTAGGGCACATCTCTTACTCTGTGCTTGAGTACTCCTTTAAAATCCAAAAGTACGATCTAAATGGTTGGAATCACCCTAGAAGGAAAGTACTTTAAAATATTACCTCTCTAAAGGTATTTGTAGTGGCCTAACTTCTCTATATTATTGTCAAGCATGCTGTGGCTATTTCCCCCCCAATCTGGCAACATTCCTAACACACCAAACTGGTACAAACACTTTTCTGGGGTTGCGTCATTCTGGGGTCATTATTGATGTGACCCCAATTGTTTGTTTAGAGACTCAATATTTATGCTTGATTACTGATGTGACTCAACTGAAATGTTGGTCGTGTTCTTCTGGCTTCATTGGTGATATGAAACCAGCATCCAATCATTCATGTACATCCTGGTGCACATGGATGACACAAACCAATCATGTTGAGCCGTGGGTTACTTAAACCCCTCCAGTTTATGCCTTGCTCCTTGTGGTGGTTCTTGTTTAGCCAATAGCACATTCCTTGCAGTTGTGTTTTTTTGGTTTTGCTCTTGCCCTGTTTCTGATTATCCTGTTCTCTGTGCTCCTGACCTTTTGGCTTGTCTCACTGTTTATATCTTTTTTCTGCCGTTGACCTTGTATTGTCCTCAGACTATTCTCTCCATTAAACCCAGCCATTCTAAGGACCAGTAATATAGGCTATCCCTGCTATCTGTTACTACAATTGACAGTTCCTAGCTTCCAAAGCAATTATCAATGTCTCATAAGGCTGAGTGTAATCCTTACTTGGTGAATAGAAACAGATGTAATGTGTGACTTAAAGTTGACCACTCACACAACCTGTATATTGCGTTATGCCACTCAAACGATAATGAAAAGAAACAAATGTACATGCGGCCACTGCTATGTTTATACCTGTAGGTTGTATCCCTATGCCAACAACAGTGAGGTAATAGCTAATAGCGAAAACCTAATTAAAAATTCTTTACTGTATTGTTACCTTTATATTATCAGTTTATTATCAGTAATGCGATAGCATATTAAATGCAGATTACTTCCATGCATAAATGAATAGATAAGATTCATTTTAAAACGTAGGATATGCAGAATTTGAAATGGATTTTTTTTTTTTTGCGTGTGATAGAAAATAACTTTTAGCATTATTGTAATTGCTGGTTCCAGTCTACCTAAAAGCCATTATTTTTGGTTATTGTTGTAGTTTTTTTTTTAATCTTGTTGTAGTTTTTTTTTTAATCTCTCCTTCCTGAGACAGGTCAGGTGCACCTTTAAAGAAAACAAGCAGACAAGAAAGGAAACAAATCAAACTAAATGACAGTTTGCTGAAGTCAAAGTGACAAGTTCTTAGGGGAAAGCTGTTATGCATCCGTGCACTTGGAGACAAAGCAATAATGACGACAAACCCTTTCTCTTAAAAAACTCTCCTTAACTTGACACACCTGTTTTCCTTGTCTGCAT
>OW240916.1:70124564-70230639 GCA_933207985.1 Pelobates cultripes | reverse complement strand
GTTCTTCCCAATGATTTCTTGAATATCGTCTCTTAATAATTCTTCAAATACTTTACTAGTTACAGGTCTATAATTTCCAGGCAAAGATGTTGAACCCTTTTTGAATGTAGGAGCCACATCTGCCTTCCTCCAGTACGATTCCTGAAAGAAAATCTTGAAGAATTAAAAGCAGAAGGTTCCCTTATTTCCACACTTAGCTCCTTTCTCCTTTTTAGTACTTTCTGGTGAATACTTTAAGGCCCTGAAGCTGTGTTTACATTGTCATGGAGCCCCTCTACTCTGACAGAGTACCTCTGCCTAGTGTGCATCTTAGCCGCTTGCCAGGACCCTGGAATGCTTCAGACCCCAATTTCTATCCCTTCTACCTAATGCATGAGCCTACTGGCTCTTCTAGCCTGTTTCCAGTTGTGATTGGTTTCCGCATGTTGCGGCTGAAGGCACTGCATTTGTGGTGCAGCATTTATTTGTTCTCCATGTATGTGGTACCTAGGGCTTGCTCTCAGTACTGTCGTTGATTCAAGTCAGTCATTATTTGAGGGTGAGTCCCTCATTTCATTATCACTGGTACCAGTTCTCAATGTCACTGTTATTATCCAGCCTCCTCCAGGGTGAGCCCCTGTTGTAAGTGGTGTGAAGGCACCCCTAAGTGCCTTGCTTTTGTCCTAATCCATTGATTCATCTTTCTGCATGACTTTTTGTACCGTCGTAGGACTTCAAGTCCATGATTAATGCTGCCATAGCAGCTTCAGTGGAAAGAACCCTGTCCATGGTGCTAACCAACTACCTGCTCAAGGCTTCTGGTCATGGGGCAGTGACCACAACTATATGCAAGTTGGACGACTCCATTGGCTTGAAGGCTTCTGACAGGTGTCATTCCTCCTCAGCGAAATGCCAGATAGGTCCAAAGGGAAGGCTCTGGTCAAATGCTCCAAACAAGTAGAGGTACAAGACCTACCTCTTTGGCCCGTCCCTTCCTCTGATGAGGAGGGCTCCTATCATCCACCTACATTGGCTATGTTGGATGAATGGCAGGCAGACGTCTCTGTGTAGGATGAGGAGTGGCAAGACATCCTGCAAACGGAATGCCAACACGTAAAGGAATCTGTAGTGGGGGTGAAACACAATCATCCTTCACACAAGGTGAGGCAGGGATGTTTGTGGATACACTGGGTATCCCATTGTCTGATACATGGTCCATCAGAAACCCCATACCTTCAGAGTGGAGTCTGCCAGACCATCTTGCCAGGTCCGGTATGGATCCACCTCATAGCGAAATGACCTCGACCTTTGTTCCACGTTAATTGGCCAACATGACGTACTTTGACCTGATGACAGTCATGATTTTCATGTCCCAGATGGTATGCGACCCCACAAAGGAATTTAAAAGGGTTGAAAGGCCATCTTGTACATTGCACTTAACTGGACTTGAACACCGTGAGTGATTGGGCTTCATACACTATCACCCTATTCGACAAGGAGATCCGAACACTGTTTTCAATGGGGCTGTTCAGTACATCCCAGCAGAAGGTTTTTCTTCTGCAACATCTTTCTCGTTCAGGAATTATGGAGAACTTTCAGCTTATCAACTTACGTCAACTCAACACGTTCATTGTACATTGACATTTCAAGATGGGAGGTATCCACCTGTTGCTGGATCTTCTCCTCAGGAATGATTTGGTTCACTCATCTCTATCTAAAGAACACGCAACTTTTGGTGCCTGTTGCCTGTTGCAATGTCACACTAGTAGGCAATTCCTTCTATTCATTTGGAGGGGTCTCCACTGCCAATTTTCCTGTCTTCCCTTCGGATACCATTCTGCTCCTTGGTGCTACACAAAACGTTTGAAGCCAGTACTGGCTCAACTGAGGTCCAAGAGAATTCGATGCCTGATATGCCTGGATGACTTGTTTGTTTAATGCGACTCAGCTTCCAGACTGCACTCTCAAACAAGATTCATTGTTCACTTTCTCGAGTCTTTAGGTTTCGTGGTGACCGCACAGTCACCTTCCCTAGTCGTTCAGTTTTCCGGATTCGAGACTTGGTCTATTGTGTACTTCGCCTACCCCTCTCCAAGATTGCGTTCATCCAAAGGAAATTTGTAGAATTCTCCAACTAAGCGGCACCTCACTTCGCCTAGTCAGCACCCAAGATTCTAAAGTTGGCTTCCAGTCTCACAAGCTGTGAATGTTTTTCTCCAAGATTGGCCTGTTCAAGGGATGTATGCATTTTCCACCATTCTCGATGGTGGCAGGAGTCCTTCACCAGGTTGACATGCAGGGGATATCATTCCTTCTCATTGCCCCTCTCTGGTCAAGTCAAGCATGGTTCCCAGACCTACTGGAATTATATCACTACCATCTTCTCCTCCTGCTGTCGTTTCTTCTCCTACTGACCGATGCCTGTGAAGAACCCCATCCTCTTGTTATCCTAGATCAGCGGCATCTAGGTTTTTCAACACTCGGCTCCATTGGCGCTGGGGAAATCTCCTCCTTCCGCCGCTGAATGTGCATTCGCGGCAAGAGCCGCATGCGCACTCAATCAGTCCATAGGAAAGCATTTCTCAATGCTTTCCGATGGACGTCAGCGTCTTCTCACTGTGATTTTCACAGTGAGAAGCGCGGAAGTGTTTCTAGCAGCTGCAATGAGACAGCCACTAGAGGCTGGATTAACCCTCTGAAACTGCTATGTTTACAGCTGCAGGGTTAACCCTAGATGGACCTTGGCACCCAGACCACTTCATTGAGCTATAGTGGTCCTTTAACTCGCCTACAAATGGGGATTGGTTTGCAAGTTATATTTTCTGAATAGTGATGCAAATATGGAAAAGGGGGAGGGACCACCAATGGAAAGTGTCCACTTTTATACAAAGCATAAACACAAGCATACACACACGTTTTAGTGATTAAACCTCCTCCCTCTTGCAACTTGCCTGCATGTGGAGGAAAGGAGGCTAGAGCTACCACAGTGTCTAGAAGGTGAGCAACCTTTCAGTCTCTTCACAGGGAAATAAGCATTGAGAAGCTTCTAAAGTAATGTCCACGTCTGATCTGAAGTCTCCAGAAGTTGATCTGAGGTCTGTGTGGGAGGAGGCAGGCACGCTCAAGTAGAGCGTGCCTGCCACTTTCGTTAGCTCGGGCTAGCTAACAGAGAGTCTGCACACCTCCCTGGCTGTTTGATTGACAGCCAGGGGGATGTTACCTAGTTCATTTATAAAAGTGCAGGATTCTCATAGAAATCAGCATTTTGAAAAACTGGGTTAAAGTAGAATACCCCTTACCCATAAATCACTTCAGCAAACTGAAATATGCTTTTGAAGTGTGGAGTGGACCTTTAACACACAGCAGATGCCTGTATATATCACTCTTCTACTTGCTGTATCTGCAATGCAATGTCTGATTAAGCATGTGTCTGAAGAAGAAAAAGGCCTGGATCTTGCTGCCCTAGGACTTTTTGGCCTAGGCCATATTATGTCCTTGATTTGGGGGGTTTATTTATTAAGCTGACAGTTATGGATATATGGTACAGCGGTTTGAAATTTTAGGTCAACATAGCTGAACTGTTTTCCCTCTATTTCTGAGAAACCTACTATTAACCCAATATGAACATAATCCCTTTCACTTCATTATATACATGAAAAAATACAAACACACATCATATGGTAGAATATACAGGAACAAAGAGCACAATTAATTAGAGCACATTTTGCTTTAAACACGGTTATTCACTAGTCAGAATTCAAGGTGAATGTCAAATTTAAGGTCAAATTAGCCTAACTGGAAAAGTTCTATAAGTCAGCTATGCTTTCCATTCAGCTACTCTGGCCTTAAAGTTGAAATTCACTTTGAATTTAGATTTTAGTGACTAACCATGCAACTGTTAGCTTTAACTAGTATGTGTTTTATCTGTAACCATATGTTGAATTTCAAGCCTAGCAACAACAAGCTTCTCAGTAAATTTAATACGGTCTTGGTAATGGAATGCGGAGTGTTTATAATCAAACCTACACTTAAGCTGTCACATCTCATCATCTGTCCCTTCTTCCCGAAAGCCTTTATCCAACGTGTGCTGAAACTATATAGGAAAAAGCTCTAAAGAAGTCAAGTTAGAAGTATGGCCTCTCTCTTTCCATTTCTGCAGCCAAGTAAGCACACAACACATGCCCTGCCAATATTTCTCAAACCATTTAAAGTCTGCTACGTATGCTAAGATTTTAAACTCATATATTTAACATAACACTGCTCCCTGACTATCGTTTCAATAAATGCTTGTAAAACCCTGTTCTTTTCTCGTAAGTCCTGCTTTATATCCAAGTTTTCTTTTATGGGCAAAAGGAGATTTGACACTTAAAATACCATGTAAGTTTCTGGTTCTAATGTGTCTGGATTTCCCCAGAGTTGTTGTTTTTTTTTTTTAAACTGGGCTTCAATTGTTTCAAACTAAAAAAATCTAAATCTGAGGTGCCTGTGGCAACAAACTTGCAATTTTTTTTAAAGTGTCTAGCAGATATTCTCCTCTTGTTTCCATGAGGATCTACAGCTGCTGTGGACTGCATTTACCATAAATCAGGGGAGATGTAGTTTACAACATCTGGCATGCAGAAGGTTGCCTACCTGTATACGTAGCACAAAATGAAATCTAGATAAAGTGCAATAAAAAAAAAAAAAACCAAACAAACAAACTTAGTCTCTTATTAGTACTAATTGTTAAAATGCTCAATTCACTTAAAATGGAACATTTACAAAATTTGGCATGCTGAGAGTACAACTTTCATAGTTGTCACAGACTCCAAAACCACTACACAAAAGTATAACATTGTTATTATAGTATTATTAGTAGAAAGTAGATGCCCTTCAGTACTGACTGCTTGTACAGTACAGCGCTGTTCTGTGAGAGCTCTATACTGTATGATTGCAGCATGCAGATTTTATGAGAAATTGGCACCTTTAAAAATAAACAATGGAACACCCCCTTGCTGTCAATTAAACAGGCAGGGAGGTTTGCAGCCTCTTTCTGTTGGCTCCCCTGAGGTTTGCTGAACCTCCATCAAACCTCACACCAGACCTGCACATGTGCACGAGCCAGCGCATGCATTAAATGGTGAACACGCGTGCACAAGCCATTAATTCAGAGTCTTTTCAATGACTGAAAGTCTCTTCCAGGAAAAAACAGGGAGGGTTTGCAAGTTCTTTTAAGCCATAGCCCCAATGTATACATGCATGAAAATGCATTGGGGTATATTCACAAGACAGTAATATTTTTCCCCCCCTGTGTCAACAGTGAAATGTCCCTTTAAAGGACCACTAAGTATGTTTTCCTGGCACTATAGCGCCCTGAGGGCGCCCCCACCCTCAGGGACTCCCTCCCGCCCGGCTCTGGAAGGGGGAAAGGGGTAAAAACTTACCTTTTTCCAGCGCTGGGCGGGGAGTTCTCCTCCTCCGTTCCTCCCCGTCGGGTGAATGCGCACGCGCGTCAAGAGCTGCGCGTGCATTCAGCCGGTCGCATAGGAAAGCATTATCAATGCTTTCCTATGGATGCTGGCGTGCTCTCACTGTGAAAATCACAGTGAGAAGCACGCAAGCGGCTGCCAATGAGACAGCCGCTAGAGGCTCTGGGGGAAGGCTTAACCCATTCATAAACATAGCAGTTTCTCTGAAACTGCTATGTTTATAAAAGAATGGGTTAATCCTAGCTGGACCTGGCACCCAGACCACTTCATTAAGCTGAAGTGGTCTGGGTGCCTAGAGTGGTCCTTTAAGTCAATTAGAATTACTAAGTTTTTTAGGTTTACTGGTATAAAAAGCTGTAATGGAGCTTGGTACACAGCCTGTGTAACCAGGAGCCTCTGTGTTTAGGACATAACTAAGTAAAGAAACACTGATCTAATCAATCTCCTGACAACAAGGTGCCATAACAGAATATCCCCAAAACACATATAAACATTACAAAACCTCACCTGTATGGTATTCCAGGATAGCTCCTCCCCGAGCACTCTAACTGGCAAAATAGCCCCATGATCTGACACGGGGGTCCGTGTTTCCTTGGATTAAAGTTTCAGCAGGCTGTTTCAAAGTTCCTATGCGCTTGGCAGTTATACAGAGTTTCCAAGTTGGTCCCAGTCAGGAGCATGGAACCCTCATAGTGAATCAGTCTGTGGAAGTCTGGTCTGGGCAGGCCTGCCTGGGTTTCCCAGTTGTCCTGTGCCCCCAATAAGCACATGGTGACATAAAAGGGTAATGTGATACTTAGAAAAGAAGACAGAGAGTCTCTCTCTATCTCTCTCTCCTCTGTGTCATTGTGATGGTTTCTTGTTGCACTAATCAAATAAAGGATGGCTGACACAGCTGCAAGGCCTTAAGGTTCAGACAGAGCAGTAGTAGCATCTTTTGAATGTATTGATAGCTTTTGGCTTAAAACAGGCTTACATGACAAGAAGATCAGACTGCAACTTTGTGAGAGTTAAAGGACCACTATAGTGCCCTGAGGGTGCCCCCACCCTCAGGGACCCCCTCCCGCTGGGCTCTGGGGAGAGGAAGGGGTTAAACTTACCACTTTCTCCAGCGCCGGGCGGGGAGCTCTCCTCCTCCTCTCCTCCGCTTCAGCAGGAGCCGCGCGCGCATTCAGCCAGTCATTGTGAATGCTTTCCTATGGACGCTGGCGTCTTCTCACTGTGATTTTCACAGTGAGAAGCATGCAAGCGCCTCTAGCGGCTGTCAAGAGACAGCCACTGGAGGCTGAATTAACCCTAACATAAACATAGCAGTTTCTCTGAAACTGCTATGTTTATTAAAAAAAAAAAAAAAGGGTTAACCGTAGCTGGACCTGGCACCCAGACCACTTCATTAAGCTGAAGTGGTCTGGGTGCCTATAGTGGTCCTTTAAAACAGAGAGGAAACAAAGAGTCAGTCTTCATATCTGCTAATATTGGTTTTATAAGTGTTTATATAACAATGGGCTGCTGGGATGGAGAGGGAGGTGACCAATGATTTTGAAAGGGAAACAAAGATGGCCAATTAGGTTCTAACACTGGACCACTAAAGTTGCAGGTGGTGCATCCTTTCAACCAGAAAACACACGATTTAACAAATAATAAATAGGTCCAAAATGCAGGGTTTCTTATATTTACAGTGTGATTGATAGGATATTTGGGATTCTGCTGGTGTACCTATAATAGAGGACAAAACATAGTGCAAATATTGCTACACACTATAAAACCGCTGGTAAAAAATATGCACTCACATATTCCAAAGAATATAAGCGTGTTCAGGGTGCCTCCCCCTAAGTGTGAAAAAGGGGGGGTTTATTCTCCTTTAATTCTCCCTCCTCAAGTGATAGCCAGTGGGGTATCCGGGTCAGCAAAAAGATCCAAGCAGATGCAACCAAAGGAATACTTCAAAGGCGATTTATTCACTTATAAAATTCAAGAGGTATATATAAAAATACATAAAAACAATATAAGAAAGAGATGCTGGTCCTACGCGTTTCGTCCTTATACAAAAGGACTTCCTCAGGGACCTCTTTCAGCACAAAATTCAGTCACCAAAATTACAGAGAATAAAAACCAGCATCCTAAAAACGCTAACACATGAATAACCTTATATAGGGCTAATCCCTTCTAGTCATTGGTGGAATAGTGGGTGTTCTCTCCTCTTCTGACTCCTATTCGTCCAGTGTTTCTTTTCTTCAGGTGTGTTCACTTAATCGAAATGAAAAAGCTGAAGTGGTCTGGGTGCCTATAGTGGTCCTTTAAAACAGAGAGGAAACAAAGAGTCAGTCTTCATATCTGCTAATATTGGTTTTATAAGTGTTTATATAACAATGGGCTGCTGGGATGGAGAGGGAGGTGACCAATGATTTTGAAAGGGAAACAAAGATGGCCAATTAGGTTCTAACACTGGACCACTAAAGTTGCAGGTGGTGCATCCTTTCAACCAGAAAACACACGATTTAACAAATAATAAATAGGTCCAAAATGCAGGGTTTCTTATATTTACAGTGGTCTGAAATACACATGGTGGTCACTTAAAGATAGAGAAAATGACTAATCAGATCATCCCCTCCCAAATACAATATGGATGGGAATGAGCTTACTCTGAGTAACCCCAGGAACCATTCTTAACATTTATTGTGCAGTTAGCCATTCCTGATCCTGGCTTGCCATATTTAATGCTATTTAACAAAAAGGGTTAGATGGGGTATCTGGCTTGCCATAATACATTCATATCCTACAGCAATAATCGTGGAATAAATTCTTAAAATTTCTTCATGATTTTAGGATTATATGGAGACATCTAAAAATGGTTTGAACTATTATTCAGAAATGAACAAAAAGACATTTTCAAAAACAAAAAGTAAAGTTAACTCATATGCAACATAAATACCTTGTACAATGAAAAAGGAGTCCTATGTATTGACAATTATTTGCCCTGTAACCTTAATCAAAAAAACTATAAAGGTCTCACCTCTGCTCCAATTTGTTTCCTACTTTATTACTGGTTTTTATGACACCACCTTCCACCTGTATAATTAACTGGCACTCTATCATTCGATTTTTCCCATATATGTCACTAAGCATACTGTATCAATATGTATTCCTCTGACAAACAAACTGATCAATAGCCCTCAACTATCTGAGCTGTACATTCTGGCAGATCTCGTGTGCAGAATCACTGGTGGCCATATTTGTATTGCGTCTCTTGGATTTATAAATCAGTTTCTTTTTAATTCCTTTCTCTACCTGTGCTTTCAGTCATTATTTGCCTGTTTGGTGTGGTGTTATTATATTGCATTTCATGCAGTAGTTTATGATTCATGAGATAAGAAGGTGCGGTATTCACATATTGCCAGTTTTTTCATATCCAATAAGCTTATCCCATTAACGGAATTAAAAGATCATTGTAATTTATATGACTTTAATGGCCCATGTTTGATGGTATGTTGTTGCCTTTCCGTACAGAATTGTAATCATTGTACTTTGGAACTTTCAACATCAGAAAAAAAACATATCTTTCAGACCCTGGCTGAAAAGGAACCATTTCCATATGTTACACCAGGGCTTGACGAATCCTGAGCCTGTTTAGCCCCCGAGGTGACCGGCAGCCTGAGAGCAGAGGCGGGCAGTCGGATCATGGAGGGCGGGGGAAGGCTGCTGACTGAGGGAGGCGGCCGGCTGGCGCATTGAGACGTATGGGAGGGAGACTAGCTCATTTATTGCTGCGGGACTGGGGCGGCCAGCCTATGAAGAGCTGAGGGAGGCGGACAGCTGACGGAGGGAGCGGCCATGTAATGGAGTGCAGAGGGAGGCGGACGGACGGATGACTTAATGCCCCGACGAAGGAGCAGTAATCTCCCTGCTCTGCTCCCTCGCGCCGCTGGTAGTGATGCCGGGTTATGACGTCACTCCGGCCTTCTGCTCACCAAACAGTGCGCGAGAGGGAGCTGAGTAGGGAGATGACAGCAGCCCCACTGGACCCCAGGGAAAGTCTGTCCACTCCAGCTCTCCAGAAGTAAGGAGCCTGGGTGAATTTAAATAAGTAATTACTTGTGAGTAAGTGTGTCTGTGAGTGTGTTTGTTTGTGTGTGTCTGTGAGTGTGTGTGAGTCTGTGTCTATCTGTGAGTGTTTTTACTCACCTTTTTCCCCACGCCATGCTGATAACGCTGTGGCTGGCTCCATCTCCATGGCTGAGATTATCAATTTTGACAATCTCAGCCAATCCAATGCTTCCCCATAGGAAAGAATTGGAAGACTATTGCGCATGCACGGCAAAATGCCACTGCGCCAAATGTAACTTCTCATAGAGGTGCACTGAATCAATGCATCTTTATAGGGAACATTAACGTAGGTGCTGCACATTGTGAAGCACTGACCCAGAAAGCACCTCTACAGGCCATCTGAGTGACTGTTACTAGAGGTGTTACCAGGCAGCAATGTAAGCTGGCTCCTAGATTCCAATCAAATTTGTCAAGCCCCGTGTTACACACACTTAACTGGAAATGTTATTTAAAAATTTGACTTACTGTTGAAGTGGAAAAAAGTTATTTAATAAAGAATTTGATCTTACATATTAAATTACCTTTGCATCAGCTTTAAAAGGCATTACGTAGTGTGTGGCACACTTGGCAACCCACTACAAAACCATTCATCGTTGGTATTTCCATTCCTCGAGTCTAGATTTTAGAAATTACAATAATCAAACTCAAATGCATGCTGGAGGGGGTGTGGACAGATGGACTCTCTGTGTCACATACTATACAACACATAATAATGTGCAGTGTGCAAGTACATCACAGATCACCTCAGCTTAAAATGCATAGAAATGTGCAGTGTGAGTGTATCTCTAGCTCTACAGCAATACAATTCACAGTAAGGTGCAGTTTGTGAGTGTATTATAGATCACCTCATCAATACAATGCACAGGAATGTGCAGTGTGTGAGTATATCTCAGCCAATCCACCACTTTCCCATAGGAAAGCATTGGGATGCTATTGCGCTGCACCAACCAGCCTCTCCTTATAGAGATGCATTGAATTAATGCATTTCTATGATGAGTGTTCAGCGTGAATGCCAGTGCTGCACGTTGTGCAACATCGGACTAGGAAGCACCTCTAATGGCTGTTTGATGAGTGGCCACTAGAGGTATTCCTAGGCAGTAATATTAACACTGCTTTTTCTCTGAAAAGGCAATGTTTACATTAAAAAGCCTGCAGGGACATATTATAGACACCAGAACTACTATGTTAAGCTGTAGTGGTTCTGCTGACTATAGTGTCCCTTGAATATTCCTGCGTACATAAGTTAAACAGTAGATTTTATTAGCAGGGGTCAATATTTCTAAATCTACATGGCTCACTTCTTAAGTTCAGAAAAAAAAGCTGCTAAACAAATGTCACTTGTGAAAAAATCCTTAAAATGATAAGGAAAGGTTAAAGAAACTTAACATGTATAGGTTGGAGGAAAGGCGAGACAGGGGGATATGATAGAAACATTTAAATACATAAAGGGAATCAACACAGTAAAGGAGGAGACTATATTTAAAAGAAGAAAAACTACCACAACAAGAGGACATAGTCTTAAATTAGAGGGGCAAAGGTTTAAAAATAATATCAGGAAGTATTACTTTACTGAGAGGGTAGTGGATGCATGGAATAGCCTTCCAGCTGAAGTGGTAGAGGTTAACACAGTAAACAAGTTTAAGCATGCGTGGGATAGGCATAAGGCTATAAGATAAGGCAAGGGACTAATGAAAGTATTTAAAAAAAAAAATTGGGCAGGCTAGATGGGCCGAATGGTTCTTTTCTTCCGTCACATTCTATGTTTCTATATTTCTATGAATGTGGTTAGAGATAATAAAGAAAATCAGCACAAATGTATGAAATACAATGGCTGTATCATTATTCTAGAAATTAAAAAAAAAAAAGCACAATTCTAGCTTGATTTTTAGCACATCTTCTGACACAAACATTTTTGTATACTGCCAATTACTTTTTATATATATATATATATTTATAAATGCACAGATTGTACTGTACTAATCCCCCAACTCCCTCCAACCAGCATAAAAATTAGCACAAATATATTAAATAAAATGGCTCTATCATTATTCTAAAATATATATTTTTTAAAATAAGCAGATTCCTAGTTTGATTTTTAGCACTTGGACAAATTTTTTTTTAGATTACTTTTTTTTCAGGGCAGAAAGGGTGTGAGGTGCCGCTCTGCCATTCTGGGAGGAGACTAGTGCTGCTGCGCTATGACACGGGCCTCACCCTAGCATTGCTGTAATTCCGCCTCCGCGTGAGATCACAGGACACTCATATGCTCTAGGGCAGGGGAGCTTGGGAGCAGCAATGCCGCTTACATACTGAAGGATCAGAACGGGAGGCAAAATATTTATCAAATTGTTGTGGCCAGCGGCCGCGGGGCTCAAGAGGCAGCTGCCTTGGGCCCTCCAGGAGCAACTAGATCCAGGGCAGTTGCCCCATTTTGACCCGCTTTAAAGAGGGCCCTTGTCCCAGGTTGAGTGGGACTGTTATGTTTTTGGGGGTTCTTGGGGTCATGTTTGTGATGTATAATACACAAATACACGTGCAGAGAGTGCAAATATGTGTACTTGCCTTCCAAATATCCCATATCCGGTAAGACATAATTTCGAGCCAGAATCTTGCCATCTTTCTATCATGTACACAGAAAGTCTGGGAATTCTAGAATCTGCTTATTACTGTGAAAGTTGTAATTATTCAATGCGTGGTAAAGGTTTCCATGAGTCTTAAAGGACCACTATAGTGCCAGGAAAACATACTCGTTTTCTTGGCACTATAGTGCCCTGAGGGTTCCCCCACCCTCAGGGCCCCCTTCCGCCCGGCTCTGGAAAGGGGAAAGGGGTAAAAACTTACCTTTTTCCAGCGCTGGGCGGGGAGCTCTCCTCTTCCGATTCTCCTCCTCGCCGCCCATTCGGCTGAATGCGCACGCGTGGCAATAGCTGCGCGCGCATTCAGCCGGTCACATAGGAAAGCATTTACAATGCTTTCCTATGGGCGCTTGCATGCTCTCATTGTGATTTTCACAGTGAGAATCACGCAAACGCCTCTAGCGGCTGTCAATGAGACAGCCGCTAGAGGCTTTAGAGGCTGGATTAACCCGTTTATAAACATAGCAGTTTCTCTGAAACTGCTATGTTTATAAAAAAATGGGTTAACCCTAGCTGGACCTGGCACCCAGACCACTTCATTAAGCTGAAGTGGTCTGGGTGCCTAGAGTGGTCCTTTAAACTACTTTATGTTTTACCCTTGTTCATACTCCTGTAATTCAGTGACTTTTGGAAAAATGAATTTACTGCGTTTTATGGAGAAACATTGCACACTCAGGAATTTGATGAGTAAATAAGTAATCCATGTGAACTGCTTCTCTTACTTAGTTGAAGATTAAGAACAGTGAGAAAAATAACACAAAGACCTAGAGACTGGGGCACTTATCACTAAGTAAAGAAATCATTTGCTAGCTCTTAATATTCTTATTTGTAGTAATAACATATGGTTATAGCCCAGCAGGGAGAGAGTACTTAATTAACAATGTGTACCTGCTTCTGACTGATTTATTCCCTAGGCTTACTGTTGTGGTTTAAATTCAGAAGACAGCAATGTTTTCTCTCAGGTATGAAGACAAGGAATGGACACAGCATAAATACAAGCTTGGAGGACAGTGCTCGTCCACACAAATGTATGGCAGTATACTACTAATTTAATGGCCAATGACACAGATCTTATATCCAATTCTGTACATATACAAAAAGGGGTTGTCTTCACACAATACATTAGATTTTACATAAAGTAATGTCCAGTCAAATGCAGTTTCAAAGAACTTAAAGCGCTGGTCAAAAGATGTTATTGGATTAAACAAAGATTTTCCAACAGTCATAAAGACATGGTGTTAACATAATATAGAGGGCTGTGGGGGAAACAAGATTAAGGTACAAATCAGGATCAAAGGCCAGCTGTTATAATAGAGCATCCGGACAGTACTCACTTATTGTGTGGTGTGACACAGGATAAAAAGGGGAAAGGTGGTCAATAACCCATATCATTAAATTTTTCATTAAACAATTGAAAATCTTACAACTAAGAGGAGTTCACATCATGATGAAGCTAAACAAGTATTCTTTAACATGATTATGGTTTTGTAGACATATGTGGCAGATTTTAGTTGTTCTAAGGCAGCAACATAAATACTGGCTTTTCCCTGAAAAGGCAGTGTTTACATTAAAAAGCCGTCAGGAACTGACTATACTCACCAGAACAACTACATTAATCTGTAATTGTTCTGGTGACTATAGTGTCCCGTTAAGCTGTTATAATAAGGCCAAATTACAGAAAATCATCTTACTTCTTAAGTTTTAATAATTGTAACTAGTAGCCAGTAGACTTGCTTGAGAAAATTTTTGTTTCAACCAAATACTTTCTTCCGAAAAAAATGTTATTTCGTCTGAAACCACATGTCTTCCGTTAGCTTATTTTCGGGCTCAATTCAAAATTTTTTTTGTTTTGAAATGTAATTCTGATGAATGAAATTCTGATCCGTGCTGCAGCTGCATCTTGCAGCCATTTAGTAGATTACTCCCTAAATTGGTATTTTGTGGAATTGCCATATTTCTGGGTATCAAATTATGTTTAGTAGACAGCTAATTTTTCATATCATTATGGCAATCCCACAAGGAGCTATCTACTAAAAAGTTGAAAGACCAAAACTGCGAAAAGCCCTTCCTTTCCATAATTGTTGTCTTTCAGACTACTATACTAATACTAAGTAAAAAATACTTAGTATTAGTAAATAAAGAAGGTTAAATTTTCCCTCCTGCCTCTACCCACTGTACCATATATCTGCTCAGTGTTATAAAAACCTGCCCAGTCGCTAATCCAATAAAGGAGACTCTGGCACAGCATTATAAGCTTTCCCTGCTGTGCAGTTTGAGTCACAGATCTCTGATTGGTTGGCTTAAACTAACCAATCAGAGCCCTCTGACTTAAATTGCACGGTGTGGGAGAAATTTATAAGGCTTTCCTAGCACCTGCAAGTTCAGTCTTTAGTTATGATCTGATCCCTTTAATTATTTGACACAACCATATGGATTTTTAACTGAACTTTTTTGGGGTTGAAAAAAGAAGATGGAAGAAAGTATTCAGCTCATTACCCATACTCACTATTATTAGGATGAGGGATAGGTATGGAATTTTTTTTTATGGGGGTTGACAATTGGCTTGGGGATCATTTGTTATTAGCCCCCACCCTCCCCAAATGGTTAGAGGGTTTGGGGGAGGTGGGGAGAAGAGCCCCCAACTGTTGCCAATAGTTGGGAGCAGGGAGAATATAGCAAGCAATATGGTCTTTGTTTCAGTTATTGTAATTTGTATTATTATTATTATTGCCATTTATATAGCGCCAACAGATTCCGTACAGGAAGCCAATGTAAAGACTGAAAGAGGGGTGAGGTGTGAGAGGACCGACTAGAGAGGAAAATCAGTCTGGCGGCAGCATTCATTACAGACTGTAGCGGGGCAGTGTGGCTTTTGGGAAGACTAATTAGGAGAGGGTTACAATAGTCCATGCAGGAAATTACTACAGCATGTACAAGCTCCTTGGTAGCATCTTGTTCATTTGTCTTTTGGATAAATGGACGAATAGCCGAAATTCTAACAAAAATCTTTTATTTGTCCGAAAACAAATGCCCAAGTCTAGTAGTCAGGTGTTCATAATTACAACCTAGACAAGAGCTAGATCAGAAGCAGTGCAAGTCATTTGCTGAAGAAAGCTTCTATTAGTAGAATTAAATGTATAACACGAATGGCGATTGGTGTAAGGAAAAACACATTATTTTGTTTACAGGGGGCTTACACCTTTGATTGAGAACAGCAATATAGTTTCAAAGTTCCACAGTCTGTTAGGACAAAGGAAGGTATAAAGTGAAACATCTGTTCTCAGTAACACACCACTTCTCCTCTAGAAGCCCTGCTGACCCACATTGAGGGCACAAGCCAAAGGAAATTCTCTTTTGTCTATGCAGTCCCCAGTAATTTCCCCTTCTAGGGGAGCCTGGCCAATCCAGTTGTGCTTAGTAGGAATGTTCACCAGTCCAGGGCACTCCCTGTGCTTGCTTACGAGATGGAGGTTGACAGCTTCCCCAACTAGTCAGGTCCCAGATTTTCTCAGTTCTTTTTCCTCCATGGTCCCACTCACCAAATGTCACGATTTTGCTGGGATAGCACCATGTCTTGAGCTCCTACCCTGACAATAATAAGTATGTGTAGCTTTCTGAGCTGTTCCCCTTGGAAGCAAGAAAGGAGGCAGGAACGAAGAACCAACAGTTGGCACCAGGGACCCACAGGTAGGAAGGATAAAGCAGGGCCAGACTTGTAGTGGGGGCTGGTGTAAAGCCTCACTGCAGGATAGATAAACTGGCTGGGGACTGAGTTAAATTGTGAGGCAGCAGAGACTGGAATCTGCTGCCTTACAATTTAACTCAGCAGCCAGCCACATTAATCATGATTCTGTAATAGTGTGTGTGTATGACAGTGTGTGGGTGTTTATGTGTGCAAATATGGGTAACAGGGTGTGTATATATGTATAAAAACGATCGTCTGGGGTTGCTGTATCACTAGTGCCGAGAGAACTTGCTGGCATTTCGGATCTGGACTGCCCATATGGGTGGGACCAGTCTGATATGCTTCAGATATGTTCTCTCTGTAATGGCACAAGATGAGCTAAAACCAGCTTGAGTTCTGAGTGGGGACCTACTCAAGGGCAGGCTATTTCAGCTGCTGTCCGTTCTCAGAATACTCTTGTGACCCGTTTTTTGCTCTCCATAAGTATAAAGGATAATCCAGACGTAGACCCCTTGCTCACGGTGCCTAGAGAGATATCAGCTATGCCTCACTGATGATGCCTAACAAGGCTGAAATGATCGTCTGGGGTTGTTGTATCGCTCGTGACGAGGGAACTTGCTGGCATTTCGGATCTGGACTGCCCGTATGGATGGGACCAGTCTGATATGATTCAGATATGTTCTCTCTGTAATGGCACAAGATGAGCTAAAACCAGCTTGAGTTCTGAGCAGGGACCTACCGAAGGGCAGGCTATTTCAGCTGCTGTCCGTTCTCAGAATACTCGTGACTCATTTTTTGCTTCCCATAAGTTTAAAGGGTAATCCAGACGTGGACCCCTTGCTCACGGTGCCTAGAGATATATCAGCTATGCCTCACTTATGATACCTAACAAGGTGTTCTCCTCTCCCCCACCTTCCCCTAGCGCCTCTTCTCACACTCTCCCCCCTCCCTGTGTTCTCCTCTCCTCACCTCTCCCCTCCCTGTGTTCTCCTCACCTCCCTGTGTTCTTCACAGGAAACAGAAACTCCTATACTGCGCGGTATAGGAGTTTCTGTTTCCTGTACCCGGCCGGACTGACAGGAAGTGGCCTGGACGCCGATGGAGATGGCGGTGTAGACCTTGTGCTCCCTAAAAGGCTCCGCACTATTCCTCGCCTAAAGCATACTATCGCCCTAAAAATGGGCAAATCACACCGAACATCGCAAACTACCACACCAGATGACACCCCCAGGGGGACCTCGCACCCCTCCCTGAAGCAATACCAAATCACCCAGACGAACCCCGACCCGCAGGCCTCCAATGTCTCCGTGGCATCGGAGGGCCTGTTCACATCCTCCCCGCGGGAGAATGAGACCCACGACGGCACAACCCGACTGGATAGAAAGGCTGCGCAACCTACCCACAAAAGCCGACCTGAAGGCGGCCAACACTGAGCTCCGTACCTCCACCTCCATGGAGCTCCAAGCGATACGGGAAGACTTCTGCGGCCTACAGAGGTATTGCAAGCACTGTAAATTTTGAAATGCATGCTTTCACCTTCTAATGTTAGTGCAGACAGAGCTACTGCTGGTCACCCCGGCCTTGCCGCATCATTATTTTACTTCAGTTCGATTGTATATGTTAATGTTTAAGTGTTACAATGTACCATGCACACCATCAGAGCATCCATAGTCTATATACAAGAGACACACTTTAAGGAAGGGGCCTGACCTAGAATGCATGTTCATAGATTCGCCAAGGGGTACTTCAGCGACTACCACGAGCATAAAGCCCGGGTGGTTGAGATCCTTATACATAGGGGGGTCCCCTTCGTGGAGGGAGAGACACAAACAGACCGGGAGGGCAGGTACATCTTTGTAAAAGGAACGATCGCGGGTCAAACATACACATTTGCTAACATATATGCCCCCAACCACAGACACTACAAGTTTCTCTCGCGAACACTACGCCTACTAAGGAAATTCGCAGAGGGCATTCTAGTACTGGGGGGGGGGACTTCAACTTGACCCTGAACCCAAGATGGGACACATCTACGTGCGCTACACGCCTCCCAGCCCAACACCTAGCTGCTCTCAAATCCTTGCTATCAAAACAACAGCTAGCAGATTGCTGGAGGACCCACCACCCCGACGAAAGGGACTACACGTTCTTTTCCAACCCCACCAACACATACACCAGAATTGACTATTTTTTCATACACGGAAAACGGCACAGCGACGTGGTCTGACCACACCCCAGTGTCGATCACAATAACATCCCCCTATACAGACACACGATGACCAAATGGCGACTAAACGAACACTTACTCACACTACCCGATATAAAATCTGACATCGGATCAGTCCTCAGGGAATATTTCACTATCAACACACCTGACCAAACAAAACAAACAATCCTATGGGAGGCACACAAGACCGTGATGAGGGGCCACTTCTTACAAAAGAGCGCCATCTTGAAAAAACAAAGGGTGGTAGAGATGACCGCGCTACTCACAGAAATACAGACAATAGACACAGGGCCGGTGCAAGGATTTTTGCCGCCCTAGGCAAAAGAAAGATTTGCCGCCACTCCCATCCCCCCCGGGACATCGCAATGCCCCACCCATATGATCTGCCATATGAACTAATGCCAGTGCTGCACACAGTGTGTGTTTACATTAAAAAGCCTGCAGGGACAAACTATAGCCACCAGAACAACTTTATTAAGCTGCAGTGGTTCTAGGGACTATAGTGTCCATTTAATGTGAGGTAAATTAGAGATTAGTGTCACTAATAATATACTAGATTGCCTACTTACAATCAGATGAGGATGGTGATGGGCTCTGGCTGCAGTCTGGCTCCACTGGTCTGGTGTAGAACAGGATCTCTGGAGGCTGTTTGTAACTGTGGTCACAAAATTCAATGTTCTGGGAGAACGGGAAGCAGCTCCATTTTTTGGGGCCTCTTACATAGCTCAAGGTCTGGGCCCCAGGGCCTGACTGTGAGTATGCCCATAAAGCCCACCCATAAGTCCACCTACATGTTCCACCCATGAGTTCGCTCACAGGGAGTAGAGTGTGTAGGGGATGTGTTATGTGTTACTGTAGAGGATCTAATGTCTGTGCTTACAGAATGTAGTGTATAGGGATACCAGTTTGTGTAGGTGATGCAGTGTGTTTGTGTGTAGTGGAAGCAGTGTGTTTTTGTGTAAGGGATAGAAAGCAGTGAGTGTTTGTGTATAAGGGATGTATTGTGTCTTTCTTGTTGTGTGTAAGGGATGCAAAGTGTGTTTCTGTGTATGTAAGGGATGCAGTGTGTGTCTGTAAGGGGTGCGTTGAGTGTGTGTAAGAGATGCATTGTGTTTCTGTGTGTGTAAGAGAAGCAGTGTGTGTTTGCATGTGTGTGTAAGGGATGCATTGTGTATTTCTGTGTATATGTGCAAAGGATGCATTGTCTTTATGTGTAAGGGTTGCATTGTGTGTTTCTCTGTGTGTAAGGGAAGCATGTTGTGTTTCTGTGTGTATAGGGATGCATTGTGTGTGTGTGTGTGTGTGTGTGCGTGGTGTGAAAGAGCTCCCTGTCCTGCCCCCTGTCCTATAGAGCTCTCCCTTCCATTCCTTAGAGATCTCCCCTGCCCCTTAGTGGTCTTTCCTCTCCCCCCCACCTCCCTTAGTGGTCTCCTTTTCTCCCCGACTTTCCATTAGTGGTCTCTCCTCTCCCCCCACCCTTCCCTAGTGGTCTATCCTCCACCCCCCTCCTTAGCGGTCTCTCCTCACACCCCTCCCCTAGTGGTCTCTCCACCGCCCCCTCCCTCCTTTAGTGGTCTCTCCCTCCCCTACGTTCTCATCTCCCACCCCTTGTGTTCTCCTCTTATTCCCCCCCCCGTGTTCTCCTCTTCTTCTCCCCCCTGTAATCTTCTCTTCTTCTCCCCCCTCCCTGTAATCTTCTCCCCTCCCCCTGTAATCTTCTCCCCCCTTCCCTCCCTGTAATCGCTTCTTCTCCCCCCGTAATCTTCTCTTCTTCTCCCCCCATAATCTTCTCTTCTTCTCCCCCCCAATCTTCTCCCCCCTCCCATCAATCATCTCCCCCCCACTTCCCTCCCATCAATCATCTCCCCCCCTCCTTCCCTCCCATCAATCATCTCCCCCCTCCCTCTCTCTATCAAATCTCCCTCCCCTCCCTCCATCTATCATCTCCCACCCTCCCCATCAATTATCTCCCCCATCAACCATCTCCCTCCCTCCTCCCATCAATCATCTCCCTCCCCATCAATCATCCCCCTCCCATCATTATCTCCCCCTCCTCCATCAATCATCTCCCCCGCCTCCCATCAATCATCCCCCTGCCTCCCATCAATCATCTCCCCGCCTCCCATCAGTCATCTTCCCCTCCTCCTCCCATCAATCATCTCCCCTCCCTCCATCAATCATCTCACCCTCCATCAATCATCTCCCACCCCTCCCATCAATCATCTCCCCCCCCTCCCATCATCTCCCCATCAGCCATCTCCTCCCTCCATCAATCATCCTCCCTCCCTCCCATCATCATCCTCCCCCCCCACTCCATCAATTATCTCCCCCCCCATCAATTATCTCCCTCCTCCCTCCATCAATTTCTCCCCCCTCCATCAATTATCTCCCATCAATTATCTCTCCTTTATCTCATCCACCTCCATCAATTACATCTCCCTCCCCTCCCATCAATTCATCTCCCCCCCCTCCCATCAATCATCTCCCCCGCCTCCCATCAATCATCTCCCCCACCCCCCCTGCCTCCCATCAATCCTCTCTGGTCTGCCGTTATGCTACTATAAAACCTTCGCAGACATACTCTGTACCCCACTTGTGGCCACCTACAACGCCATTATGGAGGGTCACCACTTCCTCAAACAAGCCCTGGCGGCACATATCACCATCCAAAGGGTGGCAGAGATGACTGCGCAACTCACAGAAATACAGACAATATCATGATGGGAAGGGAGGCCCGCGACCATGCGCACCCTCACACGGACGCGGAGAAGGCCTTTGACAGGGTCAGCTGGAAGTACATGTTAAGGACGCTAGCCCTAAGGTTTTGGGATGGATAGAGGCCATGCTCCAGTGTCGATCACAATAACATCCCCCCTATAAAGACCCACGATGACCAAATGGTGGTGGTTAACGGCCCTCTGCCCAGGTGGTGGTTAACGGAGCTCCGTCGGCGACATTTGACATATAGAACGGCACCCGCCAGGGCTGCCCCCTGTCCACGTTGCTCTTCGTCCTTGCCCTGGAACCACTCTTGGTAGCCATAAGAAACAACCCGGACATCAGGGGGGTGATGATGGGGACAACCCATCACAAAACAGCGGCGTATGCAGACGATCTACTATTCTACGTGACTAACCCGGAAGTAACCCTCCCTGACATATTAAAAGCCTTCCACGATTTCGGTATCATATCTAACTTGAAAATACATTTCTCCAAATCATACATACTCAATGTCAGTGTTCCAGAACACAGGGCGTCCCCTCTACGCCAACACCACACCTTCCAGTGGACAACACACAAAATTAGATACCTAGGTATCTGGCTAATGCAGAAGAGGGAGACCTATTCAGGGAAAACTTCACCCCGATGCACACGCATTTCCGCTTGGAGATGCGAGAATGGGCGTACCTGCACATTTCTTGGCTGGGTAGGATACAGGTAGTCAAGATGAACTTCCTCCCACGCCTTCTCTATCTCTTCCAGACCATCCACATAGCTATCCCCCGCACATTTTTCACCTCACTACGCACAGCCCTCGGACACTACGTATGGAACGGGAAACGACCCAGAGTACAACACAACATACTAACACACCTAAGGACTGTGGCGGCCTGGCACTGCCCGATTTCTCCCTGTACTATAGGGCCTGCCACCTCCAGAGGATCATGGAATGGTCCAAGGGAGGGGTACACCAGTTATGGAAACAGGCTGAGGAGGTGGCCAACGGGGGCCTTGAGAGAGACACGGACGTACTCCCCCTACACGAAAGCCACCCTACAGGAGTGGCATTGCACAAAAGGGAAATACGGCCTTTCGTCATACCCATCGCCCTTACTCCCCCTGACACACAACCCGGACTTTCCACCGGGACTAGACCCGAAAGCATTTCAATCACTAGTACACCACCCACTGCCCAGACTCAGACACGTCTACAAGTCGTAACACTGTAATCTTTAAGTATGGATTCCAATATTGTGGAATGGGTAAGGCAGTGGTTGAGTGACAGGCAACAGAGGGTTGTAGTCAATTAAGTATATTCAAAGCAAGGTCTTGTTACCAGTGGGGTACCTCAGGGATCTGTACTTGGAACCATTCTCTATAATATTTTTATTAGTGATATTGCAGGAGGTCTTGATGGTAAGGTCTTTTTGCTGATGATTCTAAGATTTGCAACAGGGTTGATGTTCTAGGAGGGATATCATTTAAGTAAACTAGAAAAATGTGGATAAGTGCAAGATAATCCATCTTGGGTGTACAAACCCAAGGGCAGAGCATAGAATATTGATACAGTTCTAACCTCAACATCTGAGGAAAGGGATTTAGGGGTAATTATGTCAGATGACTTATAGTTAGGCAGACAATGTAATAGAGCAGCTGTCAGGTTTCAAAACGGACGTGTAAGACTTTTTCATTTATTACTGGCCCTTTAAGTGAACTTCATCATTTTCTCCTCTAGTGGCCTCCCTAGCCACTAAATCTATTCACTCACCTTAATAACCTTACCTGGATTAACTAATTAGGAGGCTTGATAAATCCACTCCCGGCACACAACAGGGCCTTGACATTTGAAGTCTATGCTGTGATAAAGAATCTCTGTTCCTGGTAATATCCTGTATTTTATCTACATTATTTCATTCTGTAGAGAACTTACCTGCAGTGCCTCATCCTGTACTCATACTAAAAGGCACTAACCTGCATTACTTCATCCTGAACTTGCCTGAATTACATCTTACCGAAAGACTTTCCATATCAGCTTCCAAGAATCCTGATTTGTGGCGTATTCCCTTCATTGAAGAATCTTAACTGCTTCAATTGCTGCATCACTGCATGATCTCGTAAGCAACCTGCATTATATTATTTTGGAATATACCTACCTGTTTCAACCTCTGCAACTCTGCATGATCCTGTATTGTCTTATCCTAAAATGTATTAACCTATAACTAGCTGCATTGCATAGTATCCTGGAAATTCTTAACTACTTGGTATAACTTCAAGCTTGCTTGTATACAAAATACTTTTTATTCATTTACTTTCTAAAGATCCTGTTTGTGGCAGACTGCCCTTTATTCTTTATTTTCAGTAAATTTGTTAGGTCTAATACAACAAAGTTTTAACCAATAACCCTTGCAATAGTCTCCTCTCTGACCTGCTCAGGAGCATGACAGCAGCAGTAAATGCTAGTAGAATGCTTGGTTGTATATGAGAGGTATTAGCAGTAGAAAAAGGGAACTGTTCATGCCATTGTACAGAACACTGGTGAGACCTCACTTGGGAGTATTGTACACAGTACTGGAGACTGTATCTCCAGAAGGATATTAATGCTCTGGAGAGAGTTCAGAGAAGGGATACAAAATTGGTTCATGAATTGCAGGATAAAACTTACAAGGAAATGTTAAAGGATCTTAACATGTATAACTTGGAGGAAAGACGAGACAGGGGGTTAAGATAGAAACATTTAAAAATATATAGGGAATCAACACAGTAAATTATAAGAGTATATATTAAAAGAAGAAAAACTACCACAACAAAGTCTTACATTACAGGGGAAAAGATTTAAAAATAATATTTAGGAAGTATTACTTTACTGAGGGGGTACTGGATGGTGGTAGAGGTTAGCACAGTGAGGGTGTTCTAACATGCGTGGGATAGGCATAAGGTTATCATAGATATAAGACTAATGCAAATATTAAGAAAATTGGGCAGACTAGATGGGCAAAATGGCTGCTTTCACATTCTATGTTTCTATGAGGGGCTGAAGGGGAGAAAGCACACAGAAGTTGCTGATGGTGCGAAAGAGACACACAGACGAGCTGGGGGGAAGAGAGAGACACACAATGGGGCTGGTGGTGAGAAACAGACACACAAAGGGGCTAGTTGAGAGAAAGCGACACACACAGGGACTTCTGTGGGAAAGACACACAGAGGGGCCAGGGGGAAGAGACACACAAAAGGGTCTTGCGGGAGAAAGAGACACACAGAGGGGCTTTGTTTCCTCTAACTTTCTTTGTTCCCTTGTATTTAATAATGTGATTATTAATTATACTGTTGTGGGCAACAATATTAACCCAATTCATGTTAGTAAAATGACTATTTACTCAGTATAACTACAATCCGCACTATTCAACTTTCTATGTGATTTACCTAAAATGGCCACTAGGGAGTTTCCTTCTTGACATCGACTAATACCCTCATTAACAAGATGGCGCTGGAATCTGGGGGAGACCACCAAGATACCAGTGACATCACACCCGGTAGGAAGAGCACTAAACAAACCACTTAACACCTAACCAAATATTTATGTATTATTTCATGTTATCTCTGACAATGCATATGATGTAATTTTGCTTTATAAGGGACATGCCGTCCCCTCAGAATAAACATTCCTCAAGTTTTTCATTAACCCGAAACTTGTTTCTGGTGTGAATTACTTTAGGAGCTTGCACGCATTACTTCTTTAATTTGGCCGGGGGCAAATACGTAAGATAATCAATTTATTAATTGACTTCCACATCATTTGGCACCCAACGTCAGGCACTGGATGATGCGTCAGGCCGGTTCGGACTGCCGGAAAACAGGACCGGAGCGGACCTCCGGAAAGTGGGACAACCGGAGCCTGATCACCTCCTAATACGGCGGTTTGCCTGTATTCTCCTGTTCTGTGTCGGTCTGTCTCTGTGTCCAGAAGGCTACAAGACAGGTAATCTGTTATCCGGTGCCTTTTTAAAACAAACCTGTCGATTGCCTATCTGCCTCTTGTGTGTATGTATGCACCTGAGACGGCCGGTGTGTGGTTTTTTGTATTTTCTTTATTATTGTAGCTTCACTGCCTAGCTGGCAGGGAACGCATCTGCCTAGAGAAAGGCTGGGGATTTATTGTAGCTTGACTGCCTAGCGGGCAGGGAACGCATCCGCCTAGAGAAAGGCTGGGGATTTTGCTGTACTGTTCAGAGTAGAACAGGGTTCATTTACTGTTTTGTTATTATTATATTCGCAATTTTAGTCTTCGTTGTTACATTGTGTTTTCTATTCAGTTGTAGGCATAGTGTGGATACCCTAGTTGTGTGTGTTGTGTGGTTTGTCTTTGATTCCGGATTATGTGCACATCTCTACATCTGTGACGCCTGTAAATGTCTTCTGATTAGTCTCTCCACGTTCACCTTTTCCCTTTTTCTCTACCTCTTCTGTACTTGTTACCCAGAGCTATGTTAGTCACCGACGCTCGCCCACTCAGATCCGTGGCCACCATCCCTGGTGGGCGGATCCAGTGACTAGTCTACGCTTGGGGAAGACGCATGGGAATCAATTCCTCGTGGCAGTCGAGCACTGTAGACATTCCTTCTTTTTCTTCTCCCTTTCTCTGTCCCTTTTTACAGGGGAAGCCTTGTTTGTTAAAAATGGGGCAAGAACATGCCAGGCCTTCTAAAGGCTATTTAGCTTGTGATATTGTTAAGGAGAGAGCAGGAGGTGAGGCTATGTTAAAGCTAAAGAAGATAGCAAAGATTTGTGATTTTCAAATGTCACCCGGTGGTAGATTACAGCCAGAGTTTTGGAGGAAATTGCTTGTTGATAAAGAGAGCCTGTTATTGGATAATGGGTTGACGAAAGCCGTGGATGCTTGGTATCGGGTAGCAAGAGGACTCAAGCGGGAGGGTTGGTCAGAGGAAGAATTGGATTTTGAAGGACAAAAGATTTATGTATATCACAGAAATGTTTGTAATGATGAAATGTCCCCTGATGTTCCACGGCCTCCGCCCTATGATGGCGCCCAGAATACGTGAATGAATCTCGCCCCGCCTCCCCAGTCACCGTCCAGTCGCCACCTCAAATTGTCATAAACCCTCCTGTCCCCACCCCTCTGTACCACGTCCTTGGGGCAGATGGATCCTATTACCCCGTCCCTCTCCCGCCTACCTCCACCCTTCCCATTATTCCTGTCCCCCTCCCACTTCCATCTGATTCCGCCCCTCTTCCATCTTCCCTTGTCGCTACTGATGCCGTCCATCTGCTACCTCCCTCCATCACTTCTTCTGATACCACCCATTCCTCCTAGTCCAGTTCCCCTTCCACCTTTATGCGCTACTTAACCTGACGTCCCTCTGATTCCTCTCCCTGTCATTCCCTCTGCTCCTGTTCCCCTTTCGCCGTCACATCTCACTCTCCCATATTCCCCCCCTTCTCTTGCTATTCCCTCCATCTCCTATCCCTGCCACCCCTTCCATCCCCGTTCCAGATTCCACTCCTCCTCCCACCTCCACTCCTACTGTCCGTCCCTCCCTCGATCTTTCGTCACTCATCTCTGCCCTTTCTGCTTCTATAACTATTCCATCTACTCCTGCTCCTCCCCCTCCATCTCCTCTCCCTGCCACCCCTTCTGTTCCAGATTCCATTTCCCACCTCTAATCCCTCTCTTGATCTTTCTCCACTCATTTCCTCCCTTTCTGCTTTTTCTTGCCGCGTCAGGTTTCCATCCAGCTACCTCCCAGTTAGTTACTCCCTGGGCCATCGCTGCCGGTATTCCCGGCTCCGATGCTCCAGCCACTCAAGCCCCTAATTCACTAGATGTTGCTAGCTACCATGGTTCCCCCCGAGTATGACAATGTTCCAGGGCTTAGCCCATTCCGCCCTTCAAATAATAGGGCTTCTCAGAGACAAGGAATCCCTGCTTTACCACTAGTGGACGGGGCTCCCCCGATGTATGTCACGTTTAACCCATCCCAAGCTGCAACTCTGGTAACTCCCCTCCCCGACCCTGAGAAGTGGCCCATGCCCTTCTTCCGGAGGATTGCCCAGATTTGTAAGACATACTCAGCAGCTTGGCGTGATCTGCATAGTTTGTGTGAGATCAAGGCTGGGGTTGCCTACTGGTCCATTATGGAAAGGAGCTTTAATGACGCTCTACTAACTACCGATATGGATTACCAATCAGGTATTACATTCTGTGAACAGCTTCGGGCATGGGCCCAGGATAAGCTTGCTGACCAAGCCACTTGTATTAATGATATTATCCAAGATAAACTTGAATCTGTGGAACAATACCATTCACGATTGACTCAAACTTTCTCAGATCTCGGATTCAGTGTTTATAATAAAGCACATACCCAGATGTTATCAGCTGCCTTTGTTGCTGGACTTAAGGAGGCCATCAGGAAAGGCTTAGTGCTCTCTTGCCCTGAATATAGAATTATTCCCCTGGACACTCTCTCTTACTAGTTGCCCAAGGCCTGGAATCTGCTTTATAGGCACCCCAAAGGAAAAGTAATCCTCTTATGTTTTCTGTTTCCAGCCCTGCCACCAGACCCGCTCAGGTGCCTTTAGGTTATCCCACACTACCTTCCCTTCCAGCTTCACAGGGACAGCCCATGGCACCTAGGCCTCAGACCCGGGTATGCTTTAATTGTAACCAACCAGGCCATTTCCAGAGAGATTGCCCACATCCCAGGGTGACTAGACAGCCGATCATTAGACCCTCTATGTTCCCCAATGCCCCTGCTGCCACGTATGGTGGTCTCCAGCCAGGTTATCCACCACAGGTATACCCTCAAGCACAGGCACCGTATTACCCACCTCAGGAATATGCCCAAGCTGTCTACCCACCCTCTAAACCTACTACTCACCCCCCACAACGCAGCTATGCCCCTGAAAGTTACCATACAGATGACTTCTAACAAGACGAACACCCAGCACCGAGTCATTACCGCCCTACATGTCAAACCCATCAGGCCAGCCACTCCCCCACACCTGCACGTCACTACACTGGCCCTGATCAATCTCATTTAGACCTGGTACAATAGGTAACCGGCAAACCTGTGTCTAACACCCCTGTCATGGCAGTGTCTACAGGGGACAAGGGGGGACCCCTAGCTACAGTTGTCCTTCCAGTTGAGGGTCATCCTACTACCTTTTTAGTTGACACAGGTGCAGCCCGCAGTTTTCTTAGAGAACAAGACCTGCCGGACCCATCTTTTCTATCTGAAACAGATGTTTCTTGTGTAGGTGTTGATGGTACCCCCCGAAACAACCCATTTACTAAGCTCTTGTGGGTTGGTTCTGATATTCTCTCTCGGTTCGTTGTTTCATCCACCTTCCCAATTAACCTTTTAGGAGCAGATGTTCTGTCTTGTCTTCAAGCTTCTATCTCCTTCACTGCTGACGGCCAGGTTTAATTACTCACACCCCTTTCTCGCAAAGAAACTTCTGTCCTATGCTCTTTGCCTCTACTCCTACACATGACATCCCCCACCGAGGAGGCAAGGGTCCCAGAAACTCCCACTGCCCTGGATAGGGTTCCAACCAAGCTTTGGTCTACAGGCCCAGATGACATCGGACGCCTACGAGTCCCACCAGTGATCGTTACATTAATAGAGGGAGCCAGTCCACCACGAAGACCACAGTATCCTTTGAAACCTGCACAAGCCCTCGCCATTTCCAAACAAGTTGACAGCCTGTTGGCAAAAGGTGCTCTAGTCAAATGTGTATCACCCTGTAACACTCCTTTATTTCCAGTAAAGAAGACTGAAAAGGGTCAACCTGACCAATACCGTATGGTCCAAGACCTCCGCGCTGTTAATGAAGTCACAAATCGAGATACTGCTGTTGTACCCAATCCACATACTTTGTTGTCACAAGTTCCTCCAACCGCCAAATTCTTCACGGTGGTTGATCTTGCAAATGCCTTTTTCAACGTACCCTTGGATTCCTCCTGTCAATATCTGTTTGCATTCACACACAATCGTCAACAGTATACTTGGACTGTTATGCCTCAAGGTGCCCAAAATTCACCAACCCAGTTTGCAAAAGCTATGTCAACTGTCCTGGAGCCCTGGCAGAAATCACACCCAGATGTGGTCCTGCTCCAGTATGTCAATTATTTACTTCTCTGTGCGGATGATTTCTCAACTGCTGAACAGAATTCCAAAGATCTGTTTCCTTGCTGAAGAAGGTTGTAAAGCCTCCAAAACGAAACTCCAGTAGTGCTGGCCCTCTGTGGTCTTCTTGGGACATTGCATTTCCCATGGCACCCGTCACCTAACCAGGAACAGAATTCTTGCCATCACAAATCTTTCCCTTCCATCAAACCATCAAGCTCTCCGTGCGTTCTTGGGCCTCATCACATAGATCTTGGATCCCTGAGGCTTCTCAACTCATGCAACCTCTCTACGATGCTTTAAAGACTGAACCTTTTTCATTGTCTTCTACTGCCCGCTCTTGCTACCATGCTCTTCAAAGAGCCATCTCCTTTGCCCCTGCTTTGGGCCTCGCGAACTACCAGCTACCGTTCAAACTCTTCGTCTCAGAGAAGATGGGCCATGCTTCAGGGGTCCTTACTCAATCCCATGGTTCCCGTCAACGCCCTATTGGGTACTTTTCCTGCATGTTTGACCCCGTGGCATTCCTGTTTGTGTGCTGTCTTTGCTGCAAGTGCCCTACTGCACAAGACTAATGACTTTGTTCTCGGACATAAACTGACAGTTCTTGCCCCCCCATTACATCACTGCAACCCTGAATAAAGTCCAGCCCAAGCATCTCTCATCCCAGAGACATCTACGACTCCAAACATCCCTCCTTTTGAAGATAACGTCACCTTACAAAGATGTCACTCTTTGAATCTAGCCACTCTTCTGCCACTTCCCAAGGGGGAGTCCCGCAATACTGGTACAGCCTGGACATAAATCCTGATGTTCACATGGAGCTCCAAGTAGAAAAACCCACAGTTCCATATGATGAACAGCCCGAAAGCCACTTACATTGCACCCTGTGGTTAAGGTACACCCCAGGTCCTGACCCATACTATGAAGAAAAATTATTCAGCCTAGTGGAAATACACCTCACATTGACAGACCTGTTCTATGACTCCAACAGAAACATTGTTATCCTAGTCTACCTGCCTATGGAAGTATCACATTTGTATCACCATTGGGAGGTGGCTGTTCCTCATGTCTCTTTCACAAGTCTCCAGATCTCTCATGGAAAGAACTCGGCCCCATGGCCAAGACATGGAGTACTGCAACTCAGGAACAACTTACAGTTGCGGGGGTCACTAAGAGGACCATCAATTGCAAAACAGTTGGTTACCCTCGATACCACACAGATATGTGAGGACATTCCTTCTACAGAACAGGACCCGGACGCCCCCCGTGATTGTTTTGAACAGATGCAAATGGAAACAACCCAGCTTCCAACAGTGCACGAGGCTGCTCTACCGGACCCTGATTACACCGTTTGTGGATGGTTCTAGATTCACAGTCACCACTGAGGACCAAATACTCCAAGCATCTCCACTCCCCTCATCTAAGTCTGCACAAGAAGCCGAACTAATAGCCCTTACGGTGGCATGCAAGATGTCTGAAGGGAAGCGTGTCAATATTTATACAGACTCAAGATATGCCCTAGGAGTGGCACATGATTTTGGATTAATTTGGAAAACCAGGGGGTTCCTTACAGCAACAGGTACTCCTGTGAAACATGATGCAGCTATCAAAGAACTGATGGATGCCTTACTACTTCCAGAAGAAGTGGCCATACTGAAGGTAAAGGCCCATGGGAAACTAAACTCAGAAGCACATTGCAACCATTTAGCCGACCAAGCCGCTAAGGATGCAGCGCGCCAATGTCGGGAAGTAGACAGAAGAGTGTCTGTCGAAGAGACTGCTATTTACACTATGCAAACCCTACCCACTGATCTCAAACTCCTACGGGAACAGGCCACCCCCACAAGAAAAGCAAAGCTGGAAAGACAAAAGGAGCAACCCTTCAGAATGAAGTATACACAATCAATCTCAAATTCTGCCTACCCAGGAAAATATATCCAGCTGTTGTTCCGTGGGCCCATGGACCAGCTCACTTATCTAAGCACCTCATGAACTCTTTGATTGATAAATATTTTGAAGCACCCGGAATCACTACCCTGACACGAAATTACTGCAGGTCTTGCACCATCTGTGCTAAATGCAATCCAGGGAAAATATTCAAAGCTGCCCCAAACCATTTGGCCAAACCACAGTACCCTTTCCAGAGGATCCAAATTGACCATATCCATCCATATCGGTACGAATAAGCACTAGTCATAGTGGATATGTTTTCAGGATGGCCAGAAGCTTTCCCGGTCGCTAATCTCACCGCGAAGACCACGGCAAAACGTCTACTCACCGAAATCATCTGCAGATATGGAGTCCCTGAAATAATTAAAAGTGACCAGGGTACTTCCTTCACCGCGTTGCTAACCAAAGAGATCTGGACAGCACTGGGAGTGACCCTTGCATTCCACACACCCTATCACCCACAGAGTAGTGGTAAGGTAGAACGCATGAATGGCACTCTAAAAGCCAGAATGCTTAAAATGTCCCAAGAAACTAACCTACCCTGGCCGTTGAGTCTTCCCATAGCATTGTTCAGTGTACTTTAAAAGTAATTTTTAATTCATGTTAGTAAAATGCCTATTTACTCAGTATAACTACAATCAGCACTATTCAACTTTCTATGTGATTTTTTACCTAAAATGGCCGCTAGGGAGTTTCCTTCTTGACATCGACTAATACCCTCATTAACAAGATGGCGCTGGAATCTGCAGGAGACTACCAAGATACCAGTGACATCACATTTTGCTTTATAAGGGACATGCCGTCCCCTCAGAATAAACATTCCTCAAGTTTTTCATTAACCCGAAACTTGTGTCTGGTGTGAATTACTTTAGGAGCATGCACGCATTACTTCTTTAATTTGGCCGGGGGCAAATACGTAAGATAATCAATTTGATTGATTTCTCCATCATATACCATTTATTTTGGGGGGAAGAGGGGCTAATGCAGATAGTCACATCTAGTGATTGTTACTAGGGACCCCCAAATCCTGCAGAGAACATCCGCTGGCAAGGTACAGTACAGAATACTGCATTGTCATTCAATATATGCATTGTGTTGCATATTGAAAATCTACATTCATTGTATTTTTATACTGTTTTACACATGTCTCAGTGCAAAGAGGAGCAGGCTAAGGGCAAGCGCCAGAGTATTCCTCTGGATGTCAAGATCCAAGTACTGGACCGCCTGGATAAAGGAGAGCGCCAGGTGGATATTGGGGCAGATCTCTATTTGCCTCTACAACCTTAAGATCACCGATGAAGCGGCAAGTGCGGATACTGGAGCTGCTGCAGCCTTTCCAGCCTCTTTAAAGGATGTGGTGGATAGAGGGAGCTATCCATCAGAGGTTGTCTTCAATGTGGATGAGACCGGGCTCTTCTGGAAGCGGATGCCAAGCCGCACGTTCATCTCCAGGGAGCAGAAGAGAGCACCAGGCTTTAAAGCAGCGAAAGACAGGCCTTCTTTTGGGTGGGAATGCCAGCGGTGACTTCTGTATAAAGCCATTGCTGGTGTACCACTCCTAGACACCGAGGGCAATGAGGAGCATTAGCAAGTCCAGCTGGCCAGTCATTTGGAAGGCAAACAGGAAGGCATGGATCACCAGGGATATTTTTACAGCGTGGTTCACTGACCATTTCTGCCCTTCCGTGCAGCATTCTTGTCGACGCAAGGGACTGGAGTAGAAAGCACTGCTCTTCATGAACAATGCGCCGAGCCACCCGACTAACTTGGCTGAGCTGCCCACCTGCATTCCTGTGGAGGTCCTGTTCCTAGCACCCAACACAACGTCGCTTATCCAGCCTATGGACCAGGGGTTGATTGCCACCTTCAAGGCCTACTATCTCCACCGCACATTCCATCAGCTGATTGAACACACAGACCGCGAGGACAAGCAGTCAATGTTGGACTTTTTGAAGCAGTACCACATCGTGAAGGCTGTCTCCAACATTGATCTTTGCTGAAAGGAGGTGACACAGCAGTGCCTCAAGGCTGTGTGGAAAAAGATCTGACCAGAGCAGTGTGAGGATGTGCAACTACCAGAGCCCATCATAGCGGAGATAGTTGACCTTGTGACCACAGCTGGACTAGGAGACACAGATGCTCAGGACATTGAGCAGTTAGTCCAGGCTTCAGGTGAGAGCCCCAACAATGAGGATCTTGGAGAACCGGCTGAACAGGGCACACAGAAACCTCAGGACACCAGCGACTCGGACACTGAGCCTCCAAAAGAGCTTTCCTCTGAGCTCCTAAACGGGGCATTGCATCAGGTCAATGACATAATGGATGAGCTGGTGGCCAATGATCCTGATGCAACTAGGAGCAGAAATGCAAGGCGCATTGTGCTGGGAGGGGTGTCTTGCTACCGCCATCTGCTGGATAGCCGCAAGAAGCATAGACAAATGACCCTTGACCAATTTGTGGCCAAACAAACGAGGCTGGATGATGACCCTGTAGCCTCCGCATCCACCATTTAAACTTTGTTTTTTTTTGTTTTTTTTTTGGGACTGTTACTTTATTTTGGTACTGTTTATTTAATTTATTGGGTGCATAACCCTTAGTTTATTTAGCTTTTTATTTATGCTGCTGTGTGCAGTTCACAGCAAGTTTTAAAAGTTTTAAAATTCTATTGGTGTTGTGTTTTTTAAAAAAAGTTGATTCCCTATGCCTATCTTCCCCATGTTAAACTGCCCTGTTTAGAGCTGTTTTGCTTAGCATTCATAGCAGTTGGAACTTATCTACAGCATTAAACAAGGTATTCCTGTACAGAGCCAGCATTGCATAAACGATAAGAGAGAAATGTGCTGTCAGTAAGAGGAGTCTCATCTCTCTGCTGTGTCATGGAGGTCTGTTTCACAGAGGTTTTAAAAGGACACTAAAGTAGTGAGGGGAAAAGTTATCACCTAAAGATAGTTCTGTGTGAACAGATATTAGTGTAAAGAATAGAGGAAAAAATAAACAACAACAAAACATTATTTACAGAAGTAAAAGCATGCATGAGAAGTACAAGTGAATAATCACCAGTGAACATATTGTTGCACATATGCAGAGTACACAGTAACCAAACTCTTAATATATCAAAGACCATAAAGTGGTCACAAACTAAACACCATTAGCTTTCAAAAGAACTATTTTACATAAATCTTGTGTATTGACGCTTGTAGAAGAGAGTGGTCAGAGAATTGGCAAGAAAATTATCCAGATCATATACATGACGACCAGGCCAGGTAAGTTCACCCATTGTCATCCCCAAAGAATTAAAGGTATGTAGTAAAACATTTTAATACTATAACAAATAGTGACAAAACAAAAACAAATGGAAGATATGGAAAAAAAAAAAGTAAAAACTAATAAGTTAAAATAAACAAACTCCCCACAATGTACAGGGCACCGAGTAGAGTTCACACTGAAACTACTTAATTTACCTTGACGGTCAACCACTTCTTTAGACAAAAAAAAACAGGACATCCATGTGGGCTACTATGGCCATGTATGCTAACATTTATATACACCTATGAGCCTACACATATCCACCGTCAGTATGAACATTTGACGATTAAATACATTCATTGCATTGATGATGTTCTCACAACCTGACCAGGCATCAAAACAGAGATGCTTCAATGGGGGAACACCTCTAAACTAATTGACAACTATTATTATACACATTTGCATGTTTCTACTGTTTGGATTTTTGTACACTTAGCTTATAAATTCTGCCTTGATTTCATACTTTCATACTGGTTTCTTAACCATTTCATACTTTTAAGGAACACTATAGTTGTCACGGCTTACCTTATTGGGAGTTCGGTAGGCAGAGATTTATGCTCACCCTTGCAATTAAAGGACCACTATAGGCACCCAGACCACTTCAGCTTAATGAAGTGGTCTGGGTGCCAGGTCCATCTAAGTTTAATCCTTTTTGCTGTAAACATAGCAGTTTCAGAGAAACTGCTATGTTTACCTATGGGTTAATCCAGCCTTTAGTGGCTGCCTCATTGACAGCTGCTAGAGGCACTTCCTCGCTTCTCACTGTGATTTTCACAGTGAGAAGACGCCAGCATCCATAGGAAAGCATTCTCAAGACTGGCTGAATGCGTGCACGGCTCTTGCCGCTCATGCGCATTCAGCCGATGACAGAAGAAGAGGGAGGAGAGTCCCAGCACCGAGGGAGCCCGGCGCTGGAAAAGAGGTAAGGGATTAACCCCTTCCTCCCCCTTCAGCGCCACATTAGTGGGGCCCTGAGGGTGGGGGCATTCTCAGGGCACTATAGTGCCAAGAAAACGAGTGGGAATATTAGACAGACAGGTGAAGATAAATTTTGGGGGCAGCAAGATGTGTCTTCGCCTGTGTAGACAGAAGTCCTTGCACCAGCCCTGGGGTACACGGTAAGAAAGCCAAGGTCAGAGGATGCCAAAAGTCAGGATACACGATGCAAATAAGCCAAGGTCAGGAGCCAACGATCTGGATACACACAAAAAACAGGAACTAGACAGCAGGACCAGAGTCAATGAACTGACACTGCCCTCAGAGAGAGGCAGTTTTGCCTATAATGTACCTTTAATTTGAAATCATGATAAACTAAGTATCAACAAAAGCACAAAATTAGGCAAACAATTTGGAATGAATAAAAGACATGTACAGCAGTATGTCAATTTAAAATGTAACTTTTATTGCACATTAGTGATGTCCCGAACTGTTCGCCGAACGGTTCACGGCGGATGGCGAACATATGCGGTAAACTTTGACCCTGTACCTCAGTCAGCAGACACATTCCAGCCAATGAGCAGCAGACCCTCCCTCCCAGACCCTCCCACCTCCTTCATTGAGTCAATGCTTACTCATGGGAAAGGAGCCGTTTGGCGAACAGTTCGGGACATCACTACTGCACATACCGTGTTTCTCCGAAAATAAGACCGGGTCTTATATTCATTTTAGTCACAAAAAACACACTAGGGCTTATTTTCAGGGTAGGGCTTAAAGCCAGTCTGTCAGCCGGTGTCCGCGCTGTGTAACCCCCCCAGAGACCCTCACCTCCCCCTCCCTGTAATATTCTCCCCCCTCCCTCCCTGTAATACTCTCCCCCCGCTCCCTACTCTCCCCCTCTCCCTGTACCTCTCCTCCCCCCTCCTCCCTCCCTGTAATACTCTCCTCCCTCCCTGTAATACTCTCCCCTCTCCTTCCCTGTAATATTCTCCCCCCCCTCCAATCTTCTCCTCACCTGCTCTTCCCTGTAGCGTGGCCGAGCTCCAGGGAAGGGGAGGTGAGACAGTGCGGCAGCCGTCTGAGCGCTCTCTATAGAGCGCTCAGTCGGCTGTGGCATTTAAAGGCCCGGCAGCCGCCGGCTCTGCCTAGGTCTTATTTGCGGGGTAGGGCTTATATTGCAGCCCACCCCGATAATCCAGCTAGGGCTTATTTTCTGGGTAGGGTGTATTTTCGGGAAAACAGGGTACAAAACAAGTGAAAATGCTGCTTTACCTTTTGCCAATTTATTATTTTGAGCGTAGTCCAAAATATCTACCTTGTAATGGTTGTAGTTATTGGCTATGTACTGTACTTAGTAAAGAGGTTCGAATGCTATTACATATTTCAAATAGAACTTAACTATTTTATCATTTCCTCGCTGCAGCTTTGAAATCCCGTTATCAGCGGGAGGTAGCTGAATGTTATAAAAAGGAGGAAATATTGAGCTAAAAATGGAGGCCCACTTTTGTTAATGAAAATAATGGTGCTTGTTTATTATACTTATATGAGAAAAGTATAAAAATACATTTCATGCGGCTGCTCACCTTGTGTCTTCTATATAGTAATAATCATTATAAAGCATGCTATGCCTTATACCGTTTTGGGCACAATACATGCTATTTGTGATATTACGGACATATATCATGTTATATGTGGTGCTATGGTGTGTGTATAATACTATTTGTAGTATTACTTTGGATATATGATGATTTGTGTGTACTGACAAGAGAAAGCTGCTGACTAACATTGACTAATCTGCTGTCTGGTCAGGATCATCCCATTGTCTGGCAGAAGTTTAATGCTTACATGTCTTTTATTAATGTAGACCGCTTACTCCTGCACCATATTTTGCGGTTACATCTTCTGTGTCCAGTGATGCAGCTGGTCTCAGCTGTTGTTATTACTATTATTAAGAAAGTGTCACGGCTGCTAGTGTGGTCCAACACACAAACTATGTAAACATATACATATAAAAGGACAGAGCGTAAAACGGACCTTAGAATGGCCGGACTAATACTCTAGAGAGAGAGAATGGTCAAAGGGAAAGCCGAGGTCAAGGAAGCCAGAAATATTCAGATACTGTT
This sequence comes from Pelobates cultripes, assembly GCA_933207985.1. Taxonomy (NCBI): domain Eukaryota; kingdom Metazoa; phylum Chordata; class Amphibia; order Anura; family Pelobatidae; genus Pelobates; species Pelobates cultripes. The sequence continues at coordinate 70,193,357 of OW240916.1, read as the reverse complement.
TAAACAAGCAAAGTCAGGGGAACCAGAATTCGGAATAACCAGGGAAAAGCCAAGATCAGGATACCACAAAGATAAACGCACTCTAGGAAACCAGGAACAGGAAACCACGACAGGGCAAGGTACTGGGGTGAATTAGGGATTTAAATATCCCTCTCTAGGCTCTGATTGGTAAGAGGGTGACCTCTGACCCCAGAACATGCACATGCGTTGACATTGTGACATCACGCACACGTTCGTATAATTTTGGGGGGTGGAGCAATGGATGGACATGACCTCATGGTCTGCGCCATCATGGATTTTCCCGAGCGGTGTGGAGGAACGGTTCCCGGCTCGCCGCTGAGCAGGTCAGCTCAGTGAGTTGGTGCGGTCGTGCACATGGCGTCGAGCTGGGGGCCGCTACAGAAAGAGACAACAAATCCTGCAGCCCTGTACAATAGGTGGACTAACAGACACGCATGTTTAACCAGCCGAGTTTGACACACAGGAACAGAGGGGGTTGAGGGCTTAGCACAATGAGCTTAGAGGGAGTGGGGTATAGTGACACAAAAGACAAGGGTTCAGTAGAAAAGTAGCTTTCTAGAATAATAATTATAAGGACGAACCTCCTATTCTCTATTGCCAGTTTGTGGTACTTACCTTGTAATGTGGTACTTGTGATTTTGGCATGATTATTTCTGATATCTGTTTTACTTACTCAGATTTGTTTATAAATCTTCCTTGACTGCTGCCTTTACTGACCTTTGAAGTGCTTCACTTATCTGATTTCTGGCCTCAGCTTGTCTTATGTTTCGTACTTAATTTATTTTACACCACCCCCTCAACATCAACTGACCGGGGAGGGCGCTAAAGCGCATGCCAAGAGGGCATAAGGCTTTCCCTATAGGACACAATTGCTACAGTGCTTTACTATGGGGAACTGACTGATGCTGGATGTCCTCATGCAGAGCGTGAGGATGTCCAGTGTCAGTTAGGTGACCAAAAGTCACTAAACCACCAGGAAGTACCTCTGGTGGCTATCTGATTGCCACTAGAGGCAGTCTTAACCCTGCAAGGTAATTATTGCAGTTTCTCCATTATTTTTTTTTATTTAACACCCTCCCGACTCCACTACATTTCATTGTCCGCCAGATCAACCACAAATGACCCTAGGCCCACCATTTTGATGAAAGCCCTGCGATACGTCATCTGCCCACACTAGATAGCATTGTTAAATTCCTGTGCATGCCCAGTTTTATACTTGGGCATAAACACAGACTCCCCACTCATACCAGTAATGCCATACAGTCTCTTCACACAGACCAATAATGCCATATAAAGCAGAAGCACCACACTCCAGGGAATTCAGTAATAAAAATAAAACGTAGCTTTTATTTCATGTAATCCATAGAAATGTCGACCTTTCAGTTCCTATTAGGGAACTTTGATCAGGACAGAATTAGGATTGTTTATTTTATATTCCTAAATTATGTTATAATCCTATGAACACCACATCACATCCGGTCGATGTGCGAATTGAACACCTGAATCCAATCACGAGACTATTATGGACCTATATAACATGGTCATTGCTGCCTGTCACTACATTTCTGGTAAAGCCCTTTGGGAGAAACGCATTAAGTGTTGTTTTTACTTTATACTTGTACCCATTCTTGTTTTTATTTATAGTATTTTATATACAGCTCTTTGTAAATAAAGTTAATTCCTTACACCTTTATATTTATATTACTATTATTTACCAGTACCTACCGGCTTCCTGGATCTTGCACATCCTAGGTGGGAATCGTACCACCAAGGTCTAAGATTACTAGAGCTGCTCTAGAAACGGCAAGTAAGATACCTGCCTTTTGGCTTCTTATTTTACTTACTTACTGTACCATTAGAGTTTCTCTAGATTTTTAAACATGCTGTGCTGACCATATGTGTTCTGGAGAGCATCTATCATTGTAGACCCACATACATCCCAAGATGAGGATTTTACCGTCCATACGCATAACAGCAGAGCTCTTATTTTAGCTCCTTAAAATATGAGTGTCATCTTTCTGTATTTTTTAAATCTATTTATTGCTATAGCATATTGCACTATTATTTGTTTTTTGGAGGTTGATCACGTTTTTGACTATTCTAAGTGATTCATGTATGTATATTTGTACTAATGACACCTTCAGATCACGATTTTGGCACGGTACATCTAATTTCTTTATTTGTTTTGTTCACTACACAAGATTTTGGGGATCCGTGACAGATTTACTGCTGCCCATATTATAGTGAGTATCTGCTTTACCCCTGTAGATAAGTAAGCTAATACAGCATCTATAAATCTAAATATGCATGCAACCATTTTTAAATAAAGTGTTTGTCTGGACTGGCTAAGTAAGGGAAAGACGTGACTACTGCCCAGGAATGGGGGATGGATTAAATGGGATACATATGTAGCAAAAGGGGATCGGTATATAGGTGAAGCTGGGGGTGGGCCCTTGACACTCAGCAGGAAGGGAGATATCTGACAGGAGCTTTTTTCCTATTTCCATACACCTGCTGTGAGTGCTAAAAAAAACCAACAAAGTAGAAAGAGAATATTCCTCTAACAGACGTTACTTACTCAGACATTACTTGCTCAGCTATGGCGGTCGTGTCGAGGGAGGCCCTGGTGGATATGCTGCAAGCATACCTGGTGGCAAATGGCTCCGGGTCATTGGGTGAAGTGATGGCCGGCCTGCAAGGGAGCGGCGACTCTGCAGCGGTGGTGGAGCCTGAACGGAGGCCGCATGGCGGTAGGAGGCCTAGGCGATCTAGACCTCCTACGCGCCTTTCCCCGAGCCCAGTGCAGCGCAAGGGGGGGCATTAGCGCCGGCGACAGGGCCCGCGCTTGCAGCTCCACGGGGCGTTTTTCACCCCAGCATACCTGGGTGTGAGTTGGCTCCACTGGGCATCCATGTCCCTAGCGAGACGCGCGAGAAGATAGTGCGTGGTGAATTTGTGGATTTATTATCCCTGGTTCCGCCAGATAAGGATTCGGTAGAACCGGGTGAAGGGGATAAGGGCAAGCAGCTCCCAAGAACTTTTGGGAACTGGTTGCAGGGATTTGCAGTTTTCTCAAGCGTATTGTCTAGTCATTTTCCAGAGAGGGCCCCATCATTATTTGGGTACCTAGATCTCATTTGGGGGGCTTACAAAATATACGGCGGTCAATGCTGGTTCCGCTGGTTCCGAAAAAATGGCGGTGTGCTCGGGGTTGGACTTCGGGGTGCAGGATGGCAGCCTCTGGCTGCTTCTCATTACCCCCAGCCGGCCGACGCCCTCTCAGGGTGCAGCCGGCGGCCAGGCAGGGTCGCCGGCTGGACCCAAGCGGGGGGTTTGTTGGCTCTTCACTGAGAGCCATTGCAGTTGGTATAGTTCCTGCTGCTTTTGACACGAGTGCTCTCAGTGTGGAGGAGCGCATCCTGCGGCGCACTGTTTTAAAAAAGGGAAACCGGTGCCTTCCAAAGGTGGGGCTGCGGACGCCACCCCAAAAGGCCTGGACCCCGGTGAACGGGGGAAGGATGGCGCCGTGGCTCGCTCGGTATCGTAAGCGGCGGGAGGCGTTGCTGTTGGTGGACAGGTTTTCGTCAGGGTTTTGGATTTCTTTTGTCCCCTCGGCAGAGCCGCGTTTTGCTAACAACTTGCGCTCGGTTCAGGGTAGGGAAGGGATATTACGGGAAAAACTGGACAAAGAGGTACGTTTGGGGAGGATGGCGGGGCTGTTTGACCGCTCGCAGTTTGAGAATCTGCGAGTGTTGCCGTTGGGTTTGGTCCCCAAGAAGGAGGAGGGGGCTTATCGCATGATTCATCATATATCTTATCCAGCAGGTGAGTCTGTTAACGACGGTATTGACAAGGAGTTCAGCCGCGTGCGGTACGCATAGTTTGACAGGGCTTTGGAATTGGTCAGGGACGCCGGGGTTGGAGCCTGGTTGTCGAAGTCCGACATTGAATCGGCTTTTCGCTTGTTAACAGTCCACCCGGAGTGTCATCACCTCCTCGGTTGCCACTTTGAAGATAGTTACTACTATGACATGTGCTATTTCCTGCTCCTATTTCGAGTCCCTTGCGTCGTTTCTGGAATGGGCGGTAATTCAGGTTTTGGGTTAGGGTTCAGTGACCCATTATTTAGACGATTTTTTGTTTGTAGGCAAACGGGGAACTGGGTATGCGGGGACCTTCTCCGTGTTTTTCGTGTCAGTGGATTTTGGCGTGCCGGTCGCGGAACGGAAGACTGAGGGCCCAGGGGAGATGCTGGCTTTCCTTGGAGTGGAAATTGATTCCGCCAACATGATCTTTCGATTGCCGGATCACAAGGTCGCGGTGCTGTTTCGGTGGGTCGACCTAGTAAAAGGGGCGAACGAAGTGCAGTTGACAGATGCAGGTGCTGCTGGGTCACCTGGCATTCGCATGTCGGGTTTTGCCGATGGGACGGGCGTTTTGTCGCCGGCTCTCCTTGGCGACGGTGGGGATTCGGGAGCAGTATCATTTAATACGGGTTACAAGAAAGCTCAAAGTGGACTTACAAGTGTGGAGTTCCTTCTTGGAGAGGTACAACGGCCGGTCGTGTTGGCTGCGAGCGGCGGTTGGTAACTCAGTGTTGGAACTCTTCACGGATGCGTCCGGCTCCTTCAGCTTCGGGGCATACTTCCGGGGCCGGTGGTGTGTGTGGAGAGTTGGCAAGGTAAGGATCTCATGCACAACCTGACCTTCCTGGAGCTCTTCCCGATTGTAGTGGCTATGGAGTTGTGGGGACATGATTTGCGGGACCGAACGGTTGATTTTCACATGGACAACATGAGCGTTGTCCATGTGATTAATCGTGCGACGTCGTCATCGCCGCCGGTTCTGGCGTTGCTGAGGCGCTTGGTCCTGTTGAGTTTGCAGCATAATGTGTGGGTTAGGACATGTCATGTGCCGGGAGTGTTGAATATCATGGCTGATGCGCTTTCTCGGTTCCAGTGGCAGCGTTTCCTAGAGGCGGCACCGGAGGCTGAGCGGGTGGGGCAGCCTTCCTCAGTCTTTATGGGATCTCGGTTCCGAAGACTGATGGGGCTGGTGACGGAGTGTGGTCTAAGTGGCTCGGGTTGGTGTCGGGAGAGTAGCCTGGCGTCAGACTCGGGGCGCTTTGAGGTAACCTTACTGTTTTTGGAGCAATTGTTGGAGGAAGGTCGGTCATGTGCCGCAGCGGAGAAGGCCCTGTCGGCCTTGTCTGTCTTGTTTAGGTTCCTGGGTTGGAGGGACATTACCAGGGAATTTAGCATTCAGAGAGCCCTGCGTGGGTGGCGACGGAGGAGGGTCCCGGATTTCGGTGGAGGCCTATTTCGGTGCAGCTTCTGTGGGAGCTCCTGGCGGCGCTGTGGCGGGTGTGTAGTTCAGAGTATGAAGCGTTGTTGTTCAGGGTTGCTTTTTCTTTGTGCTTTTTTTGGGCGTTGCGGGTCAGGGAGGTGGTGGCCGCGAGCCGTCGGGCGGTGCCACTGCTGGTGTTGTCGGACGTACGGTGGGCGGCCAGGGGTCTAGACATTAAGATCTGTAAGTCCAAGACGGATCAAAGAGGTGACGGTGTGTGGTTACGTATTGATGCGGCGGGGGGGGGAGTTTTGCCCGGTGCACCTGTTTCGGGGGTTCTCTGCTGGTGCATCGGGACGGATCTCCGATGACGCGATATCAATTTGGGAAGATCTTGCATGAATCCCTGGTGGCGAGCGGCATGAGCCCGCTAGGGTACTCAGCCCATTCGTCCCGGATTGGGGCAGCCACGCAGGCTAGTGGGATGGGATTTGCGCCGGCAGCGGTGCAGAGGTTGGGTCGGTGGAGTTCTGGGAGGTTCCAGTTGTATGTACGGCCACACCTCTTGTAGGGTTTGAGTCTTGGGGTGAGTAGCAGTTTCTTCCCGTTCAGTTTCTATTTGTTCATTCTAGGTTCACTTCCACGCTACGTAGGAATACGCATTCCTACATCTATTGGGCAGCGAGGCGGGCGGAGGAGCACCCTTATGGCCGCAACCTAGGATTTTCCTATGACCACGTGTGGGTTCGATGGAGGGGCATTTGGGGGTTGTCATGGAGCCAGGTGTACCCAGAGTGCCGTTTCCTGAGCAGGTTTGTTCCCAGTTCGGTTATATTGGTCATTCATGCAGGGGGGAATGACCTGGGCAGAGTCCGGACAGTGGCAGCTGTTGCCTTATGCAAAAGGGCTGGATATGAATATGACAGTGTCGAGGTTTGTGCGTCGGCTTGGAGGGTTCGTGGTCCGGCACGTGGAGTTAGAAGGGGATAACAGCAAGTTGATGTGGGCCGATGGAGTCCATTTAAGTGTAATTGGTCTGGATATCTTCAATGTGGGGATGCAAAGCGGGATTAAAAAGGCGCTGGCGGCGCGATGCCGGAGGAGGGCGTAGGAGGCCGGCATCGCGGTGGCGGAATACCTGGCCAGCGCATAGGAAGGCAAGTGCCAAGTCGGATTGGGGAGTCGCAGTCTGCTTGGGCTGAAGGCGGAAGGCAGGCTGCTTTGGACTCTGGTAAAAGGATGTGAGATCTGTCTGATGGATGAATCACCCCATAAGCTGACAGTTGGTATTAATGTTGGCAAAAATGTTAAATAAAGCTGTGGCCGTTGCCCTTATCCATTATACAGGTGTCGTGTGTTTATTGGGCAACGGATGGGTTAGTGGGTCTGCAGTCAAGATTATAGTCTTCTCATTTATAGAAAATATTTTTGAACATTTTAAATTACACATCATATAAATAATATTACTGTTGAATATACAGGGGTAAATAGCACAAATCACTACAACTACAATAATACCTAACATTTTATTTATTTTGTTCACAGCAATATTACATTTACACTCAGTTGCACCAATGTACTTCCTATATTTAATGGAACAATTAGGCATATAGCTAAATAGTATAGGTCCAATCCACACGATTTCATGTAACACGTTAGTGCAATAGCATACAATAGAAAGTTCATCAGTATGGGTAGACCTAGAAAATGATTTACTACAGCCTTTAAAATCAATGGTATCCCATGGCTACAGCTCTCCATATGTGGAATATCTACACATGCACTTACTGTAACTAAATATAGATATGGCATAATACAGCATATAGAGAACTTTTCAAAAATCCCTACTAAAATGTACAACTTCAATAGCAAATTATTCAAACCCTAAGATTGCGTAACATCCATTTTTTTTATTTTTTTTTTATTTTTTTTTATTAAGCATGGTTGAAGGATAACTGAAGCTTGCTTTACCAGCTACATAGTTTGAAATCATTGTCAGAATTCTTCCTGTATATAGAGCAAAGGTGTTTCAGAATGTTCTTATGGGAGTAAGATTACTCATTTTCTATTACAGTTAGGAGTTTATGCACTAAACAATGAATTGTACTGAATTGAGAATTGAATTGCAAATTCGGGCGATAACAACAGAGATGGAAAATATTTAAATAATAAATAATGTTTTGGTCATTGCCATGTGACTTTCAATTCAGTAAAATTCACTGTTTAATAAAAAACACAAATGGATTTAATGATTAAACCAGGAATTATGACAGTGGAATTACAAATATTATGTGAAAATGTCTGGGGGAAAAAAAACTAAAGGTTAGAGTATTTTTGCTAATGGATTATTTTATCCTGAATGTAGCAATTAGTCCGTCAGTTCCCTTTCTTAAAAGGATATTCTAACTCTTTCAAACACTTTTTTTTTTTTTTTTTACTTAAAATGCTCTATTTCACACTACTAGGTTCCCTAGGCAAAAACGTACCAGAAATTTGTCTGACATCATCCAGGACCGGACTGGGAATAACAAGCAGCGCTGGAATTTTTTTACACCAGCCCTAACATTAATTGTGCCAACTGTGACAGATATACAGTTGGAAAAACACAAAAAAATTTAAATTATTTACAATGGAAATTAAATATTGACTGCTGCTGCATGTCTGATTTAAATGACTCTTATTTGTTTAGTTCTCAATCCAATGAGTGCTCGCTGCGTTGGATATAGTTTGATACCAGGGAATGAAAGACTGAAGAAACAATGAAACAAATAATTTTATTAAAAGACACAGAGGCTCATATATGGCTTTATCTCTTTCTTTATTCCTCAGCAGCAAAGAAAGAATATTAAGATTTTATTTTTTTTAAATCTTTATTTTTGTTGTGCATGTAGGTACAACAGTGCTTGAATTGCCACAACAGCATTCTCAAGCGCGTTTTTTAGAAACATAGTATAACATGAATATGGCATGAGTACGACTTGCACATTTTATGTAATTAGTGGTTCAACATCATAACAGTATACTGTGACATCAGCATTCACAAGTGGATCATTCAACATAGGGAAACAAGGCATAAATTGTTATGAACATTGGGTGCTGTTACGTTTCTACATTTAGATTATGCTGCACAATTTTATATTAAGATGAAAAACAGGAAATGCTCCTGAGTCTAGGTGCGTGGCTGCAGTTAGTTATCCAATCTAAGAGGGAATTCTAGACAAGGTGAACAGAAACATGTGTAAACATGCTAGAGTGGCTTGTTTGAACGGTTATTCACCGGTAATATTATACTTCAAGCTAGTGAAAATGCCTGGTGCGCTACTAGTTATGGACTGCATGAACTGTAAAGTATGGATAGGCTGCAGGCCCAGGGACTCACAGTTGAACTACCAAAATCCAAGCTGCGCAGGCTACATGAAGCGTTCATACTGCTGTTCAGCCGATGCCTGAGGCTGGAAGGTAACTTGTGCCGAAATAAGACTGTCCAATGGGCTGAGGGGGGGTTCTCCGCCCTCTCCGGTCATTGCCATAGATCTGCGCTGAGTCCCCATGGATTTCGCCATTAGGAGCACTGCTTGTATGTGGTCCTGTGGCCCGCTGTTGGCTCTGCTGCGTGGGTGTCTTCTGGATGTTTGGAGTGCTGGTGCAAGTGTGTCCCCCTCTGGGGGGCTGGGTGAGGGCACGGTGGTGGATTCTGCCGGTTGATTTGCCTTGCCATTTAGCCAGCTTCCGCCGCCTCCCTGCTCGTACCATGCTTTTAGATGGTCGTGGGGATTGTGTCCCGGCGGTCCGGTACTGTGAGCTGGGGTGGTATGCTCGGGTCCCCAGGTAGTGTGGCTGCTGCTCTTCTGTTTTAGCATATCTCAGAACCTGGTGCACAGGCGTTCGAATGCCAGCATTAGGGGGTCAGCTTGGACATGCTGTGTTGGGCTCGGGAGAGACGGAGTCTTCCTTGCAATGTCGGCCATCTTGGTGAGTAGGCCTCAGGTTCGCAACATGCATTTGATTGGGGAAGTCCGTATAAGTGGGCCAAGGAGCGCACCAGGGGACCAGGATAACCCCCGCCAGTCCAAAGGGGGGGGGAGGGCCCAGGTGAGGTTGGAATCCGACTGCAGCAGAGTATCGGCCGCCTCCTCCGTCTTCAGTCCACTCACAGGCCCCAAGCCAGTCCGGTGCGGTCGGCAAAGGGTGCTTCTAGTGATGAGAGTTGTCAGGCAAAATTTGGGGTAATTTTGCTGGTGTATTAGCAATTTTGAGGTCTAAGGCTGAGAAGCTCCAGCCATGTGCAACCTGCTTGAATGGCTGTCAGGCCCCACCCCCGAATATTAAGATATTAATAGAAACAAAACAAATACCCTTAAAGGGTTAACCATTTAAAATATTCAACCAATGGGAGCAGTCCTCATTCCATATACTTCCATGTGACCTAAGCCACTCCCCCTTTCTTTGCTGCTGCCTCAGCTAAGTACCTCATAATTTTTGCTCTGCAGATTTGTGTTGTATTTGTTATTATACTCTACTGTAATTGTCTGTTTTATTTGATTGTATATTTGGGGTTGACCCGCAGGTTTTTGTTTTTCCTTATAGGGTTCCTCACCTCCTCCCCTGGGGCAAACCCTTACCCCTTGCATCTTCAGGTTGTTTATAACCTGGCTTCGCCATTCGCGGGAAGACCTCGGTTCTGAGATTCCCCCCCCCTCTACTTACTCTTCTACCTCAGGACAAGCCTCCCTGGCTGCCCTCCAGATCGCAGCCTAAACCGCTACCAGTGCTGCCCGCGAATTAGCGGTTCGCTCCTGCGCATCGCAATAGCCATATTACAATGGCAACATTTTGCCGCTCTTTGACGCTCGCGCTGCTCGTTCAATGAGGGGCGCGAGCTGATTGGCTGGCTGGGTTGTAGGGCAGCTTTCTAGTGTTCCCCAGGGGCCATTCCTGAGGGAACACTCAGTAAGCTAACATATAGGTTTGTGCTGCCCTTATTGTGCTCTGCCCTTTATTACCTCTGGGTTTCCTCCCTTGCTCAGCCCTAGTTACGCCCTACTGTCAGAATTAAGCCCTTGATACCCACTGTGGTGACTGTTCCCCTTTGCTATTCTAGGGTCATTATGCAGAACCCTTCTGATATGCTGGCTGCTGCTCCCAATGCCTCTGTTAAGCCTAGTAGACACCACATACCCACTGTGTCCGCTGGTCCTACCACCCCTGGTGGGGAAGAGGGAGTGTCCCAGGAGCAAATGAACTCTGAAGAGTTCCACTCGCTCCAGGATGCTACAATGAGCAAATCAGTTACCCAAGCCATTTACACTGCCATGGAAGTGATGTCGGATAGAGCTATCATGGAGTCTGGCCGGGCCTCTGTCCAAGCGCTCCTTGCGACCTCTGATAATAAGCTGATGATCCCATCATGTGGCTAAAATTACCTCAAACGATTTGACGGACAGGTTGCGCCCTGTTGATATTGAGGACGTGGTACTCCCACGTAAAAGAGCCATCCACTGGGCAAAAGCAGTGCGGACCTGGAAGAGGGCAAAAGCCCTATCTGATTTGTCCTACTCTGATTCGGACTCAGAAGTTTTCTGACGGGTCCGATGCTATCGACCCGGTTTACTCTGAGGACTCCTCTCCTGAACGCAGTGTTAGTGCGTCACCAGCTATCGAAGCTAGGCGGGAGGCAGACGACTCCACTATCTTAGACCCTCAAGGCGTACCCCTTTTTGACCCTGATGCCCTGCATAACCCTTGCTCGGCTAAATGGTACCCCACTGACCAAGTGGCCAAATACATTGCAACTAGAGTTAGAAAACCCCTAGATAAGGCCACGAGAAGTAAACTCAGAGTGCCCACGCCCTATGGTCCCTGTCACTGCCTGTGTTATGCCGGATGTGGATCCTAAGATCGCCCAATTTCTGGGAAAATTGGGTTGGAAGGCCAAAAAGGGACTGGACTATTCTCTTCGACACTGTCAGGACAAAGTCTTAGACGTGTTAGGGCCTTTAGCCAAGATCTTCGACATGGTCGAAGCAGCATTGACTGAGGGGACACCAATAGACCTGTTGGCCATCAGATGATGGATCCAGTGGTCCCTATGCTTGATAGGCAACGCTAACACCGCGTTGGCCACCGAACGGCGTAAGCCATTCTGATGAAAATTGAGCCAAAACTCCTCAATATGGCAATATCTGAGCCTGGCACACATGCAAAAGGTCTCCTGTTCAGGGACGATTTCGTTAAAGACCTGGGCAAATATGTCAGTACCTTCACGGAACTAGACAAAGTACAAACGAATATGAAACTTGCGTTCTATCAGAAGGTTGTCGGTGGGGCCAGCTCTATGTCCAGCCGCTCTTCCTGGACTTAGTACCGGGGGTCCACCACATCTAGCTTCCAACCTCCAGAACCCAGGATACTGTCACCTTTCTTCCTGACCAGGGGCAGGTCGTGGCAACCCCGTGGAGCCAGGGGATTCTCCTATGGCCGTCGGCCTTATGGTGAGTTATTTACCATCACACACCCTTTCTCTGTCATATGTGGGGGGCAGACTATCCCATTTTATCGCTGCATGGCACAAGTTAACATCAGATGTTTGAGTCCTAGAGACCATTCTAGGCTATCACATCGGACAACAACCAATCCAATTCTCACCATCACATCGGATTGTTTTTTCCCCACAAGACAAAGGCCTAGTATCAGAGAAAGGCACAATTTATGAGGTTCCGGTTACCTCTCCCGGCTTCCTGAACAACATATTCTTGGTACCCAAGAAAGGTGGTGGTATGAGACAATCTTCGACCCCTCAATGCCTTTGTCGCGTACCATTACTTCAAGATGGAAGGGATACACTGCCTTCGGGACCTCCTGAGACTGGGAGATTGGATGGTCAAACTCGATCTCCAGGAGTCATACCTCACGATTCCGATTGCCAAAGATTGTCAACACCTCCTTCAGTTCCAATGGGAAAAGACTATGTGGCCCTTCCAATGCCTCCCGTTCGGCCTATCCTCGGCCATGTGGTGTCCGGTGGTCACCCTTCTATGCAGCAGAGGAGTCCGTATAATCATATACCTCGACGACATGCTGATCATGGCCCACGAATGCCTAACTACTGAGTCAACATCTCCCCTGTGCGCTGTCCCTCCAAAATCTAGGTTTCTTAATCAACTGGGACAAGTCAATCCTGAATCCTTCCCACACCATCGAAATTTTGGGATTCAACATAGATGCAATTCACAGGACGCTCAGTTTACCTACCACAAAAGTGAAACTCATCAAGAAGGAAATCCGGCGGACGTTGGCACAACCAGTCTTGACCTTGCGACAACTCGCAAGGATAATTGGCCTTTTCTCAGCCTCCATACATGCAATCTTTCCAGGGCCTCTCCACTACATGGCCCTACAACAACTCAAAGCCACGCACCTACACTTGGGTCAGTCTTACTCGGCAAAAGAAGAACTGGTGGATTCAACACATGGAAGCATGGAAATCTTTGGAACCGCCCCAAATTTCATCATCTGACGCGAGCAGGCTCGGCTGGGGTGCACGTTGTGATCCCACCTCTACAGGTGGAAAATGGTCCTCACAGGAAAAGGATCTTCACATCAATGGTCTGGAACTCCTGGCGGGGTTGTTTGCCTTTCGGAGCCTCCTCGGGGGCACAACCAATTGTTTCATCCTACTTCGCATGGACAATATCTTGGCCATCCGTTACATCAACCATCTGGGTGGCACGAGATCCACGATACTAACGAACCTAGCGAAAGATGTTTGGCACTTCTGCCTGGATTGCAACATATCTGTACAAGCGGAATACCTTCCGGGGTTATCCAACATCGTAGCAGATTGGAATTCCAAGCATCTACAAGACAACAGCGCCCGGCACAATATTCCTGGGGCCCAATGCATATCGACCTCTTCGCCTCCCGGTTGAATTCTCAACTCTCGTCATTCTGCAGCTGGAGACCGGACCCAGACGCCCTGGCGGTGGATGCCTTCCTCCAACCTTGGCCGAACAAATGACACTATGCATTTCCTCCCTTCTCTCTAATGGCTCAGACTCTACTACATCTAAACCGCTCCCAAGCATCACTGGTCCTGATAGCGCCGTTCTGGATGGCACAACATTGGAAATATCTAGCGACTTCCCCAGACTATTGCCTGGTTCCATGGACCTACTATCGCATTCCGATGGAAACTCTCACCCCCTTCTGGTTCAGGGGAACCTCTCCGGGACCTTGGGTCATGCTGAACGTTTCACAAGCAACTCTTGACTTATTGGCAGGAGCTTGGGCTCCAGGAACCCGAAAGTCCTATACTGATGCCTGGAACACATGGAGTGGTTAGTGCATGGAACAACACGTGGATCTCAAATGTGTTTCTGGCGATCTCAGGTGGTCATAGCGGAATGGATGGCTTCCCACCTGGGAAACATCTGTTGGTTTGTCGCTTTCTGCAAGGCATTAGATTTGCACGTCCACCCCAACCCCGATACAAGGCTCTATGGGACATCAAACTAGTTCTTCATCTGTTGGAGGATTGGCCTACGAATTCGGACCTCACGCTCAAACAAGTGTCTGCAAAATTGGCTATGCTCTTGTGTTTAATTTCCTGTAAAAGGGTGTCGGATGTCCGAGCTCTGGATATCGATGCAAGTTCCTTCACCCCAAACGGTGTTTTGTTTAATATCACCAGACGTACGAAATCGAAGATCACTTCAGTCTTCTACCCCTGTTTTCCTCACAATGCTAATCTCTGCCCGGTGGTATGCCTCCAGGAGTATGAACTACGGACTCAGTCATTCAGGAACCCAACACACCAGGACTTGTTCCTAACTCTGAAGCAACCTCATAACCCAGTAACCACGGTGACTTTGGCATGCTGGGTGAAATGGATAATGTTGTCTCCTAACATTGACACATCAGTTTATGGAGCTCATTCTACTAGAGACATTATAGCTTCTAAAGTATTCACATTGGGTGGTAAACTTGAGGACCTTCTCTGCACAGCTACTGTTTTCGATCAGCAGAACACATCTCTTCTATGGTTAACTCACAGCTTTAAACTAGCCTAATATGAGCCTCCGTGTCCTTTAATAAAATTACCAGATTTTACTAATTACATAACGTAAAGTCATGATTTTATTAAGGACACGGAGGCGAGTATTCGCCCACCACCCACAGAAGACCGGAAAGTCTTACGTTTTGTCTTCCCACCCAATTTTCGACATCATGTATGGTTTTGACTTGACTTTAGTTTGGATTACCGAATACTTAGAATAACTTTGTCTTTTGCTGGACTCACGGTGACATGTTCAGTTTTATAGGTTTTAACTGTCACAGATACAAATGTATGACATCAGTATTTGAGCGTATTTTATCACCTGTTTTTCTGTCTCCTACAGCTTGAACCTTTACATTGGGTCAATTGGGACCGGTTTTCTTTCCATGGATGCAATAAAAATGCTCCCTAGGACCCACTACCATCGGATTATGTCTACGCATATTTCGGATGTTGGATGTCGAGTCAGTTGTTTTATGTCTGTTTGTTTATCGTTGACTTTTCAGCTTCGGCATCATCAAGAAAGAGGGAGTGGCTTAGGTCACATGGAAGTATATGGAATGAGGACTGCTCCCATAGGTTGAATATGTTATTTGGTTAACCCTTCACGGTTATTTGTTTTGTTTCTATTAAGATCTTAATATTCTTTCTTTGCTGCTGAGGAATAAAGAAAGAGATCAAGCATAATACTCGCCTCCATGTCCTTAATAAAATCATGACTTTACGTCATGTAATTAGTAAAATCTGGTAATTTTTGTGAATATATTCCAAAAATTATGCTAAAATAGTCAAGCTGTCACTATGGCTAAGTTTAGATTTTTCAAATCTGCTATTTTGGTCTAAATTACGCAATTAAGATTTTCAGTTCCTAAAATTAGAAATTTTTGTAAATAACCCTTTGACAAATGTAAAACTCTTGTTACATTTATGCACATGTGTGTAAGTTCCAAATGTGTATTATTTAATGTTCCCTATACGGATGCACTGATTCAGTGCATCCCTATAAGAAGTTAAATTGGCGCAGTGGCGGGGCCGGGCTGGGCCCCAGAGCCGCATGGAAGCAGATCACAATGGATCCGAGACCCAAAAACTGGCACTAAAAACGCATATGCACGGCCTTGAGGCCAGATATTTATGCACATTAATACAGAGAATCACCCCAGCTCAGTTCCGATACCAAGCATGATGCCATCAAAGCGCCGGGAGCAACGACCTCGATACACCCGGCCTACCTGCCTCCACAAGCCAAGACACCGCGGCAAATAAGCAAGATCTGCATACCTAGAAAGGAACACGTGCCAGAGATACCTTTGAGGAGGGCAGTGCTGGCCCGCTTCCCCCCCTCCGGCCACGTGTGGAATACACACACCGAGACGGGAGCCTCCGACCTTGGCCCATGCCAATCCCCCAAACTGGCAAAAGCTGCCTAAGTGAGACATGCCAGAAGAGTGGTGGCCGGGGCTTTGGACGGATCGCCCAGGCGGCCCATGAGCCGACAACATGGCAGCTCAACCTAATGAGGTGGGCATCCGGAGGAACTTGTCCCCACCGCTGCCAGCCTGACTGGGCTGGGTACTGCGCGCCTCCGGCAGACCGATGGCTGAGAGGCTGTACATCCACTGTCCCGTAGAAGCAGCTGGCGCTGAGTGAGACAGGCAGAGCGACCCATGTACTTACCGGGGTACCGAAGGTTCGGGGGAGGTGCAGGGGACACTGGGTGAGTGGACTCTTGGGGGGGCGCTGGAGCACATGTAGTCCCCAAGTGCCCACCGGGCCATGGTGCTTACGGGGGGCGCCTGGGCCGAGCTGGGGCCTGGTGCCCTGAGGGACCATGTGGCACTGACTGCTCCCTGACATGTGCGGGTGACTCGGACACTCCACACGCTTTATGGGCCTACAAGGGTCATTCCCAGCAGTAATCTCATGCAGCCGTCCAAACCACACATAAGCAGAAACTAGAGGGGCCAAATCGTTCCCAAGGAGGACATCAGCGGGCAAGTCTTTCATAACCCCCACATCAACATGTCTAGCGGAACACGGCGCCTTCTGCTACTCTCACCGCCACAGTGTCTCCAGTATGTTGGTGTTCTGAGACCAAGTTCTTTTGGAGCAGAGTCATAGTAGCCCCGGTATCTCGCAATCCGCTGACTACTCTGCCATTCAGCTTGACAGTCTGTCGGTGTTGCTGACAGTTATCCTTATGGGCGGCTTGGACAGGGTCTGCCTCATGTAAGATGCCCCAAAATGAGAGTAATCCCGGGCGTTGAACCAGGATGGCTGGGTATAATTGTTAGCTGGCGGTAGTGTTGGAGTGCGGTATGCCGGGGGTTGGTAAACGGTAGGGGTTGGAGGTGCTGCTGGTCTGTACTCCACTCTGGCAGGGACTTTAGTTACTGCATTGTCCAATTTACGAGCATCCGTATACTCATCTGCCAGGCGGGCAGCTTCTGGCAGAGTGGAGGGTTTTCAGTCTCGGATCCACTCTGACTCCTGTAGGTAATTTATCAAAGCAGTGCTCCAGCAGAAACACCTGCAGCACCTCTTCTCCGGTTACGGCTTGGCACCCCACCATCCAGTGGGCTGCTGTGCGGTGTACCCAGCATGCCCACTCCACGTAGGAGTCGCCAAATTGCTTGCTTGTTTCCCGGAACCGCCGCCGGTATGCCTCTGGGGTCACTGCGTACCTGGCCAAAAGGGCATCTTTCACTGCCCGGTAACTGGTGATCTCTTCTTCTGGGATGGCCCGAAAAGCTTTGCTGGCCCGGCCGGATAACTTCCCAGAGAGGATAGTGACCCATTCGTCTACGGGGACCTGGTGTAGGGCACACTGTCTCTCGAAATCAGCCAGGAACCCGTCAATTTCTCCCTCTGTCTCAACAAAGTTTTTAAATGCAGCAAAGGGTAGCTTCTTTCTTCCAATATTATTATTGGGTACCTCTGCTGCTGCAGCTCCTCTTTCCTGGAGCGGTTGATGTGCCATCACTGCTGCTTGCACCCGTTCCACAATGTCCGCTGTAGGGTTGGGGCCAAAGTGTGCCAGCCTTATCTGGACTGCCCGGTTGAATTGTATTTCCTCGGGTGTCAGATCCAGGATGCTGGGCACATTAGCTCTCTCCATTCCTTGCGCTGCATCCATTTCAAGTAGCAAGGCAATAATCTCCCATTTTTTTAAGATTACTTGCTGACCGTCCTTGGCATTCTAGCATGTCCTTAAGGGTAGCACGCCTTAATTCCTCATACTGCATTTCCTCCACCAAACTGGGTTGTGTAGCTGACCTTCTGGGCGGTGGGACTCATCTCACCGCTGCCACCAATTGTTAAGACACCCCTGGCACATAGGAGTGAAACCGCCGTTTAGTTAAGCTTCCCCTTCCTCAGTAATGCAGGCTCAATTTGTGTATATACCTCAACCGCACGAACTGAAGCCAGGGAAATGCGCCAATCTCCAAACTCCCGATCAATAAATCCACGAATCGCGGCTAACAGCCGAACAAATATATTCTCCAAGCGGCTTACGTTTCCAGCAATCAGTTGCTAACCGTGTGTAGTAAATCCCCCCAATAACGAGACCAAGCTCCGCATTGAGGGTAAAACAAGAACTGGCTTTACTGTGGGTTACCCGCCTGTATTTATGCAGGTCTCACGGATGCCCACACAAACACATACTGACATATACTGGTGGACACTCCCCTAGGGGACCAATTGGGAGACTGTATTTACAGACAGACATGT
Source organism: Pelobates cultripes (assembly GCA_933207985.1). Classification (NCBI taxonomy): domain Eukaryota; kingdom Metazoa; phylum Chordata; class Amphibia; order Anura; family Pelobatidae; genus Pelobates; species Pelobates cultripes. The sequence continues at coordinate 70,175,263 of OW240916.1, read as the reverse complement.
AGGACTTTAGGACATACAGGCACAGAATATTCCCACAATTCATCCTGGTTTCCTCCCCTCTGCCCTGGAGATAATTGAGAAGTAATTAAATTATCTCCCAGGACAGAGGCAAATCACCATTTTAAATGAAACATAAAAATGAGTAATTATACAAATACCGAATATATTGCATTCGTGTAACATATCCCCAGATAGCCTGGATCTGAGTGCATATTCCTACAGAATAGTGCTCAGATCCCATACGCACAGTTCAATCGCCATGGAGTCTTTTACAGGTCTTTCAGTATGCGATTGACTCCATGGGATGGCTATCTGGGTATAATCCAAACTCCCGAACATACCGGTGTTCACATGCCTTGACGAATGAGAAGGGTGGTCGTGGTCTCAGCGGTGTTCAGTAGAAAAAGTGTCCGTTCTTAGTTCCATAGAATCTGCGCCGAACACCGCTGGTCTTTCGCGTGTTTTTAAAATGGCCGCCGCCTCGTGGTAGGCATACGAACGACGACCACGCTGCATTCGGTTATAATTAAGAGGTGTCTGCGGTTAACCACAACGTTCTAATTGAGGCCAAGAGGTTAACCAGCAGCACACTTCTCTTCTGGGTGACCGTCCATTCGATAGTTTCATTCGGCTATAAGTCCAAAAAGACGAATAGGGGCATAGGACAGGCAATTCCGCGAAAGGAGGCAAACTAGACGAATCAGCCACACTAGTCTTACAGATGGATCTTATATATATATATATATATATATATATATATATATATATATACATAATACTCCCACAAATCACATAGATAAAGCAAAACTATATAGAAATCTTTTTTTAAATTTAAAAAAAACAGATATAAACAGACACATGGATTTTTAATTAATGGATACTCACTGGCACACACACTGGCGTGCAGTCACAGATGGCCACACAAACACATACTGACATATACTCATCAACAGACACTGGCACACAAACAAACTAATGCTGCATCCCATACAAACACTGGTACACAATCACTAATGCATGTCTGTCAGTGAATGAGTGTATGTCAGTGGGTTTCTGTGTGTCAGTGTGTGTGTCAGTGAGTTTCAGTGTGTGTGTGTGACATGAAGGGGCGGCAAAATGGATCATTGCCTAGGGCAGCAGAAATCCTTGGACCGGCCCTGATGCTATGCCAGCTGGGGATCTAACATTTGTACATCCTTGCATGGTTATATTTCTGAGCAATGTTTGTGCATTTGAATGTAAGCATGTTTTTGTATAGAGTATGTGTGTGCATTTACTCTATACAGAAAGAGGGGTTATTTGTATGTACTGTTACCATTGGAATGCAGTGGTGTACTTGTGTGTAGTGTTTGCATTTGAATGCAGGGGTGTCTGTGTTTGTATGTAGTATTGGCTTTTAAATGCAGGTGTCCTTTTGTGTGCAGAGTTAGTGTTTTATGTAATGTTTGCATTTGCATGCATGGGTGTGTTTGGATGTAGGATGTGTACATTTGTGTGTAGTATTGTGGTTTGTGTGAAGGGATGTGTTTGTATATCATTTTGGAGTTTGAAGTCAGGAGTGTGTAATGTTTGTCTGCAGGGGTTTGTTTGCATGTTGTAGTTGATTGCTCAGATGTATGCACATACATTGTTACACAAATGTACATACACATTAACAAACAGATACACACAGTCAACAAACTAACACATACACACAACTTAATACATGCACACAGATACATACACTGACACATACACACTGGCATATACAAAGACACACAGATATTCACACTGGCACTTACACACTCCCTCATAATCACACAGTGACACATACACACAGAGATACATACAGGCACATAAACAGACACTAAGATACACACACACACACACGCACAGATACACATATTGATAGACATACACACAAACACACACATTCAGATACAGTGACACACAGATACACACCAACACACGCACAGATACAACTATTGGCACATCCACACACACATATACACACACTGACATACATGCATATCCAGTGGTAATCTAGAAAGGGCCCTGGTTTTTCCATATTTGTCATAGAACTCCCACGATGCTATGCCAGCTGGAGATCTGGAGATCTGCTATGCCAGCTGCAGATTATTTCCCAATCTTTTGTAGGGTTGTATTTATTAGCAGTGCTTGTGTGTTTGAATGTAAGCATGCTTTTGTGTAGAGTATGTCTGTGCAAAGGTTGTATTGTATGTACTGTTGCCATTGGAATGCAGTGGTATACTTGTGTAGTGTTTGCGTTTGAATGCAAGGGGGTGTTTGTAAGTAGTTCTGGCTTTTAAATGCACGTATGCTTTGTGTATAGTGTTAATATTTGCATTTTAATAAAGGGGTGTGTTTGTATGTCATGTTTGCATTTGAGTGCTTTGGGATATAGTGTTGCTTTTAAATGTAGATGTACAATTGTGTGTATTGGTGTTTGAGTGAAAGGGTTTGTTTGCATATATTTTGCATATAAGTCAGTGGTTTGTTTGTATGTAATGTTTGTGCTTGATTGCAGGGGTGTGTTTGCAATTTTGCATGCTGAGTTGGTGTTTGCTGGGAGGGCCCTCCACCTCTCTGTTCCTGTACGCCCAGTTGTCTAGTTACAATTACATGTCTGTTAGTCCACCCATTGTACAGCGCTACGAAATCTGATGGCGCTATATAAATAATAAAATAATAATAATAATGTGTGCACAAACACTACCACATACATAAATACTGATTTGAACTCACACATAAACACACACATATGTAATAATTTTTATATTTACAGCCACCCTCCTGTTAGCTTACTTTTTGTCTGTAGGAGGGTGGCTTGCTTGAGGTGCTGCTGGCTGAGGCTCACTCCTTTCTCTCTTCTGCTCCCTCTGCTTCCTCACCCTCCCTCGCAGCCGCTCTGCTTATAGCTGGAGGTAGTGACACTGTCATTCCTCTCAGCCAGCCCATACTACAGGGGCCCTGTAAGAGTCTGACCGGGTCCCTGTAAAGCAATAACCAAAGCGCTAGTCTGTCCGGAGGGCCCATAACCAGGCAGCAACTCCTGATGCAGCCGCCACGGCACACTATGTTACTGTTAATTTGCAGCCATTCTCCTGTTTGGCATACCTTTTGTCTGCAGGAGGGAGAGTTGCTTGGGGTGCTTCTGGCTAAGGCTGTCATGTGGGAAGTCTGCATCAGCTTCCTCCCAGCCAGTCGATACTACAGGGGCCTGGTCGCACTCTTGAAATACTGCGTCACCCAATTGGACCCCTGTTTATCGATACCCATGGGGTGGCTTATGCATTTAGTGCATTACCTTAAAGGACCACTATAGTGCCCTGAGGGTGCCCCCACCCTCAGGGTCCCCCTCCTGCCGGGCTGGATGGCGAGGGAAGGTGTTAAACTTACCTTTTTTCCAGCGCCGGGCGGGGAGCTCTCCTCCTCCTCTCCGCCTCCGATCATCCTCTTCGGCTGAATGCGCATGCGCGGCAGGAGCTGCGCGCGCATTCAGCCGGTCTCATAGGAAAGCATTTACAATGCTTTGCTATGGACGCTGGCGTCTTCTCACTGATTATCACAGTGAGAAGCACGCAAACGCCTCTAGCGGCTGTCAATGAGACAGCCACTAGAGGCTTTGGAGGCTGGATTAACCCATTTATAAACAGCAGTTTCTCTGAAACTGCTATGTTTATAAAAAAAAAAAGGGTTAATCCTAGAGCAGTGATGGCGAACCTATGGCACGCGTGCCACAGGTGGCACGCCGAGCCCCCTCTGTGGGCACGCAGCCATAGGTCGCCGGAGGGAGGGTGCTCTCTGCCGGCGCATCCATAAGGTGGCACAAGTGGCCGCCTTAGGGCGTACCGGCGGGCGCAAAGCCGGAGTGACCGGCAGAAGGTGAGCGCAGAGCGCTCACCCTCCTGCCAGGCACTCTGTGTAGCATGGCCGAGCGCACCGCGGTACAGGAACTTATGTTTCCTGTACCCGGGCGGACGGAAATTAAGTGCTCACAGAGAGAGCACTTCCTGTCCGCCGGGTAAAGGAAACTGAGCTCCGCGGTGCGCTCGGCCACGCTACAAGGTAGGAGATCAAGGAGGGGGGGAATGAAACTGAGGGAGAGATATGGGGGGGGGACTGAGTGGGAGAGAGATTGGGGGGAACTGAGTGGGAGAGAGATGGGGGAACTGGAGTGGGAGAGAGATGTGGGGAACTGAGTGGGAGAGAGATGTGGGGGGAACTGAGTGGGAGAGAGATGTGGGGAACTGAGTGGGAGAGAGATGTGGGGGGGGGAACTGAGGGAGGTATGGGGAGAGAAAACTGCGTGTGGGACAGGGGGAGAGGGGGGACGACATACACACAGCACCCCTGCCCTACACATATCACCCTACCCACACATCACCCCACCCACACACAAACACATCACCCCCCACACACAAACACAAACACTGTACCCCTCAATGCAGTGTGTGTACACTCAGCAGTCTGTGTGTGTACACTCAGCAGTCTGTGTGTGTACACTCAGCTGTGTGTGTGTACACTCAGCAGTCTGTGTGTGTGTACACTCAGCAGTCTGTGTGTGTGTACACTCAGCAGTCTGTGTGTGTGTACACTCAGCAGTCTGTGTGTGTGTACACTCAGCAGTCTGTGTGTGTGTACACTCAGCAGTCTGTGTGTGTGTACACTCAGCAGTCTGTGTGTGTGTACACTCAGCAGTGTGTGTGTGTACACTCAGCAGTGTGTGTGTGTACACTCAGCAGTCTGTGTGTGTGTACACTCAGCTGTGTGTGTGTGTACACTCAGCTGTGTGTGTGTGTACACTCAGCTGTGTGTGTGTGTGTACACTCAGCTGTGTGTGTGTGTGTACACTCAGCAGTCTGTGTGTGTGTGTGTACACTCAGCGTGTGTACACTCAGCAGTCTGTGTGTGTGTACACTCAGCAGTCTGTGTGTGTGTGTCAGCAGTCTGTGTGTGTGTGTACACTCAGCAGTCTGTGTGTGTGTGTACACTCAGCAGTCTGTGTGTGTGTGTACACCAGCAGTCTGTGTGTGTGTGTGTGTGTGTGTGTACACTCAGCAGTCTGTGTGTGTGTGTGTACACTCAGCAGTCTGTGTGTGTGTATTTAGCAGTCTGTGTGTATTTAGCAGTCTGTGTGTGTGTGTGTGTGTGTGTGTGTATTTAGCAGACTGTGTATTCAGCAATTGGCATGTATAACGGTTTGGGCACTCGGGCTCAAAAAGGTTCGCCATCACTGTCCTAGAGGGACCTGGCACCCAGACCACCTCATTAAGCTGAAGTGGTCTGGGTGCCTAGAGTGGTCCTTTAAATGCATGGGCCACATGACGGGAACTTCCAGTGTGCGGTCCCAGCAGTAGTTCTGCCTCTGTGTAATCCAACAGACCTTTTTGCAGGCAGTAGGCCCATGGGACAGCTGCTTTGGGCAGTAACTGGGCCAGGTGCAGTTGCCATGTTTGCCCCTCTTAAAGATGGCCCTGAATAAAGGTATTGTTTTTAAAAGCCCAGGACATGCTTGAAATGAGAGGTTTCAATGTATCCTTCCTGGTAAACTCTTTATTAAATATATTACTTCAATTTTGCACTGTTCAGGCTTTATGGCTGAATTATGTATGCAGCCCTACTACGTTACCTGAAGTATCTCGTTTACAGATAAAATACAAGACAGTTTTGATCACTGAAAAAAAACAAAACAAAACAAAAAAACACACACACACACACACACACACACACACACACACACACACACACACACACACACACACACACACACACACACACACACACACACACACACACACACACACACACACACACACACACACACACACACACACACACACACACACACACACACACACACACACACACACACACACACACACACACACACACACACACACGTACGTTTGAAAAGCCCATGTTTTATAAAGTTGATTTAAAAAAAAAAAAAAAGTGCGGTTTGGGAACGAGGTTTGACCCGCATGACGTAATTGCTTTACCACGCCCCCTGCCTTTAGTCACCTGCCCGTTGACGAGTTCGGGGTCATTTCGCTGGTGTAGGTCGCTGAGAGTACTTTTCTGTTCTGCTGATATCGCAAGCCGACCAGGCCGCAGGATGAGGTCGATCGGGCTTATCGCACTGCCCGCTGTGTTGCTCTTACTGTGCGGTAGAGGATCGGAGGGATCAGGTAATGCCGGGGGAAGCAGTGATAGCGGCTCCGCGTAGGGCCCCGGGTTCACATAATGATTCCTGGATCACGGATTAGTGATTTTATTATGTATTGTATTTATTATAAAGTTGTGATAGGCCTTGTGTTTGTTATTATAATGTAGTAAGCCTCGCAGTGCCGGCATTGCAGTCACCTATACCGGCAGTACGGTCCTGTTTATTGTATTGGGTTCTCCATGGTGAGGATCAAGGGATCAGGGTGTACTTTGGCGATAATGTAGTTTGCAGCAACCGTGTTATTTATTTTTTATTTTTTTTATCCTCTTTAAACTTGATCGCACTTCTTAGGTTATTATGGGACACATTTTACGTATTCATATTGTTTTATAGTCGTGAATTTACTTATATAATGTGTATGTAACAGGGAATTAATTTTGAGACTGTTTATTAATCGATATGTGTGTGTAATCGATTTTCTGGTATTTATGGTGAGAGTTGGTTGATCTTCGAATGTTTGTGGGTTGTGGGGTTTTTTTTGTTTTTTTTTTTGTGTTTTGAAATATATTGGGGGTTTGCTTGCTAATCTGTGAATGGACTAGATAATGGCTAGCTTTCTATATACTTTTCTTTTATATATTTAGAAAGTATGATACACATAGGCACTTAATTATTTTTCTCCTAAACCTGTTTCTGACTTCGGTGTTTTTTGTGATTCGCATTAGTTGTATGGAAAAGTGCTATTTTATGAAGCTAATATGTTGTAATATGTATGATGATTTTTCAATTTCATCAATAACTGTCACAAAAACTGAGGCTAAAAAAAAGCATGTTGAAGCAAATCCTGTAATTTTTATTCCCTCTTTAATGGGGCTTACATTTTTTCCTTTTTTTTTTTTTTTTTTTTCTTTCTGGCAAGTCAAACGTTTACCTCCTAATTAAAAGGAACACTGACTTCACCTGTTTAGGTCTGATCTCTCCAAGGAAACCTCATTCCTATAAACTTTACTTCCAAGATGAATCTAGAGCATGGGTCCTCAAGCCCAGATGTTGCTGAACTACAACTCCCATGATTCTCTGGCTATCTGTGTAATTTAAAGAATCATGGGAGTTGTAGTTCAGCAACATCTGGGGGCTGGAGTTTGAGGACTGGTCTGAGCAGGGGTTCAACGTTCTCAGGACTCCTACCAGTCCAGGGGATTACCTGGTTGTGTCTAAGGTGTTTAGAAAGAAAAAAACACCTTAGAGTCAAATGTGTTTTTCCCCCCCCTTTTTCTAAACACCTTGGACACACCCAGGTAATCCCCAAATCCTGGACTGGCAGGGGGTCCCGAGGACTGGGTTGAGAACCCCTGGTCTAGAGATATATATTCATTATTTTTTAGTTTATTTTAATGCAAAGAGCTTTGTTCAGGACTAAAATGTTCTATTTTATTTGAAAACGTCTCTTGTTTTACAGGTATGTAAAAACATGTTGAGCAATAGTTGTCCCTTAGGATTGTTAAATTGTATGTAGCTCACTGAATTTTGGACTGCATCTCCCTTAGCTCCTGTGACTAGAATGGAATTATGAGAGATAAACTTTCTCAGCAAGTATAGGACTAAATCACTTGCCCTGTCAACTTTTTGGAGGGCGACAGTAATGTTGGCCTATACTCTTGTTAGATATCTGCTAAATGTTTCCTTTGTGGGGGTGAAGTTCGGAAACTGGAGTTATTAGTAAACTGTGCTGTCTGCTGATAATCCGCTTTACTTGTCTGTGAAGTGGTGGCCACATGATGATTTATGCCCTACTTCTTTCACAATACAGTTGGCATAGTTTCATTTAACCTACTTTTGCCAAACGTGTAATTGTTCTCATTCTGGGTTTACTAAATTACTGTTTTGAGTCCACTGATTGGAGCAGGAATATGGATGTCTAATATCTCGTTTTGCCCTTCTGCACAACCCTAGGGAAAAAACAGCCATCTTGTAACTTTACTCATGTAATGAAGTAGAACATGTACATATTTTTCCGTAATGGGATATCTGCTGAAGTCATTCTGACTTGCGTTTTCTGAATGAGAATATACTGTCCTTTTGACACTCAAATAGCACAGTAGCTTGTTGTGAAAACAGTAATTTCTAAGCGGTTCTGCCAAATGTATTATTGGTTTAATGTGACTGTAACTTTTCAATAAATCCATTCTGTCCTTTTTATTTTTTAATTCAGCGTATTCATCTCCCTATATCAGTGTGCATGCGCACTTGGGCAGTTATGGTACAGTACAAATGTTTGTGTGTGGTAGAAATTTCTATAACTCATTAGAGTACTTATGGTATTGGCATTGAGGATTGAATCTCTGAAAGTCATAACTTTTGTGAGTTAAATGCGTTAATGCACACCATTCTCCAGGTTTTGATTTAATCACTTTGGCTTTCTATTTGTTGGGGGTTTTTTTTTCCGTTTTTTTAACATTCATTTTTTTTAGTTGTACATAAGAAAAGGTACTGATAATCTTGAGCAGTGTGATCTTTACATAAAGGAACACTATAGTGTCAGTAATCGAAACATGTATTCCTGACGCTATAGTGTTAAAACCACCCTATAGCCCATCTGGCCCCTTAAATATAGTACAATCTTACTTTTAGTCAAGTCTGCAGCTGCTGGCTCTGTCTGATCTGCCTGCTTGATAGCATCAGAAGTGATTCTCTCAGCCAATCACAATTCTTTCTCATAAAGCATTGGATTGGCTGAGACTGTCAAGGAGGCAGATCAGGGGCAGAGCCATCACATGTCAAACAGAGCTCTGGCCAGTCAGAATCTCCTCATAGAGATGCCTTGAGTCAATGCAACTCTGAGGAAAGTTCAGTGTCTACATGCAGAGGGTGGAGACACTAAATGGCAGTGTTGCACATTGAGAAGAACTGCCCCAGGAAGCTCCTCTAGTAGTCATCTGAGGAGTGACCACTGGAGTTATCTCTAGGCTGTAATGTAAACACTGCATTTTCTCTGGGGGTGGGGGAGTGTTTACTGCAAAAAGCTTGAAGGGAATGATTCTTCTACTCACCACAACATATACAATAAGCTGTGGTTGTTCCAGATGACTATAGTGTCCCTTTAAGCTGTCTATTGACGGATTTTGCTCCATTTTTGTTGCTAACCTAAAGGAAAACTAAAGTACTAGCAAAACAAAGTTGTTTTCTACCACTATAGTGAAATAAAATAAAAACTTTTGTCTTACCTGATTCCAGCAACAATGTCTCTCGGTGCTGGTTCACGCTCTTCCTCCGCCGACATCAGCCAGCAAGAGGGTTTTAATGCATTAGGACTTCACCCATAGGACAGCATTGTATAATGCTGTGCTATGGGGTTTTGGGTGACACTGGATGCCCCGTGTGGACGCCAATTGTCAGTTAGGCGACATGAATTGGCAGACAGCCACTAGAGGTGGAGTTAACCCAGTGATGTAATTATTGCAGTTTATCAAAATCTGTAATTACAATTGCAGGGTTGAGGAGCCTTAGACACTGCACCCAGACCACTTCAATAAGCTAAAGTGGTCTAAATGCCTACAGTGTCCCTTAATTTACATTAAGTCACTGAAAAAAAATCCCACACAAGGGCAAACTGCAGAGTTCATAGACAAAGGGAAAACGAAAAATGGACACACCCAGGTATTGGAATCCGATGGAAGGAAAAAAGATAATGCATACAGATAAAGAAAACAGTGAAGTGTAATTATTAAGGTAGATAAGTAAAGGGAAAAATATTTAATGGTAAACGCGTGGTGGTTTTTTTTTTTTTTTTTTTTTTATTCAAAGCTAAATTTGTTTTGGTACAAGAATAGGTCCTGCCAGTTTAACCACTTATGGACACGTGACATGTCATGATTCCCTTTTATTCCAGAAGTTTGGTCCTTAAGGGGTTAAAGTCTAACAGACTTTGAAAGTTTTCCTTTTGATGTCTTTTCTGGCCTTTAGTTGCTCAGTGATTCCATACTGTGTAGTTTTTTTAAACTGTAGGAATGCATACGTGTAGAATTCAAAGCTGCATGGTTTTTCGCTAGAGCCCCAGACCGTGCTGGCCTGATTTCCAGCCAACTGTTATGTTTTTGAATCGTGAGGTTGTATTTTATAAATATTGTGCCACACGTCATTGCAGAGTAGTTCAAGTGACCTTGTGACTACGTGTGAATTGTATAAGCAATAAAACAAGTTGACTCAAGCACTAGAAAAATATATAATTACCCTGAATATAAAATTAATCTTGGGTCTCTGTTGTTGCTGCTGGCTAACAAATTCAGACAATACAGTAAGATCTCTATATACACTATGTGGTCATTGTATAGCTGTTTCATTTAAGGGGTTAACAGAAAGAGGTCCAAAAGAAAGATTCTCGCCCCACATTATGCCCTGCAATATTTTCTAAGTTGTAGTTTTGCATTATCTTGGATCTTTAGTTTTGAACACCTACAGCTTATTTGCAAGTGAGTATTCTCTCAGCCAATCACAATGTTTTCTCATAAGAGAGCATTGGATTGGCTGAGACTGTCAAGGCGGCAGATCAGAGGCAGAACCAGCACAAGTCAATGCATCTTTATGAGGAAAGTTCAGTGTCTCCATGCAGAGGATGGAGACACTGCCGCAATGCCCCAGGAAGCCCCTCTAGCAACCATATGAGGACTGCCTAATGGAGGTATCCCTATGCAGTAATGTAAATATTGTATATTCTCTGAAAATAGTTTACTGCCAAAAGCCTGAAGGGAATGATTATACTCACCTGAACAAATACTATAAGCTGGTGACTATAGTGTCCCTTTTAAGTTTAGAATGGTTGAAGTGGGAAAAAATCACTAAGCAAGCTGTGCTTTCATTTTTGATACTGTGGCCTTAAAATGTAATTCACTTTAAATGATCACTTAGTAAATTACCCTGGCAGTTAAAAAATCTGCTGCGTTATCTGCTAAATTCAATGTTTTTTTTTTTTGTTTTTTTTAACTTCATATTTTATAATTTTGTTTGGTTTTATTAGTAAACTATTGATATGATGAAAATAATGGTATCTTTAGAAAGACTATTTTAATGGCGAGGAAAAAAAGTATATAATATGTGTGGGTACCGTAAATGAGTAAGAGGAACATTACAACTAAACACAAATAATGCAGAAATGTAAAAAGAGCCCTGGTCTGAAACGGTAAGAAAATTGAAAAGCAGTATGGTCACTAAGAGGTTAATAGGTGCAGTGTTTTGCCACACATGTACAAGCCTCATAATGCATCATTATAGGGAAGCATTGGATTGTGAGATGATCAAGACTACTCCAGCCATGCCAAGCTTCCTTTGGTCATGGCTGAGATCAAAGGCAAGTAAATAGTTTAACCTACCTTTTTTTACCCAATAATCTAACTAGGTATTAGTGTTTGTATCTGCAAAATTTTAGTGTTCCTTTTAACTGAAGATGTCTGTAAAAAGAACAATTATTGACAGTGTCCTTTATACACAGATACTGAACCTGTAATTGCTGGAAGACTGTACAATGCTACTATCCAACCACAGCAGTCAAACCCGTCCCATGGTATGCAAACCTCAAAGTCACCTTCACTTTGCACTAAGTAACTAATGCCCTCCCCATGTTAGTGTTCTATTTATGCCCTTCAGATTCTTTTGTACAAAAAAAAAATCTATGCAATGAACTATATCTAGACCAAGAGTCTGATTTCTAGAGAATAAAAAAGTTGCTTTAGGTGCCGTGCAGTACTGTAAGTCTAAAGCAGTGGTCCTGCAGCATTCCAGTACAACCTAAAACCATGTCATATCTTTTTGTCCAGCTGCTAGCATGTCTATAGTGCAGACTTGTTAGTCATGGGGCTACCAGTGAAGACAAACAAAAAGTGAAGTCATATTTGCCTGCTACAATCTTCTTGCATACACTAAAGAGAATGGTTGATCCAACCACCATGACCACTTCAGATTTTTGAACTCGCTGCACATTCAGAATTTTGTTCCAGGAGCTAGTTGCACCCCTGGAGCACGTAACTTAGGCAGCCCAGAACCTTGTTACAGGACAGGAACTGATAACATATTTATGAAGGGGATTGTAAGAAAATAACACAAAATATCACCCCGGTCTACAGAAGTCCTACTATGCAAATCTACCTAAATATGCAAATTATTGAGTCTTTTTATTTAGGCAGGGGAGATGGCAACCAAAAAAACCATTGTAGGAAAGTGAGTGGAATTTAGCCCTTTAAGAGAAAGCAAGAGACAGGTTTGTGAAATATAAGTGATCTTTTTCTAAATCTGCACATTGGCATTTGTCCTACCGTAGTTGAATGTGTGTAAAAGCAAAAAAAGTGTGCAGTTTGATATTTGTTTCACATGTCTCCATAAGTTTGTGATGTTGAAACCAGACCGCTCCTAAAATGCAGGTATAGATAAAAAAGTTTGTGTGGATCTAATGCACCATTGTTAAGAAGAATATATGCCCAGTACCAGTTATCAGAACCACATCAAAGCATTTGACATGTGCCTGATCCAAGCCACTTTTAAGAGGCTTTCACTTTTCTGGGAGACAGACTGTTAAATGAGTGTTTTTAGTCAAAAATTCTGTCATGGCAGAGTTATCTTGTGGAGTTTAGGAAATGGTCATGCTTTGTGACTGTAAGAGCTCATCAGAATATCACTGCAATAGCTAAAACCTAAAAATAATTTATTAGGACTGAGAATTAGAAGTGTTCCTTATTTTAGTCAAACTCTCACATCTTGCCTTTCTGTATTTAGAACACATTCCTGAAATTGGTCCTAAGTGGAGGTATAAAAACATAAATGTTTTCTAAGTCCCATTATAAGGTCAGCTTTTGACCTTCTTAGTAAACCTGACAAAGGTCAACAGCTGATTAGTGCTTTACTTTTTTTTTTTTTTTTTTTAAGCTGTTTCACCAACCAGTGTAGACGAAAGAGAAAGGTCAGTGGTTGTGATACTAAATACTGGCACTAAAATGAGCAATCTGACATTTTAAAGATCAGTTTGTCCATGAATATATGTGGCTTCCTTCTTTTTGAAGTCTGAATCCCTGTGATCTTGCAATTATTTTTATTTTATTTTTTATTTTATTTTTTTACTGCTTGTGGTCATATTTTTAATGGTACATAGCATTTTGAGCAAACCTATAGGTCTCATTGCATGGTATTATCAAAGTGAATCTTAACACTTGAATGTAAAATATTAAAGGTATAAAGAAACACCCATGAAGTACTGCAGTCCTGTTAAATTGACTTAAAATTGTAGACTCCTATATGGTTACCTTTGTTGGCATTCTGGCACCTCCCAGAACAGTGTATGCATTGGTTCATCTTAACAGGGTTTTAAATAGTATTTTTTTTTTTTACCTTTTTCAAGAAACTCTTTATTCCACTCCAGGGAGTATGTACTAATTAAGACTACTCCTTAGCTAACCTCCCCCCACTTACAACTTTAGTTTAATGAAGCAGTTTTGGTGTATAGAACATGCCCCTGCAGCCTCACTGCTCAATCCTCTGCCATTTAGGAGTTAAATCCCTTTGTTTATGAACCCTAGTCACACCTCCCTGCATGTGACTTGCACAGCCTTCCATAAACACTTCCTGTAAAGAGAGCCCTATTTAGGCTTTCTTTATTGCAAGTTCTGTTTAATTAAGATTTTCTTATCCCCTGCTGTGTTAATAGCTTGCTAGACCCTGCAAATGCCTCCTGTATGTGGTTAAAGTTCAATTTAGAGATTGAGATACAATTAGTTAAGGTAAATTACATCTGTTTGAAAGTGAACCAGTTTTTTTGTTTTTTTTTCATGCAGACTCTGTCAATCATAGCCAGGGGAGGTGTGGCTAGGGCTGCATAAACAAACAAAGTGATTTAACTCCTAAATGGCAGTGAATTGAGCAGTGAAATCGCAGGGGAATGATCTATACACTAAAACTGCTTTATTTAGCTAAAGTAATTTATGTGACTATAGTGTTCCTTTAAATGCAATAATAGACCTTTTTTATACCCGTTTTTTTATTTCTGCAAGGTATTCTATGTAGAGCAACATAAAAGCACTGTATGTTGTGTAAGCCTGTGGGGAAACAGAGGACCATATTGTTTCCTATAAAAAACAGTTTGCACAGGAATGCATCCTGTTCTATTACAGAAATAGAATATCCATGTGACACTTAAATCTCTGCATAGACCTGTACTTTTTCATTTCTGTTGGTAATGAGACTCTTACAACCGTAAAGGGTTACTCAAACGCTATATTTTGCCTGTGTATGTTTAAAAAAACAAACTGCAATAGAAGGCTGGAATCCAGTGCTGGTTCAATCCTCTATGGTCATGTCACCCTGCATTTTCTGACATCACGCCTTGTTCTCTTCATGTCCATAGTCCATTTAAAAGCTTCTCATAGAGCAGCATTTTTGGACCGCTGAACCCTATTTGTGAATGCTGTTTGCAATCACAAATGGCTGGATGAGCTGAGTGATGGATCATCTCAGGACTAAATCTCCCACCCTTCTTCCAGTCACTACGGGAGGAAGGGGTTTTCAGAGGGTGGTGGGTGGATAAGGACCTCGCTGGTTGGAAGCAGGATGGGCTTTTACTTGCAGGAATGCTCACATGGTACCTGTAAGTGAAGAATCTAATTGCGTCCATTGCCAGTGTGCTGATGACAGACTCCATCTTTGCACGGAATTGATATTATGCAGTCTGAAACGGAGTTCAGGGCTTTTTGTCATGCATACCAAGGGAGTAACTAGCCCATGGCACAAAATTAGTTTTCTCAATGTGCTGCGTTTTAAGCTGTAATGCTGCACATACGGATTGCAAGCACCATGACCACTACTAAAAGCAGAAGTGGGTGGAGTACCCTTTTAACGGGGATTGTGTTAATGTAGGAAAGTGAGCATTGCAGTCATATGTGCAGTTTTATGGTGGCATTGAAAACAGTGGTCATGATTTTTGTTTGCACGTGTTTTTGTGTCCCTTTTCTGTAGTAACATTATGAACTTCATTTGTCTGTTTAAAACCTAGGTAGCTAATGTCTGCTAAAACTAATTTTACCATTATTTGCTGATGAAATGGTTGGTTTCCACATTGGAGGCTGGCAATTTCTGAGGTGTCCTGCTGTCTTATCGACCTGCTAATATAATGGGACTAAAACTCTGCAACTAGGGCAGTCTTTGATGGGGTTTTTTTTTGGGGGGGGGGAGGGGGGGGTTAACCCAATCATGAAATAATTATTTGTGTGAAAGAAATAAAGAATTACTTTCTCTTAGGCTAGATGTGGCTATACTGAGATTATATACTAGTTTATGATTCTCCCATACATCTTAATGCAGGGGTTCTCAACCCAGTCCTCAAGGACCCCCTACCAGTACAGGATGTAGGGATTACCTGGGTGTGTCTAAGGTGTTTTTCTTTTTATAAACACCTTAGACACACATGGGTAATCCCTAAATCCTGGACTGGTAGGGGGTCCTTGAGGACTAGGTTGAGAACCTCTGCCTTAATATAGAATGTTCCTGGAAGGTGTGTGGTGTGTGTGTGTGTGTGTGTGTGTGTGTGTTTTTTTTTTTTAATTTTTTTTTTATTTATTTTTTTATTACATTATATTTATTATATATTATTTCTACAAATCAGTGGGTGGCCAACTTATTTGCTTTAATACCTTTTTGAGCCGCTGGTCGCGTCAACATTTTAAAAGGAGATCTAAAGCGATCTATAGTATTCAACTTGTTTTGTTACTTGAAGGATGTCAAAGTTCCTGATTTGTTGACTCGAATTCTAATCTGTTAATTATAGCATTTTTCTTTTTAGTTGCTCTGTCTAGTTTGCACATCAATGAGCCAGTGTAACCTTTTGTCTAATGATTACAGTCAAAGTATCGAAGTGCTGTATAGGCTTTTAATTTTTAATTTGTACACATTGCTTAAAATGCGCACTTAATTTTTCTCCATTGTTACATTTTCCAGTGACCCCATTCTTCCAGTAACTTAACTTGGTTTTTCACTCCCTGTCAAATGTTTTTTGTATGTTTATGCTGACTTAGATCAATTTAGCAAGTCTCATATCTTGCTCTTCTTCCCATCGAACCCTTCACCTATTCCCCCCCACAGCTGGGTTCATTAAATCTCCACTTTCTGAAGTGAATCTGACTGGGCGGTCAGTGGAGCTGCATTGTGAGGCAATTGGGTGCCCCATGCCAGAAATCCAATGGTGGTTTGAGCCAGATTATAGCAATGAGAGCTTTTCACAGCTATGGGACGGTGCACGTGGTGACAGAGTGCAAATGAACGCCACTTACGTCTTTCATGCTACTAGCACGCTCTACCTAATGAACCTTCGCCCAGAGGATTCAGGGACATACGAATGCCGTGCCAGCAACGATCCTGACAGAAACCATCTAACGAAGAGCCCTCGCATCAAGTGGATCCGATCCCAAGCCAATGTGATTGTCATAGACCGTGAGTGACAAATTAAATGCGTGGAGATCCAATCCCTCCTTTTCCAGTTAACCTCCTAGTGGTATTACTGAACCCCATGCTCTTGTGAACTCTCCTCATTGCTCTTGATTTGCCTCAAAATATCTCTGCTAGAACTTGTTCCTGAAGTACCACCATTCCCTTCAGTTTCCTTTTTCTCTTCCATATTACTGTGTAGACCAACCTTTCCCCACAATATTCCCATCTTATGACTTGAGACAGACTGGCTCTGTGTTCCTTGGTCTGTAAGTGTTGAAATATTCTAGTTTTTTTTTTTTGTGCAAAATTACCTTCTCTCCAGTGCGTGAAATCCTTACACCTCCGCTTTTCCTTCCTTGTTCCACATTTACATCCAAATCTACGGTTTTCTCCCTTGATACCATCCTGCTCCACTATCAGGGGTTCGTCAACTAAGCTCTCTTCCTCATCATTCCGGTAGGCTTCTTCTGTTGCCCTCAGTAATGGTTTTATAAGACCGCCAATCATTGCAAGCCTGCCCTTATATCTACCTCCATTTGTTTTGCTACCCTTGTTTCACAAACCACACTGATGTATTCTCTCCTGTGCTTCCCGTCTGTTCCAGCTGTGCTTGCACAGTGTTTGTTGTGATACTGATCAAACACATGTTGTCATAGATTGTTTAGCATAATGATTTAGGACTCTACAGGAGTTATACAGTACACTCAGATGCTATTTAACAGCTGTTCACTTTGCTTTACTTGATTCAAGGTTGTCACCTGGGAGTAAATATAAAACCGATTAGACTCTCCTCCCTTTCGGTAGCACAATCTGTAGGAATTTATGAAACTTGTAAGTTCTTCCAGAATCAAAGTATCGGTAACAGATGCCTTTATCTTATTTCTCAAATCTTTTTATTAAGTGGTTTTTAAGTTTGATTTTTATTTTATTTTGAGAATAACTTGCTCCCCAAGGGGGTAAAATCTGCTTTTCTAAATTACTTAAAAAGGTCTTCTCAAATTTTGCATCATGTCCTGCATAAGAAACATTTTATAATGGGCCTGACTAGTTGGTCGAATAGGTTTATAGTCTGAGAAATTAAGAAAGTGAGTTAGAGAGCTTTTTAAGTAGGAAGTATACAGGCATTCTCTATAGTCTGTAGATGTATTATTTATTTTTCTCTACTCTTTAATAAACTTTTTATACCAAAGTCCAGAACTTTTTTCCAAAAAGTTGCTGGGAAGAAAATCCAGGATTATTACAAAATAATGTGGAGAGATCTGGAAGGCAGTGTCAGGACATCAACTGCCAAATAGGGAAATGACGACAAAACAAAATTGGAAACTGGAAAAACCTCACTCCATTTAAAATGTGGTGGTAATCTGGCTTTAAAAGTAAACTCAATTATTTTATTTTATATATTTTTTTAAAATGTTATTTAAAAGTTCAAATCTGCTTTCACTGTAAGTAAACTGTAATTAATTACTATGCAAAGTTAAACCATACACCACACTAAATATTACATGAGTTTGACTAGTTAAGGTACAGTTAGAAGGGCCTTCTGGGATATAAATGGTTTTTGGCTTTGACATTATAGATGGTGATGGTTCACTGTAGGCACTTTGCTTGTTAACCTTTATGTGGAGCTCACCCGAGATGGCTTGCTGATCCTCATGGATAAATATAGACCATAATCCTTTTGGGGTGCAAAAGGGTTGCCATTTTTAGACTGTAAAAAGCATTTATCTGAACTATTCTCATTGTTACCTTGTGTTTTTTCTTCCTTACAGCTCCAATTATTATAACAAACTCTCCGGAAGAAATAGTGGAAGGAACGTATGTTATCCTAAGCTGTAATCTGACCGATCCAACCCTGCCAATTTCTGGTCATGAATGGTTGAAGGGGAGCAAAGTGGTCCAGGAAGACAAAGACTCATCTCAAATTATGTTTTACAAGTAAGTCTTGATAACATACTGGGTTGTATTATACTATGGGGAATTATACAGTTCTTATACAGTAGTTATAAACGTACACTATGCCTTAGTACTACTTAATATTTCATGTAAGTGACCGTCACTAGTCACTTCCTTTTTTTAATTGAAACTCAAATGTGGCAGGTCAGGTCCAGAAGAAAATCTGCACAATAAATCAGAAGTCACATGTCTTTATTTTTTTTTTATATATTACTATTTTAACTGTTGGTAGCAATTTATCCATGGTGTTAAAATAAGGCACATAACTCACAAATTTGTAATCTAGCTTAAAAAGTATCCTGTTGACTTTTTGATTATGTTGTAGTTAGGCCTGGAAATCCCTAGCTTATCTGCATTGTCAGCTTCCATAAATATTGTTGCCCATCTACAATGCGTGGCCTGATTTAGAGAAGACGTGATACACATCCACCCATCCTCTCTTGGTAGACTAGCCATTTACTAATTTATTTTTCCTTCTGTGACCTAAATTCCTGTCTCATCTCAACTGTGATCAGCGTTGGTAAAACAGACTGTTCATTGGTTGCATCCACTATTGCCTTTCTAATCCTTTGTTCCTCTAATGCCGACAGTGCTGCAAAAGACCAACACTATATTAAAATAAACATCAAGGAAGTAGTCTTGTTTATAATCTTTTCTACTACTTTTATCTCAGTGTTTCAGAGGTAAATGCAGAAAGCTCTGGGCAATATACCTGCAAGTTCTTGACTACTCCCGAAGTCGGTGAAGTGATTAATGTTACTGGTAAGTCCTGAGAACCAATATTTCACTGATATTAAATCTACTGTGTAAACCCACTAAGCTGTAACATTCATTAGCAGCTAATCTCACAAGAACAAACCTAATGCGATGCCAAATACACAAAGCATATTCCTGTAGCTGAAATAAATGTGTATTTAGATGATCACTACTCCTTATGGGTTTCAAGGCTTTTGGTCATTAAATTTGGTTTTCATGTTCCTTATTTATCTTTCAGTCTCCCCTCATGTTATCGCATACAAAAAATCTGAGCATGGTAATGAAGGGGATACTGGAGTACTGACTTGCAAAAGTAGCTCATTCCCACCTGTGGAACTCTGGGCATGGTCCTTGGTCACTGAAGGAGGCATTGAGGTTTGTATTAAAGGAACATTCCATATATATAATTTACATTTATTTCTTTTAGTCAGACCACCTCACCAGTAAGTGTCCTTAGACAAGACATCTGTCAATCTAGAAGTTTGTTTGAGCAGGCTTTCTTCACCTCTAAATATCCCCTTTCTATAACTTTAAAGCACTGTTGAATGTTTTTGCTATATAAATACGAACATACTTCCAAAGAAAACAAAAAGCATGCATCTGACCCCATTTGTAAAAAGTAATTTTCTGTTGAGATGACAGACAAAACAAAACTTGAGACTCCAGACACTTAAAGCACTTTAACAATTTGAAGGGTGGCGGGCGCTCTATGCCGTCCTTTTTGGAGCAGTCCGAAACGCGGCAGCATAGAATGTCCTAGTCGTCCTTCATACTTATTCGGTCGCCGGCGGTCACGATCCTGGGGTCTGCCTGGGAGCTCAGGCAAGACCCCTCTGCCTGATCCGGCCCCCTCCCCATGTGGTTATGTTGCCTTTGAGAGTGTATGGTAGCCCAGGAATGAGAATAACCCCCATGCTGGCATACCATTACCAGTATTTTTTTAGTAGTCACTTCGCCATAAACACTGGCCAAAATTAGCGTTCCATTTAGGTTTTTGCACTTTTAACACACAACAAATATGTAGGCTAAATTTGGCCAATGTTTGTGACAAAGTGACTACTAAAAAAGACTGGACATATACCCCATTTGTAATACCTTTGGGTTGTCTACTTTTGCAAATGGTTAGCCATCATGGGGCTAACTTACATTGCTGGGCTACCATTTGGTCTCAAAGGCAACATAACCAGTCTGGCAAATTTCAGTGTGTATAAACTGAAAAATGTAATGTAAATATTTGACCCTGTAACTTTCCAAAATCCCATAAAACCTGTACATTGGGGGTACTGTTTTACTCGTGAGACATCGCTGAATACAATGTGTACGTTATTGCAGTAACAGCTAACAGTAAAATTGTGTCATTCAGTTAAAATGCCATGAAAAACTAAAAAAATAAAAAATTTCTTAATTTAAAAAAAAATATATATTTTATTCATATTAAATTAGGTTTAATATACAAATGTTTGCTTTGACATGAAAGCCCTGTTTCTCCTGAACAAAATTATATATGATCAGTGTGTGCACATAATATAAAAGAGGTGAATTACGCCTGAAAAGACATATAGCTCAAATTCAGTCAAAGTTTTGTTTTGATCACAACTTGTACAACTGCGTCAGTCCTTAAAGGACCACTATATAGTGCCAGGAAAACAAACTTGTTTTCCTGGCACTATGTAGTTCTTAGGTGTCCCCCTCCCGCTGGACTGAAGAGGTTAAAACCCTTCCAATCACTTACCTTTCTCCAGCGCCGGGTTCCCTTGTGTTGGGAACTCTCCTCCTCCTGCCGACGTCAGCGCTGAATGAGTGGCAAGAGCTGTGCGCGCATTCAATCCGCCCATAGGAAAGCATTACTCCATCTTTCCTATGGACGTTGGTGTCTTCTCACTGTGATTTTTCACAGTGAAAATCGCGGAAGCGGCCTCTAGTGGCTGTCAATGAAACAGTAACTAGAGGCTGGATTAACACTCAGTGTAAACATAGTTTCTCTGAAACTGTTATGTTTTCAGCTGCCGGGTTAAAACTAGAGTGAACTAGCACCCACACCACTTCATTGAGCTGAAGTGGTCTGGGTGCCTATAGTGGTCCTTTAATTGGCTTAATGAAGGCGCAACAGCCTTGTTTGACCAAACAGATTATTAAAATGTAAGTGGGCATGATATGACCGGCCAGGAAATGTATTTTGGTATTCTCAAACAGTAGTAGTGTGAGGAACTTATGGTTTGAGAATAAGCATATATAATTTGTAACAAAAATTTGATGGGTAGTGTGTGCTGAGAAGGAAAGATTGACTGAGGTAATTACGAAAATAAACTAGGACAAAGATGTAGTTTGGCATAGATAACAATTTAAAGACTTTAAATGAGAAAAAGGACATGAAATGGACACTGTAGACAATGTTTATATTGCAGCACTAAGTCTGCCCAGACAGCCACTGGGGACGCTTCCGGAATATTAACACTCTTGGTCCGTTATCTGATGCTTGACATCCTCACGTTATACATGAGGACCTCCAGCATCAGATTTTTCCCCATAGGAAAGCATCCCTAGAAGTCTTGCAAAGTGACCCAGTCACACTTGTTAATCAGCTGGATTCTGCAAGCCATATCAGACATACTTGTGGTATTTAATGGTAATCCGACTGTGTACAGCAGGCTAATTTGAGGAAATCTGTGATCTAAACCGTAGGTAAATCCTGGCTGATGGATTTTAAATGCCGTTGATTCAGAGAGAATGCTCACATTGTTTTGTTGATGGCACTAAATGAAACTTAAATGAACACCCTAAATACTGTAACCACTATAGTGCACAATAAGTTTCTAAAAATGCAGTTTTTTGTTTATGGTTCGTCTTCTTACCTGACTTCTGCTAAGTATCTCTCCAAGTCTCACCAAGAGACCTGGGAGCTCTATAATTAAACAGTAAGAAGTAGTTGGTGTTTAATCACTCTGCAAATCTTAAATACAGGTTAATTTATTTATTTTTGTTCAGAGAAGTATTGGGCTTGGCTTCCCACTGCTTGGGTCACCTGCTGGCCGGAAGGCGCTGAGGAAAGAAGTGTTTTGATTTTGTTTTGTTTTTTATAACATGCTGTATTTTTTGTTCTGTGTATGTTTGATCTCTGGGGATGTAGTGGAAGACTTCTCAGTACATGCAGGATCAGCACAATAAGGATAGGGAGGAGAGGTGACAGACATGCAAAAAATGCATTGTACTTAATGCCTTATATCCTCCCCACTAAAACAAATATCCACCTAAATTAGCTATATGTAACTTTTTATGAACTCTTGTTTTTAGCCTATAGTGAATGGAAGTAAAGATCGCTTCATCATAAAGTCCAGCGGCAATAAGACAGAACTTCGCATCCTGAAGTTGGATATAGAGGCTGACCAGGGTACATATGCTTGCAATGGAACAAACTTCCTAGGTACAACAGGGGCCACAGTCTCCCTCCGTGTACGCAGTCGTCTTGCTGCCCTCTGGCCTTTCCTAGGCATTGTTGCTGAAGTTATCATCCTGGTTACAATCATCTTCATTTATGAGAAGAGGAGAAAGCCAGATGAGGCACCTGAAGGTAAGTCTGTTAGTGTTAAGATATACTAGGTTTCTTTTTAGAGCTTTCTTTCTTATTCATCGACTATCAAATGGTATTGCGTATGTAAGTGGGCCATGGATGAAACTTTATAGTCTGTATGAAGTTAAGTTTCTGTGAGACAAGTAATGCACTTATGAAAAAATGTGTCTCCGCTAATATAGAAGATTCCCACCAGAAATCAATCCGTGTGTTTTAGCTGCAGAATGTTTTTAATCAGACTATATATAGGACTAGATGCAAAAGTGTGTGTAAGTTATTTAGGCACCACAACCACTATAGCTTGGGCAAAGACCGGCTCTGTTTGCATTAAGTCCACCTTTAGTGGCTTCCACTGTAGTCACATACGCTGCATGGAGAAACCTATTACTTATAGAGATGTACTGACTTGGGTGCAATGTGGCAATTTTGCTGCACTTTAGCACTAGCTTCACAATACTTCCCTGCGGGGAAGCATTGGGTTGGCCCGTTAGATAAAATATCCAACACTGCATAATCATTTTTCCAGAGCACTGAATAATCTTCCCTACCCAATAAATAACACTGCCCATCACCAATTATGACAATCTTTTAGTTGGTGAATTGGATCTCCATCTGATGCTCTTAACATTAAAAAATGAAAACTGAGGTGATTATTTTTTTACTCATATAAATTTTAATACCATGTAGCGCTAATGTTAAATCACTGTCAGTCCAATGCATCTCTCTGCTCTGTCCCTTAGCTTCAGGCAGTAAAAAAATCTTACTTTGGTAAGAGTGAATTTCCCTTTTCTCCCAAGACCATTTGCCTCTTGCTTTATTTAGATGAATAGTGTGGGGGTGGGGTTACTGTAATAAAATACATTTGCTAGAATATTTGCTATGTCTCTTACCCTGACAATCATAAAAGATGCTAATGTATTTAAGACTTCTTCTAACTTTAATTTGTTTGTGTCCCCCCTCCCCCTTTTCATGAATCATTAAAGATGAAGATGGTGGATCTGCTCCTTTGTAAGTACATGTAATATTATAGCATTAACAGGTTTAAAGTATCTATTGTCTGTATGTCCTATGCTGCAATAGGTCAGTGGGTCTTGCAGCTTCTTACCATGTGCTGCAGACACACATATTTTATTAGAGCAGTTTCTAATTATTTTTTAATATGTTGAGTAACGGTTTCTTCAAGGAAGGATGTGACCGCCATACTGGGGTCGAGGAGGATTTTTTTTTTCTAGTTTGTTGCAAAATTGGAAAGCACTTAAAACTGGTATTTTTTTACTTTTGGAACAACAACAACAGATGTGAGGCTGAACTTTGCATGTCTCTTTTCAGCTATGTAACTGAAAATAGGCATTACAATCCATAACTAATGGTGCCTTTAATCAGCTACACCCAAATCTCTCCACTGATGCAATAGTAACCACAAAGTAGTCCAGGCACTCAATGTCTTAATACATCAGATTTATTGGAGAGGAAAAAGACCGATACAGTGCCTGGACTGCGTTGCTTTAACTATATGGATTAGGGGTTTGCCATCTATGTACAGTGCACCGAGGTCTACAGATGAGCGAATGAATGGATCCCTCCTTTTTTTTTTTCACTGATGCAATAGACATACGTTATGCCAGCCTTAACTTATAGGGCTATGTGGATCCTGACTCATATACATGCGATAAATAACCCAAAGGGACAAACTGAAGGTATTTAGGGGACGGGGGTGTCTCTTGATTCTGTAATCTGTTGAGGGAGAGCGAATCTTAGCTCAGTTACTGTCCCCCCTTTTTATTTGATGTAAAACCTGAAAGAAAGTTTTACCTGCCTGCAGTCTCGTGCCAGGGCTAGCTCCTCCTGGTTCTGTTCCTCTATGTCCCCTCCTGATGTCACTGGGGACACGAGCAATCCAATCACAGGCTTCTCATTAAGAAACCTGTGACTTGACCATTTCACTGGCTTAGAGCACATGTACAAGTTTTATTTATCTTTTTTTTAATGAGAAGAAAATAAAATCTGGACTGAGGTGTGTGAGAGCGCAATGTGGCTTGGAGGGAAAGTTGGCTTCCCCTTACAAGCGCTCTGAGTTGCATCTTGCCCCAGGCACACTATAACCAGTAACTCCGCTGTTTCTAGCTTGAACGCGATTGATCCACATATTTAGTAGTAATTTCCCTACAAATGGCACTCTCCTGGCATGTTGACAAGTGGAATAAAACAGTTCTGCAAGTAAACTGGGAACCGTGTGATTAAGGTGCTATATATGGTTCCACAACGTTCGCAATTAACCATCGCTGGTGTCATTTGGTTCACAAAATTGCCCCCGTCTGCCATATTTTCAACAATCTGTTCCGTAGAAGGGAAAGTACCGAACCAGGGGGACAGTACTGCTACAAGGACAGGGTCCACGACAAAATATATAAAGGCTTGGCCAGCACAATGGCTGACTCTCTGATGGACACACTATCAAAAAGGTTCATATAGGTTCCTAGGTGTGTTGTTGCTTAAAAGCCCCAACTAATTTTGCACAACTTGTTTAAGTTTTTGGTCTTAAGATGTGCACACCATGAATTGTGGAACAAACTCATTGCATCTGCTATAAATACATAAAATTTGTTCTTATATTGGCCATGTGAGTTGTGAAGAAAGTCATACAGTCTCTCAAAGGAACACACTCTTTTCCCTAAACCTATAGTGTTAAAATAACTATTTTCCCTCTTAAATAATGTAAAATGGTATTGAAACATCTGAGGAGTGGCCAGTGAAGGTATTCCTAGGCTGTAAAGTAAACACTGTATTTTCTCTGAAATGACAGAACAACAAGCCTGCAGGGAATGATTTTACGAACCAGAGCAACTACATTTAGCTATAGTGGCCCTTAAAAAAAATTCTCTGTTTAAATAGGATTTGGATACAGTCTGCAGCATTTAAGTCATGTTTTGCTTTAAGTAAACGACATGAAAAGCAGCATCGAGCTGTTCTCCAGATGACTAATTTCCAATGGTCAGAAGAATGTGTTTAGGTTAATTTGTTTGCTTGGATATTGCTAGATACTTCTGTATGTAAATCTACAATGTTTCTCTCCATTTATAGGAAAAGCAACTCTGGAGCAAACCATGACAATGTACGTCAAAGGAACTCTAGCTGAGTCACAAAGGTGAGTGTTTCCCTACTGCACATGTTACTTGACCCACTGTTTAGTGATCCAACAGCACTCCACCAGTCCAAATGTATTTGAGGGGAAAAAACATTTCTTTGAAAAATTGTTAAAAATTAAAGGGACCTCATCATAGTTGTCCTTGTGATCATGAAGTAATTTCAATAGGTTTGTCAATACTTTAGCATCATCAAGGCCAATGATCTATCAAAACAAGTCTGGGTTAAAGTTCTACAATAGCCCAAATAAGACCTAACTTTTTTATATTTATATATAAAAAATTAAAAAAAAGTGAGAAACAAACTTTTAGAATCACCTGAAGCATTGTTAAAAGGATACTATAGTCCTCAAAACAACTTCAGCTTAATGAAACTGTTTTGGTGTCTAGATCATGCCTCTGAGGTATCACTGGTCAATTCTCTGCGATTTAGGAGTTAAATTACTTTTGTTTCTGTTTATGTAACCCTAACCACACCTCCCCTGGCTGCGACTGACACAGCCAGCATGAAAAAAATGGTTTATTTTTCAATGAGATGTAACCAACTTTAAGTTTCTATGTCATACTCTGTAAATTGAACTTTAATTACATACAGGAGGGTCATGCAAGGTCTAGCAAGCTATTGAGAGCAGGAGATACAAAACCAAAAACTTCAGTTTTCATCGAAATGTAGGTTTATTTTGAAAAGTACAGTATAAAAAAAGTTGCTTAACTGACACTGGACATCCTCGCGCTCGTAGGGCTTCAAAATAAACCAGAGTAAATTTATTTTAAGGAATGCATTTAAATATAAATGTTTATCAGAATTGTAACCAGTCTGTATGAGCACCATATCAAATTAGCTACATTACATGTAACTAAGTTACTGTTTGTCTCAATTATAACATACTGGGTATTTTTCAGTGTAGTGGTAGTCAACCTTTTTCTACCTACCGCCCACTAATGCATCTTTCTTGATGGAAAAACTTCCCTTACCTCCCACCAGTTTTTGCGCAAGTGCAGAATATTTTTTTAGAAAGGAGGGTGTTTTTAAAAAAAATAAAAATAAATGTACGTACATTTATCTTATTTCTACTTTATGCATGTTTATAATGGTTTTAACTTTATAAAGTTTAATGAGAAAACAAAGTAAATTGAAATTACCTGTACTAATGATTATTGAGGTTGATGCTGCAAGACTAAATATTAGATATCTGGTTCGATTTTTGTAAGGAACGAAGGTCTCCTCTTTTGGTGATATTCAGACGATTTCTCTGTTTGCTCATATGATTTCTCATGTGCATCAGCTTCCCTCCCCAATTCCCCTCCCCACCTTTTTTTTACTTCCTTCTTGTATTTTTTTTTTTTCTATTTAACCTTCCTTATAGCAATGCCCAGTAGGAAGGCTGAGCCAGGCAGCCCACAACAATTCTCTCTCCTTTTTCCTTCTTATTTTCATTCTTTCTCCTTTTTTACATGTAGTCTTCTCCTTCTTTCTCCTATTCTACAAGTACTCTCCTTCTTTCTCCTATTCTACAAGTACTCTGCTCCCTCTTTCTTCTATTCTACAAGTACTCTGCTCTCACACACACACACTTACATACAGGGCCGCCATCAGGGGGTGACAACCATGACGGTTGTCACGGGCCCGGCCCCCACGTGGAGCAGTGAAACTGCAGCGGGTGTATCTGCACCAGGGCCTATCAGGTGGCCCAAGCATTTAGGACCACCCGATAAGCCCTATATTTTCGGGGGCCTGGTAAGCGCTGCGGCCGTGTAATAGCACGACCGTGCCCCCTTAAAAAAAAATTGCGGCTGCACCGCAAGTGCTGCTGGGAGGAAGTGACAGCAGACTGTTGTGATTATAGTGCAGAGTTGATGACTCTAACCTTTATTGGTTATTGTTGGGTTCCTCCCACCCCAACACTTCCAATCGAATGTTTTTTTGTTTTTGTTTTTTATCTGGAGAATTACAACTCAATATTTTATTGCAGGTGACCTGGAGAGCAGAGGGAACAACT
The DNA here is from genome assembly GCA_933207985.1 of Pelobates cultripes. Taxonomy (NCBI): domain Eukaryota; kingdom Metazoa; phylum Chordata; class Amphibia; order Anura; family Pelobatidae; genus Pelobates; species Pelobates cultripes. The sequence continues at coordinate 70,147,216 of OW240916.1, read as the reverse complement.
TCCATCTACTTTGTTCCAGAAGAGATCCTTAGTATATACTGGTCTTCAATCACCACCATTGGCCTCCCCTCGCTCTTTCTGCTTTCTGTCAGATTTGTACTTTCTGTGTTCTCCTTTTTTAACATGACATTAAACTAACTTTATTATGTTTAGAAGCAAAAATAAGACCATGTTGCTGCCTTGTGCGCTCTATTTTATCATCTTCCTGACAGCTGATCTGGTTGATTCCAGGCACTTAAGTTAGTGCCTAGCCTATCAGATTGCTGTCTGGTAGTAATGTTCTCTCATTAGTACTACAATAAAATTTACCTTTGGACATTGCCCTGTCTTGCTGCTGGAACATGTTTCTTTCAGCAACTAAGCCAGCCTGTTTACTTGAGCAGGTTGTCCCCATGCATTATAGTAAAATATTTTGTGATTTCTGTTCTTGGGTTTTAAGTGCATCATTTTTTTTTTTTTAATAGATTAAAAAGCTAATTCAAAATGTCTGTTTATTTACAGTTCTTGGTTTCCCATCTATATGAAAGTACTGACAAGCCATTGGTCTCTTACTAGATGTGTATGGCATGTTTTAAGTACTGCCCTATCACTGTATGCACAATGAGCACAGCTTTGTGCAAATTATAAAATGCCTCTGTATTATGTAATATCTTATTGTAGATTGCCATGTGTTGCGCAAGGTGAATGACTGTTTTGTGTGGCTTTTTTTTTTGAGTTTATGTGCATGGAAGACTGAATTGATTTTTGGGGTAAAGACTAATAAAAGGTATGTTCAGCACATTTTGATTTATAAGGCTTTTTCTGCAACACTGGATTGTAAAATTGTATGTGAAGAAAATTAAACAAATAAAATGTTTCTCCCTTTTATGTCTTTGGAATTTGTGTTTGTTTTTTTTTGTTTTGTTTTTTTTTACCCTTTTCTGAAAGGGTTTTTAATGTCTTTAAGCATAGCTTGACTAATCAAATGCACAGTTTCAATCCTCTTTTTAGTTCAGTTTGTAAACTAATTCCATTGTATCATCTGCATCTCTTATGGATGTTGTGAAATAAATGATTAGTCATTTTGTCTTTATTGTGCATCAGCAGAAAATAGAGTAACCATATATATAAGAAGTGTATATTAGCCAAAGGGACTTCCTTACCCTCTCAACCACACCCGTACTAGAGGGGCAGTTCCCACGGCTGTTAGAAGGAACAGCTTCCTGCAGTACAGCTACTCCTTAGCTGATGCCCCCAACATCTTCACTCAAACTGGCAAATCTGTTAGGCTGCACAAGATCAGGACTGGCTAAACCTTTGCTCTTCCCTCCCTCTCTGCTTCCTCACCCCACTGTTACACAACTATGTGCCTGTTCTCCAACTGCCTCATCTCCTCCCACTCCACTACCTGCACCCACCAAACTCTGCTCAGTGAGCAGCAGACTCCTCTCAAGATTGTCAGTCTCCCTCAGTGTTGCAATTAGCCTCTCCAGATCTCCAATCTGAGCTTCCAGAAAAGCCACTCGTCACACTCACCACAGAGGTGTATGGACCCTGGACAGATTTATCCAGGCATGCATACATGCAGCACAATGTACACTGAGTAAAACTTGAAATCTTGCTAGTACTCATCCACAGTTAACAAAAAAAGTGAGCAAAAAAATATTTATCCTCTTGGTTTCAACTCCTGTTGTTTTAACTCCTACTAAAGAGACTACTTGAAATAGCCTACAAGGAGGGAAATCCTACAGAACGTTTATTATGAGGATTTTACTTCACACAATCACAATTTCATTATAAAAATATAATTTATTGTGACAATAATAATAAAAATATGTAACATGCGTGATAATAATCAGTGACAATTTAGTATAACAGGTATACAACAGAATGGCAATGTTTAAACAAACTCAGCGTATACAGCATCAACCGTCAAGAACTTAGCAAGATTTATGAGGGTACTGAATACAGAACTCAAAACTTCACAGCACAACGAGAAGCCATAAAATCTTGGCTATCAGTTAGATCCTGATTAACTATTCCACTGCTGGTTACAATACTCCTAGGCATATAATATCCTATTCTGTTGCAATATTCACAACAGATCATTAATCATTCCTGGAACCATCCAATAAAAAAAATTCTACCAGATTTTACATTAGCCGAATTTTAATTTCCCTAAATAAGATACACTATCTTATTTCAGAACAAGTCAATATTTCTGGATAAAATTTGTCATGCTAACCTCTTGGTAAATGTAACCGTTGGTATATAATTAAATTAATTCCACCTGCAGGAATGGCATTTTTATAACCATATATTCTTTAGTTAACTTAGATTTCTAATTTGAATTTGACAACTTATCCAGGCATATATTCCTGCTATGTAAAATTTGTATTAATTTAAATTAAATAAAACCAGCATAATTACCAGTTATGTAGTAGATCTTCTTATCCGATTATATAATCTCAGGAATTGAATGCAAGTATGATTATGATTGTATAGGATTGTATGCAATATAAAAGTATTAAGAATTAGGCGAGTTTGAGAGAGTTGAGTTTCTTGACGACAGTCAAAGAGAGTTTGAGAGCGGAGTGTTAGATGTTGGATCTTGAATCTCTGGATTGAGTGTGTATTAAGTACCAGAGTGTGTATCTTCAATCTCTGTCCTGAATCTATTTTGTCCTTTAAAGGGCCAGACTATCTGTACGTCAGGGAGCTGTAGGTATGTCAAAAAACTATCATCTAGATTTTGGTCAGTAGATGGTGCCCTTACATCACCAAAATTTCTTGTCCTAGAAAGAGTTAACTAAAAATGATGATGATTTTGGCGTATCTAAATGGCCAGTATAACTCAAATTTGCTGCCAGTTCAAAGGATTTACCCCATCTTTGTGGTGGCAATTTCGATCGTAATTCTAGAATTGACGCCTCCTAACCTTAATTTCACCCTTTTACTTACAATGGGATGTTGTAAGATTCCGAAAGTAAAATGAATTACTAGGTGTTATCTGTCACTGGTGTCTGGCTTTCTGGTCGTCTTGTGTGAAGCTGCGTGTAAGATTATTTTTATTCCACTAACATTTATTAAATAATATCAATGTATAGTCTATATTATTAACATGATACTAATTAAATGTGTTTAATATAATAGTAAATAAGTGTATAGTGGGTGTGTGTATGCATGTATGTATACTTGTCTTTCTGGGTTGTAATTCCACCCCCATCCTTGCTGTGAGACTTCATTCCTTATCACTTGCTTTGTTTACATAACGCATTCCTTAGCTCAGGCTTGAATGGCTGGAGTTACATAAAGCAAGAAATTGTCTTTCGTAGCCTGAAGATACCAAAATGGAGTCAGCTTTGTATTAAGTGTGACTGGCAGTAGACTCTTTTAATTTCTATTTTCGCACAAAATGTCTGCCGAGATATAGATATAGATATATATATATATATATATATAGATATAGATATAGATATAGATATATAGATATATATATACTGACAGGTCTCAGGGAGACATCAGTTCTGAGGTCTCCCATTCGGATTGAATCTGGCTCCAAGAACATTTTCAAAGATTCTTATTGTAATGGTTACCTTTCTTTGAAAACAGAATATAGAGAGATAATCACTATCTAGACAACTTTTTTAATCTCGTCCTACAGTTTCTTTAAATACCCAATTTGCGGTCAATTGTCTTCTATAACCTGGATGGAGAAGAGCTTAATGACACCAGCCCAAAGAAGGACATTCTTATGAGCTGTGATGGACAGTGACTTCTCCGAAAAGGATAGAGCGAATTCGAGTAAAGATTCTGAACCTTTAAAAAAAAAAAAAAAAAAAATTTCCTTTCAGCAAGAGACTTTATGATCCTTCTGGGCTTACGCACTTCCACCATAGGTCTAGTAAAATGGGCAAAGTGGAATATACATCCAATCCGGATGGAGTTTCTACATAAATTCGAAAAAAGCAAGTATGAAATTGAGATCAGAAAATCCTACTACTTCCTTAAAAGACCAGCTGAATTGGTGGGTCAAAAAGAGACACCTGTCTCCAGGATTCCCATTCGAGGAACCAGACTGGCAGACTGTCACTAAAGACATGAGCTTACACGGATGGGGAGCCCATTATGGCACGAAATGGAAGTAGGGGATATGGTCAAGAAAGGAAACCACTCAAACCTAAGAGAATTGAGAGCAACGTACAAGGCACTTGGTTTTTCTTCCATTTCTAACAAATTCATGGGTACAAATACAGAACGGTTGCATCCCATGTGAATCACCAGAAGGTATCTGAAGCAGAAACCTCTTGAAAGAATTATCCCCTCCTATGAAGTTTGCTTTTTCCAAAGCTGCCTGTAATATTAGACCTTATACGAGAAATTATACTCCACCATTGAATCTTCCTATGGTTCTGTATGTATTGACATAATCCCCTTGTGCTCCGAAAGACAAACTTGACATAATCTTGCTGACCTATAAAATTCCTTTTTTTTTTTAAATCTTTATTTTGGTGTGGATGAAAGCACAATTTTTTTGTTGCATTGTACATGGCATAGATAAAACAAAAAAAATATATATATAAGGAGATTTCACAATAATCAGAAAACCGATATGGGCTTTTGAACGGTAAGCATTGTAATATCTGTGTTGGTGCTATGTCCTCTATAACGTTCCTATGAAGGCACTTTAGGATAACCAAACAAGGTATTCTTAACTTACATCAACAACAATAATTCAGACTAAGGGAGTTGTGGATAATGCTGCTGTGGAGCGGGCCAGCCCTATATGTGCTGTGTTGAAGTATGATAGTCCCGACCCGACTTCATCAAAAAAGTAACCCTCAGTAGTCCTACGGAGGTTCCTGTAGCTGTAAGGGTTGAGTGTCTTCTGTTGTCCGGGGCTTAGTTGCTCAAGTTTGAGCATCTCGGGACGAACCTCCCTGCTGCTTCCTGGGAGGTTCGGGCAGAGGTGACAGCTGAAGGCCTGTCAGAAATTCTGTTGGATCTTCTGTGACTGAGAGAACAGAGACCGTGCCACTGTGTGTGACTACCAGGGTCCCCGAGATTTCTCCTCTGTACCTGATGTTGTGCTGCCTCAGGAGCTTAGTGATGGGCACGAACCTGCGTCAACCCAGCAGGACAGAGAAAGGTAGGTCTTCAAAGATTGTAATCTTGCAATTTTCAACCATCACACTGGGGTATTTTCTGGAGCGGGCCATTATTGCTGATTTTGTGGCGATGTCCTGAGTGACAGCAATTACATCTGTGGGTGCATCTACTGGGACAGACTGTGCATTCATAATCATGAATGCCAATACTATGGGGAGGATTCCCCATCCCCCTTCACTTCCAGTGCCCGTGTCAATTTTTGGGTGAAGTCCAGCAAGGCGTCTGGGCCCTTTGTTTCTGGAGCTCCGCGGATCCTAATATTTTTCCTGCGGTGTCTCGCCTCGAGCGATGCCACCGTACAGGAGAGTGGGTATCTGTAAGTCTTTGTCGCGCTCACCTTCTGTGGACTCAACGACCCCCAGGCGGTGTGGCAGCCTGCCAATCTCCGCCTGTGCACCTGCCAGGTCTGCCTTCCAGACCTCTCTCAGGTCCACCAGGAGTCAGCCCTCAGATACACTCCACCAGTGGCATGTGGTAGGTGTCTTAATTGGAGTCGCTTGAATCATGCGGTCTCCGAGGTACCATTTTGAGGTGGGCCTGAGACCGCAGTCTGTCATAGGACTGTCAGATGGGGAGATTTGCACTCTATGAGCGGATCAGCTTTTTGTGTTTTTGCCCTATCACTCTTTGGGCGGGGTGCCAAGTTGTCAATATATGTAATTTTCTCTGGGTATTTAGTGGTAAAAGGGCTTTTTTCTAGTTTATGGAGCAGCAGCACCACACTTGCATGTCTGTCCAGGAACCCAGCTAACCACGCCCCCCAAAACTCCTTTTATTAGTGGCCGTAACAACAGCAAAAGGTGTGTCTGAAATTCCAGCCTTGGCATGTGATGAGGACCATGTCCAGGTCTATCATGACAGAGTGGTCTTGAGACCTAGGCAAAGGTTTTTGCCTAAAGGTTTCAAATTTTCTCCTTCAAGATATTATCCTTACCTGTCTTTTATCCAAATGCCTAGTCAAAAGTAGAGAAAAAAATTCATCAGTTGGATATGAGAAGAGAATGTTTGATCAAATACCTACAGGTCTTTCAATCTTTTCAAAAATCTCAGCAGTATTTGTTCTTTCAAGTCCGGACTAGATCTAACGGTCCATTACATGTACCGCGAACAAAGCTCCCAGCAGCATCTCTGGCACTGTATGATACTCATCCCCATCTTGCGACCTTTCCCGTCGTCATGCTGCCTTTGCTCAGGCAGACTGTGATGCTGCAGGCTTCCATGCCCAGTATAAAGCAGGCTGGTGCGAGCAGGTGGTAGGTTCTTGATTCCCCTTAGGTCTTTAGGTCTTTCCCTAGCTTAGACCTGTCTATGTGGTTCTGTGTGCACATTTCTCTGCCATGTTGGGGCCTTGTGAACAGCCTGAGGAAAAGCTTCCCTATGGGAGTGTGGAGGTGGTCACCTGAGGGAGAAAGCATTTGGCTGGAGTAGGACAGGTGGGTGCAGCCTGTGTTCCAGCTTGCGCCAGAAGTCATCAAAGAGTTGATCCAGTTTTGTCAGGACTTCCAGCGTACCATCGCAGGGACAAGCAGCACATGATGTGTCCGCCATCTTGGGTGAGTTGCTGCTGGCTCTCTCAGCTTCACCCCACATTTCAGCAGTATAGGGGTAGCCTTCCCTGGGCGGACCAGGATCTCCCCCACCAGTCCAAAGGGCCAGGGGGGAGGTGGGTAACGGGGCGTGCATGTGTTGTCAGCTTTGGGGGTGCCTCCTGGTTCAGAGATCGGCCGCCTCTCCCTCCTGATGCATACCAGGCCACTTGATCTATCTAGGTGTAAATGAGCCTCTATCAGTTTGCTTATCAATCCACTGCGTGTCCTCTGTGGCAGGGACCCAGTGGGCTGCTGATTCGATCTCAGGCCCCACCCAAAAAAGCTGAAATAGACTTTATTTAGCAGGATTATGTGGGAGCTTGTGTCAGGCCCCACCCCCCTGTTTGCAGCATTATTATGACTCCTCTGGTTGTATATTTTTCCCTATCTACTTTTGTTGTTTAGCTTGGGTATTACCCATAAGTGATGCTGCCATGATACGCCAGGAATATAAAAAATTCATATCATACTTACTGCATTTTCTGCGCATATTTTTCCAGAGCTTTTTAACTAGGCTGTTGGGTAGAAGGAGGAGGGACATTTTATTCCTACAGACTCTTTCTAATTTGTTAATTGTTTTCCGCCCTGTTCCTGTTGGAGGTGGAGCTACCATGTTGGAAGTGATGCTGCCATGAATAATAGCAAGAAATTATGGTAATAATAATGGGGAAAGCACACACAAAAGTAAACAATTTTTACCTTAAAATTGATAAAATTATACCTAAAAAAAACACAAAAAAACCCCAAAAACATAGAGTACTACTGTTAATATAAAAGAATAAAAAGTGAACAAACTGTCCCACTCACATAATGCTAAGCCATTCAAATAGCTGGCTCAGGCTTAATTACTTTGAAAGGTGGTTGTCTCTTGTGATCAGCTTAGAGGACCACTCTAGGCACCCAGACCACTTCAGCTTAATGAAGTGGTGTGGGTGCCAGGTCCTTCTAGGGTTAACCCATTTTTTTTTTTTATAAACATAGCAGTTTCAGAGAAACTGCTATGTTTATCAATGGGTTAAGCCTTCCCCCTAATCATCTAGTGGCTGTCTCATTGACAGCCACTAGAGGCGCTTGCGTGCTTCTCACTGTGATTTTCACAGTGAGTGCACGCAAGCGTCCATAGGAAAGCATTGTAAATGCTTTCCTATGCGACGGGCTGAATGCGCGCGCAGCTCTTGCCGCGCGTGCGCATTCAGCCCAGGAGGAGGAGAGAAGGAGGAGAGCTCTCCGCCCAGCGCTGGAAAAAGGTAAGTTTTTAACCCTTTCCCCCTTCCAGAGCCGGGTGGGAGGGGGACCCTGAGGGTGGGGGCACCCTCAGGGCACTATAGTGGTCCTTTAAAGTCTGGCGTTTAAAATGGTGCATACGATAGTATTGCATTTTAAAGTCAAAACGGTACACTATTGTGTTTGCTCTCACCATTTTTATCATTACCTGCACTTATTTGTTTGTGATGGAGTAACCCACATAAGTGATTGAAGCATTAATTTATATTTCCATCTTTTTACCTTGTTTTGTAAAATTACAGTAAGTATGATATGACTTTTCTATATTTCCTGCCATATGGTGGCAGTACACAGTAGAAATGTATGCATTTGCATCTGAAAAAGATAAAGTAAGATTTAAAAAGAAAAAAAAAAAGTCCCACCCACTTAAAGTATGAAGGAACTCCCCAGGCAAGTCTCCTAAGGCAAGTAAGTTCTTCCTTGTCCCATCATGGGATGGAAGAGTGTCCCTGGAGGAATCAAGGACCAAGATTGGTGAGGCACATGGCTTGCTGCAAGGGGTCACACTGCATTCACTACACTAACACACACTCTGCATACACTACACTAATACACACACTGCAATCATTACACTAACACACACACACTGCATACACTACACTAACACACACTGCAATTATTACACTAACACGCACACTGCATTCATTACACTAACACACACACTGCATTCACTACACTAACACACACACTGCATTCACTACACTAACACACACTGCATTCACTACACTAACACACACTGCAGACACTACACTAACACATACACTGCAAACATTACACTAACACACACACACTGCAATCATTACACTAACACACACACTACAGTCATTACACTAACACACACTGCATTCACTACACTAACACACACTCTGCATACACTACACTAATACACACACTGCAATCCTTACACTAACACACACACTGCATTCACTACACTAACACACACTCTGCATACACTACACTAACACACACACTGCAATCATTACACTAACACACATTCTGCAATCATTACACTAACACACACTGCATACACTACACTAACACACACACTGCAATCACTACACTAACACACACACTGCATTCACTACACTAACACACACTCTGCATACACTACACTAACACACACACTGCAATCATTACACTAACACACACTCTGTATTCACTATACTAACACACACACTGCATTCACTACACCAACACACACTCTGCATACACTACACTAACACACACTGCAATCATTACGCTAACACACACTCTGCATTCACTACACTAACACACACTCTGCATTCACTACACTAACACACACACTGGATTTACTACACTAACACACGGCAATCATTACACTAACACACATTCTGCATTCACTACACTAACACACTCTGCATTCACTACACTAACACACACTCTGCATTTACTACACTAACACACACACTGCATTCACTACTCTAACACACACTCTGCATTCATTACACTAACACACACACACACACACACACTCTGCATGCACTACACTAACACACACTCTGCATTCACTACACTAAAACACACTCTGCATTTACTACACTAATATACACACACTCTGCATTCACTACACTAACACACACACACACACACACACACACACACTCTGCATGCACTACACTAACACACACTCTGCATACACTACACTAACACACACTCTGCATTTACTACACTAACATACACACACTCTGTATTCACTACACTAACACACACTCTGCATTCACTACACTAACACACACTGCAGACACTACACTAACACATACACTGCAATCATTACACTAACACACACTCTGCATTCATTACACTAACAGACACTCTACATTCATTACACTAACACACATACTGCAATCATTACACTAACACACACTCTGCATATACTACACTAACACACACTCTGCATTCACTACACTAACACACACACACACTCTGCATCCACTACACTGACACACACTCTGCATTCATTACACTGACACACACTCTGCATCCACTACACTGACACACACTCTGCATTAACTATACACACAGCATCCACTACACAAACATCCTGTATTCACAGTACACACACTACATCCACCACACATTCAAACACTCTGCATTCATTATATAGAGACACTGCGTCTAATACACACATTACATCCACTACAGACACTGCATCCACTAAACACATTGCATCTAGTACACACAAACACTACATCCACTACACAAACACACACTACATCCACTACTTAAACAGTATATAATACACACAAACACTACATCCATTACACAAATTCTAATTCACTTCCACTATACACACCACATTCAGTCCTGCATCATTTGCAGTGGACTAGGCAGGAGTCCTGTGGGTGGACTCGTGGGCGGGGCAGGCCGGGCGGGAGGGGGGAGGAGGGGCGGACCAGATCTTGTGCTTTGTCAGGGGCCCCAAAATTTCTTCTTCTTTGACTTGCAACACTAGATGATTGAGATATATATATATATATATATATATATATATAAAAAACCAAACGGATCTTGCACTCCACCAATTCAATATTCAATGCCCGGTGCTTGTCAGCCAAAAATGCAAAAAATATTGCCAGAGATAGCACTCCAAGGACTAATATAAAATATAACTTTTATTACTTCCACTAAAACAACACAAAGTCAACGTTTCAGCTTGATCCCTTCAAGCTTTCGTCAGGACATCTGTGAGTGTCTGTCTGTGTCAGCAATGTGTGTCTGTGTCATTGTTTGTGTCTCTTAGTCATGGTGTGTGTGTGTGATTGTCTCTCATGGTGTGTGTGTGATTGTATGTGTCTCTGTGTCATGGTGTGTGTGTCACTGTCTGTCATGGTGTGTGCGTCTGTGTCATGCAATGTGCGTCTGTGTCATGGTGTGTGTGTGTGTGTCTGTCATGTAATGTGTGTCTGTGTGTGTCACGGTCTGTGTGTGTCATGGTGTGTGTGTGTTTGTCTGTGTCATGTAATGTGTGTCTGTGTCACAGTCTCTCTGTGTCGTGGTGTGTGTGTCTGTGTGTCACGGTCTGTCTGTGTTATGGTGTGTGTGTCAAGGTGTGTGTGTCTTTTTTAAGGTGTGTGTCTTTCATGGTGTGTGTGTCTGTCTGTCATGGTGTGTCTGTCATGGTGTGTGTGTGTTTCTGTCTGTATCACGATCTGTCTGTGTCATGGTGTGTGTCTGTCATGGTGTGTGTGTGCATGTGTCTTTTACCTACTTTCCCCCCACGTCATGCTGATCTCCCCTCGCCTGGCCCTGCCTCTACGGCTGAGATCATCAAGCTTGATGATCTCAGCCAATCCCCACTGACACAGGAAGCACCTCTAGTGACCGTCTGAGTGTCTGTCACTAGGAAGCAATGTAAACACTGCCTTTTCTCTTAAAAGTCAGTGTTTACATTGAAAACACATACCATGACACAGACAGACCGTGACACAGACTGAAACACACACACACCATGACAGACAGACACACCATGACACAGACAGACACACACACACCATGACAGACACACACCTTAAAAAAGACACAAACACCTTGACACACACACCATAACACAGACAGACCGTGACACACAGACACACACCACGACACAGAGAGACCGTGACACAGACACACACCGTGACAGACAGACACACATTACATGACACAAACACACACACACACACCATGACACACACAGACTGTGACACAGTCAGACACACATTACATGACACACACACACACACACACACACCATGACATAGACACACATTGCATGACACAGACAGACGCACACACCATGACAGACAGTGACACACATACCATGACACAGAGACACACACAATGACACAGACAGACACACACACACCATGACTAAGAGACACAATGACACAGACACACATTGCTGACACAGACAGACACTCACACCATGACACAGACAGACACTCACACACCATGACACAGACAGACAGACACACACACACACCAAGACAGACAGACAGACACACACACACACACACACACATACACAATTTCTACCTGTGGGGAGCTCTTCTGGCGGCCGCAGAGGGAGCTCCTTTGGCGGCCGCAGGGGGAGCTGGCTGTTGTGTCTCTGCTCCCCCTCCCCTGGCGTGCAGGGGAGGGGGAGCAGAGACACAACAGCCAGCAAACCCTGCGGCCGCCAAAGGAGCTCCCTCTGCGGCCGCAGGTGAGCCAGCTGGCTGCCCGGCCCCAGGTGCCGACAGCCCACCGGGAAATTTCCTGGTATCCCTGTGGGCCAGTCCGGCCCTGGTGTGCATATCGAAATTCAGGCCTTGCGCCGGCGCACAGTGGTGGAATGCATGCCTGAAGAGGACTTGCATTCCACCGAAGTTCTGATCATGTCACTACACATCTGCAAATCGGAATTCAAAAATTTGCCACAAAATTCAAATCCTACTGATATTTAAAGCTGTGTTGATCCTCCTGACAGTATGGATGCTAGTCAGAGTTTATGTCACGCATTAGGTTTTTGAGGTGAGATTAATAGTTTCTACTTTAAAACCATTTGTTTCTGCTTATTTTATGTGGCAAAACCAACCTCGCCACTGGGCATTGGAGAAGCCTGTTTGCCCGCCTCCTGCCTGCTGACTATGGCCCTGGGAGGTCTGGCCCTTCAAATACAGTATTTGGACATATTCTATTTTATTATGCTGCTGCTGGCCCTTTAAAAACCATCTGGGGACATACTGTGGAGTTACTGGGTGGCCACCATTTCATGTATCAGAGGCACATGGTGAGAACAATGGATGGCGGCCATTTTAACTCACAGACACTGTTTAGACTTTTCTACACGATGCCATCTCGACAGTATTTGGTGCACGAAGACATCGTTCAGTAGTTTTAAACTATATAACAGGAGACACATTATACAGTAATTATTTTTCATATAGCCTGTATATGTTCTGCGGAATCTGCATTAAACTGCATCTTCCAAACTACTGAACGGATCTGGGTGAATTTTGGATATTTTTATGGGGTTATTGCATGTTTTGGGGTCCCTGTGATATGTTTTATAATACTGTATTTCTCTGCCTATGTTAATTAGATTAACCATTGTGTTCAGTAATCATATCACAGGCAGAGGGGAGGATTTTGTGAGGGAGTGTCTGTGTGCATGGGCGTAGGAACCCCAAAAAATCTGGGGGGGATAGCATTTTTACTCGCCGGGTATATTCTTATTCCGTAAACTATGAGTTGTTTATCCCATTGCACAGCGCTACAGAATTTGCCGTTGCTATATAAATGATTAAATAATAACTTTAAAGGGTCACTACAGGGAAGGGGTTTTACTTACCTGGATACAGCGCCGGGATCCTCCTGATGCGGCGCCCCCTATTTCGTCAAAATAACGAAAAAGGAGGGTGCGAGCAGGGAGCAATAAAACACTTCTATTCAGAAGCGTCATTGCTCTCTGGTGCGCATGCGCAGCTTTGCCGCACATGCGCAGATACTTCATAGGGCGGCATTCATGTCTCGACTAGGAAGCACCTCTAGTGGCCATCTGACTGTCCACTGAAGGTATTCCTCATCAGTAATGTAAATACTGCCTTTTTACGAAATGGCTGTGCTTACATTAAAAAGCCTGCAAAGACATGCTACAGACACCAGAACTACTACGTTTAGCTGTTGTGGTTCTGGTGACTATAGTGTCCCTTGAATATAGAGAGGAAAAAAGAATCATCACAAATGTAAGAAATAAAATGTCTGTATCATTATTCTAAAAATTATTTTAAAAAAATATGCACATTCCTAGCTTAATTTTTAGCACGACATATGACACAAACATTTTGTACTTTGCAGATTACTTTTTATATTTTTTAATACATATACAGATTGTGTAATACTGCCCCTGACTTAGGGTGACCACATTTCCTAACTGCCATTCAGTGACACTTTCAGAAATGCCTTCCATACATTTTACTACCCGTCTCTACCCCTTCCATTTATATTAGAACCCCTTTCCATGTAAATTAGAGATTAGTGCCACGAATAATATGCTAGATTGCCTACTTACAACCAGATGAGGATGATGATGTGCTCTAGCTGCAGTCTGGCTCCACTGGTCTGGTGTAGAACAGGCTCTCTGAAGGCTGTTTGTAACTGTGGTCACAAAAATCAATGTTCTGGGAGAACGGGAAGCAGCTCCATTTTTTGGGGGCCCTTTACACAGCTCAAGGTCTGGGTCCCAGGGTCCACCTTCATGTTCCACCAATGAGTTTGTTCACAGGGGGTGGAGTGTGTAAGGGATGTCCTGATATGTGTGTAAGGAATGCATTGTGTGAATCTGTGTTTGTATGTGTAAGGGCTGCAAGGAGTGTTTCTGTGTATGTACGGGATGCAGTGTGTGCGTCTGTAAGTGGTGCATTGAGTGTGTGTACGGGGTGCATTTAGTGTGTGTAAGGAATGCAATTTCCCCATAACCTGTCCCCCCTGCATGATTTGCTGGGGGGGATGCGTCCCCCCCATACCCCCTGGTTCCTACGCCCATGTCTGTGTGTATTGTACGGATTGATTGGTTGTATTTCAAATCCCTGTGGGCAGTACTATGTTTGTGGATTGTGAATAAAAGAGGCTGTATGTGCCAGTACAGTCAGTTCTGCTTGACCTCAAAACGAAGTGTCGTCTCGTTATTGGGGGAATTGGATTGTATGCTGATTGCCAGGAGTGTAAGCTGATTGTATGCTTTTCCTGTTCAGCTGCTTACAGCACTCATATGCTTGAGAGCATTCGTATGCTTCTCCGGTTCGGTGGTTGTGGTGTCTGCTGCAGTGCTTGGAGTCCTCAGGAAGCGCTAGGAGCATCCTTCAACGGAGGTACCCAGTCGGGGTGCCAGGTGATCTGTTACATTATATATTTATTGGCTACTATTTTGGGGGGGGGTGGGGGGATTTCAGATATTTCTAGTCCTGTTTCTCCTGAGAGACTGTACAAAGATAAAGCGCCTGTCTGGCTCCTAAAAAGTCTACTTCCAAGTCCAAACACCTTGCCTGCAGTGTGTGTGTGCTACACCACTCCCAGACAGCACAAAAAAGAAAATCTGCAACTAATGCTCATCTGTCATGCTGGTAAAGTCCATACAATAATTTCTCTCCAGTTTGGCACAAGCTTTAACGTATCGGCCAGGTCCAGTGTACCTATATCTCAAGAGTCTACCAATAAGGGGGAGAAGGTCTTCTTACAGATCTGATTTATCATTGGGTGAATGCTCCACTTCCTCGTCAGATGTTTCCAGCATGTAATCTTGTGTGAGATTGGCTTCCCACTTGATGAATTCAAGGACCACTATAGTGCCCTGAGAAGCCCCCACCCTCATGGACCCCCTCCCGCCAGGCTGAAGTTGGAGGAAGGGGTTAAAAACTCACCTTTCTCGAGTGACGGGCTCCCTCGGCGCTTGGGACTCTCCTCCTCCTTTGGACGACATCGGCTGAATGCGCATGCGCGGCAAGAGCCGCGCGCGCATTCAGTCAGTCCATAGGAAAGCATTCTCAATCACAGTGAAATCACAGTGAGAAGTGTGGAAGCGCCTCTAGCGACTGTCAATCAGACAGCCACTAGAGCTGGATTAACCCATATGTAAAAACTGCTATGTTTACAGCAGGCAGGGTTTCCCAATTATTTTTTCCCTTGGAACCCTTTGACATGGTATAGCAAAATGTATCCCAGGGTCCCCATGTCACTAGGAAGATGGGAAGACCTGGGGACACGGGGAGACCTAGGGACACGGAGACACCAGTGACACTGGGAGACTAGGGGACTCTGGCTGGGACGCATGGGGACACTTGAAGACATGGGGACACAGACACTAGAGACACTGGCTGGGGGACATGGGGACATTGAGACATGGGGGCACTGGGAGACATGTGGACAAGGAGACACCAGGGCCACAGACACTAGGGACACTAGCTTGGAGACATGGGGACATTGAGACACTGGGAGACATGGAGGCACTAGGAGACATGGGGACAGTGAGACACTGGCAGACTGGGGGCACTGGGAGACTAGGGGGCACTGAGACACCAGAGACACTGGCTGGGAGACATGGGGACGCTGTGTCCCTATGTGTCTGTGTCATAATGTCTCAATGTCTCCCAATGTCCCTTAGTGTCTCAGTGTCCCCATGTCTCCTTGCAGCCTTTCCCCCCATCCCTTACTTCCCTGAGCTGTAGGCTGTCTCTGCAAGGTGGGAGTTGCTGTCTGGACTCTCTGTAGCTGCACCCCTGCAGATCAGTGAGTATAGATAGGCAGGGAGGGATATGCTGGAACTTCCTATCCCTGCCTGTCTCCACACACAGTGACCCCTACTGGCCAGTGCTGGTATTGCATAGTAATCTCTTGTTTATACTGAGAAAAATACCAGCATTTGTATTGCCAGTATCACTGTAATATTGGCACCAGCCAGGCAGCCTCAAATACTGGCTGTGCCAATAAAATAAAAGCCAGGTGGAATCCCTAAGAGTAGTGTGTGGGGAAAAAAAATGTGTAGGGGGCAGAGCCTGGCAGCCGCATGGAATGGTCACTCACACTGAGAGCTCCGCGCTATCTGGCTCCTAAATAAGCGATAAAAGTGACTCAGTGACCCAAAACTTAGATCCCTCGACACCACAATATTGGGAGACATCCCTAGCTCTCAAACCAGTGGTGTGTCCAGCCATGACCGGTGGGTAACCCAGGAGGAGAGTCCGCGGCCTGCAAGAGGCATAATTGCAGCGCACGAGAGGGAGGCGGCTGATCCCTTTGCCTGCTATTGTGCACTTACCCGGGACCATCCTGCACCCTCTCCCCCCCCCCCAGCCGGTGGGGGTTATCCCGGCAACTTTCAACGGTGTCTCACTAGTGAAGCTCCTGCTACTATAAACTTGGGACTACCCACCCGCCAAGACCAAGATGGCGGATGCCTCGTGCAACTCACTGCCTCATTTTAAGCGACTGACTCTGCAGGAGAAGCTTGACGCCTTATTCGCAAACTTCTGGTCCACATTAGCAGCACGCCGGCACAAGCCTGCTGGAGCCCAGCCAGAACCAACCTTGCCGCTCACAAAAGGGCAGCCCGCAACTCCTGGGCAATGCTCTGGTGCAGCATCGCCACTAAAGAAGAAGAAACGGAGGCCAGGTACACAAACACGGTGCCGAAGAATCTGCCCGGCACTGTCCAGCAACCGCCCTGAATCACGGTCCCAACCGGGAAAAGTACCTAAACGCAACTTACCACCACGGGAGACCACAACGCTATGGGAATAGAAGCAACCACCTACAGGTCCTCGAACTGCCACAGGTGAGCCGCGGGGTACCTCACACAGGAGCCACAACAGGTCTCTCTCCGGAGGACTTAATAGCCACCTCAGAGCAGTGCCCAGACAGGGAGTAGGGTAAAGAACCCCTGTGTGGGGGACAGCTTGCCTACCAGACACCGACCACCTGCTATATCAGAGGACGACCCAAAAAAATAATGCCAGAGTTCTCTAGGATGAGACCCAAGATCCCCTGAGCTTTATCAATGCACTTTCTAACTATTTTAAGCGTTTTTTCATTTTAGCATGAGCCCTGACGTTAACTAACTTACCTACTTGCACTCATATGTTTTGTTGTTAGCAATAATGGGTGTGGGAGCCCCAGTGATATTCGCTTAGCAGACACTAGCTACACAATTTAAGCTTGTGTAATTTACTTGTATTCTATTATATATCACTGTCCTGTCCTACACATGAAGAGGCATCTCATGCTGGCTAGCCTAGCTTCTCTGTAGCAAGCACTCACTCTCTATTAGACCGCTATCTTGCATCCTGCATGTTTAGAAATGTCCCTGCCAACATATGTACTGATCGTCTAGACAGGAAAACTTAAACAATATATGTTGCTCTATAAAAATTGTGCTGTCTTCTCACATGCTGACCACAGTTGTTAACAAATGTTTTGTCATATACTTGTCAATTCTGTTGGGGCATGACAAGCCCACTTGTTATATTTCCATGCACTCCAAAAATAAAGAATTAAAAAAAAAAAATGTGTAAAAAAAAAAAATCAATGGGCCTATTCCATGGGCCTGGGTCTGGAGCTGCAGCTCCATCAGCCCCTATGTTAATCCGGCCATGCTTTGGATAACCACAGAGTGTTTGTTAATCGATCAGATAATCCAAATTTATGATCCTGGAAATATGCAAACAACTCTTGACGCAATTCAAACATTCTAACAAGAACTTTACCTTGTGATAGCCAACGGACTTCTGAATGCAAGAGCAGAGTGGTGACTACCCATATCTTCACATATAGTTTTAAATACTCGTGACTGTAATGGTCGACTTTTTATAAAATTAATAATCTGGACCGATTCGTCTAGAACAGTTTTAAGTGAGATTTAAATATTTTTAGCTACTAGTGCATGTCTGTGAAGAACGTGGTGAGAACTGGTGCTGATTTTTGCTACATTTCTTATTCGTGTCACAGCGCCTGCCACTTTGACACCATTGCTTTGGCACCATCACTGCACACATCTACACATTTGTACCAATTTATACTGTGTGTGTTCATGAACTTCTGGATACAGTTAAAGATGTTCTCCCCCGTGGTATGAGTTTTCAAAGTTTCACACAGAAGCAAGTCTTCTTCAATCTGTTTGTCAAAATTATATCTAACAAAAACCAACAAAACTGAAAGTCCTGCAACACCTGTGGAGTCGTCTAATTGCAGTGAGTACCCATCACATTGATGCAGTCGAGAAATTAGTTCAGTATGGATGTCATCAGCAAGATCATGAATACGGCGCAAAACTGTGTTGTTGGAAAGTGGCACAGCTTCAATTTTTTTACTCAACTTCTCACTTAAAATACATGACACTATTTCTTTTGCACATTGTTTTATTAGTGATTCCCCATTTGTGTGTGCTTCTCCTGCAAGGGCTATGCGGTAATCACTCTGTAAGAAGCTTCTGTAGCCTTTTCATTAGCATTTTTAAATTTTTTGCTCATAAATTGTTTACTCTTCTGATACTCCTTTAGCTTTCGCTTAAAAAAGTCAATGTCTTTATCTTTGTATTCTGCATGGTTTTGCTCAAAATGACGATGCGCATTGTGCTTCAGGACAATTTTCATTTCTGGCACTTGTGAATCCAAACGGCAAGGAGCTATCATAATATTTTCTTTGTTTGAGAAGAAGATTGACTAGCATTGTGTGCTTTTCTTTTTTGACTTGTCACTTGCCTCTGCTATTTGAGGAACAATAGATACAACTATTTCAGGCATGTTTTCTGGATTTTTTGTTGTATCTTCTTTCTCAGTTTCTATAAGTGCCGAACAGATAGAAGTAGTAATAATTTTTCTCTGAAGAGTTCCCTGCTTTAACCAGCTTTCCAAATTCATAGTTGTTTATTGGTAAAATAAAAAATAACACTTTGAAAAATACAGATCTCACAACCTGACTGAAAAGGATACTGATTTTGATAACGCTCTTAGAAACAACTGAACTAAAGCAGGCTTTTTGAGTTAGACTTGGAGGAAAAAGATTTGAACACTTTCAAAAATACAGTTAGCAGGTTTTTGCCCCTCAGAGAGTCATTCAATGCCCCTGACAGTCTTTCAATGCCCCTCAAAGAGTCTTTCAATGCTCCTGACAGAGTCTTAAGATCTTGCTCCTGCGGTCTCTTATGAGATCGTGGTTGCGCGATCTCTGCTATTGCCGACCTTCCGGGCACAGAAGGTAGCGGCGGCCATCTTGGATGTGGCCAAATGCTGCGAAACCTTACACCAATTGGGAAACGCTGCTATATAGTATACTAACAACAATTTGTTGTCTGTTTTACATATTTTCAATTGGTGATTTAGTGATTTTCATTCCTCTAGATGAGACCTGGCACCCAGACCACTTCATAGAGCTGAAGTGGTCTGGGTGCCTATAGTGGTCATTTAAGGAGATTTATTAAAAGGAAGTAACCTTGACCTTACAAGATGAAGATTCGGCTAAAGTAAAAGGAAATGTATTCCTGTACAACAGAAGCTGATAGACCTAATGCAAAGGGAATTGAAAAACCCTGAAAAGGGAGCCTTCATCTTGAGACATTTCAAGGACATTTTTAAACTTTAAGATGATGATAAATGGGAGGAATTTTCAAAGGTTGACATCCAGATCTGTCCAAAAAACTATGATTGTGAGGGTGCTGGTTTGAAAAATCCAATGCACAAAAGAGCGGAAATGTCCGGCGAGAGGGCCTTTCAAGCAGTTGGATTCCAATGCAGAGCAGCGATGGCAGGAGCATCAATAGCCAAATCACAAAGTTGCTAGCTTTAATCGATAGACGATTGTCTGATGGCTAATCATGATAAAGATCTTTCCCACTTGCTGCAGCATCTGAGATTATACAATGAATACATTCTAGATATGTTGGTGGAATTTCTAAAACTTACAGCCTGCACTATGGGACTTTCTTCTGTTTCCAGAAGAGCTTTGTTGGTAAGAGCTTGGATGGCAGACATGGCTTCTAAAACAGCTTTGTGTAAGTTACTATTGGAAAGGCACTAACTTTATGGGACACCTTTGGAAGACATCATAAAGCCAATGTCTGAGACTAAAAAAAAACACTCCCTCAAGTAACAAGATTTGGTTTGAAAACTGTTTTTAAAAGCTTTCAGTTTCAGAATCGCAGATCCTTGGGATACCAGGACAGATCCCAAAATTTTTGCAGACAAAATAAAGATTCAAAGTTTGATGAAAACCAAAGTAAGAGGCTAGACAATAACAGAAGGTTCTGACGCCAAACGAGTAGGCGGAAGTTTGCAACACAAATATGCAAAGATATGTTCTGCGCGCAAACTCCCAATCCTGGGTAGCGACAATGACCATAGTATACATCAACCCCAATACATACAATAAAAAACAAAAAAAATAGTTACTTGCGCAATATCCCAAACCCTATGCAGATTTAAATAACTAGAGGTTTTTAGTATCACTCCAATGGCAATTAGGGGAATGGTTACCTGCCACGCCAAGGGAGGTTTGCAACAATTCTATCACAGATGGCAAAGGGCTACTTTGAATCCATGGATCTTAAACTGTATCGCAAAGGGTTATAAAATCCGTTACTCAGAACTTCCAAGTCCACGTTTCCTGGTGTCATCATACTCTTCTCAATAAAAAAAAAAACAGAGGCCCTTTTTACAAAAGCCTTGGTGTTACCAAAAAAAGTGATAGAAAAGGTTCCACAAAAATAAGGTGAATCTCTTCTGGTGCCCAAACAAGATTGTTCCTTCCAACCAATACTAGAAGGAATTGAACAAGCTGATTCCATATCAGAAATATCATATGGAGACTATTCTGTCAGTGACCCACATTCTACAGAAAGGAGATTTAAATATGTAATGCTTGTTGATCCTATTAACCATGTAAGCTACTTATTGTCTCCATATTACCGATGCATATCAATCATATTTCCAGCTGCAAATGTAGTAAGGAGTTTATCAGTATCCTGCTGCTTTAACACTGTCAACACTGGGTGTTGATAGCTAATAGTGAGTCAGGAGTAGCTGAAATGGTTGGAGCAGGGGCGTACCTAGAGCATTTGGCACCCGGGGCGGATCCTGTGCTTGGCACCCCACCCCCCCCCCCACCCAAAAAACAAAACAAAAAACCTGTAAAAAAATGTTAAAGGTTTTATTTCTTTTTTTTTTACAATTTGTAAACTTTGCAAAACTGCTGTCAGCCCCTCCTACAAAACCCTTGTCCTGCCCCGCCCCTCCTACAAAACCTCTGTCCTGCCCCTTCTACAAATCCTGTACTGCCCCGTCTACAAAACCCCCACAACCCCCTTCCACAAATCCCCTGCTTATCCCCCCTTATAAAGACTCCTGTCCCAATACAAAACCCCCACCCCCTTCTACAAAATCCCTGCATCCCCACACACACATTTACAGGCAGACAGTCACACACTCAGTTACAGACAGACAGTCACACACTCAGTTACAGGCAGACAGTCACACACAGTCACAGGCAGACAGTCACACATACACATTTCCTCCGTGCGGCCAGTTTACCAGCTGTTTGCTTGTGTGAGCTGTACTGGCCGCACGGCACCCTAACTACCATGGGACACTGTGCGGCCACAGCTCACAAAGCCCCCTCCAGCCAGGGCCGGTGCAAGGATTTTTGCCGCCCTAGGCAAAAGTAAAGTTTGCCGCTCCCCCCCATGTGACATCACAATGCCCCACCCATATGATTTCCATGTTAACTAACGCCAGTGCTGCAGTGCTGCCGTGTTTACATTAAAAGGCCTGCAGGGACAGGCTATAGACACCAGAACCACTACATTAAAGGACCACTCGAGGCACCCAGACCACTTCAGCTTAATGAAGTGGTCTGGGTGCCAGGTCCAGCTAGGGTTAACCCATTTTTTAATAAACATAACAGTTCACAGTGAGAGTACGCAAGCGTCCATAGGAAAGCATTATGAATGCTTTCCTATGTGACCGGCTGAATGCGCGCGCAGCTCTTGCCGCGCGTGCGCATTCAGCCGACGGGGAGGAGAAGAGGAGGATCGGAGGAGGAGAGCTCTCCGCCCAGCACTGGAAAGAGGTAAGTTTTAAACCCTTTCCCCTTCCAGAGCCGGGCGGGAGG
>OW240916.1:70109111-70124169 GCA_933207985.1 Pelobates cultripes | reverse complement strand
CTTTCTCACCCCCCTCCTTTC
Organism: Pelobates cultripes; assembly: GCA_933207985.1. Lineage (NCBI taxonomy): Eukaryota > Metazoa > Chordata > Amphibia > Anura > Pelobatidae > Pelobates > Pelobates cultripes. The sequence continues at coordinate 70,124,148 of OW240916.1, read as the reverse complement.
TCACCCCCCCTCCTTTCTCACCCCCCCTTCTCCTCTTTCTCACCCCACCCCTCTCCTCTTTCTCACCCCCCCTCTCCTTTCTCTTTCTCACCCCCCTCCCCCCGCTGTAGCGTGGCCGAGCCCTGTATAGTCCGCGGGTACAGGGAGCATCTGTTTCCTGTACCCAGCCGGACTAACAGGAAGTGCACACTGAGTGTGCACTTCCTGTTAGTCCGGCCGGGTACAGGAGACAGCTGCTCTCTGTACCCGTCGGACCAGCATGCTGCAGGGCTCGGCCACGCTACTACAGAGGGAGTGACAGGAGGGAGCGCTGAGCACTAACCTCCTGTCAGCCCCTCTCCCCATGCTGCGCCCGGGCGGTGCGGTCCGCCCTCATGGACGCACAGCCCAGGCAAAGCTGCAGCCGCCTGAGGCTCTCTACAGAGCGCTTGGGCGGCTGCAGCATTGGGGGGCCGGCGGGGCTGGCCATGGCACCCCCCACCCTGGTGGCACCCGGGGCGGACCGCCCCCTCCGCCCCCCCCTTAGTACGCCACTGGGTTGGAGTCTTTAATATTTTTAACAACTTCTACTGCACATACCCACCATCTTCTTTAAAGTACTCAGTCATTCTACAGCTGAGGCCTGAGACACTCATCATGTGGCTAATTTAAAAATTGTGAAGCTTCAAACTGCAGGACTGGGGCTTTGACTTTTAGGACTGAGCTGATTCTGATTTTAATTGGTTTAATTCTGTAATGATTGCTGATCCTGTTAACCATGTAAGCTGCTTCTGGGCTCCATATTACCATTTCAGATTGATCATATTTCCAGCTGCAAATGTAGTAAGGAGTGTATCAGTATACTGCTGCTTTAACCCTGTGTACACTGTGTGTTGAGAGCTGATAATGAGTCAGGACTAGCTGAAATGGTTGGAGTTTATCAGTCTCTTGATGGTTTAACCATGTGCACACTGCGTGCTGAGAGCTAACAGAGCCTGACATGTTTCACAACAGCAGCAATATTTTACCCCTTAACGACGAGTGACGGACGAGGTCCGTCACTCAGGGGATTGCCATAACGACGAGTGACGGACCTTGTCCGTCACCCTTAAAATTAACCCAGATTCGCCGGGTTAATGGTGCTCCGGTCTGCCTCTGTATTAGAGACAGACCGGGAGCACCCGATAGTGCTGCCCAGCACATGTGCTTAGTATACTTACCTTCCGCCTCCCTGCACTTCCTGGTTCTGTGTGAAGTGCAGGGAGACGGATCAGTGATGATCCTGCCCCCTGTTAAAAAAAAAAAAGTTTATTTAAAATCCCACCCCCCTTTACTCATTTTAATTAAAAATTGACACTTCCCTGCCAATTGATCACCGACTACAGTGCTCAATTGGCAGGGATTACATTTTACTGTCATCTGATTTTTGTTTAACCCCTGAGGGTTAATTCTTTTTTTTTAACCCTCAGGGGTTACATTTATTTAATTAATTAATTTAAATATTTTAAAATTATATGTCTAGCTAGCTGGGGTGGGTGGAAGTTAGTGGGGAATTGGGGAATTTGGTGTTAGGCTAACTAGGGGTTAACGTTAAAAAATGTTTTAAAATAAACTTTAAAAAGTTACAAATTAAGCTACAAAAAAAGTTATAATAACGTTTAAGTAAAAAAAAAAAAAAAAACCCTTTACCCAGTCCAAATAAAAATTAACCCCTTCCCTGCCAGTTGATCACTGCCTACAGTGATCAAAATACACATCACAGAATTATACTGTGATCTAATTTTTTTTAACTCATGAGGATTAACTTTTATTTATTTTTTTAACCCTTAGGGGTTCAATTTAATTAATTAATTTAAATATTTTATAATTATATATTTTGCTAGCTGGGGTGGGTGGGAGTTATGGGAAAATGGGGAATTTACTGTTAGTGCTGCTTACTGCTAGTTAGGAGTTAACGGAAAAAAAAGCTTAGAAAAATGTTAAATCTGTAAAAAAAGTTTTAAGAAAGTTTAGGAAAGTTTAAAAAATTAATAAGTAAAACAAAAGTTTAAAAACTAGTTTTTAAAAGTAAAAAAGTTTCAAAAAGCAAAAGAATACATTAAAAAACGCTCATTAACACTACAAACAAACTAGAGGAAAAATGATCCCACGCTAAGGTTCAAAATATGCCTTTTGAATTACCCCAGGGTGTATTCTTTAATAAATAGTATGTGTTTGTTGGAAAGTTTCAATAACCAACCGTCTAAACTACTCCAAATTGGAACATGGACACAGCGTAAAACTTCAAAGTTAGAAAAAAACTGAATGGCTGCGTCTCAAATGAGGCCCCTTCAAAATCCACATATACCTGGCAAAGGTACATACGGTGGTATTGCTGTACTCAGACGACATAGCTGAGCAACATATGAAGTATTATACAGTCGTAGTGTTACCGGAGGAATAACAGAAACAAACCGCAGAAGCCACACATAGAGATATGGACACAAGTCTTCAGGAAGTAACAGGTCTTTTATTTACATACCGATCGGGTCTCACACTGAACTTGTGTTCAAAAGATATGAGCCCAGAGCATAGTTTGCACAGGCTATTTATTAACAATAACTCCTCCCATTCATAGCTCCACTCACACATACCCTTAGACCAATCAGTGAACAGGATATTCAGGATCACCTAATATGGGCAGACCGTATGACTCTTTTTAAGGACAAAGGAATGTGACTACAGTTGATGCACATGCTCAGTACATTGATGACAGTGTCTTAGCTACATGTAACTAACTGACAGATACAACAAACACCTGTACTTGTATATGCCACATGGAGATTTCAGGCCTACTAAATTTTGAACCATGTTGAAATCCCATCACATTCCTCCCTTTGATGCTTCTGATACAAAGTTATTCCAGATGCATCACTAATCATAATTTGCCAACACCTTTCAAGTAACCATGAGCCGGGACAGACCTTATAAGCATTACCTCTCAACACTCATCGACCTGATTATTAATAGTCTCTCTCTGGGTTAGGGGTTCATATTTCCAGATGGCCATTACATGAGCAGCTGTCTTCCTTTCTATAGTGCTCTCAATAACACTACGTATAGACCTAACTACTAATGGAATCAGACAGGGCAGGAAGAGGCATAAGAAAATAATAAATACCACTCCTCCTACCAATGCCTTAATCCCACCAAGCTGCTCATACCAACTCCCAAACCAACTATTTGGATTATACCCGTTCCAAGTCTGAGTGGGTGCGTGCGCCAGTTTAACCATATTGCTGGTAATGTAAATCACTGCCTGCCCCTCATCATCTATATGCAAACAACAATTACTAAGGTTAAACTTTCCACACACACCTGCTTCTACTGCCAGCAAATAATCAAGAGCCAGCCTATTCTGTTATATGGCTGATCTCATGCGGGTATTTTGCATCGCCAAAAGGTTAAGGGCATTAGCTGTCTCATTGGTTATGATCTCAACCACCGCCTGTAATCTTATAATGGGGTTGAGCATATATATATGGGGGTTCGGTAACCATAAGTACCATCTTCAGCCCAGGTAGCAGGTCCATAATAATTCATAATATCATCTTCCCAGTTACCTACGTTCAATAATACCCGCAGAATGTATGGTGCTTATCAAAGTCCTATTTATCAATGTCCCCTGAGAGTTTCTATTTCGAATTACCAACCAAATTGTACGGGGTTGGAATTGGGATCGAAACACTTAGGCTCACCTGATATCGGATGACACACACTATAATCAATATCTAAGTACCTACACCTAGACACAGATCCCTTACATTCATATTGTGAGTGCCAAATTATGGTCTGGGATATCTGGCTACCTGTTTTTGTAGTATTAATATCCTTACCTTTACCCTCCTGAAAAATAATAAAAATACTAAAGCACATAATTAAACACATTATTCTTGTGATCCTAAATCTTAATTCTTTGACCGTGCGACGGCACCTCAGCTTCCCGCTTGTGAGGGCTACAAGGATTGTAGAGCTTCTGATCCTCACTTACCTTCACAGTGGTCCCTTCGAGATACTCTGACTATGAAACGTAGGCAGGTGGTCAGGCTTTATTATGGCCGTCAAAACACCTACTTGTTGATCTCTGCAACTTTCAACCACGATTCTTCAAAAATCACCTCATACTTCTCGAGTCACGCTCAATTCGACTGGGTCATGTGCTTCAACCGGATCTTGCAAGAATTCTCACGATCTGGAGTAGCTTGCCAGGAATCTGCCGCTGGTTTAACCCTAGAGTGATGAATCCAAGGTGTCACCTCTGCCACCTTTACAGCTCCTTCTTTATATAATGCTCCATGGGCATGAGTTGTTAAGAAGGCATATCTTGAATCCGTATAGATGTTCACTCTCAACCCCTCAGCTAGTTGCAAGGCCCTTGTCAGTGCGATTAATTCCACCTTCTGTGTTGATGTCCCTTTCGACAATAGTCGTGCTTCTATCACCTTGTCTATGGTGGTTACCGCATACCCTGCATACCGAATACCTTCTTTTACAAAGCTACTGTATATCTGGGTTCTAGATGGGAAAATCATGGAGATCTGGCCTGCTAGAAAATACTTCATCCATTATTTCCAGACAGTCATGTTGACTTTCAGCAGTCTGTGGCAGAAGGGTAGCTGGGTTGAGATTGTTGACAGTCTCAAGATGTACTCTTGGATTCTCGCATAGCATAGCCTGATACTTGGTCATTCTGCTATTGCTGAACCAATGATTACCTTTGTAATCCAGTAGGGTCTGTACTGCATGAGGTACTCGCACATAGAGTTCCTGACCCAATGTAAGTTTGTCAGCTTCCGCTACCAACAAAGCTGCAGCAGCCACTGCTCGTAGACAAGGTGGAAGACCACTGGCCACTGCATCCAACTGTTTGGACAAGTAGGTTACAGGTCTTTGCCATGATCCTAAGTACTGAGTTAACACTCCCACGGCCATTCTTCTTTGCTCATGCACATATAGGTAGAAAGGACGCGAGTGATCTGGTAGGCCTAGTGCTGGGGCACTCATAAGTGCTTTCTTGATATCTTCAAATGCCTTCTGTTGTTCTGTGGTCCATAGGAAGGGATCATGTTCCGTACCTTTTACAGCTTCATTCAAGGGTTTCGCATAATTAGGAATCCATATCCTACAGAATCCTTCTGCTCCCAAGAATTCTTGCACTTGTCTTCTATTCATGGGTACAGGTATTCGACACACTGCTTCTTTTCTTTCAGGTCCCATTGATCTTTGACCTTCAGAGATATGGAATCCTAAATACTTGACAGTTGGCTGACACAATTGTGCCTTCTTCCTTGATACCTTGTAACCTGCCCTGGAGTAGATCATGGGTTGCTTGTTGGCACATCTCTTTAGTAACTGCAGCTATCCAGAGATCATCCACGTACTGAAGTGTAGCGGATGGCCCTGGGCTGCCCTGAGAATTTCCTGTATTTTAATGTGTTCGTGTAAAAACAGCAAGTTCTATGTATATAATGTATTGTATTCGTCTGAATGTTAGGTAGTTTCATTCCCTTAGTTTGTTCGAATGAAACTACCGAACAGTCAGACCTCCCTGGTGTGAAGTGTGTCCTCAATTAACCGTTGCAACATTGTTGCGAACGGGTAATTGACAAGTTAAGTAGCCGTCCTTTGTTCTCAGGGGTGGCCGCTATTCGAAAAACGAACACGTGGCGGCGGCCATTTTAAAACTCCCGAACAGCGGTGTTTTGCCGTCAAGTGTCTGGAACTCAAATCGGACACTCGACTAGGCGAACACCGCTGAAACCTCCACAAGCCCGGTCCGTTCGGTTCCTAACTACCGAACGGCCCCTCGTTCGGTAGATAGAAAGAACCAAACTAGGGGATTCAGATGAATCCTCCCTAGCCTCTGTAGCTAGAGGTTTTCGTGCAGTTTGTTCCCTTACTCCAGGACCGACCGCAGGGCCCATTCACATGGAACCGCATTCGGCTGTTTCACCCAGTGCGGTCGGTCATTTTATTCCCTCCATAAATTTCCCGAACCCCTGGTCTGATCTGGGTGATTTTTGGATATGTTGTTCACCCAGATCAGGGCTACCAGGGGATGTAGGATTTAAAGTGGTACCCCTAAGTTTAGGGGTACATCCAGAAACGGGGGGAATTGGTGTCCTGGATAAGGGGATTATGATGCAGGCTGAGGGGAGGAGAGGTGTGGGAGGTTACCAGAGCAGGATTGGCTACTGTACTAATGAATGAAAATCCCTCCCTTGCATGGGAGCAGGCTTTAAAAGGCCACTGTCTGAATAAAGCTTTAGTTATGCTCCTGAAACTGTGTGTCGTCCAGTTCTTGGGAATTGCTGTTCGGATACTGCTGTTACTTTGCCTGCTGGATACTTTACCGTATGGATTTATAATTGCTTGTTCCTGAGTCTCCCTGGGATCTAAAGTGGAGAAAGGCTGTGTAATACCAGCTCTCCGCTACATGAAGCAATACACATTCCCCTGGGATGAATTTGAAGTCTTGTAAATCTTGACTCAGTGCAGATCCAAATAGGGTAGGTAAATTCTTGAATCCTTGAGGCAACCTGGTCCAAGTCATCTGATGCTTTGATCCCGTAACAGCATCTTCCCATTGAAAAGCAAAGATGCACTGACTTTCAACAGCAAGTCGAAGGCAGAAGAAAGCATCTTTAAGATCTAGGACTGTAAAGTGAGTTGCCCCACCAGGAATTAGGGCAAGCAGATTATAGGGGTTGGGTACCACTGGGTGTATATTAACTACTGCATCATTAACTGCTCTTAAATCTTGTACAGGACGATACTCATCTGATCCTGGTTTCTGAACAGGTAATAATGGAGTGTTCCAAGGGGAGGTACAGAATTTTAGGATACCATACTTTACGAACTTATCCAAGTACATCTGTATGTTCTTCTTGGCCTTCTGAGGTATGTGATACTGGCGTAGGCTCACAGGGTAGGCCCCAAGCTTTAATTCAATATGTATCGGTGGGATATTACGAGCAAGTCCTGGAGGATTATTCTCTGCCCATACTCCTGGAATGTCAAATAAAGATCCATCACTCTTAGGGTTTGCATTTGTTATTACAGAGTAGAAACTCCATTCTTCTTCTTTTGGTACCAATACTGCTATCATGCCTGGTGATTTATTAATTTTCAGAGACGTTGATCCATTAGGTAGAAAAGTTATCTGAGCTTGAAGCTTTGATAATAGATCTCATCCTAGAAGTTGAATTGGACACTCTGGCATATATAGGAACTGGTGCTTCACAAAATGGCCTCCTGAAATGCAAGTGCGACTCCTGAGAACCGGTCTAGCAGCGCTTCTCCCAGTAGCTCCTATTACAGTTACAGTCTTTCCAGAAGGAGGAGCTACCAACTTAGTCACCACAGAATGTTCAGCACCTGTATCAATCATGAAAGGACTTCTCTTTCCCCCTATTGTTACATTGACCATAGGCTCCGCTCGGCCAAGGGGGATGGAGCCCGGTAGGTATCAATAGTCTTCCATGACAATGACAGCCAGACCCACGAAATCTCTATCTTCCCTATCCCTAAGTCTCTGAGTAGGGGGATAATATCTTCTGTCCTGAACACCCCCTCTGCCATTTCCATTAAATCCTCCAAAACTTCCTCTTCCTAGTCCTCTAAAGCTACCACCGTAACCACCTCGCCTCCATCTCTCATCTTGTCTACCACCTACAATATATCCCCTCTGTGGGCAGTCACTCTTCCAATGTCCTTCCTCTCTACAATATGCACATTGATCTCTGCCTAGTGGTACCCTGCTCATCCTAGCCTCAACTCCTCTATCCATCTCCCCTCCCTGTCTCGCTACACCTGTGATAGCTACCGCTAACATGTCTGCTTTCTTCCTCATTTTACGTTCCTTCTCACGCTTTGTCTCAGTTTCCCTATTCATATATACTTTATTTGCAACCTCCATTAATTGTGATATGGACATCCCTGCAAATCCCTCTAACTTTTGTAATTTTCTCCTGATATTGTTCTGGGCCTGGCTGACAAATGCTGAGTTAATCATTCGGGCAATATGTGGTGGACCAGGGGTAAGCCGGAGAGGCATTTGTAAATGTCGGGATTAAAGGGTACCAGTCATTTGTCGAGTTAGTATGGGACTTCGATAGGGTTGTTTAGTAACAGGTTCCGATCTGGGAGTAGTAAGGTAGGTGAAAGGGGGTGAGTTAATTTTACTGATCAGCATTAGGTGTTTGAAAAATAAAAATGTGTTTAAACAAAAAACCTGCCTGTAGGTGTCATGAGAGGGTAAGTAATTGTATCAAAATAGTCTTTATGGGTCTAACAATAAAACTTGGCTTTTAATATATTTATACCTAAAATAAAACCTTACGACAAGAAATATTAAAATAGGGTAAGCAGTCCTACTTCTGTCTGTTGTATGCCAGTATAGCGTTAAGGATGATTAAATGGTCATTAATATTTTAAACAATGTAAATCAATGTAACTCCCGATAGCCAGTAAGTGGCCCTAGAGTGCTTCCTAAAGTCTAATGAAGCAGATAGACTTTAATTATGTGAGACAGGTATGTGGGTAAGCAGGGACAGTAGAGCAGGGGGAGTGCAAATACCAGCTACACCAGTTTTAGCTTGGGAGGAAGAGTAGGGGGTTGGGAATCAGATTCAAGGGGTGTCCAAACTAGGTGGAATTAAGGCCTTAGTGGACAAACAGGTTCTAGCTACCATGGACTCCATTGTTCCTCTTAGCACAGCTTGATCCATTTAGCAGTGTTTCAACAATCTGTATTCAGAAACTACTCGTATAGCCCCAGCATATTATTTATAACAATGTAAACCTGCTGTATTAAATCTGGATCAAGGATCCACAGGAACACTGATTACCAGAACAGGCCGTCCTCTGCTACACAGAGTTTTAATCTTTTGGGGGACAGTGTTACACCATAATCACAAACAGCATATTCCTTAGAAAAGTTATTTTTTATTTTTTTAAACAAACAAGACAAAGGACCGTTTGTGAATCAGAAGCACCCATGATTTCAATAGAGCGTTTGATTCAAAGCAGTACAAATATACAAACAGTTTCAACAGTCACACCAGTTAACTTAGCAACAGCACCACTCGGCACGGTTACTAGGCCCAAACATACACGTACACACACGCACAGGATCCTCACACGCTCAACAATATGACGACGTCGCACACACGAAAATAAATCAAAAACCCACCAAAGACTATACACTTATCAATGTAACTATTATTCAAACCATACAATTATCCACACTATTAATCCACATAAACTAACCGATCACATAACATTTCAACAATTTCGTCTCTACAGTCAGTGGTTATGGTACGGTTAGTAACTATTGTACAGTTTGACAATTATGGTTTTAAAGTTACAATATCAGTTAGTACACATGCAAGGTTAAACAGTAATTTTAGTATTTTTCACGTAATATCAGTAGTTATGGTACATGTCAGTGGTTATGGTACATGTCAGTGGTTAAGGTACCGTGCGCTATTTTACACTATACACACAATTTACACGTCCGCTAAACGGCAGAGCTCAAGCTTTCTAGCAGGACATACAACTCACCAATTACAACGTATTTAACAACATTTACAGCAAACCCAACTACTCTAATTGGCCAGTACCTCGAGAACTATCAAACTATTTACACCAGGATTCAGTTAGTCTACGCTGCCAAGAACCACATATAGCGAACTAGTGGGCGGAATTTACAACAGTACCAATTTAGTCTATCTACTCTATCAATAGTCTAGTGGCTGAATTTACAACAGAGCACACTTAGCCAAGATAGGTTGAGAGCTAGCAGACGGAATGTACACCAGAATCTGCTTAGTCTTGCCGGCCTCCCCGACCTAGCGACCGAAATTTACACCTACACACGCTAGTCAAGACAGGACACCGGTGTCCGGCATAAACTATTTACACCAAGATTTAGCCTGACCCAAACCACCTATATTAGACGGGCTGACTACAGAGCGTCTAATTTCCAGATAAGCCTTTGCTCCTTCCCTCCAGAGGGAAAGGGCAATCCAATAACCGGTTCCAAATACAAAACCCCTTGTGGGCCTACCACTCTAACTGTATCAGTCTTACCTCTTTGTTCCTGGACCTGGGTTCACACTCATCGACGGGACACCCAGGTACTCACTGCGTAGAAGCCGATGGGAGGTCCAAACAGCAGAACGTTGGTAAAAAGTTTACCGTCACAAATCTCTGCGCCAGCTTCCGTGCGATGAGGTTCCCGGACCCAATGCACCAAAAATGTTACCGGAGGAATAACCGCAGAAGCCACACATAGAGATATGGACACAAGTCTTCAGGAAGTAACAGGTCTTTTATTTACACACCGATCGGGTATGAGCCCAGAGCATAGTTTGCACAGGCTATTTATTAACAATAACTCCTCCCATTCATAGCTCCACTCACACGTACCCTTAGACCAATCAGTGAACAGGATATTCAGGAGCACCTAATATGGGCAGACCGTATGACTTTTTTAAGGACAAAGGAATGTGACTACAGTTGATGCACATGCTCAGTACATTAATGACAGTATCTTAGCTACATGTAACTAACTAACAGATACAACAAACACCTGTACTTGTATATGCCACATGGAGATTTCAGGCCTACTAAATTTTGAACCATGTTGAAATCCCATCACAGTAGCACACGTAAGGTATGCAAAATATACTGTGCAAACTCACTTTGTGTGTCAAAAAGGCAGAAAAAACACTTATTACCACTACACTTGGTACAAGCTAGCGGAAAAATGATCCCACGCTAAGGTTCAAAATATGCCTTTTGAAAAACCCTGGGATGTCTTCTTTAAGAAATGGTATGGCTTTATGGGGTATTTGGATTATATAGCCTGGCAAAATACTCTATAATGGGACATGGGCACAGTGTAAAAATGTAAAGTTTAAAAAAAACTGGAATGGCTGTGTCCCAAATGTGCCCCTCCGATGTCCACATATACCTGGCAAAGGTACATACAGGGGTATTACTGTACTCAGCCGACATAGGTGAGCAACATATGAAGTATTATACACTGGTAGCACACATAAGGTTTGCAAAATATACTGTGCAAACTCACTTTCTGTGTCAAAAAGGCAGAAAAAACACTTATTACCACTACACTTGGTACAAGCTAGCGGAAAAATGATTCCACGCTAAGGTTCAAAATATACCTTTTGAAATACCCTGGGGTGTCTACTTTAAGAAATGGTAGACCTTTGTGGGGTAATTTGAATTTAAACCCTGCTAAGATGCTTGGAAATTGCACATAGGCCCAGCGTCAAAATTCAAAGTTCGGTAAAAACTGATATGGCTTGGTCTCCTATATGGCACTGTAGCTTCACGAAATAGTACCAAAGACATTAATTGGGGGTGTCTTTTTACTCAGAAGACTTAGCCAAGCATAATTTGGGGGGTTTGAACTTACACAATATGCACCTTATGACATACCCTAGAGTGTCTACTTTTATAAATGGTAGGCCTTTGTGGTTTTTTTTGAACAGTTAAACTGGTATAATACCCCAAATGGAAGCATAGGCTCATTAAATCCGTCTCTCAAAATTCTACTGTGAATACTGAAAAGGACAGGTCTCCTATATGGCACTGTAGCTCCACGAAATAGTGCCAAAGACATACAATGGGGGTATCATTTTACTCAGAAGACTTAGCTGAGCATAATTTGGGGTTTTTTAACTTAGTGGCACATGTGAAATATACAAAATGCCCCAGCCACCCTCTGCCCAGCCACCCCACCACCACTTCCCCAGCCACCCTCTGCCCCAGCCACCCCACCACCACTGCCCCAGCCACCCTCTGCCCCACCCACCACCACCACTGCCCCAGCCACCCTCTGCCCCAACCACCCTGCACCACCACTGCCCCAGCCACCCCTTTCCCAGCGCCCCACCACCACTGCCCCAGCCGCCCTTTGCCCCAGCCATCCCACCACCACTGCCCCATCCACCCTCTGCTGCCCACCACCCTCACACCACTGCCCCAGCCACCCTCTGCCCCACCACCCACCCACCACTGCCCCAGCCACCCTACCACCACTGCCCCAGCCCCACCCTTTACCACCAGACCATTCTTGCCCCAGCCACCCTACCACCCTCTGCCCCAGCCACCCTACAGGCTGCCCAGCCACTCTCTGCCCTCCTACCTCCCCACTACCCTGTCACTGTCCTCCTACCACCCTCTGCCCCAGCCACCCTCTGCCCTCCTACCACCCCACTACCCTGCCACCCTCTGCCCCCTCATCCCCTGTCACAGCCACCTACCACCTTCTGCTCCCTACTACCCGTACCCTGTCACTGCCCTCCTGCCACCCCGTGCCCTGTCACAGCCCCCCTACCACCCCCTGCCCTGTCATAACCCCCCCTGCCCCAGGGGAACCCTACCATCCTCTGCCCTCCTACTGTCCTCCTACCACCCCACTACCCTGTCACAGCCCCCCTACCACCACCTGCCCCACCACCCCTGCTCCAGCCCCCCCACTACCCCTTGTCCTGTCACAGTCTCCCACCACCTCCTACCCTGTCACAGTCCCCCACCACCTCCTACCCTGTCAAAGCCCCCTACCGGCCCCCACCCTCTCACAACTCCCCTACCCTGTCACCCCACACCCATCCAATCACAGCCTTCCCACACACACACGCTGTCACAGCCTTCCACTGCACACCTTGTCATTCCCCACCCATACCCTATCATTACCACACACACTGACACCCCCTTCACATACACTATCACCATTCCCAAACACTTTCAGACCCCACACACAGTCGCCCCCTAAACCCGACCAAACTTACATAACCCCTCCTAATCCCGTCACTCTCACCCACTGCAACCATACCAAACTCCTTGCTTTGCCACACCTACCCTATTTCATAAACCCCCCCATTAACCCTGTCAGACTCACCTTCTCTTGCACTGTCACACTCACCCCCCAACCCTGTCACTCATCCTCTATCAGTCTGTCCCACTCACCCCCTTCACCCTGCCACACTCACCCTATTACATAAACCCTTACAATCCTGTACTCACACATAGGTAGACAATGTCAGATACAGTCATATATACATACACCGCCACTTATGTATATACGACTGCAAGGGTAACCATACCCCTCAATCATGTATAAACAATTGGCATAATTGCTAATTAAATTTGTTTATTGCAAATTAAGTTAGTTTGCATATTATGCAATAACTACCGTCAGAGAGATCACAATGCAGCGGCACAGGGAGCCGCCATACTGCAAGCCTCTGAACGATGAATACAGAGACTAGCTCTCTGTATCCAGCACTGCAAGCTTGTCCTTCAATACAACTACAGCACCTTATACACACAATGCAACCCCTATTTTTAACTTTAGGTGTTAGTGGGAGCCTCATGTTTGAGTTTCGCCTAAGGCCTCACAAAGTCTAGAGCCGCCACTGTTCAATAATCAGTTGTTAATGCGGCAGTATATTAGTTAGTGGGGTTGACCACTAATTTATAGTAAGTGGAATAAACCACAATAAAAAAAAATACACTGGCGTTGCGGGTCACCCTGGGTAATTGACACTTTTTTTTTTTTTCTAAAGGTATGTATGAATCCGGTAGAAAATATGAGAGTGGGTTAACATTCTATAAACTCAATGAAAAATCACTTTATTAAGTAGTAAGTAAATAAACACTTTATTGTGAACTGAAAGTGGGGGTCACCCACAAATAGATTCAGGCAATAGAAATTTAGTTGTGATGCTAAGTGTGAAAATACTCAGTGTTTGACTGAAAAGTGGGGGTCACCCACAAAAATACGCAGACAAAATATATAAGTGCCGTGGGGGTCACCCACAAAGCCCTCCTTTATTGTATATTACAATATGCAGCAGTATTCATTTAGAAGGTCTGCAAGAAAAAACGAATGTAAAAAAGGTTTTTACTGGGGAAACACTTAAACTGTGTGTTCAAAAGCTCCTTATGTACTTACCGATCCGGTGATCATCAAGAGAGATCCGAAAGTGTTGGGACAGCCTACCACAACGATGAACGAACGGGAGAAGCCGTCGCAAGATGGCCGCCGTAAAGGAAGGGCGGGAAAAAACGCGTCAGAAAAGAGAGTAGGTGGAGAGGATGAAAAAGGAGGGAAAAGGCATCCGCTGGCTCATGGAAAGTAGAGTCCGTGGCGGGTAATATATTGAGGATGGGCCGTGGTCTCTTCTGAGGAGAGAGCCGTGTCCAGCTGATTAACAAGTCAGGCGAAACCTCCATGTGGGAACGGAGGTCGCCAGATTTTTAAAGGGGAAATTAATTAATGTAAAAAATATTTAGTGTATGTGGTGAATACTGTTGAGTTGGTAATAATGAATAGATATGTGATATAACTAAGACCAGATGTAAACAAATGTGTCCCATTAAAATAAAGTTTGCTGAGATAGAATATAAATGTACAAGTATAACAAAATATAAATAAAATATATAATTAGCCTAAACCATTAAGGTAATATAATTGGAATAGACTCACCTGGCAGCCAAGCAGCAAAGAAAGATGAATTGGGAGGAGCTTGAGGACATTTTATTCTATGATTGTACACTCTGATTGGTTAAATGTTTTTACATCATTTTTAACTATTTCTTTGCTGCTGGGAGGTTGAGTAAAGAAAGATAAGCAAATATGAAGCCTCCTGTCTTGCCATAAAATTACCCCTGTGATGGCATACCAGCTGCAAAAGTAGACAACTCAAGGTATTGCAAATGGGGTATGTCCAATCATTTCTAGTAGCCACTTAGTCACAAACAGTGGCCTAAGTTAGCTTTTATATTTGTTTGTGTGTTAAAAATGCAAAAAAACCCAATTATGAATGCTAACTTTGGCCAGTGTTTGTTACTAAGTGGCTACTAAAAAACACTGAACATACCCCATTTGCAAAATCTTGGGTTGTCTTCTTTTGCAAATGGTATGCCATCATGGGGGTAATTCTCATTCCTGGGCTACCATATGCAGGGCCAGTGCAAGGATTTT
>OW240916.1:70081430-70109011 GCA_933207985.1 Pelobates cultripes | reverse complement strand
TTACAGCTCCTTCTTTATATAATGCTCCATGGGCATGAGTTGTTAAGAAGGCATATCTTGAATCCGTATAGATGTTCACTCTCAACCCCTCAGCTAGTTGCAAGGCCCTTGTCAGTGCGATTAATTCCACCTTCTGTGTTGATGTCCCTTTCGACAATAGTCGTGCTTCTATCACCTTGTCTATGGTGGTTACCGCATACCCTGCATACCGAATACCTTCTTTTACAAAGCTACTGTATATCTGGGTTCTAGATGGGAAAATCATGGAGATCTGGCCTGCTAGAAAATACTTCATCCATTATTTCCAGACAGTCATGTTGACTTTCAGCAGTCTGTGGCAGAAGGGTAGCTGGGTTGAGATTGTTGACAGTCTCAAGATGTACTCTTGGATTCTCGCATAGCATAGCCTGATACTTGGTCATTCTGCTATTGCTGAACCAATGATTACCTTTGTAATCCAGTAGGGTCTGTACTGCATGAGGTACTCGCACATAGAGTTCCTGACCCAATGTAAGTTTGTCAGCTTCCGCTACCAACAAAGCTGCAGCAGCCACTGCTCGTAGACAAGGTGGAAGACCACTGGCCACTGCATCCAACTGTTTGGACAAGTAGGTTACAGGTCTTTGCCATGATCCTAAGTACTGAGTTAACACTCCCACGGCCATTCTTCTTTGCTCATGCACATATAGGTAGAAAGGACGCGAGTGATCTGGTAGGCCTAGTGCTGGGGCACTCATAAGTGCTTTCTTGATATCTTCAAATGCCTTCTGTTGTTCTGTGGTCCATAGGAAGGGATCATGTTCCGTACCTTTTACAGCTTCATTCAAGGGTTTCGCATAATTAGGAATCCATATCCTACAGAATCCTTCTGCTCCCAAGAATTCTTGCACTTGTCTTCTATTCATGGGTACAGGTATTCGACACACTGCTTCTTTTCTTTCAGGTCCCATTGATCTTTGACCTTCAGAGATATGGAATCCTAAATACTTGACAGTTGGCTGACACAATTGTGCCTTCTTCCTTGATACCTTGTAACCTGCCCTGGAGTAGATCATGGGTTGCTTGTTGGCACATCTCTTTAGTAACTGCAGCTATCCAGAGATCATCCACGTACTGAAGTGTAGCGGATGGCCCTGGGCTGCCCTGAGAATTTCCTGTATTTTAATGTGTTCGTGTAAAAACAGCAAGTTCTATGTATATAATGTATTGTATTCGTCTGAATGTTAGGTAGTTTCATTCCCTTAGTTTGTTCGAATGAAACTACCGAACAGTCAGACCTCCCTGGTGTGAAGTGTGTCCTCAATTAACCGTTGCAACATTGTTGCGAACGGGTAATTGACAAGTTAAGTAGCCGTCCTTTGTTCTCAGGGGTGGCCGCTATTCGAAAAACGAACACGTGGCGGCGGCCATTTTAAAACTCCCGAACAGCGGTGTTTTGCCGTCAAGTGTCTGGAACTCAAATCGGACACTCGACTAGGCGAACACCGCTGAAACCTCCACAAGCCCGGTCCGTTCGGTTCCTAACTACCGAACGGCCCCTCGTTCGGTAGATAGAAAGAACCGAACTAGGGGATTCAGATGAATCCTCCCTAGCCTCTGTAGCTAGAGGTTTTCGTGCAGTTTGTTCCCTTACTCCAGGACCGACCGCAGGGCCCATTCACATGGAACCGCATTCGGCTGTTTCACTCAGTGCGGTCAGTCATTTTATTCCCTCCATAAATTTCCCGAACCCCTGGTCTGATCTGGGTGATTTTTGGATATGTTGTTCACCCAGATCAGGGCTACCAGGGGATGTATGATTTAAAGAGGTACCCCTAAGTTTAGGGGTACATCCAGAAATGGGGGGAATTGGTGTCCTGGATAAGGGGATTATGATGCAGGCTGAGGGGAGGAGAGGTGTGGGAGGTTACCAGAGCAGGATTGGCTACTGTACTAATGAATGAAAATCCCTCCCTTGCATGGGAGCAGGCTTTAAAAGGCCACTGTCTGAATAAAGCTTTAGTTATGCTCCTGAAACTGTGTGTCGTCCAGTTCTTGGGAATTGCTGTTCGGATACTGCTGTTACTTTGCCTGCTGGATACTTTACCGTATGGATTTATAATTGCTTGTTCCTGAGTCTCCCTGGGATCTAAAGTGGAGAAAGGCTGTGTAATACCAGCTCTCCGCTACATGAAGCAATACACATTCCCCTGGGATGAATTTGAAGTCTTGTAAATCTTGACTCAGTGCAGATCCAAATAGGGTAGGTAAATTCTTGAATCCTTGAGGCAACCTGGTCCAAGTCATCTGATGCTTTGATCCCGTAACAGCATCTTCCCATTGAAAAGCAAAGATGCACTGACTTTCAACAGCAAGTCGAAGGCAGAAGAAAGCATTTTTAAGATCTAGGACTGTAAAGTGAGTTGCCCCACCAGGAATTAGGGCAAGCAGATTATAGGGGTTGGGTACCACTGGGTGTATATTAACTACTGCATCATTAACTGCTCTTAAATCTTGTACAGGACGATACTCATCTGATCCTGGTTTCTGAACAGGTAATAATGGAGTGTTCCAAGGGGAGGTACAGAATTTTAGGATACCATACTTTACGAACTTATCCAAGTACATCTGTATGTTCTTCTTGGCCTTCTGAGGTATGTGATACTGGCGTAGGCTCACAGGGTAGGCCCCAAGCTTTAATTCAATATGTATCGGTGGGATATTACGAGCAAGTCCTGGAGGATTATTCTCTGCCCATACTCCTGGAATGTCAAATAAAGATCCATCACTCTTAGGGTTTGCATTTGTTATTACAGAGTAGAAACTCCATTCTTCTTCTTTTGGTACCAATACTGCTATCATGCCTGGTGATTTATTAATTTTCAGAGACGTTGATCCATTAGGTAGAAAAGTTATCTGAGCTTGAAGCTTTGATAATAGATCTCATCCTAGAAGTTGAATTGGACACTCTGGCATATATAGGAACTGGTGCTTCACAAAATGGCCTCCTGAAATGCAAGTGCGACTCCTGAGAACCGGTCTAGCAGCACTTCTCCCAGTAGCTCCTATTACAGTTACAGTCTTTCCAGAAGGAGGAGCTACCAACTTAGTCACCACAGAATGTTCAGCACCTGTATCAATCATGAAAGGACTTCTCTTTCCCCCTATTGTTACATTGACCATAGGCTCCGCTCGGCCAAGGGGGATGGAGCCCGGTAGGTATCAATAGTCTTCCATGACAATGACAGCCAGACCCACGAAATCTCTATCTTCCCTATCCCTAAGTCTCTGAGTAGGGGGATAATATCTTCTGTCCTGAACACCCCCTCTGCCATTTCCATTAAATCCTCCAAAACTTCCTCTTCCTAGTCCTCTAAAGCTACCACCGTAACCACCTCGCCTCCATCTCTCATCTTGTCTACCACCTACAATATATCCCCTCTGTGGGCAGTCACTCTTCCAATGTCCTTCCTCTCTACAATATGCACATTGATCTCTGCCTAGTGGTACCCTGCTCATCCTAGCCTCAACTCCTCTATCCATCTCCCCTCCCTGTCTCGCTACACCTGTGATAGCTACCGCTAACATGTCTGCTTTCTTCCTCATTTTACGTTCCTTCTCACGCTTTGTCTCAGTTTCCCTATTCATATATACTTTATTTGCAACCTCCATTAATTGTGATATGGACATCCCTGCAAATCCCTCTAACTTTTGTAATTTTCTCCTGATATTGTTCTGGGCCTGGCTGACAAATGCTGAGTTAATCATTCGGGCAATATGTGGTGGACCAGGGGTAAGCCGGAGAGGCATTTGTAAATGTCGGGATTAAAGGGTACCAGTCATTTGTCGAGTTAGTATGGGACTTCGATAGGGTTGTTTAGTAACAGGTTCCGATCTGGGAGTAGTAAGGTAGGTGAAAGGGGGTGAGTTAATTTTACTGATCAGCATTAGGTGTTTGAAAAATAAAAATGTGTTTAAACAAAAAACCTGCCTGTAGGTGTCATGAGAGGGTAAGTAATTGTATCAAAATAGTCTTTATGGGTCTAACAATAAAACTTGGCTTTTAATATATTTATACCTAAAATAAAACCTTACGACAAGAAATATTAAAATAGGGTAAGCAGTCCTACTTCTGTCTGTTGTATGCCAGTATAGCGTTAAGGATGATTAAATGGTCATTAATATTTTAAACAATGTAAATCAATGTAACTCCCGATAGCCAGTAAGTGGCCCTAGAGTGCTTCCTAAAGTCTAATGAAGCAGATAGACTTTAATTATGTGAGACAGGTATGTGGGTAAGCAGGGACAGTAGAGCAGGGGGAGTGCAAATACCAGCTACACCAGTTTTAGCTTGGGAGGAAGAGTAGGGGGTTGGGAATCAGATTCAAGGGGTGTCCAAACTAGGTGGAATTAAGGCCTTAGTGGACTCCATTGTTCCTCTTAGCACAGCTTGATCCATTTAGCAGTGTTTCAACAATCTGTATTCAGAAACTACTCGTATAGCCCCAGCATATTATTTATAACAATGTAAACCTGCTGTATTAAATCTGGATCAAGGATCCACAGGAACACTGATTACCAGAACAGGCCGTCCTCTGCTACACAGAGTTTTAATCTTTTGGGGGACAGTGTTACACCATAATCACAAACAGCATATTCCTTAGAAAAGTTATTTTTTATTTTTTTAAACAAACAAGACAAAGGACCGTTTGTGAATCAGAAGCACCCATGATTTCAATAGAGCGTTTGATTCAAAGCAGTACAAATATACAAACAGTTTCAACAGTCACACCAGTTAACTTAGCAACAGCACCACTCGGCACGGTTACTAGGCCCAAACATACACGTACACACACGCACAGGATCCTCACACGCTCAACAATATGACGACGTCGCACACACGAAAATAAATCAAAAACCCACCAAAGACTATACACTTATCAATGTAACTATTATTCAAACCATACAATTATCCACACTATTAATCCACATAAACTAACCGATCACATAACATTTCAACAATTTCGTCTCTACAGTCAGTGGTTATGGTACGGTTAGTAACTATTGTACAGTTTGACAATTATGGTTTTAAAGTTACAATATCAGTTAGTACACATGCAAGGTTAAACAGTAATTTTAGTATTTTTCACGTAATATCAGTAGTTATGGTACATGTCAGTGGTTATGGTACATGTCAGTGGTTAAGGTACCGTGCGCTATTTTACACTATACACACAATTTACACGTCCGCTAAACGGCAGAGCTCAAGCTTTCTAGCAGGACATACAACTCACCAATTACAACGTATTTAACAACATTTACAGCAAACCCAACTACTCTAATTGGCCAGTACCTCGAGAACTATCAAACTATTTACACCAGGATTCAGTTAGTCTACGCTGCCAAGAACCACATATAGCGAACTAGTGGGCGGAATTTACAACAGTACCAATTTAGTCTATCTACTCTATCAATAGTCTAGTGGCTGAATTTACAACAGAGCACACTTAGCCAAGATAGGTTGAGAGCTAGCAGACGGAATGTACACCAGAATCTGCTTAGTCTTGCCGGCCTCCCCGACCTAGCGACCGAAATTTACACCTACACACGCTAGTCAAGACAGGACACCGGTGTCCGGCATAAACTATTTACACCAAGATTTAGCCTGACCCAAACCACCTATATTAGACGGGCTGACTACAGAGCGTCTAATTTCCAGATAAGCCTTTGCTCCTTCCCTCCAGAGGGAAAGGGCAATCCAATAACCGGTTCCAAATACAAAACCCCTTGTGGGCCTACCACTCTAACTGTATCAGTCTTACCTCTTTGTTCCTGGACCTGGGTTCACACTCATCGACGGGACACCCAGGTACTCACTGCGTAGAAGCCGATGGGAGGTCCAAACAGCAGAACGTTGGTAAAAAGTTTACCGTCACAAATCTCTGCGCCAGCTTCCGCGCGATGAGGTTCCCGGACCCAATGCACCAAAAATGTTACCGGAGGAATAACCGCAGAAGCCACACATAGAGATATGGACACAAGTCTTCAGGAAGTAACAGGTCTTTTATTTACACACCGATCGGGTATGAGCCCAGAGCATAGTTTGCACAGGCTATTTATTAACAATAACTCCTCCCATTCATAGCTCCACTCACACGTACCCTTAGACCAATCAGTGAACAGGATATTCAGGAGCACCTAATATGGGCAGACCGTATGACTTTTTTAAGGACAAAGGAATGTGACTACAGTTGATGCACATGCTCAGTACATTAATGACAGTATCTTAGCTACATGTAACTAACTAACAGATACAACAAACACCTGTACTTGTATATGCCACATGGAGATTTCAGGCCTACTAAATTTTGAACCATGTTGAAATCCCATCACAGTAGCACACGTAAGGTATGCAAAATATACTGTGCAAACTCACTTTGTGTGTCAAAAAGGCAGAAAAAACACTTATTACCACTACACTTGGTACAAGCTAGCGGAAAAATGATCCCACGCTAAGGTTCAAAATATGCCTTTTGAAAAACCCTGGGATGTCTTCTTTAAGAAATGGTATGGCTTTATGGGGTATTTGGATTATATAGCCTGGCAAAATACTCTATAATGGGACATGGGCACAGTGTAAAAATGTAAAGTTTAAAAAAAACTGGAATGGCTGTGTCCCAAATGTGCCCCTCCGATGTCCACATATACCTGGCAAAGGTACATACAGGGGTATTACTGTACTCAGCCGACATGGGTGAGCAACATATGAAGTATTATACACTGGTAGCACACATAAGGTTTGCAAAATATACTGTGCAAACTCACTTTCTGTGTCAAAAAGGCAGAAAAAACACTTATTACCACTACACTTGGTACAAGCTAGCGGAAAAATGATTCCACGCTAAGGTTCAAAATATACCTTTTGAAATACCCTGGGGTGTCTACTTTAAGAAATGGTAGACCTTTGTGGGGTAATTTGAATTTAAACCCTGCTAAGATGCTTGGAAATTGCACATAGGCCCAGCGTCAAAATTCAAAGTTCGGTAAAAACTGATATGGCTTGGTCTCCTATATGGCACTGTAGCTTCACGAAATAGTACCAAAGACATTAATTGGGGGTGTCTTTTTACTCAGAAGACTTAGCCAAGCATAATTTGGGGGGTTTGAACTTACACAATATGCACCTTATGACATACCCTAGAGTGTCTACTTTTATAAATGGTAGGCCTTTGTGGGTTTTTTTGAACAGTTAAACTGGTATAATACCCCAAATGGAAGCATAGGCTCATTAAATCCGTCTCTCAAAATTCTACTGTGAATACTGAAAAGGACAGGTCTCCTATATGGCACTGTAGCTCCACGAAATAGTGCCAAAGACATACAATGGGGGTATCATTTTACTCAGAAGACTTAGCTGAGCATAATTTGGGGGTTTTTAACTTAGTGGCACATGTGAAATATACAAAATGCCCAGCAAAAATGCAATCCATGTGTAAAAAACGCACAAAATTATTTTTTATCACATACTTTAGCATATATTGGTGAAAAAATGGGGGCATGTTAAGGCACAATATGCACCTTATGAGATACCCTAGAGTGTCTACTTTTATAAATGGTAAGCCTTTGTGTTTTTTTTTTGAACAGTTAAACTGGTATAATACCCCAAATGGAAGCATAGGCTCATTAAATCCGTCTCTCAAAATTCTACTGTGAATACTGAAAAGAACAGGCCTCCTATATGGCACTGTAACTTCACGAAATAGTGCCAAAGACATACAATGGGGGTGTTATTTTACTCAGCAGATGTAACTGAACACAAAATAAAACTTTGTACAGGAATAGCACACACCAACTTTACAAAATACACATGAGAATTTCTTTGTTATAAGTTTGTGTGCCAAAAACCCCAAAAAACACAATTTTACTCCAATATTTAGCAGAGGTTGACGGTGAAATGGCTACGTAGAAAGTGTCAAAACAACCCTAGGTAAATATCCTGTGATGTCTAATTTATATAAATATATACTTTTGTGTGGCAATTTTGTTTTCTTTTATGGCTATTAAGCTTACAAGACAAACATACCAAATTCTAAAATCGCTCCACATTAAAAGTCTATTTTACTGCTTGTGACCTGTAACTACCAAAAAAAACTTAAAATCCCAGACACATTATATATTCTGTAAATCAGAACTAAATGCATTTATTTTTTAATTACTTTCCTTAACCTGCACTAATTATGCACACATTAGTATTGCAAAAACTGTAAAAAAAACAAAAATTTTCATTTTTTTTGCATTTTTCTGTATTTTTTTATAATAAATAAGCATTTATATATATGTGTGTTACATCAAATTAAAGCCCTGTCTGTCCTTTAAAAAAAGATATATAATATGTGTTGGTGCAATAAATTAGTAAAATGCAAATTGCAGTTGAATGCAAACAGTAAAAAATGAAAAAAATGCTGTTGTCATTAAAGGACCACTATAGTGCCAGGAAAACATACTTGTTTTCCTGGCACTATAGTGCTCTGAGGGTGCCCCCACCCTCAGGGTCCCCCTCCCGCCCGGCTCTGGAAAGGGGAAAGGGGTTAAAATGTACCTTTTTCAAGCGCTGGGCGGGGAGCTCTCCTCTTCCGATCCTCCTAACATGTATAGCTTGGAGGAAAGACGAGACAGGGGGGATATGATAGAAGCATTTAAATATATAAAGGGAATCAACACAGTAAAGGAGGAGACTATATTTAAAAGAAGAAAACTACCACAACAAGAGGACATGGTCTTAAATTAGAGGGACAAAGGTTTAAAAATAATATCAGGAAGTATTACTTTACTGAGAGGGTAGTGGATGCATGGAATAGCCTTCCAGCTGAAGTGGTAGAGGTTAACACAGTAAAGGAGTTTAAGCACGCATGGGATAGGTATAAAGCTATCCTAACTATAAGATAAGGCTAATGAAAGTATTTAGAAAATTGCGCAGACTAGATGGGCCGAATGGTTCTTATATGCCGTCACATTCTATGTTTCTCCTCCTCTCCGCCCATTCGGCTGAATGCGCACAGTGAGAAGCACGCAAGCGCCTCTAGCGGCTGTCAATGAGACAGTCGCTAGAGGCTTTGGAGGAAGGCTTAACCTATTTATAAACATAGCAGTTTCTCTGAAACTGCTATGTTTATAAAAAAAATGGGTTAACCCTAGCTGGACCAGGCACCCAAACCACTTCATTAAGCTGAAGTGGCCAGGTGCCTCAAGTGGTCCTTTAAGTGAAAGACAAGCTTCTAAAGTTCTGTCCTTAAGGGGTTAATAGAAAGCGAACGCTATCATTGCAGGAGCACTACTGAAGGTGAGATCATGTAACTGAGAGCTAAGAAAAGGTTACAAGAAAGAAAGAAAGAAAGAAAGAAAGAGAGAGAGCTAAAGTATTTGATAGAGATGTGCATTGTGTGGGTATCTATTTATTTCAGCTCTGTGTAATCCATCACAATGATTCTTGCTGTGTGGGATTAGGATATTTAATACTATCTCTTTATTGTGCCTACCTCTGTGTTGTTTCTCTGTATTTCATTCAGTTCTACTTGTAGTATGGGTATCGTCTACTCAGCCCTGTAAATTGTATAGGTTATACCATATCCACCATGTTTTCAGGGACAGTGACACATATAATTTTATCATGTTAATGAAAATGCATGAAAAAGGTTGCCCTGCATTGTTCATTGCTTACTTATTTAATCTTATATACTTCTGAATTCATCATACTACAGGGCAACCATTTCATGTGCTGCCCATCAATTGGTATACACAATAAGTGTCCCTGAAAACATGGTGGATATTGTAACTCTACTATAGGTATGTTTGTGTTGTGCCCATCTCTGTGTATTATATCTCTATTGTTTCTCAGCTCTGTTTGTGGTATTGTTAACTCTGTACTGCACTCGGCTCTATGGTTTTATAGATACAGTGAAGGGAAAAAGTATTTGATCCCCTGCTGATTTTGAATGTTTGCTCACTGACAAAGAAATGATCAGTCTATAATTTTATTGGTAGGTGTATTTTAAGAGAGAGAGAGAATAACAAAAAAAAAATCCAGAAAAACGCATGTCAAAAAAGTTATAAATTGATTTGCATATCAATGAGTGAAACAGGTATTTGATCTCCTATCAAAAAGCAAGATTTCTGGCTCCCAGGTGTCTTTTATACAGATAACGAGTTGAGATTAGGAGCACTCTCTTAAAGGGAGTGCGCCTAATCTCAGCTCGTTTCCTGTATAAAAGACACCTGTCCACAAAGCAATCAATCAGATCCCAAACTCTCCACCCTGGCCAAGATCAAAGAGCTGTCCAAGGATGTCAGGGACAAGATTGTAGACCTACACAAGGCTGGAATGGGATACAAGACCATCACCAAGCAGCTTGGTGAGAAGGTGACAACAGTTGGTGCGATTGTACGGAAATGGAAGAAACACAAAATAACTGTCAAACTACAATATGTAGAAGCAAGTTATATACAATAAAATATTGTATATTAAACTATACAGACACTGCTAGCAGGGAAATAGAGACTAGGCTAAATGAATGTCGACTACTACTGGGTAATAAGCTCCCACCCTGGGCTATGAATAATAGAAGTGAAAGAGGAAGAGAGCGAGTAAAAATACAAATTGAATAAAACAAATTTGAATACAAAAGGAGGATCTACTAAACAGTGAAAAAGTGATAAAAAGAATAAACAGACAAAAATACAATAAAATGCTGTAGTGGCAGTAAGAATAACTTAGTAATGGAAATTATATCCCCATGGATAAGTCTCTAAAACCTTACTCCATAAATAGTTCATAAAATATATTGTCCCTGTAACAGTGCAGAGTGTATCAGCTTGCAATATTGCAACTCAGCATACTTCTGCTATGATGGAAAAGTCAGGGTATTCTGAGTGGCTGGAATAATATAGTATATTACTGTCTCTTTAGGGAATAAAGTATATATATATACACAAGTATTGGATTTGTAGATGATCGTCAGGATACTTAGGTTTGATGTTGGATGATCCAGTGGATCTAAAATATAAATGACAGAGACACAGTGCTCTCTGCAAACAATTTATTCGTGAAACAACTGTTCACTTCATCAGGGGTAAGCATCCAAGAAACAAAGTTCGGTTATATAGCTGCTGAGCATTCCTTAGTATTGGACATTAACCCTTGCATTACTTACGGTACGCTCAGTCTGTTTTACATCGACTGGCTATACAATCATGTTAAAAACACATGACTGCTGACCCATTACCATCCCACCGTTGCCCCAAATAAAACACTGGACACCTTTTAAGTGGATAAGGGCAACGGCCACAGCTTTATTAAACAGTAAAAAACTTAATTCTTAATTCCTGCCAGCTGTTGGGTGAGGACCCAACAGGCAGTTCTCCTTCTTTGTTCGCCAAGAGCCCAATCCAGCCGTCGCTAGCCATCAGCCTTGCGACGACTGTCGTCTCCCCAAGGTGACCTTGCGTCATACTCCTTTCCTTTTCGCTTCCGCTGTCCAGGGAAAACCGCCTGCTGTGACAATGAGAGAAAAACAAAACACGAACCACCAACACACCACAACACCAAACAGGGAGGGAGGGCGGGAAATTAAACCAGGGTGACTGACTATCTCCTTCTGACTGGTAAGTCTCCTCCCTTGCTTCACCTTTATGAATCCTTCCATCTTTGCAACATTGTTGCTACCATTGTACCATCCCACTATCCTGGGCAGCAGTCATGCTCCCCCTTCCCTATTTGTCCAGGGGGACACTTTATAATCCTATCTAATTTTCTTTTACTTTTATGGCGACAGTTCGCCTGTATTGTGTATTTGTTCTCTGTTGTTTAGATCTCACTCACGTGCGTTATAGCACGCTGTTTGAGGACCACGTACTAGTGTTTGGAATTCTGTTTCACATTACACATGCTCCAGCCGCCCGCCAGACGTCACAGGAAGTGTGCTATTGCGTTCCAGGGTGGAACGCACACCGCCGGTGAACGGCATTAAGGTGAATCATTACGAGTATGCGAAGCTCCATCGAAAGAATTACGACATATCCCTGAGGAAGTCCCTTACATTATTTGGACGAAACGCGTCGGATATTGGACTCTTGATTTGTTTTTATTTGTTATTTTATTGTATTTTCTCCTGTTTCCATTCTACCTGCGGCCGGAGTTGGAATTTTTTCCTGTTCTACCATGCTGCGATTTGGTTCCACCTGGGGTGAAGATGTGCCTATTTATTACCATCTGTCTGTAAGTGTATTCTAATAAACCATTTTTGTACTTTTTAAACATACTTCACTATGTATGGTTCTTTTCATCTATTCCTTTGAAGCCATTCCTATTATCAAGATCTACTATCAAGTTCGTCATATATTATAACCGGGGCTACTAGCATCTCAATTTCCACATTTATATTGAATTGTGTTACGCTATGATATATATTTTCATTATTCTAGATTTACTATGATTTTTGCATAGAATTTTTTGTTGTTCTCACTATTTGTTTGGTAAGAAATTCTATAACTGTCAATTATGACATGAAGGAAACAGATAGTTAGTTCAGACGGTGTCAAGCTGGAGGGTCCGCCGACCCCGCCAGTGCACGTCTTGCGACAAATGGAGGGATATCCTCTACTGCCTGTGTTCTTCTGTCCCGTGGTGATAGGGTTTCCACTGAGACTCCCAGTGCTTGGAGGAAGGCAAGTGCATCTTGGAGTTGCGAGAGTGGGAACTTCTTGCCGCTTTTCTCTGCCACTAGGTGGTGTGGGCCCCATCTGTACGGGATTTCAGCCTCTCTCAGAAGCTTTGTAGTGGAGCGGAGTGATTGCCTCCATTGCATGGTTGCTCTTGAAAGGTCCTTGTAGAAGGACAGCTGCGAGCCCTCAAAAGACAGTGAGGGAGATACTCTCGTGGTTCCCAGGACTGCGGACTTGTCAGAGTCCCTTTGAAATTGCAGGAGGCCTTTGAGGGTGCCTTGTCTGCCTTGGGCAATTGATGGCATCGGTCAGTTGTAGCTTGCCTGGCTTGCTTAGGCGTTAGCAGTGTGGCTAGCAATTGCCTTATATAGTGAGGCAGTTCATCTGGTAAGATGGATTCAGGTATGCCTCATATCCTTATATTGCGGGCTTTGGCCCTGTCCTCCAGACTTGCCAGTCGCTGGCTCATTTCGCCACATTTCTTTTGCAGGGTATGGAGCGCAGTGTCTGTGGCTGATTGTGCCAAATGTGTACCTCTCAGCTCCCCTTCCACTGCCTGGACACGGCCTGGCAGCTTGGCGACGTCCTCTCTCACCACTGCTATGTCAGCTTGGAACATGGCCTTAAGGTCCTGCAATAAGGCTTTAATATCTGCCTTAGTCGAGGGAGCAGCATCCCCAAGTCCCACATACCGTGATGGTGTGGGCAGCGTGGCTGGTATTGTGGCAGGGAAATCATCCTCTGGTGTGCTGTCAGTTTCCGACAAAGCCGTGGAGGAGGCCGTGGTCGGTGCCATCTTGGGCTGCATGGGGTACTGCGGCTGTCTGAAAAGGCTTCCAATATCTCGGCAGCCGATCCCGGTATCCACTCTCTGCTTTTTGGAGCGGCGCCCCATGTTCCCTGAACACAGTGGAGCTTTGTATGTGCCCAGTGGGTCGGTATGTTTGCCGTTTAATCAGCCAGCGGCTTGGAGCTTGCTGAGGATGCGACAGTCTCGCATGGGCGCTGGCTCCGCCCCCTGTCATTTATATTTTAAATCCACTGGATCATCCAACATCACACCTAAGTATCCTGACGATCATCTACAAATCCAATACTTGTGTATATATACTTTATTCCCTAAAGAGACAGTAATATACTAATATACTATATTATTCCAGCCACTCAGAATACCCTGACTTTTCCATCATAGCAGGAGTATGCTGAGTTGCAATATTGCAAGCTGATACACTCCGCACTGTTACAGGGACACTATTGTTACCGGGAAACTGACGGAGGCCAAGCACAGAGAGATGGACACAGGTTTCTTCAGGAAGGAAGAGATCTTTATTCGATTCAACGACCGGGACTCAGAGGGACTTATGTCATCAAAAACAGCAAAGATCTGAGCACTGAATACATAGAGTACATTCCTTATATAGCACTGTAGCTCCTCCCATAATTAGCTACGCCCACACATACCCTTAACCTAATCAATGAATTGAGTCTAAACTCATCCATCCGGTGTAACCACGTGGCTCATCTGAAACAAAGGAGAGGGACACGTAATTCCAGTTCCTGCATTCCTGCACATGCTCAGTACAGTGATGACAGTATCTTAGCTACGTGTAACTAACTAACTGATACTACAAACACATGTACCTACATATGCCTTGTGGCAATCTTGGCCTGCTAAACTTTTATTTCACTGGAATTCCATCACATTCCCCCCTTTGATGCTTCTGATTTAAAATAATTCCAGATGCATCACCAATCATACTTTGCTTACACCTCAAGTTGCCATAAACCAGACTAGACTTTGCGATCCTCTAAAGATACGAACCCCTCAACATTCCTCTTCCTGCATGTATTCTCCTTGATCTAGAGCTTCATACCTGCAAACAGCCATTACCTGTGCTGCGGCCTTTCTTTCTGCTATACTTTCTATAATGCTCTGCATAGACCTAATTACCAAAGGAATCAGACATGGCAGAAGGAGACACAACATCAAAATCAATATGACTCCACCTACCAATGCCTTGATTCCTCCAAACTGCTCATACCAACTACCAAACCAACTACTCGGATTATACCCTTTCCATACCTGAGTAGGTACATGTGCTAGCTTAACCATATGGCTAGTAAGCTCAGCTATTGCTTGCCCTTCATCATCTATTTGAAGACAACAATTGCTTAGATTAAACTTCCCACATACACCTCCCTCTACTGCCAATAGGTAATCCAAAGATAATCTATTCTGGTAGATGGCTTTCCTCATCCTAGTGTTATGCTTCGCTAGGAGATTGAGCGCTTGTGATGTTTCATTGGTAACTATCTCAACTACTGCTTGCAATCTTATAATACGATTAAGCATATATATTGGGGTTCTGTATCCATAAGTACCATCCTCTGCCCACGTAGCTGGCCCATAATAATCTATAATACGCTGGGGAGGCCACTCATCATCTTCCCAGGTACCTATCTCTAGGGGTGCCCTTTTCTTCCTATGATTTACATCATATACTTTAACTCCCAAAGTCTCTCCTGTTTCAATTGGCAACAAGAAGAAGGATGGTTTGAGCATACCCAATACACATGCCCCTTCCCAGTCCTGTGGTAACTCCGAATATGCTTTCTTACCACAAATCCAGTACAAATTTGCTGGGGCTTTCCAACTAGATGTAGCAGATAGGTCAAACCACTACCTAAGATTCATAAATCAATTACAAAACCTCCAGGTAGACCTATTATTTCTGGAATCAGTTCCCTTACGGCAAATTTATCTGAATATGTGGATCAGTACCTACAGAACATAGTACCATGTCTCAAATCATATTTGAGAGATTCCACACAAATTTTAAACCTTTTATCTGATTTTAACTGGTCCAATGATATGATTTTAGTCACGGCAGACGTCACCTCACTATACACAGTGATAGAGCACTTACAAGGGTGTGAGGCAATACAATTCTCACTGGCCACTTATTCGGAATTGAAGAATGATCAAATTGATTTCCTAATACAATGCATTGCTTTTATCCTTACCCACAACTATTTTTGGTGCAACAATCAGTTCTATTTACAGATTGAAGGAACCGCCATGGGGACTCGTTTTGCGCCAAGCTATGCTAATTTATTCATGGGCAAATGGGAACAAGAATTTATATGGGATAATTGTCCATTTGGCGCAAACCTGTCCCTTTGGCGGAGATACATAGATGACTGCTTTTTTATTTGGAAAGGTAATATGGACTCTCTGGAACTGTTTAAGACTTACCTTAACAATAACCCGTATAATTTAAAATTCACTTTTAACCAGTCGTGCGAACAAATTGAATTTTTGGATCTTAACATCTATATAGAAGAAAATCAAATACAGACTAAGACTTTTAAAAAATCAGTAGATTGTAACAGTTTTATCCCTTTTAATAGCCATCACAAAACCACCTGGCTCAAGAATATCCCGTACAGTCAATTTAGAAGGATCAGAAGAAACTGTTCTAATTTACAAACTTGTAATGAACAGATGGAGGAGATGCGACAAAGATTCACCAACAAAGGCTATCCTCCAGCATTACTCACTGAGGCTAAGAATAGAGCCTTATCCATTCCAAGACAAGAGACTCTTAAGAACAAATATAAGGATAACTCTGTCGAGATGAATCAATCAGCACCAGCATTCATAACACAATACAACCATCAATTTCGTACCATAGAAACAATTCTTAAGAAACATTGGAACATTCTCACAAGCGATTCAACTCTTACAGGCATTTTGGAGAACCAACCACGGATCATTTTTACTAAGGCACCTAATCTTCAATTACTTTTGGCCCCAACTCTTAAACAACAGAATGTCCAACAGGACAGAAACACCATTAAAAGTTTTAAACGATGTAAGAAATGTATTGCATGCATGAATAACCCTTCCCAAGAATTTGAAACTACCAGGTTTACATCTATGGATGGTATGGAAGAATTCGACATCAAGACCAATATGAACTGTGATACGAAAGGGGTTATCTATTTGATCACATGCCCATGCTCAAAGCAGTATATAGGACGAACCAAAAGGGCATTGAAGACAAGGATGGCAGAACACATAAGAAACATCAGAAAGGGACTTCAAACCCACAACCTCTCAAGACACTTCCAAGACTTTCATGGAGGAGACCCTGCAGGATTAAAATTCTTACCCATTGAACAAGTAGATGTTCATTGGAGAGGGGGCAATATAGAAAAAAACTTGGACCAAATTGAAGCAAGGTGGATTTTCCACCTAGAGACTCTGGTCCCTAAAGGACTTAATATAGACTTTGAATTGAATGCTTTTCTCTGAAGATTATTATTATTGAGTGTCCTTGATATATATTTTAAATTCTTCATCTTTTCTCCTTTTCCCTTTTTTTTTCTCTTCTAATAGTTCCCACCTCTATTCATAATATTGGGATTTCTTACACTATTAACCAAAATCACTACACACCAATTCACTCTAGTGCATTTAATCACTTTACTCTCTAAGCATCATTTCATAGTACAACTTATATTTTTAATGTTTCTACTAGATTAATTAATCATATGCATTGATGCCATTTTTTATTTTATTTTTTTTTTTAATTATAAATGTTATATTGAGACCTTTACACTATTAATTGATTATTAAATCATCATATATTGACCCACTCTATTGCACTTAATCACTTTATTTCCAAAGCATTACTCATACTCAACTCAACTATATGACATCATTAATTATATATGTCATATACACATATTGTTTATACTCCATATTATATATTACACCCTATTGTCCCTTATAATATGAACATACAGTCTATATTTTCCATATTCCTTTCTATATACATATTTTTTATATACATATATTTTCTATATACATATATTTAATATTAGCATAAACACTTCACTATAACGATTTTCTGAGGATTAACCTTCTCTATTTTTATTTCATTTTTATTTTTTGATAATTCCATGCCACTATTTTATCATTATTCCATGTATATGGTTTATGAATTTATTAATACAATTTATTAATATAATTTATTAATACAGTTTTTACCAGTTTCTATATCAAAAGATGTTTTCATGTAGCAGTAATAATTCACCTATACAGAGCAATTGTCACATCTGTTTTTTATTAAGTCATGTATATAAACTGCACGATCAGATAGAATTCCATCACGTCTCTGAGGAAGTGGGGCGGACACCCACGAAACGCGTTAGACAAGCTGACAGTGTGAGAGGATACAGGATACGGAGAACAGCCAGCTGCCAGCAGAAAACACAGCTCCCTTCCCCATCGATTGGGGGACTGACGGACTGCCGGCATCAGACTATCATAGTGAGGTTTGGCACGCACGCCAACCTCGCAACAGCCGGCAAGTACAAATACCAAAATCCTGTTACACAGTATCCACTGTAATCCTCATCGGTTACAGTGGTTATCAGGATACAAGTTCATTATTTATGCTGACTACTGACTTGTAAATCGTTCCTGGCTCACATTTTTTGCAATTTGTATTTTCTATTTATTATTTTTATACATTTTTCATTTATCCATTTTTTAATAATAAATATACAATTTGATTCTATTTTACAGTGGCCTTTTGGAATTTTTATTCATATTTATCTTTTATAATAAGAGATTTAGCTAATTCTATATTTCTGTGGTGTAAATTATATATTGCCCATTTGCACCATTTAGTGTGCGACTATATGATTTAAAGATATATACACTACAATAATTTGTACATTCTAACTCTATACAGATTACATTTTTTGTTGTTGTTACTCTGTAATTATTTAGCTGCTTTATATCTAAGCAGAGTATTTGGTGTGTAACAGAAAAAATCTGCCTCTAGCAGATTTAAAGGTATACACACCATACATATTTTCTCCACCACCATTGGTCATTTTAGATACAGATATAATTATTATACTACCAACTAAAGCCATATTACAGTGAACCAGTTCCTGAACACACTACCCTGAAGGTACTACTGTCATACATCCTTTAAATTGGTATAATTTGCAAACGGATTAGACGGTTCTGAGACATTTGAAGCTGACCACCAAATAGTATCCTTTGTATCGTCATTATAGGCTTATAGGCTTTCTGCCCTAAACAAGTCAATGTATTAAACATTATTCCTTTCCTTGCTATACAAACATAACCTATAATGGAGGTCTTTAATCGCCACTCAGATTTACCTCTAACACTCACTTGATAATTAGATTGAGAAGATATTAGTTGTTCAACTGTCTCAGAACCAGAATACATTACCTCCTTTGCTTCCCAAGGCCATTGGTCTCCCATATTAGTACCTCCACACACATAGCAGTTGGTTACATTAAGACTACCAGCAATGCTCTCAGCTAGGTCTATGAATAAGTTTTTGGCATTATGGGGAACCTTATCTTCCACACTCATCTCCTCATAAAAAGAATGGAAAACCTGATGAGTCTGGGGGGCCACTGTATCTGTCTCTATTTCTATGTATAATATCGTCCCAGGATCCAAACTTGTTCCATATATTTGGAACCCAAATAGATTCCCAAACTTATCTATAAATAGCTCTGGGTCCTTGATAAGTATATGGAATTACAATATGGCTTGGTAGGCAATCTAGTGATAATCACATCCTTATCTACTGTCTGTCCCCAGGTTGCCCATCCCACACAGGACCAATACGGACAATAATTGTAGTCTTTATTTAGGCAGTTTGGATCTATATACTTATGCTTATTACTAGGACAAATATACTTATCATTAGACCCATACGTTCTTTCCCATTTAAGACCACCACATACATTCCATGGCTTCCTACTACCTGATATCGCCTTACATGCATCAAATAGCAAAACACCTGGAGAATGTACGCTTTCTAGTACAGTCTTATTTATCAGGTTCCCCTGTGCGTTCTCATTCCGAATAGTCAACCAAATTGTACGGGGCTGATACTCAGGATTAAAACACCTAGGTTCTCCTGCTCCTATATGGCATACACTATAATCTGTACCTAGGTATCTACACTTTGATACATGTCCTGTGCACTCATATTGCGAATGCCAAATAAGGGTCTGGGAAATACGATTGCCTGTTTTCGTAGTCTTAATGCAAACCTCGCAGCCTGGTGTGTCGGTACCTCTACCTTCCTGAATAATTAAAAACACACATATATACATCATCAAACACATTACTCCTGACATCTTCTTCCTAATTCTTCGACCGTGCGACGGCACCTCAGCTTCCAGGCGTGTGAGGGCTGCAGGGAATGGAGTCCTTCTGATCCTCACTGTTCTTCACAGAGGATTCCTCTGGCTTAAACGTTGGTAGGTGGTCAGGCTTTATTGTGGCCGTCAAAACACCTACTTGTAGATCTTTGTTGATGTTCCCTTGTAACAATACTCTTCGCAAAAACCACTTTTAATCTAACTGGGTCACTCGCTTCAACCGGATGTTGCAGGGATTCTCAGGATCTTGAGTAGCTTGCCAAGAATCTGCTGCTGGTTTAACCCTGGAGTGATGAATCCACGGAGTCACCTCTGCCACCTTTATAGCTGTTGGAGTAGACAAAAGAACAGCATAAGGACCCCTCCACTTTGGCCCCAACGGTACACTGTTCCACTCCTTTATCCAAACTTGGTCTCCTGGATGGTAAGAATGGACAGGTGGATAAATATTTACAGGTAACCTATCTTGTACCCATTTCTGTACCTCCTCCATAGTTTTACCCAACTCTACAACCTGCCGCCGGGTAATTCCTTCTCCCAACTGACTCAAGTCCCCCCTTAAGTTACTAAGTATGGGAGGTGGACGCCCATACATAATTTCAAAAGGGTGATAGACCTAACTTTCTGGTAGATGTACTACGATTGCGCAACAGAGCTATTGGCAAAAGAACATTCCACTTGAGTTGGGTTTCTTGACACATTTTTGCCAACTGGGTCTTAATGGTTCTGTTCATCCTTTCCACTTTACCAGAACTCTGAGGCCTATATGCTGTATGAAGTTTCCACTTAATACCAAGCATATGAGTCAGTTGTTGTAGGCACTGATGGACAAAAGCTGGACCATTATCTGATCCTATAGAACACGGTAGTCCATATCGGGGTATTATTTCTCGCAACAGAAATCGCACAACTTCTCCTGCTTTCTCTGTATGAGTCGGACACGCCTCTACCCATCCTGAGTAGGTACACACAGCTACTAGTAGGTAACGATGTCCGCCGGATTTGGGCATTACCGTGTAGTCTATTTGGAGATCGGACATAGGAAGCCCTCCAATGTACTGGACTCCCGGTGGTTTCACTGGACCTTGCCTTGCGTTTTTCTTGGCACATGACACGCATCTTCAAACAATGGCTTGAGTCAAGTTGGACAATCTTGGTATGTAGAAATGCTTCCTAAGAGATTCTTCCATACTATCTCTTCCAGAATGTGTCCCATTATGATAATTCTGGACAATTTCTACAGCTAGCAATGCTGGAATAACTATTCTTCCATCTTCTAACTGATACCAATTATTCTCCAAATATTTCCCAGCTTCAGTCTTTAACCACTCTACTTCTTGAGCTGTATAAACTGGAGTCCACTGGGACAGAGGGGTTGGTATAAGAGCTGCTACACACTCCACATATTATTTTTGTCCAGATTCAGCGGCACGCTTAGCTGCACTATCTGCCATCCGATTTCCTTTCACCACATCACCATCACCTTTCAGATGTGCTCGACAATGTATGATACCAACTTCCTTCGGCTCCCATACAGCTTCCAATAGTTGTAATATCTCAGCTGCGTACTTGATTTATTTTCCTTCTGAGGTCAGTAATCCTCTTTCTTTATACAAAGCTCCATGGGCATGAGTGGTTAAAAACGCGTACTTTGAGTCTGTGTAGATATTTACTTTCAACCCTTCAGCCAATTGCAAAGCCCGTGTAAGTGCGATTAATTCTGCCTTCTGTGCTGATGTTCCTTTTGACAATGGCCGCGCTTCTATCACCTTGTCTATAGTTGTCACTGCATATCCGGCATAGCGAATCCCTTCTTTCACGTAACTACTGCCGTCCGTGTAATACTGAACATCGGGGTTCTGGATGGGAAAATCATGAAGGTCCGGTCTACTTGAGAACACTTCATCCATTACCTCCAGGCAATCATGTCGACTCTCAGTAGGTTGCGGCAAGAGGGTAGCTGGGTTCAAGGTATTAACAGTCTCAAGATGCACTCTCGGGTTCTCGCATAACATGGCTTGATACTTAGTCATGCGGCTATTGCTAAACCAATGATTACCTTTATAGTCTAGCAACGTCTGTACTGCGTGCGGGACTCGCACATAGAGTTCCTGACCCAGAGTGAGCTTGTCAGCTTCTGCTACCAACAGGGCGGTGGCAGCTATGGCCCTTAGACAAGGAGGAAGACCACTGGCTACTGCATCCAGTTGTTTGGACATATACGCAACAGGTCGTTGCCATGATCCCAGATACTGTGTCAGTACTCCCACAGCCATCCTTCTTTGCTCGTGTACATATAAGTAGAATGGACGTGTATGATCAGGTAGACCTAATGCGGGGGCGCTCATCAATGCCTTCTTAACATCCTCAAATGCCTTCTGCTGTTCGATGGTCCACAGGAAGGAATCATGTTCCGTGCCTTTAATAGCGGCATAGAGGGGTTTCGCCAGTATCGCATAACTGGGAATCCATATCCCACAGAAGCCTGCTGCCCCTAAGAATTCTCGCACTTGTCTTCTATTCTTAGGTGTTGGTATTTGGCATACAGCCTCTTTTCTTTCAGGCCCCATTATCCTTTGACCTTCAGAGATATGGAATCCCAGATACTTGACAGTTGGCTGACACAACTGAGCTTTCTTCCTGGACACCTTGTATCCTGCCTTCCAAAGAATGTGCAGTAAATCATAAGTTGCTTGCTGGCATATCTCTTTAGTAACTGCCGCTATCAACAAATCATCCACGTATTGTAGTAGTACACATTCTCCTGGGATGGACTTGAAATCTAATAAGTCCTGACTTAATGCTGATCCAAATAGGGTAGGTGAATTTTTAAACCCTTGGGGCAATCTTGTCCAGGTCATCTGACGCTTCGAGCCCGTTACAGCATCTTCCCATTGGAATGCAAAGATACACTGGCTTTCTGTAGCAATTTGTAGGCAAAAGAAGGCATCTTTAAGGTCCAAGACTGTAAAGTGAGTAGCCCCACCCGGAATCAAGGCAAGCAGGTTATAAGGATTGGGCACAACTGGATGTATACTTACTACCGCATCATTGACTGCTCTCAAATCCTGCACAGGACGATACTCATCTGACCCATGCTTCTGAACAGGCAACAATGGAGTATTCCAGGGGGAAATACAGAATTTTAGGATACCATACCTTATGAACTTATCCAAATAAGACTGTATGTTCTTCTTCGCCTTTTGAGGTATATGGTATTGTCGCAGGCTTACTGGATAAACCCCAAGCTTTAGTTTGATGCGTATAGGTGGGATATTGCAAGCAAGTCCTGGTGGGTTATTTTCTGCCCACACTCCTGTTATATTATACAAGGATTCATCACTCTTAGGGTTTTGACTTGTCATCACTGTATAAAGTCGCCACTCTTCTTCCTTTGGTACTGATAGTGTCATTATACCTGAGGGCCCATTAAACTTCAAGGATGTCGTTCCGTTAGGCAGAAATGTTATCTGTGCTTGTAACTTCGACAACAAATCCCGTCCTAGAAGTTGGACTGGACATTCAGGCATGTAAAGGAACTGATGTTTCACTACATGGCCTCCCAGTGTACAGAGTCGACTTTTGAGAACCGGTTTAGCAGCACTCCTCCCAGTTGCTCCTATTACAGTGATAGTTCTTCCTGAAGGAGGAGCAACTAGGTCGGTTACCACAGAATGTTCAGCACCAGTGTCGATCATGAAAGAACTCCTTTTTCCCCTATTGCTACATCGACCATAGGCTCCGCTCGACCAAGGGGGATGGAGACCGGTCGGTATCAATAGTCCTCCATGACAGTGTCAGCCAAACCCACAAAGTCCCTATCTTCTCTTTCTCGCGGTCTCTGCACTGCTGGGTAATACCTATCCCCTTGAACGCTTCCTCTACTATTCCCACCATTTCCTCCAGGGCCTCCTCTTCCTCTCACTCTACCTCTATAGTTATTACTATATCCTCCCCTTGTTCTATCTCTCTCATGTTGTTCCCTCAATGGACACTCACTCCTCCAATGCCCTTCTTCCCTACAATATGCGCATTGGTTCCTACTTAAAGGCTCCCTATTCCACTTATTCTTGCTTTTCTCGTTCCCCTGTACACTTCCTTTTCCCTTCTATCTACACCAGCGATAGCTACCGCTAACATATCTGCCTTCCTTCTCATCTTACGCTCTTCTTCCTTCTTCGTCTCTATCTCCCTATTCATATAAACCTTATTTGCTATTTCCATTAGTTGAGTTATAGACATCCCTACAAACCCTTCTAGCTTTTGCAATTTTCTTTTAATATCTCCGTAAGCCTGGCTGACAAAGGCAGAGTTAACTATCCGGGAATTCTCAGGAGCCTCTGGACTAAAGGGGGTATACAATCGGTATGCCTCCAATAATCGGTCATAAAAGGCACTGGGCAACTCATCACATTTCTGCAATACCTCAGCCGTCTTTGACATATTGATCGCCTTTTTCCCTCCGGCTTTCATGCCAGTAATAATGGCTTCCCTATAAGCTTTTAGGTGAGCCATATCAGCACCATTATCATTCCAATTCGGATCTACGTTTGGGTAATGAGCTGCAGCCCATGCTACCGGGCTGGCCTGATTCTGTGCACGGGCCACTTCTTCAAGCGCTTTAATTGCCGCCTGATTAATCCGAGTCCTTTCCTTGTTACTAAACAATGTCATAAGCAATTGCTGGCAATCAGCCCAAGTGGGATTGTGCGTTTGGATTATGGAGGTAATCAAATCTGTCATGGCTTGAGGTTTGTCTGTGTAAGAGGAGTTATGGGTTTTCCAGTTGAACAAATCCGTAGTGGTAAAGGAAACATAAACAAATACGGGGTCGGCATGTTGTAACTGGCCTTCACCATTAATGTGTGTCGGGCCCGGTGTCAATCGGAGAGGCATTTGATAATGTAGGTGTTGGAGGGTACCGGTCAATTGTCGGGTTAGTATGGGGCTTCGTTGAGGAAGGTCAGTTATGGGTTCCGGTCGAGGGGTAGTAAGACGAGGGGAGGGGGACGCTTTTTCTTTACTGAAGGGGAGGTTGGTAAGCAGAACATTCCAGGCCGGGCTGGGAGGAGCCTGACCGGGAACCAGAAATGACGTCAAATCTGGATAGGTGGAGTTAGTGGGGGTAGGTACCAGAAGGGGAGGGTTTAGAACAAGTGGGCTGGGCTCTGAGCTAGAGGATGGGGTAGGAGGAGACAATGGGGCAAGAGGAGTGGCATTACTAGCCGCACCTCTTCTTCCTCTTCCTGTAGAGGAGGAGTAAGGGGGCGGTAAAGGAATCTCTGACTCAGGGGGCGTGTCCAGAATGGGCGTGATCACGGCCTTGGTGGACAAACGAGTTCTGGCCAACAGGAGGCGGCATTGCTCCTCTTGGCACACCCTGATCCATTTTGGCAAGTCACCCACGGCCTGTTTCCAACAATCAATATATGGAAACTGGTCGTAAAGTTCCGGCCTACCAGATACAGCTACGTGTACACGCTGCACTAGATTAGGATCAAGACTACCACGTGGAGGCCATGCAACCACTAAGGCAGGCCATTCCCTGCTACATAAAGTAGTCAAACGTGTTGGAGACATCTTTACCCCAAAATCACATACATTATATCCCTTTTAAAAATTCTTTAACATGCAATCTAAGGGATCAATGATCTTTGAATCCAACGCACCCATACTTAACAATGGAGCGTCGTCTCCAATAGAAACAAAACAAAACACACTTCCAACAGTCACACCCGTTTCCCTTGGCAACAGCACCACGTGGCACAGTTACTAGGCCAAATGCACACAACAAATCATACAGGGAATTCCCGTACACACACAGCTGTTACACCACACACTAAATAACTATTACTGTACCTTTTTTGGCGAAATTATACAATTACCCACACTATAATTCTCAGTATTTAAATTACCCGTCTATAACACACCCTAGTAACATCGTCTTTACAAACAATAGTACGGTTAGCATTGGTCACGCTACCCAGCAAGATATACACTCTACTATAATAAATTTTAACACAGGGACACAGGGACCCAGTCACGGCGACTGTGGGAAGAAGTGCAGCGGTGTGTCCCCTGTTCCAGCTAGGAAGTGGTCCTTGGTGGAGGTACCCAGCTGGGGGACAGGGAGCTTCGCTACATACACGCCCGTCTGAAGTTTACCAATGAACATCTGAATGATTCAGAGGAGAACTGGATGAAAGTGTTGTGGTCAGATGAAACCAAACTCAAGCTCTTTGGCATCAACTCAACTTGCTGTTTTTGGAGGAGGAAGAATGCTGCCTCTGACCCCAAGAACACCATCCCTACCGTCAAACATGGAGGTGGAAACATTATGCTTTGGGGGTGTTTTTTGGCTAAGGGGACAGGACAACTGCACCGCATCAAAGGGATGATGGACAGGGTCATGTACCGTCAAATCTTGGGTGAGAACCTCCTTCCCTCAGCCAGGGCATTGAAAATGGGTCATGGATGGGTATTCCAGCATGACAATGACCCAAAACACAGCCAATGCAACAAAGGAGTGGCTCAAGAAGAAGCACATCAAGGGCCTAACCAGTCTCCAGACCATAATCCCATAGAAAATCTGTGGAGGGAGCTGAAAGTTCAAGTTGCCAGACGTGAGCCTTGAAACCTTAATGACTTGGAGAGGATCTGCAAACAGGAGTGGTACAAAATCCCTCCTGAGATGTGTGCAAACCTGGTGGCCAACTACAAGAAATGTCTGACCTTTGTGATTGCCAACAAGGGTTTTGCCACCAAGTACTTAGTCGAATGGGTCAAATACTTAGTTCACTCATTGACATGCAAATCAATTTATAATTTTTTTGACGTGTTTTTCTGGATTTTTTTTTGTTATTCTCTCACTGTTAAAATACACCTACCATTAAAATTATAGACTGATAATTTCTTTGTCAGTGGGCAAACCTTCCAAATCATCAAATACTTTTTTCTCTCACTGTATCTATGATCTGCCCAGCTTGTTTATTCTATGAGAATTTATGTATTATGTTCAGCTCTCTGTATTGTATGAGTATCTCTGTACTGTATAGGGAGGAGTACAATTCTGGTGGACTAGTCTGGCTCCCCACTATCTTGAATCCTCACCAGCTGCCACTGGGTTTCATTTAATCTTCTACTTTTTTATTTTTTATTTGCCAGAATGTATTCTTACTGTTACTATATCAGTAGGGATATGAAGCTAAGGGCTTTCACAACAAGAATGAGATGTGGGGTGCATGCAGGCCTAATTCACAAGTACTTGCAAGTACTTTCATGTCATTTACTTTATATAAATATAAGTAATGTTCTTTTTTTGTATTTTGTTGTGATGTAGGTTTTTTAACCCCTTAAGGACTGAGCCAGTTGTACACGTTCTGATCAAAACAAAATGTAAACAAAAACTGGAATTTGCTCAACCATAATTCACCTCTTTCATATTAAGTGCACCCACACTTATTATATGTCATTTTGTACAGGAGAAACAGGGCTTTAATTTCACATGAACTATTCATACATGAAACAATTCATTATGAATAAAATTAAATAAAAAGTGTGAGAAAGTAAGCACAACCAGGGGCAGGCTGGGACGGTGGGCATTTGCCTCTGACTGGGGATTTTTCAACTTACCTCTCTCCCTGCAGCCTGCAGCC
>OW240916.1:69969361-70079481 GCA_933207985.1 Pelobates cultripes | reverse complement strand
TTAAAATGAAAAAAGTTTTTTGGATCTTCTTGAAATGATCTCATCAAATAGACTAAATATACTTTACCAAGAAAAGAGAACTAAATGTTACAGAAGACAATTTTATCAAGGTCAAAGGCAAAATTATTCTTGAGGAGGACAGATATTGGTCCTTTTGCAAACAACTTGAAACAAATTTATATTCAGAACACATCAGCAAGAAGCGACAAGTGCAGAATGTTCTGATGCCAGAGGAAAAGGGTGGCAGGCTGCAAAGATTCTATAATCAGTGGGTCCATACCACAAGACATATTTATTTCTTGCACAGTATAAGTGTAGAATATTGCATATTCTATGTTTCTATATATGGATGTGTGGATTGACATAAGTAACAGATGGTATCAATAAGTCACAAGGCTTTCTTTGTCCGAGAGCTCTGGAATGTGGATGTGGGGGTCTTGTCCTTATATGGCTAGAGTTAAATGCTGACGTTAGTATGAGCACATCTTTATAGTAACAGAGGGACACGAGGTCGCTCTCGGTCTTGGCTCGTGGCTCTGGGCTCTCTCGGGCGCTCTCTCTTGGCTCTCTCTCTCTAGATGTAAAGATGTAAGGATGCAAAAGAAGTCCAGCAATTACCATCTGCTGTTGAATGTCCATAATCCTGTAACATCATTTATTATGTTTTATTATGTATGAGTAACAAAGAAAAAACCTGAAGAAACCATAAGTCAGATTGCGTATTACTACTTTTCAGTAATATAGACATATATTATTGTGGCGAGCATTTGGCCCAAGACTATATATACAAAAGACGTATATATATCAATCAACTGAAGACAAGAAGAAATTAAGAAGATTTAACAGTGACGATCGATTCAAACAAGATTTTACATTGGCTAGCCAGCCAGTCTTCCATTCAAGGTTTGTTCCCACTTCAAGGGGGAAGAGAAAAGAATCGAGTTTCACAGCTATTTTGGAACTAGGAAAACAAACTTGAACAGAAAAAAAGAACCGTGTTAAAAGCCGTGTTAAGAGCTATGTGTGTTTATCAGAAGACAACGATTTTCAAATCACAAAGACTGTTCCAAGATTATATTCTACAACAGACAAAAGCACATG
The DNA here is from genome assembly GCA_933207985.1 of Pelobates cultripes. Classification (NCBI taxonomy): domain Eukaryota; kingdom Metazoa; phylum Chordata; class Amphibia; order Anura; family Pelobatidae; genus Pelobates; species Pelobates cultripes. The sequence goes on along the minus strand of OW240916.1, from coordinate 70,078,380 downwards.
GGTTAAAGAAAGCAGCACAAGATACAACGTGAATTCTAGAAGCAAGCACGTGGCAGAGATTGGCAATCACCCAGATTCAAGCCCAGAACTGCGCAGCTGTGTGGATGAAGCAACGAAATAGACAGAAATAACTGATCTGGTGAGTAACATGGAATTCATAAATGATATTGCAGAGAAAAGTAAATTGCAGTTTGCATGTAATAGCAGCTATTCAGATGCTGTTTTGTGGCAATCTTTATACACACAATGTGAAATTGCCAATACTGAAATTGTTGTTTGTTAATAAGAAAAAACAAAAGATCAGAAATGTTATGAAACTAGTCTGTACTTACAATGCATTGATTTGTAAACGAAATGCAGGTCAAGACAATTTAGAATCAGCAGAAAAAGAAGTAGATTTGAATGGGTTAACAGAAGACAAATCAGATTTAAATGAACAGTGTAACAATGTAACAGAGAGAACATTGTCAGAAACAGTCTGTGAATTAGAGGATAGAGTTGAACTAAGAAATGATCTTAGTTGCCAGCTTACAAATGAAGTTAAGCACGTGTGTGTTAATACAAGAAAAATAAAGGCACAGAATCTAATCCCAGAACCAATAGATACTGAAAATGTATCATCACAGAGTGATTTGCAGAAATGTAAATTTCAAGACAGTGCTGCAAAACATAATTTGAAAATCCATGAACAATTAATGAAAATTGTGAAATGTATTCCAGTTTATGTCACGTCAGTGGATGCATTTCCTAATGCTGAAATGCTTGAGTCAAATTTGGACAAATACAGCCTAAATGACGAACAAAGAAATAGACTATTTAAAATATGGCTGCCGACTCAAATGGCATGTAGACTGACCGCGCCTGTAAAATGTGAGGACAATGATAAAATAATATATGGAAATAAGCAAGACAGATTAACACAATTAATAAAATTAACAACAAGGAATGATTTTGCAGAAGTGTTGGAAAAACTAAAACCACACATCGATGAGGATATTTTTAGTTTTCTTGTAAAATTTGAAAATGCATATAGACTTGTTGGTAATTTTCCTGAGGATCAGTTAATTAATGAATTTGTGAAAAAATTTCAAGATCTAGATCCAACTGCAATTGTGTTAGCTAGAGAAAAAAGCACTTTGACAGAAGTAGCTTTGTTCTTGGATAACTTAAAGAGGGTAACCAATAATGAAGGGGTTAAAATGACTTGTGGAATTAGGCAGAGAAAGAAGTACAGATTTTACACCCCATCGTCCCCCTCCTCCTTCTTCTTCTAGGACAGAGTGTAAAAGAGTGATACAGACAGCTGAGCCCCTCCCAATGTGTTCAACTAAAAACTGTAGAGTTGATAATAAAAGGCAGAATATAACTCCTAAAGTTATTTGTTTTTGGTGCAATAAACAATACTATTTAAGATCTTGCAGATATTTTATCCGAGATATCAAAAATATGGCAGAATGAAATATACTAATGTAGCAGTTAGGAACATGCAATCTATGTTATATTGGGTGTATGCGATTATACAGTAACTCCTAATCATTTAACAGAAGGAAAAAAACAATGGATATATTCCTTGTGGCTTCTGAGGTTGATTTAAAATCTTTGATTTAATTCATGAGAATGAGATTTTAATATCATGACTGATAATGGATTACTATATTTTGCAAAGCCTGGACATACATATGTTTTGACTATTTAGAAGACAAAAGTTTTGATAGGATAAAACCTAGATTTACAAATACATTTGATGTAGGAAACAATATATGTTTTTGTAGTTTGTTTCATGTGACAAAATGGTGCCAGTGTTAAGACAAAATGGCTGCTACTGCTAAAGTATAGTGGAAAACAATATTTTGTTGTAACATCTTATATGTGATTAGGTTATACCTCCAGATTATTAAACAGTTTAAAGGGGGGTATGATTAATAAGGTATGATTAATAAAAAGTTTGAAAATTAAAATGTTCAGAAAGATTTTAATGTAAAGGAAATTTAAATATTATACATCACATGGCATAAATGTAATGACCACTAGATGGTAGATCTCATGAGAAGAAATGAGAATGTTTTGGAGTCCATGTATTTCAATGTTAAACTGTATAATAATAATGAGATATAAAGATTGTAAGCCATTGTATTGATGCTGCACATGTTTTTTGTTTTAATGTAGGTAAAGCGTGACAGATCCATGTGGCAATAAATCAGGAAATCATTCCTTCAGACAACAGGACATCGACTGTTGGAAAGAGACTTTTCATCTGATCTGCAAACTGTGATGGAAGATTCTACAGAGTTCATTCGATACAGAAGATTAACAGACTTACAAAGAAATAAAAGATTGACACTAACATAAATATTAATTCCTAAATATTAATGAAGAAAACAGACAATGAAAAGTTATTTAACAGTTATGAGTGTATTAATACCAAAAGAGAGTACTTATAAATGTGTAACACATAAAGTAAAATTATGAAAGGATAGTATTATGAAGAGAACTATTACATTATGACCTATACATAGGATGAGAAGTATCAGAGGCAGATAAAATATGAAGTTGATAAAATAAGGATCATGGTTACTTAATACCACAAAGATTGAGTTCAATAGTATTTCATAGATTAACTATAAGGAATAATTTGTTTATAATTGAGGTGAAGTGAAACAAACAATGGTAACATAAGGAAGAAAACTAAGGAAGGATAATTTATATTGATTAATATTAAGTAATTATATACATTAAGAATGCCTTGGATATAAGCGTTCAGAGATCCAAGAGGAATTGAATTGAAGTTTAGTTAAGAGTATAGTACACAATTATATTTAAACTAAGTCTATAAAGGTATGGACTAGGGAGAATAGGTTTCTGGATATGATGGTATCCAATGAATACGTTGTAATAAGTTGTTTTATGATTTCCCTGAGTTTGTTAGACACAGACTAGGAATAAGAGTTTCTGGGCAGTATGACCCCAAGTTTTGTTTATTTTATTTTTGTTTATTTTATTTTAGTCAGTTGAAGTGTACTAAGGAATACGGATTGGTCAGAACATTAGGACAATCCTGCTTTTAAGATGTATTACATTAATAAGCCATCACATTGCTAATGAAGAGAGTGATGCTAATGAATTTAAAGTATTCTTTCCAAGTTCTTTTAAAGTAAACCATTCTCAGATTGAATGAAAAGTTTGTTACTACAAGGTAGAATAGTAGTCAAAATTATAATTATGTAAACAAAAACAAATCTATGATAGAAAGATTTCTGGGTGGAGAATTTCTAGAACAATAAGAATTGTAAACACAATGAACATTAATCAAAGAATTATTCTAGAACTTCATGGTTGATAACACATCCTTTGAATGAGTCTTATAAGTAGTGTTGATATATTTTAGGTAGTGAAAGCCTACTGAATATTCAAATTGAATACTATGATTGTAAAATACTGATACAATCATCACTAGGTGGTATTAATGGTATTGGAATGTAATTCATGAATACAAATGACCTAAAGATTTTAAGGTTGCTAGAAACCATATGATTCATGGAAATCTAATTGGACAGGATATTATAGTAATACATGTATTAGTACTTAAGTAATATCAGGTATTGAGAATGAAAATACTATGTTATATGTGTCTGTAGGAATATGATAGTGATACACAGTTATTATTTAGAAAGTTATCATCTTGATTTTGTTATCTACAAAGACATGACTGTTCCAGAGCAGGTAGATCTTTCTGATTGTTTTATTGTTTATTGGATCAACATTTGTAAATATTTTATTTTATTCATTTATTATTGTTAAATGTATATATTATGTTCAAGTAGTTATGATGTAACATGGATATGGATATCAATACATAGCTGAAACAGAGGGAGTTTGAAGTAAAGTAAGCAGTATGAGGGATAGAAACTCGACCTTCCAAGAACTCTGATATAATAGAAAGTTGTGACTACATCTTGTTCTATGCTCAATGAATGTGATACAAGTGATGTATGAATGGACAGGTTAGTGACATTGTGTTATGGTTTTAAAACAAACCATAAACAGAGGGAATGTAGAATATTGCATATTCTATGTTTCTATATATGGATGTGTGGATTGACATAAGTAACAGATGGTATCAATAAGTCACAAGGCTTTCTTTGTCCGAGAGCTCTGGAATGTGGATGTGGGGGTCTTGTCCTTATATGGCTAGAGTTAAATGCTGACGTTAGTATGAGCACATATTTATAGTAACAGAGGGACACGAGGTCGCTCTCGGTCTTGGCTCGTGGCTCTGGGCTCTCTCGGGCACTCTCTCTCTAGATGTAAAGATGTAAGGATGCAAAAGAAGTCCAGCAATTACCATCTGCTGTTGAATGTCCATAATCCTGTAACATCATTTATTATGTTTTATTATGTATGCGTAACAAAGAATAAACCTGAAGAAACCGTAAGCCAGATTGCGTATTACTACTTTTCAATAATATAGACATATATTATTGTGGCGAGCATTTGGCCCAAGACTATATATACAAAAGACGTATATATATCAATCATCTAGATTTTACAATAAGAAATGGCTAAAGTATAGAATTTGCATTTTCTTTGTCCAAGAACTACAAGTTCTAGTTAAACAAGCACTGCTTTCAGAGGATTAAAACTTGTAGCACAGAAAAGGTTCATTATAACAAGCAATTTCAAGGAGTATACTCAAATGTCTGGTAAAGAAACCAGACAATTTATTTTGCCCACTTTTGGATATCAAAACCTTTGGAGAATGAGGGAATCTCATTGGAAACACTTATAAACCTTCACTCCACAGGCTTGATTATCACACGGGTATGTCTTAAGAATCAAGGTCTAGAAAATGAATTGATCGATCCTCTGTTAAAATCCACCAAAGTTCTACCTCAAAGATCTACTTTCATACTTGGATATCAAAAGTGTCAACAACTGTATAGCTTATCTTAACTGTAACTCATATTCATGAAGAAAATTACCCATAGGCAAATTTAGGTCTAAAAGGTATTTTTCTACATGTTCCCAGATTCCTCAGATTGGCAGTGAAGGCAAGCAAGAGGATATATATTATGTTAAGAAAGGCTATGATTTCTTTAGGAATTCTTACAGCCACTGTCCCAACAGTAAAATGGGCAAGAATCAGATCTCTGCAATGGGAGAGATATATAATGGAACAAAGGCCAAGAGGATCTGGATTCAGAGCTGGTGCAAGGATTTTTGTTGCGCTAGGTAAACAAAAATTTGCTTTCCCCCATATGTTCTGCCCACCATGTGACATCACAATACCCCACCCATATGATCTGCCATATGAGTCAATGCCAGTGCTGCATACAGTGCCTTTTCTCTAAAAAGGCAGTGTGTTCACATAAAAAATCCTGCAGGGACAGGCTATAGACACCAGAATCACAACATTAATCTGTAGTAGTTCTGGTGACTATAGTGTCTCTTTAATGTGAGGTAAATTAGAGATTAGTGCCACTAATAATAGGCTGCAGTCTGGCTCCACTGGTCTGGTGTTAAACCAGGCAGTGCTCACAAAAATCAGTGAACAGGAAGCAGCTGCATTTTTGGGGCCCTTTACACAGATCACGGTCTGGGCCCCCAGGGCCTGACCGTGAGTATGCCTACAAGGCCCGCCTAAAAGTCTTATGCCTACAAGGCCCACCCATGAGTTTGCTCACAGGGAATGAAGTGTATGTGTGTAGAGGATGTGTTATGTGTTATTGTAGAGGATGTAATGCGAAAAAACTTAACAGCGCCCCCCCTATCTTACCCCTTTATCCATGTACAGTGTATGCCAATAGGTGTGTAGTGTTTGTATATAGGATTTATTAAATTAATTATTTAAAAACAAAAATGATTCCCCCCTTCCCTGTTATTACCTTGCAGGGAGGTGGGCATGCTGATCTCTGGTGATCCAGTATGCTGGGAATCTGGTCGGCGCCTCTACCGGGTGACCATAAGTAACTGTCTTGTGAGCTCAGGCACTTACAGTGCCAGAGCTTTCCTGTAGTAATCCATGACAACATTCTGATTGGCTGGAACTCGGAGGACTGCTACATATTGCATTTTGTATGAGAGAGCTCTGCTGTAATAAATCTCATAATAATATGATGTAGTGTGGTGTCTGTGTGTGATATGTATGCTATGTGTTGTCTGTGTGTAATATTTGTAATTCTTGTATTGACTGTGTGTGACATGTGTGTATTGGGTGTGTGTAATATGTGTGCTGATATGAAGAGCAGAGGTCGTGTACTGGTAGGTGGGGATAGGGCCGGACTGGGGATACAAAGCAGCCCTGGAAAAAAAATCTATGCCAGCCCCATAAGATATTGCGCCATATATTGTCACATGTAATATGTAAGGCTATGTCTTGCCATCCCAGATGACTGAGTAATATATATATATTGTAAAATCTGGTTGGAACGGTCGTCACTGTTAAATCTTCTTAATTTCTTCTTGTCTTCAGTTGATTGATATATATACGTCTTTTGTGTATATAGTCTTGGGCCAAATGCTTGCCACAATAATATAGGTCTATATTATTGAAAAGTACTAATACGCAATCTGACTTACGGTTTCTTCAGGTTTATTCTTAGTTTCGGATACATAATAAAACAACAAATGATGTTACAGGATAATGGACATTCAACAGCAGATGGTAATTGCTGGACTTCTTTACATCCTTACATCTTTACATCGAGAGAGAGAGCCAGAGAGAGCCCAGAGCCAAGAGAGAGCCCAGAGAGCCAAGAGAGAGTAACTTCGTGTTCCTCTGTTACTATATAGATGTGCTCATACTAACGTCAGCGTTTAACTCTAGCCATATAAGGACAAAAACCCCAAATCCACATTCCAGAGCTCTCGGACAAAGAAAGCCTTGTGACTTATACCATCTGTTACTTATGTCAATCCACACATCCATATATATAATCAATAGAAACATAGAATGTGCAATATTCTACATATATATATATATATATATATATATATTGAACAAAGAAAAAAGAGGAAACCGCGCCCTTATTGTGATACGTAAATACGTACTCAAGTCCTTATGGTCATATACTTGCAATGATGTACCTCAAAAAGAAAGAAAGAGATATACAAATAATAGTGTAGCACTGTTAGTATTCCGTAAGTGAGCAAGAAGTAGATAGATGTACACTCACATGTGACAGAGCTAGAAACAGAGCTATACTTTTCATGCGCATAGACGGAATAATCCCCGTTTTAGGATAAATGTAAGGTGGTCCACGTCTTGATGGTCTCAAATAAAGAACATACAGATAGACAGGGGAATCCACATAGTGTAGTATGTATTAAAATCACTTAGGATAATGAATAAAATGTAAAGTATCGTACTCACATTTACTAGAGCGTGCCTCGCTCTAGTTTATAGCGTATAGGTGGTATAATCCCCACCAAGGAATAAAATGGTAACCAGGAAAAAATATATATAGTAATGGATATCTCAGAGTGATAAAAATATATAAAATAATAACTGTTTATTGTACATAAAAAACAATAAAAACAAATAAGAAACACTCTATGAGAAAGTCCATAAAAAAATCCACTTTACGCGTTTCACCTGTAGAGGCTTCTTCAGAAGTGTGGATAAAGTCCTTTTAATGTCCAAATATATAAGAAATAAAATTTAAAACAATTGTCTTCATGTGTTAGAAAATTACTTACTGTTTCCTGGTTTTCGCGAGCGCGTCATACCGGAAGTGATGCGGCGCCATTTTGGCCAATAATAGGTAAGAGGATATGAGTTATGTTAGCCACCGGTGGAACGCACGCGTCATACCGGAAATGACGCGGCGTGACCGGGCGGTGGAGTTCTATGCGTTCCACGTGTGGAACGCAAGCAGAGAAAAGCAAAGTCGTGGTGATGATGCAGGCATATACAATGCGTTTCACAAAAGGAACGCAGAAAGAAAACAGCAATAGCAATAACACTGTATGACTTTCAAAACATTAATAGTAATATTGTCATTCTAATAAACTATAGTGGATCACATAATAAACATGATCTAGTAGTATAACCTTTAGTTAATATATATCATAGTAAGATCATGCAGATTAAGACTTAGCATGCAATTAAAGTGGCAAATATGTGACATATTTTGATGTATTAACCATTATAGGATAGAAGCAAATTATACACAACTAAAAAAGTGGTATTGGAAATTTCCTAAAAAATACCATAAATGAGTAAGAGAGTAGAAAATAAAAATGAAGGGTACATATAAATATAATATTATATATAGGATACATAACAAAGACCCATCATATATAGTAGAATATGGGAAAGGACTAGAAAAATGGTGTAAACATACATAATAAAAATAGTATAAAAAGCTCAACCAACATAAGTTAGTATATAAGTGTGATTGGAATCAAATATAAAAATTGATACTTAAAACTAAGGCTGTCAGCTATAAACTGTATCTATATAATATATTAATAAAAAATCTAAAAGTGACATACATATAGGAAAAAATTATAAATATCTTAAAAAAGGTATTAGAAAAAATATATTATAAAAAATTAAAAAGATCAAAATCTATATTTAGTCCATTAGGATGCAAAGTATCAATTTTAAATACCCATTCCATCTCCTTTTTTCCTATTTTTTTGATAAAATCACCTCCTCTCAAAATGGTTTTTTACTATCGTGATCCCTATAAATGTAAGAAATTTGGGATCATTATTATGCTTGCAAAAATGGGCAGACACTGAGTGTTTTTCATAATTGTTTTCAATATTTCTGCAGTGCTCAGCTATACGTATTTTTAAAGGTCTAGTAGTACGACCAATATATTGGAGGCCACAAGGGCATTCCAATAGGTAAATAACATTCTTACTTTCACAAGTAATAATTTCTTTGATGTTATAGATCTTATTGTTAATATTTGATTTTAAAAGTAGACCTACTTTTTTCTGTTGGCTTTGTTTTTCTGCAGGCTATACAATTGTTATATTTAAAAAAACCATTGGCAAGGGGTGGAAAATGTTTTATATGTGTATTTTCTCTTTGGTCTTTGGTATAATTATTAGTAAGGTGCATTTTCAAATTTGGGGCACCTCTAAACACAATTTGTGGTTTATCGGGTTTAGCCCCAACTGGAGCACCCCAATGACATGGACGCAGGCGAGAAAACCCGGCTTCGAGAACCAAAAATTGGGAGAGGAGGCCGAACAACCCAGGGGCTCAATAGCCTGCACCACCCCACAATTGTCACAATGGAAGAACTACCCACCTGTCCGGGAGTTGGGTACCCCATGCCTACCATGCCACCAGAATGGGGAAGCTCCAAGACAGCCAGTCTGCAAGAGCCACGATGCTTGCCAGCTTACTGAGCAAGAGACAGCACACCATGGAAAAACCCAATTAGGGCCCAAAAACCACCAAACCCGCTGCTGCGGCAACAGGTGGAAGTCAGTGGAAGGGACTTAGGGGGCCTGATTGCACAAGCCACCGCTAACGGAGGCCCAAAAGGAAAATCCCATAACGCAGGGCAACACCGACAGGCAAAGCCCAGCTTACCCAGGAGGGCGACATTAAGAGCACATAGCCACAGAACACTGACAGTCAGAAATACGGCCCGGAAAACAGACGGAACGACAACTGAGTAAATAAGAAATCATGCGAAATTAACCCTGCCCCTCTAAAGGCACCATGTCCCAAGGGTGGGGGGGTGGGGGGTTCCCGCGGTGCAGACTTCGGGAGCACCCCAAAGTTGGTTGGGAGGTAAGCCTACCAAGTTTCTTGGTAAGCCGCTCCCACACCACCCGACGGAAGTCTCATATGGGAAGAAAAGTCCTGCTCGGAGAGCACTCATGTCCCCTATCCCGACAGATTGCCCGCATGAAAAGACCGCGGGGAACGGGATGGGCCCCTTGCGACCGGAACCCTTGTGCTGGAACGGCACAAGGACCCCATTTTCTGTCTGCAAATTCCCACCAACCCAGCTCACCCTTGGAACGACACGCGTCCCAGAGAGTGTCCTGACAGCAGAACAATGTGGAGCATACCGGGGAGCCCTCTCCCCGACACTGCTATCCATAACATATGATGCCCTGACACACTCCTTGCGCGCCATGGGGTGCAACCAATTATGGTATTTTTCCCCCACACACCACCTGGAGTCCCTTCCAAGTACAGGAACCCCCGGGGGCATGAGGGAACATATCACTAAGAAAAAAAAACCCTCACCACTGCTCCCTTGTATTACGCGACATGCGCAAGTCAAGCAGGCCATACTAGTACCCCGCAGCAGCGTCGAGAGCCACCCTAACCGCCTGCCTTTTGGGAGGCAACGCCAGTGCTAGAAGCTGCGCAGGATGCTGCAGGAAACCGTACTATAACATATGAGAAATACTGATAAATTTATTTAATTTTTTTTTGTTTTGTTTAAATTCCCAAATTTTTACTTAATCCTTTTTTATTTTTATTTTTACTTCTCACATTCCATTCATGTATTCAGTCAGTTTTATGTTTATTTATTTTTTTAAATTGTGAACTTTGTATCTATAATTTTTTGCACTAATACCCCCCCCAGCTCTAAAGGGTGCCCGATCGGATGCAACAAGGGACAACGTACTCACCAGCCAATGCCCGGTGCACCACCCGCAGCATAACACGCGTAGAAGTCCAGGCAGAAGATATTGAAATCAGCTTCCACTGTTTTCTTCGAAGATGTTCTAGGCGCCACCTGCTGGGCATTTCTATGAACTGCAGCCAGGACCTGTGAGAAGGGCATGGAGAGGACGTGCCACCAGGAGGCAGCCGAGGTAAGTAAACAGAGAGAAGAACAGAAGGCAGAGAGAGAAGAACAGAAGGCAGAGGGAGAAGAACAGAAGGCAGAGGGAGAAGAACAGAAGGCAGAGAAAGAAGAAGCAAAAGGCAGAGAAAGAAGAAGAAGCAAAAGGCAGAGAAGACCCAGGAACAGGTAAGAGCAGGGGAAGAGAGGAAAAGTGATGGGGGGGAGGACATAGAGGAGAGAAACAGAGAGAGGAAGGGGGAAGAAAAACAGATAGATGGGAAAAAAAGGGGGGTGAAGAAAGAAAGAAAACAGGGGGACACCAGGGCACGAGATGAGGCACCGCCCCCGGAATGCCAACGGGGGGGGTAAACCGGAAACCGAGAAGGGGGGGGAGCTGAAAACAGGGGGGGGACCCCCCGGGCGCCATCCTCACTGGCAGAGGAGGCCCTCAAGAAAAAGCTCTTCCCTTGACTCGTTTCCAGTCTGTGGTTGCACTTGCTGTTGGCCGTCTCTTTGATAAGTCTGTAAATGTTTGTAAGAACACCGTAGAAGTCCACCCCCAACAGCATTGGAGCAGTCCCCTCTCGGCCCTGCAGGGCCCACTTACTGCTGGGGCCCTGTCCCAGGCCCCGCCGTCGCGCCCGCCATGCGGCGGCTCCAGAAGGCCTCCAGTCGGCCACACAAGGCGCGGGATGCGCCGCCCGCCTCCCACAGCCTCCGGCGTGAATCCCAACGCCGGAGGCCGCAGCCCGTTATCCGGCTGCAGGAGGGGGAGGCCGCAGGTCCCGCGCTGTGGGATTAGGCCGCGCATCCTCCACGGCAGTTGTAGGCCGCGTGTCTGGAGCCTCAGACACGCGGACGGGTGAAGCCTCGGGCCCGGGCTCCACCTCCTCAACCGGGCCCGAGGAGCAGCACCAGGGGGGGTAGCCGAGCCGGCTGGCGGGAATGCCGGCCTCCACCATCGCGGACCCCAGGGGCCCAGGCTGCGGGGGAGCACCCACACCGGCAGCCACCCAGGGGAGAGGATCCAGGAGAGGATATCACCTGAATCAGGAGTCGCTGGCCACCTTCCACACTGCAGCAGCCCTGAGGGAAGCCAGCAAGCCTCAACCTCCATCCCTCAAGCTGTGTCAATCTGCAGGCCTAGGCAAACAGGAGCAGGAGGACAGGAAGCTGTTTGCTGGCCCGAATCCCAAGTGTCACTGAGGTAAGACCTCCCCCACACTAACTTACACAGAACATAATCCCACCCACACACTCTTCCCAACCAATCCCATGCATCTATCCCCACACTCCTACATGTGCCCTTGTCCGCTTAGCTGCGCTATCTCCCCAGGGCCTTTCTCGGGGTCATCTATATGGTCAAGTTATTTAAAGAGCCAGAGAGGTACCAGCGTTAACTTTTTAATTTACATAGGAGGAAACCTGTCCATATCTAGATAAGAACATCCTGAATGTATTGTTGCTAATACAAAGAAAAATAGAATGTATGGTAAGGGACTATACTAGATCTCTGTACTTAAAATATCTGCATGTACCTATAACCAAAATGAGTCCAGCAATATTATGCTACTTTATTTATACAGCTCCAAAACATTCAGGGGGAAGAGCTGAATGCCTATTTGTACATTGTTATACACAGTGGTGTATTTAGGTTTTGTGCTGCCCTAGGCAAAATGGTGCTTGGGCAACCTCCCCCCCAGAGTAAAATTTTCCCCACCCCTTCCTGTCAAGGCCACACTTTGACTGACAGATGCACACTCACTGACAGACGCACACACTCACTGATAGATGCATACACTCATTGACAGACACATACTCTCATATACACTGACGAACAATGACATACACACACTCACTGATTTGACACACTGATAGACAGACATACACTTACTCTGACACACACTCACTGACAGACTCACAGACAGATGCACACTCTCACTGACAGATGCACGCACTGACTGACCGACACATACACACTGACTGACAGACGCACGCACTGACTGACCGACACAAACACACTGACATACCGACACACACATTCACTGACAGACACACACACACTCACTCAAATTCACTGACATACATTCACTGACACACACACATTCACTCACCTTCACTAGCACACATTCACTGACACACACACACTCACTCACATTCACTAACACACATTCACTGACACACACTCACTCACATTCACTAACACACACTCATTGACATACACACACTCACTCACATTCACTAACACACACTCACTGACACACACATTTCCCCACACTCAATTATTATTATTATTATTTTTTTAATTAAAATCCACCCAGCCTCCACACGTTTGGGATAGCTGGGTGGATTTCTCACCTGGGGTCCAGTGGGGCTGCTGGGCAGGAAGGCAGGCGGGCAACGAGGGAGCACTTTCCCCTGAGCTCTCTGCTCAGCTCCCTCGCGCGCCGCAGAGTGATGCCGAGAGCCGGAATATGACGTTATGCGTCAGACGAAAATGAGGGAGCAGCATCGAGTAGACATGTGTAAGTAAGTACCAGGATCTTAAATTGAGACCTATATAACTGGATGACACTCAGGTCTGGTATAGTTTACACCGACTGCACACGAGGTGCCTGCCCAAAAGGTTCCATGAAATTAGGCTGTGCGGTCGGTCTCTTTCGGGAGTATCAAATAGGTGAAATACAAGACATGAACTGTTCGTGCAGACATTATTGCTGTGTATCTTGTTCGGGAGTTTGCTCCCCCTGAACGCCACTCTGTTCATCAGAATCCCCACGAACATAACAGAGGATGGAAGTCCCAGCGGTGTTTGCGCCATCGAATGTCCGATTTTAGTTCCATGCCCTCGACGATCAAACACCGCTGTCTATGTTCGTGACTAAAGATGGCCGACCGCTTGGAATGTTCATGTTATTGTGGTTGGTGGTTGGTTGGTGTGAACAGGGATTATTGGGGTTAATGAGCAGCACACTCCACATATGAGTGGTCTGGCGTTCGGTAATTTGAGGAATTGAGGAAGCCTGCACGGCAAAACATGTCCTGTAGACACTGTGAGGAATAAGACTTTGGATTATTTGGACTTTTTATGCCTATATTGTGTTGTTTTATATATATATATATATATATATATATGTATATATATTTTTTTAATATTTTTATTGGTAACAGTACAATAAAGTTTATATATTTACTCACTATTGGCATTTCCCTGCTATTTTGAAAGAAGGAATGTGGTCCTTAACCACATACATGATTGGTTTAGAGCCGATTTGGATGGCTCTGGGTTTGTAAGTACCCAATTTACCTTACTTATCATCAGGCACTAAGATCTATGTTATTTGCACCATATTTGCAATTTTCCTGCCCACTACAGAAAACAAGATAGGAAAGAGAAACGTATAAAAGAAGGGAAAGGGTCACCTTTACGGACCCTCAAAGTGCTTGAATTGAGCTATTTACGTTTAGCTCTCAAAATTGTAAGTGGGAAATTTGCTTTAATCTTTCCACTTATATTTCTATTACAGTCCACACTATGTTTTGGTCTCTGTCTTTTTGTTTTTAAGGAACCACTAACTGACCATAGCAATTTGATAAAGCAAATATATAAGGTATTATTACCTATCTTCACGGCACTGAATATTCTCCATTATTATATCCATATTAAATATAGCACTTCACCTCCACATATATTGTATATATACATATATACCTATGTATATAGATATATATATTATTTCGTTCTACATGTATCTTGATATCAATATATATATATATATATATATATATATTCATTTTAAACTACAGGTAGAACGAAATTACACATGTATATATTTTTTTATTTATTTATATTTTATTATTTTTTTTAATTTTATTTTTTAACGTATTTACATATTTATTTTTTAGTAAATATATTTTGTTTATTGGTTTACCTTTTAATCACATATCGTGGCAGGGGATTGTGACTCGCAGGTCTCGCATATAGTCTGTGAGTCAAGATATTCAACTTTAAATGCAAAAGATGCGGACACGCAGGTCTGGTAACATAGTGGAGCACCAGGGACACGCAGGTCACATAACGTACATCTGATAACCATTTTAACAGAGTTTGTCATGCGGCCCTGTGGTTTGACAGAGTAGTTTAAACATCTTAACAACATCTTAATGTGATTATGTTGCCTTTATTATGTCATACTTTTTTTTTTTTTTAAATCAATCTGTAGTTTCTTATTGAGGCATAGGTCAGATACACCATGCAGCACTGTGGCGACAACAACACAGGTAGACAAGCATGAGAAAATTAACGGTATAAAATCTGAGCATTACCAATATTATCACATGTCGGTATAAAACATTAGAAGTGCAAAGCTATACTTCAGCTTGTCTCTTATTCTAGGTTGTTTTTTTTTGTGGGTTTATAATTTTATGGTTGTTTTATCCGTATTCGTGTATCATATATTTTCAGATTAGTGACAGTGTGGATCATGTAGGTCCCCAGTAAACCGTGCAGTGTATTGTATTAGGTATTTGTGTGAGGCTTCTATGTGGGTTCGCAGGCCTCTGACATCTGAGGACTCGCAGGTCCCTTCTCGTATACTGGTATTCTCTTGTCGTCTGGAGGCCTCTTGTTACGTGTTTTGGTTCAACGTTAGGTTATCACAGATAGACCTGTCTAGCACCGTGGCGCTCAGGCCTTCAGGGATGGATGGGACGAGTGGAGTTAGATCCTAGTGTGTGGTGGCCTCGCATGTCGGGTCTAGTTGTGTGGTTTCCTCCACCCCCGGTATCAAGTGTCGCTGCCCTAAGTGAGGAAGATGACAGAGGTGTCTGTGTGTGTGGTGTGAGTGTATAGAGCGTCCCTCATTATGTATTTTGTCGTGGAATGTCGCGGTCTGTGCGTGTATCTATATTAGAGGTCCGAGGTTGGCTGTTGTTGTGTGTTACGCGGTTCATTGTGACCTTATTCTGGGGCTGTGGGCCAGTTCTGCGTGTGGGGCCTATGCGTTGCCCGGTTTGTAGACTACAGTTGCTTAGGTTGTAAGGTGTGTGTGCCCCGTTTTCCGGTCTCTTGATGTTCAGTCGTTTTCAGGGAGTCATTATTGGGGTCAGTTATGTAAGTCTGGGCTCCTTGTTAGGTCTGTTTGTGTTCGTTTCGTTGTTCGTCTGGTGTGCAGTTCCGTTGGGCGCAGTTTTTGAGTCGCGTGTGGTGAGTGTCTTGGTCTTGTTGTGTGGTGTTCTTTGTCGATTGGGTCCAGTCCGGGGTGGAAATGTAGTGTTGTGTGTCTTGCCATTCCATCTTGGGGCTTGGTGGAGTGTTTGTTAGGCGGCCGTATGTGCGTGATGTGTTGGTCATGTGGTGATTGTCTGTAAATTGTGTTTTGTGTGTATAGGGGTTATAGCGTGTAGGAGTGGGCTGGAGAGAGAGGGACAAAGGCCATCCCTAGCTCCCTTCCCCGCCAGCCGTCCCCTCCGTGCCCCGTCCCGCATTGTACATTATCCAAGGCTGCCATTTGTCCACGTGTTTTGTGATGGTGTCCCGCAAGGTCGCGTGTATTTCTTCTGCGGCTCTGATGTCCTCTACCCTGGTTAACCATTGTTCCATTGTAGGGGTTTGTGTCGTTTTCCAGAGGGCTGGGATTAGCGCCTTGGCTGCGTCAAGGAGGTGGTGCAGGATAGATCATTTGTATTTTGAGATTGGGTCCCTTGTGTTGTGTAGGAGGATATTGTCTATAGTTAATTGCATCGTATCCCCTAGTACATCCTTGATGCGGGTTATGATCCGATTCCAGAACGGTTTGATTTCAGTACATTCCCACCAAATGTGTTTCAGCGTTCCCACTTCTGTCTCGCATCTCCAGCACGTCGCTGGGGTGTTGGGGAATATTTTGTGAAGGAGGTCTGGGGTTCGGTACCAGAATGTCAATAGTTTGTAGTTCATTTCTTGGTAATATGAACTAATGGTAGATTTGTGGTGAAGGATGAGAATTTTGTCCCATTGTGCGTTGGTGAATACCCTGTCAGTGATGCTTTCCCATTTTTCTTTGTATCTCCGTGTGGCCTGGTGGTCTTCATTGATTAGGTATTGTGACTGTGCTATTTTCTCTTCTGTGTGTGATTTGGAAGCTCTTATAACTTAGCTTTGCCTCTTTCTGCCTAATCTTATAGATCATTTTGTCTTCCTCACTCTGGGTTTTTTTATAATTCCTAAATGCTAACTTTTTGTTTTTAACAATTTTGGCCACATCTGTGGTTTCTTGAATTTTTTGCTTTTACCGACAAGCCTAATGCAATTTTCTGTTGCCTTCAATAGTGCAACTTTTAAATAATCCCATTTCTCTTGGACTCCATTTAAATTGCTGCAGTCTGATAATGACTCCTCTACCCATATTCTAATTTTGGAAAAGTCTGTTTTTCTAAAGTCTAAAACTATTGTTTTTGTGTGGTGTGACTCAGTCACTGTTCTTATATTAAACCACACTGACTGATGATCAGTGGATCCTAAACTTTCACCTATAGTAATATCTGATACCAAATCTCCATTTGTTCACACAAAATCTAGTATGGCCTCTTTACGAGTTGGCTCCTCAACAACTTGTTTTAGAGACAATCCCAGTAGGGAGTTTAGAATATGTGTGCTCCTGGCACATGTAGCTAATTTTGTTTTCCAATTTACATCAGGAAGATTAGAGTCACCCATGATGATAACTTCCCCCTTCATTGTCATTTTAGCTATTTCCTCAACTAGTAGATTATCTAACTCTTCAATTTGTCCTGGGGGCCTATAAATCACACCTACACGAGTTACTGTGTGATTACCAAATTCTAACATAACCCAAACGGACTCTATGTTTGCCTCACTAACTTTTATTAAGCTAGATTTTATGCTATCCTTCACATACAACCAAGCATTCTGCTAGCATTTCCTGCTGCTCTATTACATTGTCTTCCTACCTTTAAGTCATCAGAAATAATCACCCCTAAATCCCTTTCTTCATATGTTGAGGTTAGGACTCCCCCTTTCTTGCCTTCCCTGTCTTTCCTATATAAAGAGTACCCTGGTATTGCTATGTCCCAGTCATTTTTCTCATTATACCATGTCTCAGTAACAGCAACTAAATCTACACTCAGTTGCCATTATTGCCACAAGTTCATGGATCTTATTCCCTAAACTGCGAGCATTTGTAGACATGACTCTAATCAATATCATTGTACGTGTATTTTGATATTAATATATATATATAATTATGTATATATTAAAATTAAAATACACTTAGACAGTGTATGTCTATGTGTGTATATGTGTGTATATATATATATATATATATATATATATACACAGATCATATATATAATAAATATATATATGATCTAAGTATATATTATTTATTTTTACACTGATTTAACATGTTTTATTTTATTTCCAGACAGCAGGGGGAGTACCTGTCTTTACAGGCACTCCCCCTGCTGGCATTGCCTTGGACGGCTATGCCGTCCATGTGATCGCGAGGTCCTCGCAAGGACCTCGCGATCACATGGCCCAGAGGGGCCGAAGAGGACGGAGGTGGACTCCCTGGGCTCCCAGGTGAGTCCCCATACCGCGATCGCTGGTGTGGCAAACCTAGCCACTTGGGACTGCCTAAGATAGAATGGTTGTGCCTATTTTCTGTTGTGTACTGCGCGCCGGTATAGTGTGGCGTCTCCGGCTATGTTTAATTTATGCTGTACTGTGTATGTCTGTTCGAATCCTCCCCATTCGTTAGCATTGCTATTAAAACTGACTAAGTTGTATATTTTGAAGTAGAAAGGTAACGGTTTATGTCCTCGTAGTTTTCATTACTGTATGTTACAGCAGGGGCTGTTGGGAGGAGGACCTGGAAACGGTAGTCTCCCTCCAGTCCCCTCAACCAAAACCCCTGCTGCCCATCTTTGGAAACCCCTGTTGAGTGACCTGCTTTAAATATCAGTTATTTTTAATAAAGTGACAGTTGAGTGAACTGCTTTAAATATCAGTCTTTTTGAATAAAGTGGCAGTTGACTCTCAGACTGTGTTTCGTCTGGTTCTTGGGAGGATTTGGGAATATTGCCTGCTTCCAGCTTTGTACTTGTTTATTGCATTCTACCAGCAGAGATCCTGGGATTATAAAATTGCAGCTCTGCAACAATTGGTGGCAAGCGGCGGGATCCAACCGTACAGCAGGAAAAACGCTGTTTATACAATTGGAATTGACATACTGGAAAGCAGAAGGCAATTGATACAGATGCAGAAGTGAATGGGGACGGACTACACCATATTGAAACGGCAAACGTTAAAGGAGCTGTTGGAAGCCAGGGGTAAGATAGCCAGCAATAAGCCTAAAGCAAGACTTATTGCCGAGCTAATGGAAGGAGACCGAGCTCGTAGTGCTACACCCCCAGCAAACATGGAGGAGACCCCATTTGAACGAGAAATGAGGACAAGATTGGCATTTTGGCCCGCTCCAGTATCTCCAGAAATTATGACCATAATTTCGGCGGATGCACAGGAGTACGTGATGGCGCAAAGGAATCAAGCCTTCTCACCTCAAGCAGAAACCGCTGCTGTTTCAACTGTGGGCCAGGGAAGGCCAAAAATACCACATCATGCATTTAAAACTTTTTGCGAGGATAAAGACGAAATAGATGGATTCTTGCAAGATTTTGAAAGATTGTGTGACTTGCATGATGTAGAGCAAGCTATGTGGGTACCTTTGTTGGCAGGCAAACTGTCTGGGCGTGCAGCAGACGCCTACCGGGCTGTACCCAGAGAGGACAGCAAGAATTATGACAAGGTAAAGCAGGCGCTATTAGAAAGGTATGCCATTACCCCAGAGGCATACCGGCGCAAGTTCCGAGAATTGAAAAAAGGGGACAAAGACTCACATGCGGAGTGGGCACACAAGCTTGACCAAGCCTCACAAGGCTGGATACAAGCCAGCAGAGCTACCACCATGGAAGAGTTACGCCAGATGTTGCTACTGGAGCAGTTTTGTAATGGCCTGGCACCAGAGGCTCAAGAATGGGTGAATGACCGAAATCCTCACACCCTAACCGAAGCAGCACGATTGGCCGACCAACATTATGATGCTAGGAGGCATCATAAAAATAATAACCGAGGGTATGCAAAACACAACCCGCAACTGTTTCCAGTTATTGCTCCTGCCCCAGCGACAGCACCATCCAGACCAGCACTTGTGGGACAACCTCCTCACTCCCGTTATAATGGCAGGTCCAACATCCAGTGCCATGCCTGTAAGCAATGGGGGCACATGGCCCGGGAGTGCACCCAAAACCGGAGCCGCAAGAACTGGAATCAGCTCCGGCAGAATATGGCCCCGCGGGCAGCTGCTCATTATTATCATGCAGAGCCAACTTTGCCAGGAGTGCCGCTTGAGTCGGCTGATGAACCCCTGGGCGTTTTGCACGATGTAATGTCCATCCATGCTACTGACAACCGACAACCACATTGCCAGACCGTGACTCTGGAAGGGAAAGAGGTACAGGGGCTACGTGATTCCGGCGCTACCTTAACTTTGGTTGCCCCGCATTTGGTGTCAGGATCAGCACATACCGGGGGATCAGTAGCAGTCCGGGTAGCAGGGGGTGCCATGTACCAGCTACCAACTGCCAAGGTACATCTGAATTGGGGTGCGGGGGAAGGTATGGTGGAGGTGGGGCTGATGCACAAGTTACCAGCTGATGTTGTTTTGGGGAATGACCTGGGGCAAATGACTTCCGCTTTTGTGCCCCAAAGTCCTCGCCATGAGGCATATCCAGTGACCACCCGTCAGCAGGCTCGCACCACGGCTTCATCTTCCACACACTCTGAGGCTCAGGTAAGAGACAATGTACCCCGTGTAACCCGTGTTTCCTGGGATACCCCGACTGACTTTGAGGCAGAGGTTAAAAACGATCCCACGTTGCAAATTTATAAGGATAAGGCGACAGCTGGTCAGACAGGTTTAGAGGGAGAACAGTATGTATGGGAGAAAAATCTGTTATATCGTGTTGCTGAGCGGGTGGTAGGGGGGTCTGTACATGTGACTAATAAGCAGCTTATAGTGCCCCAGAAATACCGGCAGGAACTGCTTAGAATTGCCCACGATATTCCGCTGTCTGGGCATTTAGGGATGACAAGAACGAGGTACAGATTGACACATGCATTTTTCTGGCCAGGTATATCTAGAGATGTGAGACAGTATTGTCAGACATGTGACATTTGTCAGAGAGTGGGAAAAAGGGGTGACCGCCACAAAGCGAAATTGTGCCCCCTTCCCATTATTGAAGAACCCTTTAGCAGAGTAGCAGTGGATATAGTAGTACCACTGTCCAAGCCTAGCCCTTCCGGCAAGCGGTATATTCTGACCATTGTAGATTATGCCACCCGGTACCCGGAGGCTATAGCCCTTTCCAATATACAAGCAGAAACGGTAGCCGAAGCTATGATGAAGATATTTTCCAGGATGGGATTTCCCCAAGAGATCATTTCGGATAGGGGGACCCAATTTACAGCCGAAGTGACCCACCAGCTATGGAAGTTATGTGGCATTAAGCCAATTGTAAATTCTGCCTATCACCCGCAGTCCAATGGGTTGTGTGAGCACTTTAACGGTACCTTGAAGCAGATGCTCAGGACATTTGGGGAGTCCCATAAAGACTGGGAGAGGTTTTTACCCCATCTGCTTTTTGCGTACCGAGAAGTGCCACAGGAATCTACCGGCTTCTCTCCGTTTGAGTTATTGTTTGGGAGAAGGGTGAGGGGACCCCTAGACTTAATTAGAGAACATTGGGAGGGGGGAGCAGTGCAGATGGAGTCCCCATTGTGCCATACGTGCTGGAGTTCCGGGACCGCTTGGAGGCTCTAACCCAAACCGTACGGGAGAACCTCCGGGCGGCTCAGCGGCGACAGCGCCGGTGGTACGATAGGGGAGCCAGAGACCGTAGCTTTCAGGTGGGACAGAAAGTTCTAATTTTGAAACCTGTCCGCACAGACAAGCTACAGGCCACCTGGCAGGGCCCATACCAAGTGGTAGAACAGAGATGTGACACCACTTATGTGATCGGCCCGTGCTCTGGGGTAGGGAAACGACGCATGCTCCATGTGAACATGCTCAAACCCTATCACCAGAGAATAGAGGAGGTAGCAGCCATCTGTGCCCCAGCCACTGAGGATTATGAGAATCTGCCCTTGCCAGACATGTTAGAAAAGGAAGATTCTGCAGAAAACGCTACAGGTGTGCAGCTGGGGGAGCGGCTAAGTCTCCAGGACGGTGCCCAGGTACAGGAGTTGATTGCGGCAAAAGGTGCTACCTTCTCCAATTTACCAGGGTACACTCTGTTAGCTACCCACCGAGTAGAGACCCCAGGACAGCTCCCTATGAGACAGACTCCATATCGTATCCCTGAAGCAGTAAGGGAGCACATGAGGAAAGAAATTGAGGAAATGTTGCAGTTAGGGGTTATCGAACATTCAGATAGCCCCTGGGCATCACCGGTAGTGCTAGTACCCAAGAAGGATAGCACCACACGGTTTTGTGTAGACTACCGGAGGCTCAATGACAAAACAGTGTCTGACGCCTACCCGATGCCCCGTATAGACGAGCTGCTAGATAGGATGGCAAGAGGCCATCACTACCATTGATCTGTGTAAGGGATACTGGCAGATTCCACTAGCCGAGGAGGCCATCCCCAAGTCGGTGTTTGTCACCCCGTTTGGCCTGTATCAATTTCGGGTCATGCCTTTGGGGATGAAAAACGCTCCGGCTACCTTTCAGAGGATGGTAGATCGGCTACTGGACGGGTTCCAAGAGTACGCCTGTGCGTACTTAGATGATATAGCCATTTATAGCCAGACCTGGGCAGATCATTTGAAACATATTAGTGTGGTCATTGACCGTATTGGAGAGGCAGGGCTGACACTAAAACCTAGCAAGTGTCACATAGGGATGGCAGAGGTGCAGTACCTGGGTCACAGGGTAGGATGCGGACAGCAGAGGCCCGAACCGGCCAAGATAGAGGCAGTAGCTAAGTGGCCTACCCCCAGGACAAAGACACAAGTATTGGCGTTCCTTGGTACCGCTGGTTACTACAGAAAATTTGTGCCCAATTACAGCGCCCTGGCCAAACCCCTGACGGACTTGACCAAGAAAAACTTGCCACGACAGGTCAACTGGGCCCCAGAGTGTGAACAGGCATTCCATGAACTAAAAACTGCATTAACTAAGGCTCCTGTGTTAACTGCCCCTGATCCAACTAAACGATTTCTTGTTCACACAGACGCTTCCATGTTTGGATTGGGGGCAGTACTGAGCCAAGTGGGAGCTGATGGCGGAGAACATCCCGTAGCTTACTTAAGCAGAAAATTACTACCAAGGGAAGTAGGCTACGCCGCCATCGAGAAGGAATGCCTGGCCGTGGTGTGGGCCCTCAAAAAGTTACAACCTTATTTGTATGGACAACCATTCTCCTTGCTCACAGATCACAACCCGTTGGTGTGGCTACACAGGGTGTCAGGAGACAATGCCCGGCTGTTGCGCTGGAGTTTGGCGCTGCAGCCGTTTGATTTCACGATCCATTATCGCCCTGGAAAACAGAATGGTAACGCCGATGGGTTGTCCAGACAGACAGAACTTGAGAAATGATCTGTGAGCACTCCCCCGGACATCCCCAAGCCGATCCGTTGGGATCAGACTGTGTATGCCGGCTTGGTTTTGGGGGAGCATTGTGGCAAACCTAGCCACTTGGGACTGCCTAAGATAGAATGGTTGTGCCTATTTTCTGTTGTGTACTGCGCGCCGGTATAGTGTGGCGTCTCCGGCTATGTTTAATTTATGCTGTACTGTGTATGTCTGTTCGAATCCTCCCCATTCGTTAGCATTGCTATTAAAACTGACTAAGTTGTATATTTTGAAGTAGAAAGGTAACGGTTTATGTCCTCGTAGTTTTCATTACTGTATGTTACAGCAGGGGCTGTTGGGAGGAGGACCTGGAAACGGTAGTCTCCCTCCAGTCCCCTCAACCAAAACCCCTGCTGCCCATCTTTGGAAACCCCTGTTGAGTGACCTGCTTTAAATATCAGTTATTTTTAATAAAGTGACAGTTGAGTGACCTGCTTTAAATATCAGTCTTTTTGAATAAAGTGGCAGTTGACTCTCAGACTGTGTTTCGTCTGGTTCTTGGGAGGATTTGGGAATATTGCCTGCTTCCAGCTTTGTACTTGTTTATTGCATTCTACCAGCAGAGATCCTGGGATTATAAAATTGCAGCTCTGCAACAGCTGGCGACCCTGCAGCGTTTAGAGCCATCAAAATAGGGACGGCATAGAACGCCCTGCGGTCTTAAGAGGTTAAAGAACAACTACAGCTCTTTGTAATTTGTTCTGTTGAGTATAATCATTCCCTTTTAGTTTTTTGCTGTAAACACTTCAGAGAAAATGCAGTATTTACATTACAGCCTAGGGATAACTCCACTGGTCACTCCTCAGATGGTTACTAGAGGTGCTTCCTGGGGCAGTGCTTCCATACAATGTCTCCACACTCTACATGGAAACTTTCTTTATAGAGATTCATTCATTCAATGCATCTCTATGAGAAGATGCTGATTGGCCACGGATGTGTTGGCTCTGCCCCTAAACTGCCTCCTTGACAGTCTCAGCCAATCCTATGGGAAAGCATTGTGATTGGCTCACAGAATCACTTTTGATGATGTCAGCCAAGCAGGCAGATCAGGAGCAGAGGTTGCAGACTTGAATACAAGTAAGCTTTTACTATATTTAAGGATGCAATGAGGCTCAAGGGGGCTAGATGGTGTTTTTAATGCTGTAGGGTCAGGAATACACCTTACACACACAGTACCTCTCACACGCAGCACCTCTCACACACTGCACCTGTCACACACACAGCACCTTCCACACACACAGCACCCCTCCTACACATCACACACACACACACATGCACACACACATCACCCCTCACAGCACCCATGACTTACAGCACCCCTCGCTTACAGCACCTCTCTCACACACACAGCACGCCTCCTACACAACACACACACACACACACACAGCACCCCTCACACATGCACAGCTCCCCTCAGACAGAGCGCATCCCACAAACACAGCACCCCTCACTTATAGCAGCTCTGACTTACAGCACCCCTCGCTTACAGCACCTCCCTGTAGAGTTTTATTGTGGAGAGTTTTATAGATTCTTCAACTGTCTAAGATTTTTATAAGATTTTTCTTTTTTACTTTTACAGGTAAGAGTAATCTAGGAAAAGGTTTTTTTTATTTAACAAGGTTAGATTTCCTTTTGAAAATTGGTAAAAGTCATCTAGGAAAAGGTTTTAGATTTAACAAGGTAAGAGTCATCTAGGAAAAGGTTTTATATTTAACAAGGTTAGATTTCCTGTTAAAAATTGGTAAGGCATTTGAATTAATTAGTTAGGTGTTTGCTATTGTTTGCAAATAAGCACAGGTCCACTCAGGTATTACATTCCTAGTGGGTGGTGCCTTTAAGAGTGTATATGAGGGTTGTAGATACTAGCTTGGCTAATATAGCTTGGCAGCTGCTTGTAAGTGCTGCTACAAGGTATATTTGGAGATATTCTGGAGGTGCACAGAAGGTGGAAAAAAAGAAACAAAAAGTAAGGTTTGTTTGATTTAAGATCTTCATCTCCTTAAAATGGCACACTTAGTTGTCTAATCTGTAGACAGTTCTCTATATTACGGCAGGAGATTGCATTTTTGAAGTCAGAGATTTGTAAATTATCCGGTAAACAATCTCAGGCTGGGACTGTTGGAAATCCACTGCCGCAGAGATGTCCTAGGAATGGCAGATGGATTATTGTAGGATATGGTAGACTTAGAGATGTGGACAAAAGGCATACTGCACAGTCTGTGTCTTTACATAATTAATTTTCTGCACTCTCAGATTGTAGTGGTGTTACGGAGAAAGGCTCAGGCACTGGGTTTGTGGAACCACCATCCTCTATACCCAAGGTAAGCAAGAGTGCACCCAAGGACAAAAAGGACAAGGTGAGGCCTGATAGAAAGCAGTTGATGTTGGGGGATTCTATCTTAAGAGGTGTGGAGTTGAACAATAGTGGCTTTGTGAGATGTCTTCCTGGAGCTACTGCTCACAGAGACAGGAGACGTATTTGTAATATTTTTACGCAATCAAAGCAGGAAGGGGAATTAGATGTACTCCATCTTGGGACAAATGATTTGGCTTGTAATGAGGTTTCTGAGGTAAAGGAAGTGTTTTGTGTTCTTGGCAATGATATACGACAGGTTTCTTCCACATTCTCATTCTCTGAAGTTCTGCCTATGCATAACACTCAGAATGACAGGCGGATGTGTATTAGGAAATTTAACTTGTGGCTTGTTGAATGGTGTCGGAGCAAGGATTTGGCTTTGTTTCTCATGGTAGCTCTATTCGGAATAGAAATGAACTGTACAAAAAAGATGGTTTGCATCTTTCTCAAAAAGGAACAAATGTTCTCAGCGAGCAGTTCAGAGGTTTTGCTAGGAAGTATTTAAGCTAGGAGCAGGGGACAAAAGGGTGATAAAACATCAATCCCCTAAAACAAAGACAGAAAGTAACTGTAACGAGTGTGTTAAAAAAAGATAAGCTTAGAGCCATGTCTACAAATGCTCGCAGTTTAGGGAATAAGATGAACTTGTGGCAATAATGGCAACTGAGAATGTAGATTTAGTGGCTGTAACTGAGACATGGTATAATGAGAAAAATGACAGGGACATAGCAATACCAGGGTACTCTTTATATAGAAAAGACAGAGAAAGCAAAAAAAGGGGAGGGGTGGTCCTGTATGTGAAGGATAGCAGAAAATCTAGCTTAATAAAAGTTAGTGGGGTTGTCTCTAAAACAACTCATTGAGGAAACAACTCGTAAGGAGGCCATACTAGATTTAGTGTTAACAAATGGAGATTTGGTATCAGATATTACTGTAGGTGAAAGTTTAGGATCCAGTGATCATCAGTCAGTTTGGTTTAATATAAGAGCAGTAATTTGAGTCACACCACACAAAAGGTCTAGCTGATTGCCCCAGTGAATAATTTTGTTCAGTATTTACAGACGAAAATGAAGGAAAGGTGCCTCAGTTAGGAAAAAGGACAAATGAGTAATTTGTTACATGTGAGTTTACAGAGGAAGAGTTTCTATTTCAACTGTCAAAAGTAAAGACAAATAAGTCGATGGGGCCTGATGTGATACACCCAAAGTTATTAAAAGAACTTAGTGGTGTACTAGCAAAACCCTTAAAGGATTTATTTAACCAATCATTGTAATGACATCCATGCTTGGCCCTTTTTTGACAGTAGTAGAGAGGAGCATAGTCATTATCACATAACGCCAGGGTGAATAGCATTTTCACAACTATGGTGTCAGGAATACATGATTGTTTTCCTGACACTATAGTGTTTCTTTAATCAAATTAAAGGAACATCCTGGTCATCATAACAACTTCATCTAAATGAAAACGCTGTGATGCAAGGAGGCCCCTGGGCATTCTCTTCTCTTTAAGGAATGAAGCCGCTCTCAATTGGTTTAACCCCAAAGGCTTCCTCCAGCTCCAGATCTCCAGGTCACTAAGTGGTATTCGGCTTCTGAAACGGAGTGTCAGGAAGTGCAGATTGACGTCAGGCATGGGTGCCGCTGATTGGCTAGTTCCCGATTCATAAAAATGTTTTACGTTTTTATGAATGCGGAGCTACTGATTGGCTTAGAGTGCCAGCTGGCAAATAAGCACAGCAGCACCCCTACCCAGCGGCCCTCTGTGTTTCCTGACACTCAATAAATAAAAGTGAAAACATTAACACTGATATTTTTTTTACCTGGGGAGATGAAAAGGTCCAAAGTTTTACTGCCAGGCCCAGGTTCCATAGCCTTATGATGTGGTGTCCAGAATGAAGTGGAGGAATCACTTCATTTTCTTCTCCTTCATTTGAAACAGTCTTCTTTTTCTTTTGACACGGTCTTCTCTCCTCCTTGACTCCTTCTGCTACTTTCTGCTTATTTTGCGCCCTTCTGCATCTTTCACTTTCTGATCCCTTTCTGCTCCTTGCAAGCCCTTCCTGTTCATTGATGCCCCTTCCTGCTCCTTGCTGTGCCCTCCTGCTTCTTGCAGACCCTTCCTGCTCCTTGCTGCCCCTTCCTACTCCTTGCTGCTCATTTCTGTTCCTTTTCCTACTCTACCTTTTTTGCTCCTTCTGCCCCTTCCAGATCATTGCTGACCCTTTCTGCTCCTTGATTTTCCTTCCTGCTCATTTCTGTTCCTTCTCCTTCGTTACCTTTGTTCCTTCTCCTTTCTGCTCCTTGCTGCCCCTTTCTGCTCCTTCTCCTGCTTTACCTTTGTACCTTTGTTCCTTCTCCTTTCTGCTCCTTCAGATTCTTTCTGCTCCTTTACCTTTGTGCTCCTCCTGCTCCTTCTCCTACTTTACCTTTGTGCTCCTTCTGTCCCTTCCTGCTCCTGCTGCCCTTTCTCCTACTTTACCTTCCTGCTCCTTCTGCCCCTTCCAGCTCATTGCTGTCCCTTTCTGCTCCTTCTCCTACTTTACCTTTGTGCTCCTTCTGATTCTTTCTGCTTTTACATTTCTGCTCCTTCTGTCCCTTCCTGCCCCGTGCTGACTCTTTTTGCTCCTTGCAGACCCTTCCTGCTCATTTCTGTTCTTTCCTCCGCTTTCAGATCACTGCTTACTCTCACTGCTCCTTGATATCCCTTCCTGCTCATTTCTGTTCCTTCTCCTTTCTATTTCTTCTCCTACTTTACCTATGCGCTCCTGATTCTTTCTGCTCTTTGACCTTTTTGACTCTTCTGTCCCTTTCTGCTCCTTGCTGCGCTTTCATCTCCTTTTTGACACTTTCTGTTCCTTCTCCTACTTTACCTTTATGCTTCTTCTGATTCTTTATGCTCCTTTCTGCCCCTTCCTGCTCATTTCTGTTCCTTCTCCTTTTTGCTCCTTCTCTTACTTTACCTTCCTGCTCCTTGCTGTTCTTTTTTGCTCCTTCTCCTACTTTACCTTTGTGCTCTTTCTGATTCTTTCTGCTCCTTCTGTTCTTTCCTGCCCATCTCTGCTCATTGCAGCCCCTTCCTGCTTCCTGCAGCCCATTCCAGCTCCTTGCTGACCCTTTCTGTTCCATGTAGACCCTTTCTGTTCCTTCTCCTACTTTACCTATGTGCTCCTTCTGATTCTTTCTGCCCCTTCCTGCTCCTTGCTGCCCCTTCCTGCTCTTGCTGCCCCTTCCTGCTCCTTGCTGACCTCTCCTCACCATTGCAGACCCTTCCTACTCCTTGATGCCCCTTCCTGCTCCTTTCTGCCCCTTCCTACTCCTTGCTGACCCCTCCTGTCCCTTGCAGAACCTTTCTGCTCCTTCTACTTTACCTTCCTGTAGGCTGTGTCCCCCCCAATCCCTCACTTACCTGATCTGTA
The DNA here is from genome assembly GCA_933207985.1 of Pelobates cultripes. Classification (NCBI taxonomy): domain Eukaryota; kingdom Metazoa; phylum Chordata; class Amphibia; order Anura; family Pelobatidae; genus Pelobates; species Pelobates cultripes. Next base: position 70,049,145 of record OW240916.1, on the reverse strand, counting down.
GGCTGCCCCCCATCCCTCACTTACCTGATCTGTAGGCTGCCCCTCCCATCCCTCACTTACCTGATCTGTAGGCTGCACCCCATGCCTCACTTACCTGATCTGTAGGTTGCCCCCACATGCCTCACTTACCTGATCTGTATGCTGCCCCCCCTATGCCTCACTTACCTGATCTGTAGTCTCTCCTCCCTGCCTCCACACATGCCTCACTTACCTGATCTGTAGGCTGTCTCTGCAGGCTTGGCGTTGCTGGCTGCACTCTGTGCTGCTCCCCTGCAGATGCAATCAGGAGAGAGAAGCAGGGATAAGCTGTAGCTTCTTATCCCTGCCTTTCTCCATTCACAGCTACTGGCCGGCGTTGGTATTGCAGTGTATTCTCACACTGAAACGAAAAATAGCAGCACAAGCTGAAAAATCAAGGACGCCCATGTGCAGAAGGTATGTCTTTTTGTTGATGATACTAAGATATATAACAGGGTTGATGTTCCAGGAGGGATAAGCCAAATGGCAAATGATCTTGGTAAACTAGAAAAATGGTCAGAGCTGTGGCAACTGGCATTTAATAAGGATAAGTGCAAGATAATGCACCTTGGACGTAAAAAACCCAAGGGCAGAGTATAGGATATTTGATACCCTACTAACCTCAACATCTGAGGAAAGGGATTTAGGAGTAATTATTTCAGATGACTTAAAGGAAGGAAGACAATGTAATAGAGCAGCTGGAAATGCTAGCAGGATGCTTGGCTGTATATGGAGAGGTATTAGCAGTAGAAAGAGGAAAGTGCTCATGCCATTGTACAGAACACTGGTGAGACCTCACTTGGAGTATTGTATGCAGTACTGGAGACCATATCTTCAGAAGGATATTGATACTCTAGAAAGAGTTCAGAGAAGGACTACTAAGCTGGTTCGTGGATTGCAGAATAAAAACTTACCAGGAAAGGTTAAAGGATCTTAACATGTATAGTTTGGAGGAAAGACGAGACAGGGGGTTATGATAGAAAGCTTTAAATACATAAAGGGAATCAGCACAGTAAAGGAGGAGACTATATTTAAAAGACGAAAAACTACCACAACAAGAGGACATAGTCTTAAATTAGAGGGGCAAAGGTTTAAAACCTTAGGAAGTATTACTTTACTGAAAGGGTCGTGGATGCATGGAATAGCCTTCAAGCTGAAGTGGTAGAGGTCAACACAGTGAGGGAGTTTAAGCATGCGTGGGATAGGCATAAGGCTATCATAGACCTAAGATAAGGCCAAGGACTCATTAAAAGTATTTTGAAATATTGGGAAGACTAGATGGGCCAAATGGTTCTTATCTGCCGTCACATTCTATGTTTCTATCCACAATCTTTCTCGCGAGTTATCCAATTGCTCTCTTGTTATCATGATGGACAACTCCTCCATGGTGCGCTATATCAACTGCTTAGGTTCAAAGGTTCTGGCGTATCTGATGAAGGACATCTACTAATTCTTCTTGTAGAGGAACATCAACATTCATACAGAGCATCTTCTGGGTTCAGAGAGTCGTCTGGCTGACTTCCAACACAGGCACAACTTCTGCGACTGAATGCTAAAACCAGTGATATTCCATCACCTGGACCTTCTGAGGGGCCCTCTGTCTTTGGATCTCTTTGCTCCTCAACTAAACCATCAGAGGGACAACTACTTTGGATCCGACCTCAGATGCGATGGATGCTTTCCTGCAGATATGGCTGATGACAGGATCCTACGCTTTCCTAACTTACTCCATGATCACTCAAAAGGCTCAAAAAAAGGCAGAAGGTGTCCATCTTGTAGGTGGCAGTCACCACTCTGGTTCCTGGGATTGCTGGCGATGTCAACGGAAGATCCTCTTCTTCTACCTCCTCACCCTTCGCTGTTGTTGGACCCGGCTGGGAACTCACGCCCATTGATTCTGCAGGATCACATGCTCTTAATGGTTTGGTTAATTTCCATAGTTCCTAGGTGTCACGAACGCACCCTACTCCAAGCGCATGCGTGACATAGTTGTGATGATGAAAGGGTTAAAGTTCAATATTTGTCTGCACTAGACCGGAAATAATGACAAAATCCCCCTTAACACCACCCACACTTAAACATAATAATATAACTATTACTATTTTAACACTGCCACCACCAAGACAATTTATAAAAGGTGTGCCTTGGTCCCCCATGTAAATCAATAATAAAAACCTGAGCAGCAAGGGCGGGGAAGCAGAGACAGCACAGCTCCTCCAGCAGCTGCCAGCACAGACAGCTGTCTGCCCTGCACGACCCCCTGGCCAGTCACCCACAGGTAGTAGTAATGTGTGTCCTGGGATTGCTGGCGATGTCAACGGAAGATCCTCTTCTTCTACCTCCTCACCCTTCGCTGTTGTTGGACCCGGCTGTGAACTCACGCCCATTGATTCTGCAGGATCACATGCTCTTAATGGTTTGGTTAATTTCCATAGTTCCTAGGTGTCACGAACGCACCCTACTCCAAGCGCATGCGTGACATAGTTGTGATGATGAAAGGGTTAAAGTTCAATATTTGTCTGCACTAGACCGGAAATAATGACAAAATCCCCCTTAACACCACCCACACTTAAACATAATAATATAACTATTACTATTTTAACACTGCCACCACCAAGACAATTTATAAAAGGTGTGCCTTGGTCCCCCATGTAAATCAATAATAAAAACCCACCAAATATTACTTAGCACAATATCTATGTAATTGCAAAATACTAATTAGTCTCTTCAGGTAGCGTGATCCTTTACCAGACAAAGGAAGAACTTAATAAATGAATGTTTATTATGAACAAAAAAAAATAGTCACAGTGCATACAAGAATATAGATGAAAAACTATTTATTAACACCAACAGCAGATAAAAACAAAAGGTATAAAATAACAGAAAGTCCTAATCACTTACTCAGCTCTTCAAAGTAAATACTTCTGCCGCAGTGGGTCTCTGCTAGGAAAGATGGTGACTCACTTAGAATTAGATTCTGGCCCCATGCAAGTACCATGCACATTTCAGTCTCATTAGCGATATACCATATGGATTACCACGCCTCACCCTGAGTTGGAGTTAAAGCGTATCTATAGAGACCCTAAGTGACCACCCCTTTGTGTCCAGATCCACATCAATCCAAATGGAAACATTTGGCTCTATCTTCTCTTATGTACCTGCCGCATAAATAATAATTGCATCTATGAATTTGTTATTATTTTCCTATTCTATAGTCATGCTGCACACTGTTCTTGTGACCCAATATGGCGGACGTCAAGTTACACAACCCGTGTTTGGGCTTGATTAGAAGATTCTGCTGGTTGGATTTCAAATATAACAAAAATGAGGCTCAATTATTATTCTGTATATATTAATGTATATATTAATGTTTCTTTCTTTTAGATATGGTAATGGAACCCACAGCTTATTTTTTCTCTTTTCTTGATAGCTAATAATCATTAACATATCAAAAGAAATCAATTAATCAATTAAAAGGTACAGGTCAAAGAGACCTGAAGAGACATTCAGGCTTTTTCCAGTGTAGAATCTCACACCTCACAGGGCCTGAATTAATTCACATCCATATGGTAAAATCCTTTTCACATTCTTATGCCATTCACATTCTTATCCCCTTCTGTCATCCGACCTCTATGGGGGTCCCAGCTTCAAAAGATGTAACCCCTTTTGACCTACATACAATCAAATTAACCCCTTTTGACATTGACAATACCATTTCTGCCAGGCCGGCAGGTCCTTAATGCACTACACAAATTACACTAAAGGACAATATTCCATAGTGCAATAATAAATTAGGCACCCTTGCCGTGACACTGGGATGTGTTGGGACTATCTTTTACAGCTCGAGAGTTGTTGGGTGACTCTTGGGATTCAGGAACCTGACGAGCAATCCTATCTGCATGTCACGGCTGGCACCTCTGGTGTTTTGAGGAACAAGTGGATGCCTTCACTGCACATGTAGTTGCAGTCCTTAACTTTATCTCTATACAACATTTTCAAGGTAAGTCCTACTGTACTATTAACTTTAACTTATTAGTCTAATTGGCTATCTCTACGGCGCATGTTCCTCTCCAAGAGGTTTCAATTGGGAAAGATGTGTCGATCTGTAGTCTTATAAGAGGTATCTGGTTGAAGAAACCTCTGTTGTCGGATTATTCCTGTTTTTGGGATGTCTCTTATGTGCTTGATTTTTTATTTGTCATCCTGCCCCGATAATGATTTATTGTCTCTACTCCAGCTTTGTGCTAAGTAAGCAATCCTCCTCTGTTTGGTGCTCTTCCACCAGCTATCAGACTTTCATGCATTTGATATCAAGTCTATCACCTTTTCTCCAGATGGGGTGTCCTTATCCATCTGTCATTGCACCAAGACTCACTCCAAATCAATCTTTTATCCTTATTTTCCTGCTTATTTGAAGTTGTGCATGGCTTGCTGTGTTTGCACATACATGGTGGCTACAGCTGCTCTTTGAGCCTCTCTTGATCTCTTATGAACAACCACACAAGTCCATCTCTACTGCTATGGTGGCTTGCTGGATCTAATGGCTGTTTTTTCGTTGGCAGGCATTGATGAGTATGTTGGTGCCATTTGGTTTGGGGTGCTGCAGCCTAACGGGAAATTTCCCGGGGGGCCGTCGGCATCTGGGGCCGGGAAAACAGCTGGGTGTGCTGGGGGAGCTGAGCTGTCTCTGCTCCCCAGCGCACAGGTTAATGAGACCGGGGCCGGAATATGATGTCATATTCCGGCAGCGGTCTCATTAAGTAGCGCACAAGGGCGGGGAAGCAGAGACAGCACAGCTCCTCCAGCAGCTGCCAGCACAGACAGCTGTCTGCCCTGCACGACCCCCTGGCCAGTCACCCACAGGTAGTAGTAATGTGTGTCAGTGTGAGTGTGTGTCTGTGTCATGGTGGGTATGTGTGTCTGTGTCATGGTGGGTGTGTGTGTGTCTGTCTGTCTCACTAACACAGGAAGCACCACTAGTGACCGTCTGAGTGACTGTCACTAGAGGTGTCACTTTGAAGCAATTTAAACACTGCCTTTTCTCTGAAAAGTCAGTGTTTACATTGAAAAGCCTGCAGAGACAGGCTATAGACACCAGTACCCCTACATTAAGCTGTGTGTGTGTGTGTGTGTGGGCCTGCTAGTGAGTGACTTGCTTGCATGTGTGTGTGTGTGTGTGTGTGTGTGAGCGCCTGCTAGTGAGTGAGCTTGTGTTTTTATGTCAATGAGCTTATGTATATCAGTGAGATTGTTTGTCTATGAGGCTGTGTATGTGTGTGTCAGTGAGATGGTCTGTGTCTGTATGTGAGTATGCTTACTGTATAATTAAATGTTTTCAGGGGCGGACTGACTGGTTTGGCACTTCGGACATAGTCCAAGGGCCCGGCCGGGAGGGGGGCCCTTGGATTGGGGGCTGTAGCGGATGGCACCAGGCGATCCTACAAATATACTGTACATAACTGCATTCGTGTATCTGCTGTGTTTTATATGTGTTAAAAAGAATTGTATTCCTCTGATTGTTCGGTAGTTTCATTCCCTTAGTTTATTCGAATGAAACTACCGAACAACCAGACCTCCCCTGTGTGAAGTGTGTCCTCAATTACCCGTTGCAATATTGTTGTGAACGGGTAATTGAATAGTAAGTAGCCGTCCTTTGTTCTCGGGGGTGGCCGCCATTCGACAAACGAACACATGGCGGCAGCCATTTTAAAACTCCCGAACAGCGGTGTTTTGCCGTCGAGTGTCTGGAACTAAAATCGGACACTCGAGTAGGCGAACACCGCTGAGACCTCCACAGCCCTGGTCCGTTCGGTTCCAAACTACCGAACGGCCCCTCGTTCGGTAGATAGAAAATACCGAACGAGGGGATTCAGGCGAACCCTCCCTAGCCTCTATAGCTTGGATTATGATGCTGGCTGAGGGGAGGAGATGTGTGGGAGGTTACCAGGACAGGATTGGCTATTGTAATAATTACTGTAAATCCCTCCCTTGCATGGGAGCATGCTTTATAAGGAGACTGTGGATTAAAGCTTTCAGTTCTGCTCCTGAAACTGTGTGTCGTCCAGTTATTGGGATTGCTGTTGGGATATTGCTGTATTTTACCTGCTGGAAGCCTTGCCTGTGGATTTACTATTTACTTGTTCCTGAGCCTCACTTGGATTATAAGCGGAGATAACCTGGGTAATATTGCATCTCCGCTACAGGGGCGACATCTGGGGACTTCAGAGGAAGGTGCCACCGGGTGGCCGGTCCGGTGGCACACTGTGAGGGGGCCGGCCACGTTTCATGCTGGAGCCGCCGGACCAGGTGGCAGCCTCGCCGGTCCGGTGGCATTCCTCTCACTAACGCTGAAGGAGGAGGAGCATGTCTCTCTATCATGCTCCTTTGCGGTTCCCACATCCTGTGAAACGCGGCCGGCCCCCTCAGACTTGAGAAAGAGTGGAGAATAAAGAGATGGGGAGGAGGGAGAAAGAGGGGGGAACAGAGAGATGGGGAGAGGGGAGAGGGAAAGAAAGAGGGAACAGAAAGAGGGAACAGAGATGGGGAAAAAGGGGGAATAGAGATGGGATGGGGAGAGAAAGAGAAACACAGAGATGGGAAGGGGAGAAAAGAGGGGGAACAGAAGATGGGGAGGGATGGGGAATAGGATAGGAGGGAGAAAGAGGGGGAATAGAGAGATGGGGAGGGGGGAGAGACAGAGAGGGAAGAATGAGACACAGGGGAGAAAGAGGGGGAATAGAGAGATGGGGAGGGGGAGACAGAGACAGAGAGGGAAGAATGAGACACAGGGGAGAAAGAGGGGGAATAGAGAGATGGGGAGGGGGAGAAAGAGACAGAGAGGGAAGAATGAGACACAGGGGGAGAAAGAGGGGGAATAGAGAGTTGGGGGAGAAAGAGAGGGAAGAATGAGACACAGGGGGAGAAAGAGATGGGGAGGGGGGAGAAAGAGACAGAGAGGAAGAGAGATGTGGGGGAGAGAGAGACAGGGAAAGGGGGTAGAAAAACAGTGGAAGAGAGGGAGAAAGAGGCAGAGGGGTAAGAGAGACTGTGAAGGAGGGGGGAGAAAGAAACATACAGAGGGACGGGGGGAGACAAAAAAAGCACACAGAAGGGCTGTATATATCACTGGTGGATCCAGAGGGGCAACGGGGCAATTGCCCCCCCCTCCCCTGTCCGCAGGCACCGTGCGGGCAGGGGAGGGAGGAAGAGAGGACCCGGGAGCTCACCCTGCAGCTCCTCTGGGTCCTTCTTGCGCGAGCACAGAGCGTTGCCGCGGTTACCATGGCAATGTTACCGCTCTTGCGAGAGTCAACTCTAGCCCTGGAGCTACGGGCTAGAGTTCACTCTCAACACTGTGACCCCCAGGGATTCCTGGGGGTCGCAGTGGTGAGTGTGAACTCTAGCCCCATAAACACATTGCCCCCACACACCATACACATTCACACACTGCCCCCACATACACCAAACACATTTACACACATTGCCTCACACACACACATACACTGCCCACCCATTTACACACAGACCCCCAAACACAGCCCCCCATACTAACATTGCCACACACATACACAGCCCCCTCATACACACATTGCCCCACAAACCCTACACATTCACACACTACACCCCCACACACACACTAAACCTTTCACACACATTGCACCACTGCTACTATTCCCTACTACAGCCCCATATCCCAGCAGACCCCAGGTAAGTTGTCAAACTGTTCTTAAACGGTTTGACTACTTACTCTGGAGCAGTAGTGGTTATTGTGCATGGATTATTTCTTTAAATAATCTACAAGTGCCCCAGTAGCCAGCCAGCCCACAGCCCGGCCAGCCAGCCAACCCACAGGCTGGCCAGTAGCCTGCCAGTTAGCCAGCCCACAGGCCAGTAGCCATCTGACAGGCCTACAGCAAGCCACAGGCTTACAGCCAGCAAGCCCACAGCCTGCCAGTCGCAGCCAGCAAGCCACAGCCTGCCAGCTGCAGGCAGCAAGCCGCAGCCTGCCAACCACAGTCAGCAAGCCCACAGCCTGCCGGCAGTAGCCAGCAAGCCCACAGCCTGCCAGCCGCAGCCAGCAAGCCCAAAGACTGCCAGCCAGCAACAGTAATTAAGGTAAGAGGAGCCAACTTGGCCTAGGTATCAGCGAGCTATGTTGTGTTGCTATATTGTGAATAGGAACCAGAGTGTTGGAGAGACCACCCTCCAGGCCCCATTGGACTCCATTTTAGTCTCTAATGGGGCCTGGAGGAGATTCTTTCTAACACACGCTCTAAAGGACACTGAGATAGCCTCTGCTAGAAATCCCCTCCATGGCCCATTAGCCCTCAATTGTAGTCTCTACTGGGGCCTGGAGGCGACTGTTTCCAGCAGGGGCTATCTAATGGACGCTGAGATGGCCTCTGTTAGAAAGACCCCCTTCCAAGCCTATTAGACTCCATTGTAGTCTCTAATGGGGCTTGGAGGGGATTCTTTCTAACACACTCTCTAAAGGACACTGAGATAGCCTCTGCTAGAAAGACCCCCTCCATGGCCCATTAGCCCTCAATTGTAGTCTCTACTGGGGCCTCGAAGGGATTATTGCACTTTTGTTCCTTGTGTCTAAAGATTGTGTAGGGTGTGGCTGGAGGCGGTGCATGGAGGCGGGACAAGGGTGGCGCTTGCTGCAGAGTATGGGTGGTGGGGCCTGTTAGGGGGCCCTGAGGGTTCTCAGTCCGCCCCTGAATGTTTTACTCTGAAAGGACCAATATTTTATATTAGAAAAAGCAACATATATATATATATATAAATATATATATATATGTATAATATTACTCACTCATCTGGGGTGGCAAGACATAGCCTTACATATTACGTGCAACAATATATGGCGCAATGACTTATGGGGCTGGCATAAAATTGTTTTCCAGGACTGCTTTGTATACCCAGTTCGGCCCTGCTTGCCATGTACACTTTCCAACGTTTTGGCTGTGGAAGTCTGGTCACTGAAATCCACATTTTGAAATCTTTTATTTTAGACGTGTCCTCATGCTTCTTTTGCCCTGGTACCTCATTGTTAAAAAGGCAAAAATGAAGCCACCTGTCTTGTGTTAAACTTAAAGATTACCCTAGCCTTGATGAAGGTATAGTGTAAATTTTAATTTTCTCCTGGGCTTTTTTTTTTTTTTTTTTCATTTTTGCAATAATGCAAATTAAATAAATAAAACAAACGTTATTTGTGGCAAGTTTATCTCTTTGGTCTGCTTGTTTGTATTGGTGTGCATGTGTGTCTCTATGTTTCGTATTTGCATGTTTTGTGATGATTACCTTTCCGTTTTTAGACCCTAGTTGATTATACATTTCTTGAATGTTTTTTCTGGCACTTGCTCCCATGCTTTTACACTTCTCTCTCTTCTTGTAGTTTGAGGAACCACACCGATTCCTTCTTGGGCTATGGCTGTTCATTTAGGGTTTGTTGCATCCTCATTTAAATGTGTTATTTCTTCAGACGTTCTCTACCAATTCTCAAATGAAGAGGATATAGGAGGGGCCTATTACTTTAAAAAAAATGTTTTATTTATAAATTGTTATTGTTTTTTCACAAAGGAACATCACATAATACTAATACTGTAAATTATTACCTATACATGAACTCTAAATTGACATCAACCGTAAGACTTGGTTAATGTATAATAGAAAGTTAGTACTTGTTTGTTACACTTTTATGAACAGACAACCTGAGACATTGCATAGTAAATCAAATTCACAATTTGCATGTCCCTGTGACATAATACATACTCTCGTAAAGTGAATGCACCATAAAGATCCATACATAAGGAAATAATTTAGAATTTAACAAAAATTCAAAATAAAAACATAAAGCTTAAAACAGAAAAAAAACACAGTACTATTCAGCTTTTTCTAGTATTTGTAACAGTAAGGTGGCTGTTCACACATTTTCAAGTAAATGTTTGGGTAATAATCATCTATTCTGGTAGCGCTACTTGAGACCACTTAAGGTCAGTCCTTTAGAGATCTCCTGTCAATTTTGTAAAGTTGTCTAACAATTAACCTTGGGTGATATACGTTGGATAGCGGATTTCCAGTTGGCCGCTACCTATATCTTTGCTGTTGTGAGCATAAAGTACAATATGGAATTTTTGTATTTATGTCTAGATTGGGTTGATGTAGAGTCAAGTGCATGAAATAGCATCGTCAAGACATCAAGACATCCGTGGCTAGTGAGTGGCCAGTCACATTTGTGATAGTATCCCTCACCTCCTCCCAATATGGTTTTATTATCGAACATTCTCACCATATGTGCTGTATGTGCCCTGCTCTTTATGACAGTGGCTCGGGAAGGTATGCATTCCAGATATTATTATATCGCAGTAATGCAGATTCTCTATCTAATTGGATCAGATTATAGCATTTGATAATGTTTTGCTTTGTTTCTTAGGCTGTGTACACAGATTTTCAAAGGTAAGTTTTGGTCTAAGGCCCGTCTCTTAGTTTAGGAGTGTTTTAAGATAGTGTTTAAGTTGGTGACATTGAAAGCTCAGGAGGAACGATGCTTTTGTGACCAGTTGTAATAACAGTTTAAATTGAGTGGCTGACAACCATGCTATTATCGGTTGGGTTTTAATTTGTGGGTGGCCTATTATGGTTTTTATGCTCTTGTTTCTGATTGGTTGACTGTTTTCTTTTTTCGTTTTAACTCTTTGCTTGCTGCCTGGAGGTTTTAGTAAAGAAAGGAAAAGCAAATAATTACCTCGTGTCTTTATTAAAATTTGGACTACACCTTCATCAAGGCTAGGGTAATCTCTAAATTCTCCAAAAGCATGGATAGTTTACTTCGACATATGTTCCAATCTAGACTAATGATAATCAATTTCTAACCTGAGTATGAACGGTTTAAACAAGGGAAAGCATGCAGAACATTAGCTGTGGAACCGTGTTTGCTTGTGTGACTCCATTCAATGCAAACTACAATTGCTGTCACGCTTATTTTGTCGAGATTTATCACTGATTAAAAAGCAAAAAAAACAAAAAAATACACAGACAATATTTTAACACTAGATGTTGACAGTTTCTGATATTTATGGCTACCTTATCTACATAGTATCTGGGACAGGGTGATTGAATGTGTAATGAAAAAAGTGGCCCAATGATTTCACAACGATAAAAAGAAGGACATCCTATTGCCCCAGTTTGCTGGTTTAACTACACATGAATGTAGTCTCTGGAGCACACCTTCATCTAATATCAGAGCCTGCAATCCCACTGACCTGATACTTATATATTAAAGATTGCAGCAAAAGATGTGCTCTTGTACTGTGCCATTTATCATTGTCTGCTGTGACACAGCTTGTCACCTCTAAAGCTTTTCACAATGTCACTTGTGTACCATATCCCCAGCAGCTGATATCCATCACTAGGTGTCACTAGCAAAATGCTGCTTCTATTTTGAGGATCTGTGTTGGCACTAGAGATGGAAGAGATGGGGATGGAGTGTGTGTATATGTGGGGAGGGGTGAGGGGGATAAGATGATATGAGTAACAGTTACACAATAACAAGCTGAGAGGGAGGCCATACATCTTCACAAATGATTTTGTGGATCAGAGGTAATGAGCTTTAATGAGATGCTTATTTAAATCTTTGTTTCCCATGGTTTGCAAAAAAAAAAAAAAAATGAGTGAAGAAAATGTACTGCATGTGTGTTGCTTGTGATTACTATCTCTGCTTTTTATAACAGATTGTGGATCATCTACATATCATAAAGCAGACCTTCAGAAAGGTCTATTTTGGAAATGCCAGTTGTGGTATATGCTTCCACAGTTCGACCAGAATGTGCTGCTGGATATGCAGATGAAAAGCCAATATGTTTCTGAGTTCATCCTGCATATTTGCAGTTGGCTAACCTTAGGCACTCTAGATGTTCCAAGCAATCACAGAAAACATGACTGACAATAATGTATAGAACACTAGATAAAGTTAAAGAAACACAATAGGCACCCCCCTCCCCTTAATTGTGCAGTTGAAAACATAGCAGTTCTGCAGGGTTAGCCTGCCTCTAGTGGCTGTCAATATAACGTCAAAAAAGAGATGACTGACGGCAAAAGATGATTTATGGTTTGGGGCCAGTCAGTAGATGTTGGTTTTATTCACATATCAAGTGAAAAGTGAGCAAAAGAGGGCAAACAGGATGAGTGGTAAAAATATCTGTATTTTTATATTATATATTCAAAAAATATATATATTTAAATTACTTTTACTACTCCTACAGTTTTTTCCTCTATTGGTTACTTTTTCTCACTTGATCTGTGAACCAAATGGAAGGAATATGCTTCTATTAGGATACTGCAAGATATATAAAGAAAATTATATTAAATATATATTTTACAGCACACTGGTTAATTTTCTTGCCTTTTTGGTTTGTTATAATTCTCTAATTCCTAATTGCCCACCCCCCCATACTTTTTCCTTCTTCACCCCAGCCCCTCCAAGTGTAACATTCATGCACCCCAGCCCCTCCATGTGTCACATTCACGCCCCCCCAGCACCTCTGTGTGTTTCATTCCTACCCCACAGGGTGAGTGTGGCATGGTTGGGGGGGATGAGTATGACCGAATTAGAGGGATTCATGTAATAGGGTAAAAAGGGGCGAGTGTGACAGAGTGATGGAGAATGAGTGTGACAGTGCTAGAGAAGGTGAGTGTGATAGGGTGAATATGGCAGAGTGATGGGAGGTGAGTATGTCATGAGTGAGTGACAGGATTGGGGAAGTTATTGTGAGTGTGGCCAGGTGAAGGGGGGTGACAGTGTGTGTGTTGGACTGACAGTTATACAGACACAGATGCAGATAAACAGACAAACACACATTGACATACATGTAGATACACACCATATAACACATACAGATATATACACAGACACATGCAGATACACAGACACTTAATGACAAACATTCAGATTCAAACAGTATGACACTCATACAGATACTAAAGGTGACACACATACAGATACATAGGAAGACACTGACATACAGATATGCAGACATACAGATACACATGAAGACACACACACACATACATACAGAAACACAGACACATACATACAAACAAACACACACATACAGAGACACATACTTACAGATACACAAACATACAAACACACAAACACATACAGACACATACAAACACACACACATAAATACAGAGACACATACACACACACATACATATAGACAGACAAACACACAAATACAGACACACATGCAAAATGTTTGAGTCCCCCTCCTTCTCCTACCTTTTAGGTGCAGGAGGGTGACTTTCCCTGAGGTGCAGCGGCATCTATTTCCCACTCTGACTCCAGCTGATGGGAGTCAGAGTGGGAACTGTGACTCTCTCCTCTCGTTTCTCTCCTGCAAGTCTCTCTATGATAGCTGGGAGGAAGTGACCAGGGCAGTAACTTTATCCCAGTACTGACATCATCACAGGGGGCCCGGTCGCGCTGTTAAAGTGCCGCAGCACTGACCGGGCCCCCTGGAAATGTATTGAAATGTATTGTCTGTGGTAAAATGGTTATATGAGTAAATGCCAAATGTTTATACCTGCTATTATTTACTTTGATGTAAGTAATAAATGCTTTTTTTACTCTTTATTCATACAGTCATACAGTTCATTTTTTTATTTTTTGTTTTTTTATGAGATATATATTCATCAAATATTGAAGCAAGAAGACACACCAAGCACACTTTTGAAGGCATTTCTTGGGATGTTAAAGTGTGAGTGAACATTTGGCATTTACTCATATACCCATTTTACCACAGACAATATTGCACTATGCCATGTATTTCTTATTTCCATAGCTTGGAATAGCCCTATACCATATATTTGACTGCACAGATATTCCCAGCATAGCCTGTATTGTTCTATGATATATTGTCTCTCTCATGCCGTCCACATATTAGACAAGTTGAAACGCACCCATACACATTTGTGTGCCTAATCCAGCTTGGAAGTACACACAATGCTTTTCACAGCTTTTAGAGCCTACATACATTTCATCTTAGTAGACGCATTCAGTACGCTTAGCTTAAGCATTGACTATAGTTTAACTCGCTACGCTAAAGTACCTCATTACTACTCATAGGCATGATACTCCTACTCTCACTCTGTCTATGCAACCAATACCTAGGTCTCAACTCCAGTTTGTACACCTTCTATGAGCCAGCGCTAGTAATGTGTTTTTCTCACTTGAGTTATTAATCTATCCTAGCGTGTTCCATAATATTAGCCTGTTTAAAGTTAAAGAACTGTCCCACTTAAACTTGTACTCACATGACTTTCAATCTTTATATCAGCATTTTCAATCTGTCTCAGTACCGACTCTATCTTCTTTTCTAGCTGACACAGAGATTTCTCTTTATTATACTTTATAATATAAAATGTGCACCGTTAATGTATGCCTAACACATGTTTATAAACGTTGAATTGACACGCGAGCAATGCATGCCTCTTTGTTTTTTTTCACACGCACAACAAAATAAAGAATTAAAAAATAAAATAAAATAAAAATATATATATACACACACTCTGGTAAATGTATACGCTCCAAACAAGTTCTCCCCAAAATTTTATAAAAAGTTATGCAACAAGATTGATAAAATTAAAAAAGGTATACTTTTAATAGGGGGAGACTGGAACACTGTTTTAAACGAAAAATGGGATAGAAAACCATCTATAGCTTGCAAAAAGATGAAAGTTTATTACAAAAAAAGGGCAGAATGGCTACAAGATATTTTTAACCAATATGACCTTTATGATATATGGAGAACCCAGCAGCCATGCCAAAAAGATTATACTTTTTATTTTTTAAAATTCATAAATTATTCTTGAATAGATATTTTCTTAACTGATTCTGTAAATTCAACAAATTACATAGATTCAAGTATAGGTCCAATTAGTTGCACCGATCGCGCTCCAATTGTGGTCAAAATGAAAAAAAGATCTGGCCTATAGAATTAGTCATCAGTGGAGAATAGATGAAACGATTTTATTAAACAAAGAAAATAGAGATCGTTTACACCTATTAGCTAAGGAATTCGTTGAATTCAACGATAAAGGTAATGTTTCTAATGAAACATTATGGTCAACATTTAAATGTGTAATGAGAGGTAACTTAATTCAACTTAATTCAATAGAAGCTAGAGAAAAAAAAAGGGAGCTGAATTATCAGAATTGATCAAATTAATAAAAATAAAAAAATCTATGGAAACGGCGATTCAAATTAAAACAATCCAACAACAGATAAATCTATTGATCACAGCTGGTTAAAAAAAATGCTTATGTCTTGTAAACAAAAATGGTACTACAATAGTAATAAAGTAGGGGAGTTGCTTTCGAAAACATTTTAACCAGAGATGAAAAAACAATCAATAAAAAAAATTATAGAAGGAACTAAAACCCTCCTCTCTCCCCAACAAATTGGGAATGCTTTTGCAAACTACTACTCATCCCTATATTATTTACCAGAAAATAAAATCACTGAATGTGACTTTAATTAATTTTTCAATAAAATCCCTCTTCCTTCAATCAATCCAGACAAACTATTAGAACTAAATAGTGACATATCGATTGAAGAAATTAAGACAGTAAAAATGTAGTCAATGGGAAAGTGCCCGGCCCTGATCGCTTCACTGTTCTTTTCTATAAAACATTTGAACCTGTAATATCTCCATTATTATATAGATGGTTTACTGAACTTAACTCTACAAGAAGCATCTCTTCAGAGCTACTAAGTGCTACAATATCACCTATTCTTAAAGCAACAAAAGATACAAACTTTGTCACGAATTACCGCCCGATTTCCCTTATAAACTTAGATATAAAAATACTATCTAAAATCTTAGCGAATAGACTAAGTAAAGTCATTCCTGACTTACTAAGTAATGATCAATTGGGGTTTGTAAAAGGAAGATTGGGAGGGGTAATCTTCGGGAAATTGCCAACTTAAATTGAAAGATTAGAAATGGAAATTTACCAACTGTTGATATTGCTGTTGATGCCGAAAAGGAGTTCGACAGAGTAAGCTGGCAATTTTTAGATGAAACAATGACAGCATTTGGAATTTTAGGAACTTTTAAAGATTTAGCTATGTCATTATATACTTGTCCAAAAGCCAAAGTATTTGGCAATGGATTGAATACACACTGGTTCGACATTAAGAACGGTACACGCCAAGGATGCCCTATTTGCAGATGATATAATATTAACACTCACTCATCTGGAAACTTCTATCCCTTCAGTAATGGATTGTATAGATAATTTCAGTCGTCTCTCAAACTGAAAACTTTTATATCTATTTCCTACTAGATTAGGTAAATTTCGGTCCCAATATACGAATCAATGCTGGAGATGTAATAGGGATATTGGGACATTAAAACACATATGGTGGGACTGCACAAACTTAAGTCCGATTAAAGAATTTGTATTACACCTTTTTAAAAACTTAGACCTAAAGATTCTAGAACTCACTCCTGTGAAGTTCCTTTTTCACTTAAATATAGTTGATTTAACCAAACCGGAAAAAATACTTACTAACAAATATATTAATGGCAATAAAGATTTGTATCTCCAGATATTGGAAGAGTACAATTATCCCTTCAGTAACCGAAATCATAACCCAAATTAATCATCAAAGAACTATGGAAATATTCCGAAATATAACAAAATTTGGTCCAGGTGGATTGAATATTATAATAAGAAAAATAATCCTTAATTAATAAACTGGGTATAGACCAGAAAATAATAAAAAATAATGTAAGATAAAACAATAGACGGACCCCATGACCATGTCTAGATTTTAAATTAATGTTAACTATGCTCAACAGTCTCAACGACCTCCTCCCTACCCCTTTTCCCCATCGCATAGTCAGACTCTTTAATTCTAAATTCTATACACGGTAATATCTATACCCATATTGTTTTTTATGTATGTTAATTTTTTATGTGTATGTTTTTTGTGAATAGCAATTTAATGGACCAGAGAACCCTTACGCATTGTGGTCTACACCTATACACACCTAGTCACATAGGAAGACCACTCCACAAGTCTTTGTAAAGTTACCCTTGCTAGTGTATAATAATTTTGAAATAATGTTATGAAATATTTATGTAAAATGATTTTACACCTCTGATTGTTATGTCTTTTTAAAATTGAAATTTAATAAACAACAAATTAAATAAATATTTAACTATCTACATCACTATAGTGCTAAAAAATAACTTTGGAGTGATCAAAAATAAAGAAAAGTAGTAAGCCGACGTGCATTTTAGCGCCTTCGTCTGGGGCATTCAAGCCAGCCGCTCACCTGAGTCTCCTTATATCTATTAGTGAAAGCTGGTCACATGGTGACTCCAGCCAATAGATGTTCTGGAGAAAGTGTAACTCCAACCAATAGCTGCCCTGGAGGGTGTATACATAGCTCATCAATTAAGCAGAGGCATACCTAGAACATTTGGCACCTGGGTCGGGTCCTGTGTCTGGCACCTTTGTAAAACCCCTGTCAGTTCCTTCTACAAAACCCCTGTCCTGCCCCTCTCCTACAAATCCCTGCACCCCAGTTACAGGCATATAGTCACACACACAGTTACAGGCAGACAGTCACACATACAGTCACAGGCAGTCACACACACAGTTACAGGCAGACAGTTACACACAGTCAGTTACAAGCAGTCACACACAGTTGTAGCCAGGCAGTCACGCACATATTTACAGGTGGACAGTCACATATACAGTCACACACACACACACACTATCACAGGCATACAGTCACACACACACAGTTACAGGCAGCATCACACAGTCACAGACACACAGTCACACACACAGTTATAGGCAGACAGTTACACACACAGTCAGTTACAGGTAGTCACACACAGTCATAGCCAGATAGTCACGCACACAGTTACAGGCAGACAGTCACATATACAGTGACACACAGTTACAGTCACACACACAGAGTTACAGGCAGAATCACACAATCACAGGCAGACAGTCAAACACAGTCACATGCAGACACACACAAACGGTTCCATGCAGACAGTCTCAAACACACACACACACACACACACACACACACAGTTACAGACAGGCAGACAGTCTCTCACACACACAGTTACAGGCAGACAGTCTCTCTCACACACACACACACACACACACAAACACACACAGTTACAGGCAGGCACACAGTCTCACACACACACAAAGCCACAGGCAGTCATACACACACAGTTACAGGCAGACCAACAGTCACACACACATACACACAGTTACAGGCAGGCAGACAGTGACACACACACAGTTACAGGCAGGCAAACAGTTACACACACAAACACACAGTTACAGGCAGGCAGACAGTCACACACACACACACACACACACACACACAGTTACAGGCAGGCAGACAGTCACACACACACAGTTACAGGCAGGCAGGCAGTCTCTCACACACACAGTTACAGGCAGTGTAATAAGTGGGGGGATGTGATTAACAGCCAAACTGTATGCCAATGAAGTGTTATTGTGTTCTAATACAGGGATTCAAGCCCCCATTCTACCCTTAGGCAATAATGGAGTCCTCTGTGAAGCACATGGCCTTTCACCAGGCAAAATCAGTTGGGTTGTTGATAAACTCCTCCTCCATTCCCTTCCAATGCAATCCCCCTTCCCCCAGGAGGCACTCTGGTTCTGTTACATCCTAAGGGATTGACTAAGGGAGGTGTGTCCAGCAGAAGGAGGGGCTAACCTGTTTAAAGCCCTGTGAATAGCACATTCTCTCTCTCTTTGAATTACCTCTCTTCACCTTCTCTCTCCTCTCTCCCCTCTCCCCACTGTACACACCCTCTCTCTCTTACTCTCAGCTGCTGATCAATGGAGTGGTAACTGTATCACGTGTCTATGTCTGTTTTACTATGTTAATTTAGCCTACTTTCCATTCAGTCAATGATTAGTTTTAGTAGAAACATATACAAGCCTATTTCAAATGTATATGTATTGTTTATTTGTTTGATTAGCCTTTATTAATAAATATTATTGAATTGCCGAAAGCAAGGAGTGTGGACTCTGACTTTACACTCGGTTTTTAAGTTATTATTTTTAGTTATTAATGTTATTATTAATTCCAAGTTTATTCCAACTTGCGAGTTAAACGTTTATTACAGGCAGGCAGACAGTCTCACACACACACACACACACACACAAACAAACACAGTTACAGGCAGGCAGTCACACACACAGTTACATTCAGGCAGTCACACACACACAGAGTTACATTCAGGCAGACAGTCTCTCACACACACATACACACACAGTTACAGGCAAACAGACAGTCTCACACACATACACCCGCCCCCGCTGCCGGTTTGGCTCCACCCTGACTTTTCTTAGCACCACCCCCACTTTCGTTCTGCACGGCCAGTTCAGCTAGTAATTGATGGTCTCTGCACTTGTGAGCTGTGCCGGCCACCCGGCACCCCAGCTGTCATGGGGCACAGCTCACACATCCCTCTCCAGCCCCTAGACCAGGATCATGGCATGAAGTTTTCAGGTATTAAAAGAATAAATTTAGGCAAGAGGGGAGGTGATTTAGATTTAGCTCTCAAAAAAGAGAGTGCTTTTGGTTTCATAAACGAGGCAGTCTGACACCCAAAGGTCTCAATGAGGACTTTACGTTCATTCCCTTTATCGGTATGTAATAGGGTTTATACAATAGAATTTTTCAAGGATTGTTTATTATTTATTTATCCATAAACTGTATATCATATTCACTGGAATCATGTATTTAGAGAGGGAATACACTTACGGCCGCATTTAATTATTATGTCTGGGTCTCTTTAAAGACCACACAGTCTTAAGTTGTAACATTACAAGGTTTCAATATTTTTAGGCTTAATAATAATAATAACATCTGTATTCAAGAGTATAGAATGTATTTAATTACATTTTCCCCACTTTATATGTTATGTTTTTTAAACAAAAAAAGAAAAAAAAGTGCCGTTCTACCTGTGTATAGTTTGCTGAAAGAATTGTAAGCTTTAAAAAGTAACTTTTAATAAATTAATCTAAAATAAATGTGAAAAAGAAAGAATTATAAAAGCAACAGGAGTAATTGGAGACAATCCAGCGTGTAAAGCTCAGTGGCTATTAATATGAACTGTAAAAATTATAATGCAAAAACCATACAAGTTATACAAGTGATACTTTGTAATGTATCACTACTAACTATAGCAAAGGGGGGAGAATCAAAGACTGCTAAAACAGTGTTATGATTAGTGTTCAGCTGAGATATGCTGCTGACAGACAGCAATTAGCTAGTTAAATGTAACGAAAGCTGCCTAGAACTAGCAGTGTATGGATGATAAATGAAAGGTTGCTATCAGGCAGCAAATTATGAGATAAGGGGTTGCCAATAGTATAGTAACATTGACCACAGCGGAACAAAAATTTGTAGATCAGCTATGAAGAACTGCTGACAGGCAGCAGTTAACCCGTTGATAGTCACAAACATTGCCTAAATGATAACTGCATTAAGATGTTAAATCCAAGTGTAAAGAAAAAAAGATTTATAGACCTTACAAACAGGCTGCCTAAGTGATAGAAAAAATATAATAATATAGTAGGTGACAGAGGAAGACGTATAGAATAAAATTCCTGAGTCTTGTGCCTTCAAGGGCACCCCTTAATAAAATGCCTGGTCTATTCAATTTCCCCCCATAAAGTGTAATAAAGAAAAAGAAAGAGAAATAAAGTATATACACAGAGTGCAGTTATACAGTGTAAGAAGTTTCCAATACACACTCCTGAAATACTGAACTTAAATGCACTTGATGTCGCAATTGATAAGCGGAAAGTTAGATGCCGACACCAATAATGTGTCAGTATGTGTCCAGAACCCCTGACGCGCGCGTTTCGCCAGTGAGATTCATCAGAGGGGAGACCCCTCTGCAGTACCCTTTGATGTGGGCTATGAGGCTATCATACAGTAAATATATGCGATCGCCCACTTTGACTATACAATCTTTACCGTGGGGTTACCAACTTCAAAGTAACATTGTCCATCGTATACTGGAGGATGTTTGCCACATTTTATGCTGATAACTCACCCATCTTAATACATGGGACATGATAATAATAATGGGTGTTAAACACTTGTATGTAACCCCTTAGTGACCAGGCCATTTTTCAATTTTTTTTTTTACATTTCTGCAGTGGTTGTGTTTAGATGTAATTTGCCTCTTACACATTTACTGTACCCATACATATTATATACCATTTTTCTCGCTATTAAATGTTCATTCTGAAGATACCACTATTTTCATCATATCACATAATTTACTAGAATAAAAAAAGTAAAATATGATGAAAAATGGAAAAATAAAACACAGCTATCCATCATGCACCCATGTCCCAGTTGGAACATTTCTGAAGCCGGCCAATGTAATTCATCCCCTTCAAACCGTATGTTTTTGAAAAGTACACACCCTAGGGCATTTCACATGGTGGCATTTCAACACTTTACATGCACTAATTCTACCACCAATCTCTGTCAAACGTTTGTGGTGTTATTTTTCACTCACACATTCTACTTTGGGCATAGATTCTAAGCTCCTGTTAGGTGTTACTGCCAAAGGACACCCCAATATGTGTTCGGCAACATCTCCCGAGTACAGCGATACCACCCATGCATACGTGTGTCGGGTTCACTGGGGGGTGCAAAGCAAAATGTCTGATATGCGTTTTTCAAATTTTACATATCTTGTTTGCCTGTCTTCCTTTTGGGGGACTTATCAGATATCCCAATGTATTTTCTTGCCATGAGCATGCATATATTTGAAAAGTTGACACCCCACAGTATTGTATATGGACTGTTTTGATGCCTTAGATGCAATCATTTAAGTCAAAAAAGTTGAAGAACGTGTGTATAGGTACAACAGGTTGTTTTCTGCAAGGCCTCCTTAGGACACCCATGCCCCCCATGCATAGGTTTGTCAGGATTTTGGGAAGGTACGGTTACAATTGTATGACTTGCAATTTGAGTTGAAATTAAGAGTATTTCATCTGATAGGCCTATCTTTAGCTTGGGGCTTATCACATACCCCAGTTTTATATATCGCCATGAAAGGGTACATACTTGAAATGTAGACACCCCAAGGTATTGCATGTGGAGTGCTTTGATGCAACTTTTTTTTAGCCAGACAAAAAATAAAAAAAGTTGAAGAATGTGTGTGGAGGTAACTGTTCAATCCTCATTTTTACACACGCACACTGCTTTTTGACTGTGATTTAGGAGAACCCGTTGTTAGTTATTGCAAGAAAACACCCCAGGTTGTTTTCTGCAAGGCCTCCTTAGGACACCCATGCCCCCCATGCATAGGTTTGCCAGGATTTTGGGAAGGTACGGTTACAATTGTATGACTTGCAATTTGAGTTGAAATTGAGAGTATTTCTTCTGATAGGCCTATCTTTAGCTTGGGGCTTATCACATACCCCAGTTTTATATATCGCCATGAAAGGGTACATACTTGAAACGTAGACACCCCAAGGTATTGCATGTGGAGTGCTTTGATGCAACTTTTTTTTTTTAGCCAGACAAAAAATAAAAAAGTTGAAGAACGTGTGTGGAGGTAACTGTTCAATCCTCATTCCTACACGCGCACACTGCTTTTTGACTGTGATTTAGCAGAACCAGTTGTTGGTTATTTCAAGAAAACACCCCAGGTTGTTTTCTGCAAGGCCTCCTAAGGACACCCATGCCCCCTATGCAGGGGGTAAATGTAACAACCCACCCCCCCCAAAAAAAAGACACCAAAAAAAACTGAACGGCAAATGTTACAAAATAAATTAAAAATGGACCAGCGTGTGGTATCATTTGAAGCAGTCTCCAATGCAGAGTCCAGGCTGTCCAGGGCAATCAGGACAGTGATATACACTATCTTTTCTCTGCCCTCTCTTAGAACGGACCCTGCATCTTTTTTGGGGATTCTGCTTTGCCGCAGTAGGGGGAATTTTAAAAATAAAATGTGTAGCCCCAACTCTGCTCTCTCCCATCACCGCCCGGGGAGCAGGTGCATCACGGTATAAAATACCCAAAGTGATCTGGAGCTGAAACTGTAACAATCTCAGTTGCGTCCTGGGATTTGCTTTTTTGAACAACAAGAAAGCGTTGTGGGTTGCAATCTGCATTAGGTAGATTGCAACCTTTTTGTACAACCTTTTTTGTATAATTAGGTAGGGCTGCAGCAGCTGATCTGCCAGATCAACCCCACCCATATGCCGGTTATAGGCCTTGATGCACACTGGCTTCCTTGTTCTCTCAGCTCTGCCACATACAAGGACCTCCACAGTCCCCTCAGTGTGGATGATGGTAAGAAAGTACACATCCTTCTTGTCTCTGTACTTAACTGCCAACAGCTCCTCTTGGCGCAGAGCTGAGGTCTCCCCCTTTCGTAGCCGGGTGCGTGCAAGTTGTCCTGGGAAATCTGTGCTGTTCTTTTTGATTGTGCCGCAAGCTACTGTATCAAAACAGTACAGTAGCTTGAACAAAGGGACACTTGTATAAAAATTGTCAGTATACAAGTGGTACCCTTTGTTCATCAGGGGGGATATCAGGTCCCAGACAATCTTGCCACTGGTTCCCATATGTTCTGGGCAACCTAGAGGGTCAAGGTGGCTATCCTTTCCCTCGTACACCCGGAAGGCTTGAGTATACCCAGTCTCGCTATCACAGAGCTTATACATCTTTACACCATACCTAGAGCGCTTGGAAGGAACATACTGCTTGAATCCCAGCCTTCCCTTATACTTCATCAGGGATTCATCCTCGCATATATTCCTTCCCGATATATAAGCCTCTGCAAACCTGGCAGCGAAGTGGGTAATCAGGGGGCGGATTTTATACAGCCTGTCAAACTGGGGATGCTCCCTAGGGGGACACAGGCTGTTGTCGCTGAAGTGCATGAAATGCAGAATCATTTAATACCTCTTCTTCGACGGATGGAGGGCTTCTTTATGATGCCCATCGGCATAGTCAATGCCCAGAATCTTTTAAATTCTGGCACATCGATGGGGGCCCATTGCTGCTTTGCCAAAAAAGAGTCAGGATTTGTAGCTCGGAATTGATGGGCATATAAATTAGTTTCGGCGACAATGTTCCCCAATACATCATCGCCCAGAAACACCTCCATAAACTGCTGAGGGCTAAATCCTGTGACATCCAAATTAATGCCAGGATTTGCAGTAAAGGATGGGATGTCTGGCCTCTGGCACAACCCACTCCTCAGCAGTTCTGCCAGCTGGAGCAGCACATCTCCTTCTGGCAGGGGGACTAGCAGGCACAGATACAACATCAGACACTGTATCTAGTGATGATGTATCTCAGCACCTGGCATGGTCAAAATCAGGGTCAGAGTCTGACATAGACGCGTCAGACTCTAGCGCAAGGGTGGCATATGACTGCTCAGCGCTGGTTGACTTGCGTGAGCTATGTGACATGATCACAATCACTTTACTTAGTGACCTGTCACAAAAAAAAAGACAAAAAAATGAACCCCTAAAAAAATGCACAAACAGCAGAAAAGTGCTGCTGTGCAAGAGCCAGTGATTATAGTGATCACTGGCAAGACAGGGGTTAATGTCTCTGAAAAGAGCCTTTGGGTCTCAAGATTTTACAAATCCCTACCTGTAAATACCTAAATCCCTCTAGCTAAACCACAGATCTCTCTCACTAAAACGCAAGTGAAGAGAGGGAGGCAGATCCACACTAATCAGAGAAATTGGGAACACACTTGGGATGAAATTGCTAATGGGGAAAGCTGTGATTGGATGACCCCAGCCTGCCCCTTATGATGAGGCATGCTAGGGACACCCCCAGAAACCCCCTGATTCACTGCCTTTAAAAAGGGAGGCGGGGTTAATATTGATCATTTTATTTATTTTATATTTATTTTTTTATATATATTATTACATATGCACTGAGTGCCAGGACCCCTCGAGGCACTCAACACATGCAGAGCATCACTGCAATACTATCATAGCTTCCAGCGCTCAAAATAGCTGCGGACGTACCAGGTACGTCCAAGGTCATTATGGACCGTTTTTTGCCAGATGTACCTGATACGTCCGCGGTCGGGAAGGGGTTAAAAGTGTCCATCGTCTCTGCTGTACCCTTTGATGTGGGCTTATGGGGCCATCATCCAGTAAATATATTAATTCGCCTACTTTGAACATTATTCCGCCGAGTGTGATTCCTCCCATGCGCCTCCTCACATGGGTGGGATGATAGGGTCAAGATTAGAGAGAAGGCATCGGTTAATTGATTAAGTATGTATACGCCCTCCAGGGCGGCTATTGGTTGGAGTTACACATTCTCCTGGACGTCTATTGGCTGGAGTCACCATGTGACTGGCTTTCACTAATAGATATAAAGAGACACAGGTGAGCAGCTGGCTTGAATTCCCCCAGACGAAGGCGCTCTAGTAGCACAGAAACGCTATTACTACTATTACTTACTATTTTTCCTTATGTTTGATCACTTCACAGTTATTTTTTTAGCACTATGATGTAGATAGTTGAATCTTGTGGGGGAATACCAAGTACTCAATATGGAATAGATGTGAGGATGCTTTTGGAGACAGTTTTATGACTGAATTTGGTGGAAAATAGCGATATTGCCTGGGAGTTTTTAGGGTACATAGTGACTGGTCTTTTGTTTATAGAAACATAGAATGTGACGGCAGATAAGAACCATTCGGCCCATCTAGTCTGCCCAATTTTCTAAATACTTTCATTAGTCCCTAGTCTTATAGCCTTATGCCTATCCCACGCATGCTTAAACTCCTTTACTGTGTTAACCTCTACCACTTCAGCTGGAAGGCTATTCCATGCATCCACTACCCTCTCAGTAAAGTAATACTTCCTGATATTATTTTTAAACCTTTGTCCCTCTAATTTAAGACTATGTCCTCTTGTTGTGGTAGTTTTTCTTCTTTTAAATATAGTCTCCTCCTTTACTGTGTTGATTCCCTTTATATATTTAAATGTTTCTATCATATCCCCCCTGTCTCGTCTTTCCTCCAAGCTATACATGTTAAGATCCTTTAACCTTTCCTGGTAAGTTTTATCCCGCAATCCATGAACCAGTTTAGTAGCCCTTCTCTGAACCCTCTCTAAGGTATCAATATCCTTCTGAAGATACGGTCTCCAGTACTGTGTACAATACTCCAAGTGAGGTCTCACCAGTGTTCTGTACAATGGCATGAGCACTTCCCTCTTTCTACTGCTAATACCTCTCCCTATACAACCAAGCATTCTGCTAGCATTTCCTGCTGCTCTATTACATTGTCTGCCTACCTTTAAGTCATCAGAAATAATCACCCCTAAATCCCTTTCCTCATATGTTGAGGTTAGGACTCTATCAAATATTCTGTACTCTGCCCTTGGGTTTTTACGTCCAAGATGCATTATCTTGCACTTATCCACATTAAATGTCAGTTGCCACAATTCTGACCATTTTTCTAGTTTACCTAAATCATTTGTCATTTGGCTTATCCCTCCTGGAACATCAACCCTGTTACATATCTTAGTATCATCAGCAAAAAGACATACCTTACCATCAAGACCTTCTGCAATGTCACTAATAAAAATATTAAAGAGAATGGGTCCAAGTACAGATCCCTGAGGTACCCCACTGGTGACAAGTCCAAGCTTCGAATATATTCCATTAACTACAACCCTCTGTTGCCTGTCACTCAGCCACTGCCTTACCCATTCAACAATATTGGAATCCAAACTTAAAGATTGCAGTTTATTGATAAGCCTTCTATGTGCAACAGTGTCAAAAGCCTTACTGAAATCTAGGTAAGCAATGTCTACTGCACCACCCTGATCTATAATTTTAGTTACCCAATCAAAAAAATCAATAAGATTAGTTTGGCATGATCTCCCTGAAGTAAACCCATGTTGTCTCTGATCTTGAAATCCATGTGTTTTTAGAAGTTCATCAATCCTATCCTTTAACATGGTTTCCATCACTTTCCCCACTACAGAAGTAAGGCTTACTGGCCTATAGTTGCCCGACTCCTCCCTATTACCTTTCTTGTAAATGGGCACAACATTCGCTAACTTCCAATCTTCTGGGACTACTCCTGTTAACAATGATTGGTTAAATAAATCTGTTAATGGTTTTGCTAGTACACCACTAAGCTCTTTTAATAGCTTTGGGTGTATTCCATCAAGTCCCATTGACTTATTTGTCTTTACTTTTGACAGTTGAAACAGAACCTCTTCCTCTGTAAACTCACGTGTAATAAATGACTAATTTATCCTTTTTCTCAACTGAGGTCCCTTTCCTTCATTTTCATCTGTAAATACAGAACAAAAATATTCATTAAGGCAGTCAGCTAGACCTTTATCCTCTTCTACATACCTTCCTTCTTTTGTTTTTAATCTAACTAATCCTTGTTTTACTTTTCTTTTCTCATTTATGTATCTAAAAAATGTTTTATCCCCCTTTTTTACTGACTGTGCTATTTTCTCTTCTGTGTGTGATTTGGAAGCTCTTATAACTTGCTTAGCCTCTTTCTGCCTAATCTTATAGATCATTTTGTCTTCCTCACTCTGGTTTTTTTTATAATTCCTAAATGCTAACTTTTTGTTTTTAACTATTTTGGCCACATCTGCGGAGTACCACAGTGGTTTCTTGAATTTTTTGCTTTTACTGACAAGCCTAATGCAATTTTCTGTTGCCTTCAATAGTGCAACTTTTAAATAATCCCATTTCTCTTGGACTCCATTTAAATTGCTCCAGTCTGATAATGACTCCTCTACCCATATTCTAATTTTAGAAAAGTCTGTTTTTCTAAAGTCTAAAACTTTTGTTTTTGTGTGGTGTGACTCAGTCACTGTTCTTATATTAAACCACACTGACTGATGATCACTGGATCCTAAACTTTCACCTACAGTAATATCTGATACCAAATCTCCATTTGTTAACACTAAATCTAGTATGGCCTCTTCACGAGTTGGCTCCTCAACAACTTGTTTTAGAGACAATCCCAGTAGGGAGTTTAGAATATGTGTGCTCCTGGCACAAGTAGCTAATTTTGTTTTCCAATTTACATCAGGAAGATTAAAGTCACCCATGATGATAACTTCCCCCTTCATTGTCATTTTAGCTATTTCCTCAACTAGTAGATTATCTAACTCTTCAATTTGTCCTGGGGGCCTATAAATCACACCTACACGAGTTACTGTGTGATTACCAAATTCTAACGTAGCCCAAACGGACTCTATGTTTGTCTCACTAACTTTTATTAGGCTAGATTTTATGCTATCCTTCACATACAGGGCCACCCCTCCCCCTTTCTTGCCTTCCCTATCTTTCCTATATAAAGAGTACCCTGGTATTGCTATGTCCCAGTCATTTTTCTCATTATACCATGTCTCAGTAACAGCGACTAAATCTACACTATCAGTTGCCATTATTGCCACAAGTTCATGGATCTTATTCCCTAAACTGCGAGCATTTGTAGACATGACTCTAAGCCTATCATTTTTTAACATACTTGCTACAGCCACCTTCTGTCCTTGTTTTGGGGGACAATTGGATTGATGTTTTATCACCCTTTTGCCCCCACCTCCTAGTTTAAATACATCCTAGCAAAACCTCTGAACTGCTCACTGAGAACATTTGTTCCCTTTTGAGAAAGATGCAAACCATCTTTTTTGTACAGCTTATCTCCATTCCAAACAGAGCTACCATGAGAAATAAAGCCAAATCCTTGCTCCCGACACCATTCACCAAGCCACAAATTAAAGTCCCTAATAAGCATCCGCCTGTCGTTCTGAGTGTTATGCACAGGCAGAACTTCAGAGAATGACAGTGTGGAAGCAACCTGTCGTATATCATTGGCAAAAACACTAAAAACGTCCTTAACCTCTGAAACCTCATTGCAAGCCAAGTCATTTGTCCCTAGATGGACAAGTACATCCAATTCCCCTTCCTGCTTTGCTTGCTTAACAATATTACAGATCCGTCTCCTGTCTCTGTGAGCAGTAGCTCCGGGAAGACACCTCACAAGACCACCATTGTCCATCTCCACACCTCTTATAATGGAATCCCCAACAACAACTGCTTTCTATTAGGCCTCACCATAGTCTCCAAGCCGGTCTCCACAACACCACTAGTCTCAGTGCCTCTCTCCACAACACCACTAGTCTCAGTGCCTCTCTCCACAACACCACTAGCCTCAGTGCCTCTCTCCACAACACCACTAGCCTCAGTGCCTCTCTCCACAACACCACTAGCCTCAGTGCCTCTCTCCACAACACCACTAGCCTCAGTGCCTCTCCTCACAACACCACTAGCCTTAGTGCCTCTCTCCACAACACCACTAGTCTTAGTGCCTCTCTCCACAACACCACTAGCCTCAGTGCCTCTCTCCACAACACCACTAGCCTCAGTGCCTCTCTCCACAACACCGCTAGCCTCAGTGCCTCTCTCCACAACACCATTACACTCTGAAAGTGCAGAAAATGAATTATGAAGAGCAACAGACTGTGCAAAATGCCTTTTATCCACAACTCTAAGTCTACCAGATCCTACAGTAATCCATCTGCCATTCCTGGTATGTCTCTGCGGCAGTGGCTTTGCAGCAGTTCCAGTCTGAGTTTCTTCACCAGATAATTTACAAATCTCAGACTTCAAAAATACAATCTCCTGCCACAAGATAGAGAACTGTCTACAGATTAGACAACAACCAAACCTCCAAAAAGTGGAACGTGAAACAAATGCATAGCAATTGTTACCCTGAACTAAGTCTGCCATTCCAATTAGGAGAATAATTTAAATCAAACAAATCTTAACTTTGTATTTATCCTCCTGAATACCTCAGATTACCTCCAGGTTATCTCCAGAATATCTCCAACTACACACTTAGAAACAGCACTTAGAAGTAGCAGTTGAAGCTTCTGTAAAACTCTCCAGAATATCTCCAACTACACACTTAGAAACAGCACTTAGAAGTAGCAGTTGAAGCTTCTGTAAAACTCTCCAGAATATCTCCAACTACACACTTAGAAACAGCACTTAGAAGTAGCAGTTGAAGCTTCTGTAAAACTCTCCAGAATATCTCCAACTACACACTTAGAAACAGCACTTAGAAGTAGCAGTTGAAGCTTCTGTAAAACTCTCCAGAATATCTTCAACTACACACTTAGAAACAGCACTTAGAAGTAGCAGTTGAAGCTTCTGTAAAACTCTCCAGAATATCTCCAACTACACACTTAGAAACAGCACTTAGAAGTAGCACCAAGCTATATTAGACAAGCTAATGACAACAAGCCTTATATAACTCCTAAAATCACCACCCACTAGGAATGTTTAACACCTGGGTAGGCCTCTGCTTATTTGCAAACAATAGCTAATTAACCAGCAATCAATAGCAAGTAACTAGCTTAATCAAATCAAATGTCTTATAATTACCTACAGGAATTCAAACCTTGTGCAATCAGTAACCTTTTCCTACAGATGAATCTTACCTGTAACAGTAGAAAAGAAAGCTCTTAGCACAACTCTTAGACAGTTGAAGCTTCTGTAAAAGTCTCCAGAATATCTCCAACTACACACGTAGAAACAGCACTTAGACGTAGCACCAAGCTACACGTTGCATCAAGTCTTCTTTTTGCTGTTATTTTTTTCAGTCAGCGACCTTGAAGTCAAATTTATCTAGTTAGCTATATGAAGGCTGATACATATTTCCTTTTTTAGTTGCAACAACCAGTCTCTCCTATGCCAACAGTTTTTTGTAACGTGGATGCACTGTTATATAAGGATACATTTCTCCTTTATGTATAACCAGTATACCGATACCAGTGGAGCTACTATATAGGGACTTTTACTTCCCTCCTATTCCCTACTTTTAAGGTTTTGTTATGTACATCTAATACTAGGTTGATCCTAGGTACTTTGCCTCACTCCCATCTCCCTCAGCCCATTCCCAGCCAGTCCATTATGGATTCTCCCCTATAATTTTCTTCCCTATAGAACCTTTAAGTTTTTTTATAATGATGTATATCTGTGTTTATAAATTTTAATAAAGTGTATAATAATTAATTTCAAATTTATAAGGGATTCTTTTTGTGTCCACTGGACTTTAAGCCCATCGGACATTTATCTGTTTGTCTACAATACTTGAGGGTTATCCCCTTTCAGGATCCCTTTACACACCAATAGTCCCTTTGTGGGGTATTTTTCTTCTAAAGATTCCCTAATTACTGAATCAATGTAACAAATTAAATCCAACAAGTATTAATTATTTAACATATGTTGACTGGGTTCTAGTAAGGGATATAGCTCATACCATTAAGCTGGGCATATATGACGTATACAATATAAAACATATCATGTTTCTGACACTAAATGAAAAATAAGTCTATAATAACAAAAAGCCTTTCAAATAGGTTATAGGATAACATCCAGGTTTTAGGTCACCTGTATGCAGTCCTCAACACAACAGGACATAGACAGATCAATCTTGCATAGATTAATGCACAGCTCATTGCACTTTACTGTAAATACAAATGTGTTAATATTATAGTATAGAGTAGGCGACTAATTAAAAACTCACAGTTTTGGCTCGATTGAGCCTGTCAAAAAAGTAGGGCACAATCCAGTTCATTGCATTCACTGTATCAGCTTGGAACTGGGACGAAGTATTCATTTAGAGAGACTGTACTTTTTTCTTTTGTGTGCAACTTTTACGTGCCTCTATTTAATGTTTAATCATTTTATGCCATTAAAAAATAAATAAATAACTGAATAGATAAATAGCTGATGTGTATTGTTTAATTGTTTATAAATTAGATAGCAGCTCGATAAATCATTTGGTTCTTGAACTATAGACTATTTTATTCTGGCAATTTGCTGTGCTTGCACTCTAACAGGGCTATTCACAAAACGTGAATTCTTAAAAACTTATCAGCAATAATCGACTATAATAACTAAGCTGGAAAAGTAACTGAAATGGAGAGGGGTGTTTTGGATCATTTGGACTTGTTGATTGCTAGTAAATAGATGCCTCACTATGGGGCCATTTGTTGGAAGGGTGGGGGGATTATTTTTACCACAGTGAGCAGCCACAGGCTGCTTACTGTTTAGTAGACATGCCCCTACATGTGGCATAGCGAGTAGGGGCATTTGGGAGATTTCAATCTCCCATTTGCTAATATGGGGGTCATACCCATAGAGTGAGGGAGGACATGGGGGGCTTAGGAAGTGGCGTGGAGCACTGCTCCCTGCTGCTTCTATTTTTACATATTACAAGGAGGAAGCTGCCTCCTTGTAATAAACGAAATGAATGAACGAACGAACACCGATATTCGGTGTTTGTTTGTTCGCCTGACATTTCTATTCATTCCTTCGTCTTTCTGCCCAAGTGTTTAACTGGGCATGCATGGGACTTTTCACATTTCTCTAGTGTGGGCAGATGACGTGGCCCACAGGGTCTTCATCTACCCACACAAAGATGGCGGCACCCAGGACCTAGGTCCGGGCACAAAATAAAGATTAAAAAATGGGTAAAGATCACTCTAGTTCTTCCCTATGGTACTGTATTCAGGAAAGTTATGAAGTAACCTAATAATTATAGTTTAGGCCCGCCTAATCCGCTCAGTCCTAAATTGTGATATTTGTGTTTTTGTGTGTGAAGTTTACTCAACAGTTCATATATTCTACCACTGTAAATCAAAGTCTATATGTCTAATTCTGAACTGTTTTTGTCTGTGATGTTACATATGTAAAATTTGCAAAAAGAATAATAAAAAAAAAAAAAAAGGTTAATATGGGGGACTTAGGGGCATTTAGGGATGACTAGGGGGGCAATTAGATTTTGCTAACAGAGAGGAATCCTCCATACACAAAGTATTTCAATTTGCTGAAGTGCTTTGTATGTCTGGAGTTTGTCATTTTCTTGACAGTTTAAAAAAGGGCCAATTTCAATAGAAATTGGACTTTTTATAATTGTGGTCAAAACATCTCCCTGTCTGTAACACAGCTAGGAAGGTTTTCTTCCACTTCCTTTAGTTCCACAGAGCTACCAGGAGAGGCAGGTGTGCTGTACTAGCGTGCGCCTGCCTTCTCCCTTTCTCAATGTGTTGAACTAGGGAAACATGGTAAAGCTGTGATCGAGTGAGCATGCGCACAACTGCAGCCCCAGAACAGAGGCTTCTTAGTGATAAGCATCTAATTGGATGGCTTGCAGAAAAAAAGTATATTTTCTTTGGATGTATATCTACTAAATTGTTAGAAGAAATCAGTGAAATTATTACTTTTGGAGTTCAGTGAATGAACTTGTGGAACTATCTCAGGAGGGGGCGGTAAAATGGATCTTTGCCTAGGGTGGCAAAATGACATTCCAGAGGTTCTGGACTTTCTTTAGTTAACTGAGCAGTGTGGGTTTTGAGTAGGAGTGTTCCATTGAGACTGCTTGGGGTTTTTCTATTTGTCTGCCCAGCCCCTGTGTATGAATATGTGTATCTCTCACACTGCTTACTCATTCCGAGTGGTGAAAAGCTGCATGCGTTCCAATAGGCGTAAGTAACGTTGCGGCTATTGTGTCCTCTTCCGCGTGACTGAAAGTGATGTGGTTGGGTGCGCGGGTGATGATGCAAATGGCTTGGAATGCATGGTGTGCATTCCAGCATGCATTCCAGCGTTCTGCGCATGCGGGGTACTGTCTATTACCTGGCACTATTTTAACTCAGAGCTGGCTTGGTTTCCCTGTGTGCCAGTAAGCTCATCCGAGGTGGTCCTGGATACACTCCTTTATTTCCTTACTTGGAAGTATTGAAGTTGGTGATTCTCTGTTCCTTTGGCTGCTTGTTTTGTTCTGCTTGTCAGAAGGTATGTTTTTATTATTATTCTCGCTTTTGTTCTTTGCTATTTAGTATAAGCTTGTGCATTGATATGCTATGAACTTTAAGTCAATTGACATACTCTGTTGTTCTTTCATTATAGTATGGATTCTCCATCTGCCTCTGCAAGATCCCTCTCTAGAAAACCTAGGTGAGCCAATTACATTTACTTATTTGTGGGTTATAAAACAGTGCCAGAATGTCTGTAATATATGTTCATATATGGCTTTTGTTTCAACTAAAGCAAATCATTGGATTTTCCACCTAGAAAAGCAAGAGATAAAACCAATAGATGTGTGAACTGTTTGTCCTCTGCACCTCAGGGAAAGAACCTCTGCAGAGAATGCTTATTGGAAATAGAGGATGCTTCCAATAGAAGTTCCCGACAGGATGACATTGAACACTGGATTTCCCAAGCTATTATTGAGGGCTTTAAGTCTACCACGGATAAAAGTGTTTCAAGGATGGAACAAGCCTGAAAGAAAATCCACCTTATAAAATAAGTTTACAAGCATATATTCTTAATAGACGCTGCTGTAATTATGGCGAAGAAAACTACACTCCCCATTGACTCCATGGATTACCTTAGAGAACCAATGAAAAAACTTATGGATGGGGATCTCATAAAATCTTATTTAGCCCTAGGCTCCGCCCTCTATCCGGCAATGGCCTTAACCACTCTCACAAGGGCCTTAAGAATGTGGATTGCAAATCTAGGGGAGGATATTGACCGTGGAGTCTGTAGAGAAAGTCTCCTGGAAATACTTCAGCCTGGCTACAGAGTTCTGCTCAGAAGCCTCTTCAGATATCACTCGTATGATGGGAAAAGGTATGGCCTTATGTGTGGCTTCTAGAAGGGCCTTATGGCTTCATTCGTGGGGAGCCGACTATGCCTCCAAGGCATCTCTGTGTGGCCTTCCCAGGGTGATTTATTGTTTGGTAAAATACTGGATGACGCCATACAAAAGACTGCAGATGGCAAAAAAACTTTTTTGCCACAAGGAAGAAGAGAGCCTTTTTCCTCATCTTGGAAAATTAAACATTTCAAGGACCGGTCCTTTTGAGAAGCTATAAACCAGGAAGAGAACATTCCAGAATTTCTTCTTGGAGAAGCTTCCCCCAGTTATAAGAGAATAAAGCTTCCAGAGGGAAAGGTTCTAAAACATCTGGGAAGGACTTCTTAAGGTCTTCAGGCCCATTCGGGGATTGTAGGAGGAAGACTAAGGCTCTTCTACCCTGTTTGGGCCACAAATATCACAGACATCTGAGTCAATTCCATCATAAAAGAGGGTTACAGAATAGAGATCTCCTCTTACCCAAGAACCTCTTGCTTCAGGAAATCAAGGGTATCGTCGGGGCACCAAACAAAAGGCCATGATGGACTGTATCTCTACTCTTCAGGAATAAGGGGTAATAGAAGAAGTTCCAAAAACAGAGAGGTACAAGTGTTTTTGGCTCCAAAACCACAAGGAAAGTGGCGTCTAATTCTGAACTTGAAAGAAATAAATTCCATGCTCGACGTGAGAGCATTCAAAATGGAATGCTTACAGACCATTATATATAGCATCAAAAAAGGTGATTGGATGACTTCTATAGATCTGAGGGACACCTACTACCAAATCCCTATAAACTACGATCATGTGAAATTTCTCAGATTCTGGGCTCTAGGGAAACACTTTCAATTCCAGAGCCTTCCATTTGGTCTCAGCTTGGCACCAAGAACGTTCTTGAAGGTTCTTGTCACTTTAATAGCCTTCATAAGAGAAAGAGGAATAGAAATTTTCAATTACTTGGATGACATCCTCATCATAGGTCCATCCCATCGGATAGTGGCTCTTCATACTCTAGTGATGATGAACATTCTTCGGGATCACGGCTGGCTTCTAAACATAGATAAGAGCTCCCTAATTTCTTCTCAAAAAATTGTCTTCCTTGGAGCAGTGATAGATACAATCTCAGCCCATGTGTTTCTCTCATCAGAAAGAGCTCATCAGAAAATCGGGAAAATACACTCTCAAAGAGGCCTCAGCAAGAGAAGTCATGAGTCTCCTAGATTCTCTAACCTCAACAATTGGGCTGGTTAAATGGGCCCAATGGAAGTCTCGTCCTGTGCAAAATTGGTGCATTCTTCAATTCGACAGACTAAAAGCAAATTGGGAGGAGAGGATAACTCTTCCTTTCCCGGTTAGAAAAGGATTGAACTGGTGGAAGGGCAAAGAGAATTTGGCAGAAGGTTTCCCACTAGAAAAACTAAAAAACAAACAAGCAATAGAAGGCGCTAAAAGTGCTTAATATTGAATAAATATAAAGATAATAAAGGTAGAGCAGCACCTAAAAGTGTCCAAGCTCATAAAACACCATACATAAGATACAAATAAAATAGGTGCGCTGTACCTTTAAATATTTAAAAGTGCAAATAGTGCATAAATTAGTGCAAAAAAAGGAGTGTGTGCACAGTATAACCACACTCAGTGTAACATATGTGCAAAATTGCAAATGAAGTAGTGAAAGACCAATATCCGAATAATAACTTACAGAAAAATGTATATCTCCTTTGGTGCTCCAAATCAAATGAGAACATATGTAAAGGGAGATATAAAATGTAGAAACATAGCATAATACAGTTTAAAAATAAGTATAAGAACCAACAGTATAAAATAGGAATATCACTCACAAAGGAAGAGCAGTAAAAGCCTGCTCTAACTGATCCAGCTTATAGTCCTCAAATCAGGACTTCCATGATGGTACAAGTAGACAGGACGCCAGCTCTCAATGTAAACAGCCTTTATTAAAAGTTAAAATCCACAGTCCCTGTTTCCATTTAGAAGTCTAGTAACCTTTTGTCAGCGCTGTATTACGAATATCTACCAGTCCTTGGTAATTTTCAGGCACTGCAGGTTTCACTTCCTGGAACTCGGAGTTCTGTCCGGTCACGTGATGGCGTGATGACGTAATCGATGTGATGATGTGTTTCGCCCAATCGGCTTCCTCAGATCACGTCCTATTGTAGCTGGTCCTGCCTTTTAAAGCACATACAATGGGCGTGGTATACATCAAACGTTTCAAAGACTCCCCATGATCTCATTAGGGGTTGATTTTCTAAATGTCTATTTTAAGAAGTCCCATAAAATATACAACAGCAATTTAAAAATAACACAGAGCTGATCCACTTCCTCAGGGATATCTAGTATATAAATGTCCATATGTCTTATTCAAAACAACAATAATAATAATAGAACACATTTATTACACATATATTTCTTTCATTAACATCTTAATAAAGGATAAAAACAAACACAGAATAACAGAATATATATACACATATGTAAAAAATGTGTATACCCGAAAAAAACCTTCTATAAAGGAAGAAAAGGAAGAAGGTAATTAATAATCATCTTATTAAAATAAAACCCCTAAAAATACTAAAATACAGCATGCAGAGTAAAAAATTAAAAAATAGCAAATATTAAAAATATAAAAATATATATATTAAAAATATTTTAAAAAGTTATACAAGTTGAATTCAATGTTAAGACCCTTAGGTTCTAATGTGTGAACCCATTTCATTTCTTCTTTCCCTATATGTTGGATAAAGTTACCTCCTCGCCATGGTTTCTTAATTAGTTGAATACCTAACAATGTAAGGCCACTGGGGTCACTATTATGGTACCTTTTAAAGTGGGCAGATACACTATTGTGACGAGACCAATCTTGCCACATTGCATTGGAGAAGCCTGGTTGCTCGCCTGTTGCCTTTGGATTATGGCCCCATGTTAAAAGGCTTGATTTTCCCCTGAAAAGACATGAAAGCCGGGTCATTTGGTGCTTGCCCTGTTTGAGCGGTAATACCCCAGATAGCTATGCCATGGAGCCTATTCGTATAATGAAAGACTATGGGAAAGACTTTGGCTCCATGGCAATTGATCTGTATGTGTGTGCTCTGAGCGCCATTCAGTAATAATGTGCGCTCAGATCTGAGCTATCTGGGGATATGTTGAATGTAACTGTTTTGTGCAATGGCTGCACAGTTATATGTTTTTATGTGTTTTATTGTCTTTTGCTGCAATGTGTTTTATTGTCTTTTGCTGCCATGTGTCTTTGGAGATAATTGGATTACTTCCCAATTATCTCCAGGATAGAAGACTCTGTGGAACTGGTTTTGGGCAGAAAAACCATGCTTCCTTTGGTCACAAAGGACTACAATCTATCTTTTGAACCATTGGACCAATTTGTATGAATTTGACATATGCTTGTATCTGGAGTATGCTGATTCTGAAAATGTAAGTTTTATGTGAATGTGATGCATACTTTTCAAGTTATAAATAATGTGGAAAAAAAATATTTCTCTGCTTGTTATAATTACATTACCCATTGTGTAAGGTAATTGTATCACAGGCAGAGGGGAGAATTTTGTGTGGGAGTGTCTGAGTGTATTGTATGTGTTTATTGGTTGTGTTCCAAAACCCTGTGGGTGGTACTAATGTGTAAGAATGTGTACATAAGCACAATGTACACATGTTGAGGGTCACTGCTTGACCCTCAACACGGAGCTTTGTCTCGTTCTTGGGGGGATTTATTGTATGCTGTTCCAGTTCGACTGCTAGGAGTGTAAACCTATTCGTATGGTTTTTCCTATTCGGCTGTTTACAGCATTCATATGGTTTCCTGTTCGGCGGATTGGTGTTCTGCAGTAGCTGTGCCTGTGTCTCTGGAAGGGAAGATCTACTAAACGTCGGTTTAACCCTTTTATGCCTGGGGGTGCCGTTACAACTATGATGATCTAAACCTTTACGAATATTGTTAACATGTTCATAAATCCTTTTGTGTAGGGACGGATGGTCCTACCCAGATATTGTAACCCACATGGGCATATTAAAAGATATATAATATTCTTAGTAAAACAAGTAATACAATCTTTAATAGTATATTCTTCCATTGCATATTTTGTCTTAAATTTACTGATCCCTTTTATTTGTTAATCAAGTTTTTATTAGCAATTAGGTACGATAAATTTCAGGGCTCGCAGGCCCACATCAGTCAAACAGTGAAGGTAGCATTTTTGAAGTATAACATATACATGTACATATGCAGGGATATTCCCTGTTCCAATATACAACCAATGATAGGGTACAATTCTGTTTATTTTCTAAAGCGTGACTTGAAAAATATTATCGTCACAGTATATCCTGGAGTCAGGGGCTTCCATATAGAGCTAGAGCTACGTGGGTATGGTTGCGCTCATATGTGCTCTAAGGATGCGGTTCCTTGATTGGGGTGAAGCCAGAGTAATTGTCGATGAATGTATGTTGTGTGCTTCAGTGTGAAGGATAATATCCTAACTAGTGGTCATGTGTAAGAGTGTATGGTGTCTGTCCGATACGAGATCCACAATGCAGGGATATGGGGAGTAGTGAGAAGAGATCCGTACGTACCCAGGGCTTAGTGTAGTCAGTCTACCCCTTTGTAATCCATCTGCAACCGACAGTGACCCTGTCCATATGGCAATCAAGTTGTTTCTATGGAAATGGGCTTGTTTGGTCGGTTGTGCGAGATTTGCGTCCTTTTCCCGTGTGTTAGAACCCATCCGGGTTGGGCGCCTTAGTTATTAACCTGGTTGAGGTTCTTGCTAGTCATCATGTTGTCGTGTTGCGGTATGTCAAAGTGAGGTCAGCTGTGAGGGCCCTTGCTTGGGTCTGTGTGGGTGCGGAGTATGTGTTTTCTAGGGTTCATCAGGAGAGGTATAGTGTCGTGGTGCATGTGTGTGTTGCTATATCTCGGGGCTGCTGCACACGTCCGTTAATCTGATTGTCAGCGTTGTCTTATAGAGGTGATATGCGTGCCATGTCCAGATGTGCTCAAGATGCCCCCCCTTGTGGTTCTGTGGGGATATGGGTCATGCCCTAAGAGTTACTGCGGGTCAGGGTTATCCGTCGTATCGGATGAGATCTCGTGTTCGTATTGAAGTGGCGGGGATGTGTTTATCCCCCAA
The DNA here is from genome assembly GCA_933207985.1 of Pelobates cultripes. Taxonomy (NCBI): domain Eukaryota; kingdom Metazoa; phylum Chordata; class Amphibia; order Anura; family Pelobatidae; genus Pelobates; species Pelobates cultripes. Next base: position 70,009,186 of record OW240916.1, on the reverse strand, counting down.
ATGTTGTGGATGGAGTGTGAGGTGTATCGGTTGAATCTGCGATCGTCAGGTGATCGATACTGAGTGTGGTTCATGTCGCATGGGTCTAGTGAGCTCCATATCGTCTCCCTGTCCTAGTCCCCCCCCCGGACCCCACTAAGGTTGCGAGCGGTATGTATACCATGGTGTCCAGGCTTCAGCGTGTTGAGCTTCCCTGCCCGTCATCTCCGCCTTCAGAGCTTCCGCTGCCCTGATATCCTCAACCCGGTGGATCCATTCCTCCCTTGTCGGGATGTCTGGTTTCTTCCAGTATACCGGTATGAGCGATTTGGCCGCATTCAATAGGTGACGCATGATAGATTTTTTGTATGTGGATAGTGGTCGCTTGGATATGTGTAGCAAGGCTAGTTCCTCTGACCATTCAAGGTCATCTCCCAGGATCAGTTGAATGTCTGATTTGATCCGGTCCCAGTATGGGGCAATGTGTTTACATTCCCACCATATGTGGTGCATGTTCCCCCTATCCTCCTGGCATCTCCAACACGTTGGTGGTGTAGTGGGGAAGATCCTATGTAACAGTACAGGTGTTCGATACCACATAGAAAGCAACTTGTAGTTCACCTCTTGATAGTGAGAGCTGGAGGAGCTTTTGTGCTGCCAGAGCAAGGCCTTGTCCCATTGTGCTGTTGTGAAGGACTTAGCCATGGCTCGTTCCCAGTGTCGTTTGAAGAGGTTGTTTTCCGAGGTGGGGCTGGTCAGTATGTATTGGTAGAGGTTCGAGATTGCTTTCCCTAATGACGTGCCCCTGGAGCAGAGTTGCTCGTACCATGTGAGGTCTCTTTGCAGCTTTTCTTTGTGCGGGAGTGTGTTGAAATAATGTTTCAGTTGCATGTATGGAAAAACCGCCATATGTGAGCGCGGTCTTGATTCCAGTAGCGCGTCCAGAGTCCGCAGGGCGCCATCCCGAATGACCTTATGTATTGGGATGTATCCTGCTTCACCCTAAGAATGACCAGGCGTCTGGCGGCAGACCGCCTCCTATACTGGGGTTATGAGCGATTGGCAGCAATGGGCAGGGAGTTGGGGAGATTTGTGATGTTTCCCTGAGTTGTTCCCATGTGAGAAGTGTTTGTGTAACTGGGTCATCGTCTCCTCTTCTGTTGCCTCTCGTTGCCCGCCTTTTCCAAATTGCAGCCTTCAGTTTTGCACTGTCTCCTTCTTGGTCTAGGATCACCCATTGTTTGGTCGTCTCTAATTCGTGCCACTCCAAAATCCGTTGTAGCGTCGCTGCTTGGTGGTATTTTTTAAAATCGGGTAGGGCTAAACCCCCCCTATGTCTGGGCATGCACAGTATTTCATGACGTATCCTGGATCTTTCTCCCCTCCATACATACCTGATCACTTCTGATTTCAGAGTTGAGAAGAATTTTGCCGGCGGCGCCATCGGTATAGTCTGGAATAAGTATAGCGCTCTCGGGAGAACGTTCATTTTAAGGACCGCTATCCGGCCGTGCCATGTAATATGTGGATAGGACCATCTTTTCAGGTCGGATTCAATGCCGTGCAGTAGGGTTGTGAAGTTGCATTGGTATATGTCCTGTGGATTTGTGGTGATCCATATGCCGAGGTATTTCATTGCTCCCGTACACCATCGAAATGGGAAGAGTGGGCCGAGGGATACGTAGTCCGCTACGGGTATGGTGAGATTTAGTGCCTCACATTTTGCTAGATTGAGTTTAAACCCAGAGATTCGGCCGAATCTATCCATCTCAGAGAGTATACATGGCAGTGTGATCCGAGGCTGGGAGACAAAGAACAAAAGATCGTCCGCATAAGCAGCTACCTTATGTTCCGTGTCCTGCCAGGTGTAACCGTGTATGTCCTGACGGTCTCGAATCGCTTGCAGAAGTGGCTCCAGAGAGAGTGCGAAAAGAAGCGGGGATAAGGGGCAGCCCTGCCTGGTTCCATTCGCAATTCCAAAACTCGTGGTCAGCGCTCCATTGACGCGTACCGTCGCCCTTGGTGTGCTATATAGTGCAGTAATCCACGCCATGGTTCTCTGGCCAAGACCTATAAACCGGAGGGTTTGAAACATGTATTCCCAGTTGACCCGGTCGAATGCCTTTTCGGCGTCTGTGGACAGTAGTAAGAGTTGTTTTCGAAACTTCCGTGCATGATGTTGTATAGAAAATAGGCGTAATGTGCTGTCTCGTGCCTCTCGACCTGGGATAAATCCAGTCTGATCCGCGTGGACAAGGTTTGGTAACGTCCTTTGAAGTCTAGTTGCCAATACTTTCGTCAGGAGTTTCGTGTCCACATTCAGCAGAGAGATCGGGCGATAGCTGCCACATTGTTCCGGGTCCTTCCCGGGTTTGAGCAGGACCGCGATTGTTGCCGTCAGGGACTCCGTGCCAAAGTGTCCCCCCTCCGCAACTTTGTTTACTGCTTTCGTTAGCCATGGTAGGAGTGTCGTAGCAAAGTGTTTGTAGTACCCTGTAGAGAACCCATCTGGTCCAGGGGCTCGTCCAGTTTTCGTGCCCTTCAACGCTGCGGCTAAGTCCTCCGTGCTAATCGGTTCGTCAAGTATATCTGCCGTCTCAGGATTCATCCGTTTCCGCACGTTGTCTTGCAGGTATGTTTGTATGAGTGAGGATGATTCCCGTCTATGGGCTGTGTCCTCTGGTGGGTAGAGGTTATAGAGGGAGTTGGAATATTCCCGGAATTCACCTGCTATTTCTTCAGGATATGGTGATATACTGCCCGTTGATAAGCGAAGTTTCCTCACTTGCGTGCGTGGTGTGTCTCCTCTCAAGAGGCGGGCGAGGAATTTCCCACCTTTATTTGCATGGGTGTAAAAGAAGGACCTCGATCTTTGGAGTGAGTGGTGGTGTCTTTGCGTGAGTAGGGTCTGCAAAGTTCGTCTGGCTTCCATCAGTTCACCATATGTTGAGGTTAATATGAATACCGCACTCAAAAAAGATGATTCTTGTGAAATCTAAACTGTATTGAATTGCAAGAATATTTATTATAATAGTAATTCATAGGTTAATCAAGTAAACCTTAGTGAAGTTCATTCCAATCATATATATACATCGAATATTTACATATATACACACAAAAAACCTCCCTGTGCTGAGTTTCATGAACTATATATCTATATACATAGGTTGTGGATCCAAAAAATGCATGAAAATAAGAGGAACAGGGGCCTTTGAAGGGACAGGAACGTCCCGAGCGCGCAGCCCATTTCAGCCCGATTCACAGGACTGCCCACGATTTCGAACTCAGGAAAAGACCTGCTAGACTGACCAGATACTACAAAAGGGACGAGTGATTACTTTCTCTTTGAGCTACAACTCATTTTCACCCATCTTCACTTTGATTCAATATACATCATCTACAAGATCTACCACCCTCTTACTGAATATACTATAAAGTTCACGTGAGATCCTTCTATAAATTTATGAATTATATGAAGTATATAGTGCACTATATTTTGGACTATCAATAGGACTGGAAAATATATACATTTTTTTCATTCATTTTTTCTTCTTTTTTTCTTTTTTTCTTTTTTGCTTTTTTTCTGCCTTTTTCCCCTTTTTTTACTATATTTTTCTGGACATTTTATTTTCATGCATTTTTTGGATCCACAACCTATGTATATAGATATATAGTTCATAAAACTCAGCACAGGGAGGTTTTTTGTGTGTATATATGTAAATATTCGATGTATATATATGATTGGAATGAACTTCACTAAGGTTTACTTGATTAACCTATGAATTACTATTATAATAAATATTCTTGCAATTCAATACAGTTTAGATTTCACAAGAATCATCTTTTTTGAGTGCGGTATTCATATTTGTTTTTGGATTTAGATTAGGAGGTTGTTGTGGGGTTAAACCTCGAATACCTGCACCTTGCATAATTGAGTGCCAACACTTATTGTGTTTTTTATATGTTGAGGTTAGTTGGGAACGTTTGTGTAGGGATTCCAGGCGTGTGATGGATTTATACGCGTCTGCCATCGCCCGGGTGGACTCCTTCCTTTTGCGAGATGCAATGCCGATGAGGGTACCACGTATAACACTCTTATGTGCTTCCCACACCGACACCGGAGATATCTCATCTGTTCCGTTCTCGGCAAAGTAGTTTTCCAGTGCCTGTGTGATCTCCCCTCTTACCCCAGGGTCCTGGAGCAGGGATTCATTCAGGCGCCACGTCCATGTTGCGGGCTTAAACAGCGAGGATTCCAATTCGACCCTGACTGAGCCGTGGTCTGACCAGGTGGCCGGTTCTATAGAGGCTGTGCGCAAACGGGAGAGCCCTTCTTGCTTGATGAACACATAATCTATGCGGGAATAACGTTTGTGGATCACCGAGTAATGCGTGTAGTCCTTGGTAGAGGGGTGAAGCATCCTCCAGCAGTCCACCAATGCTAGTTCACCTAGCGTTTTGCGGATGGATCTAATGCAAGATTGTGAGAGGCAACTATGGCCAGTGGATGAATCCATGAGAGGGTCTAATGGGACATTAAAGTCTCCCCCCACTATCAGTGCTCCCTCCGAGAATCCATGCAGTTTGTGTAGTGTCCCGCGAAGGAATTGTGCTTGCTTAGAATTGGGGACGTATATGGTCGCGAGAGTGTACATTCTGTCGGCTATCGTTCCTTTCAGGAAAAGGAAGCGCCCTTGATCGTCAGCCAATCTGTCCAGTTCTTGGAAATCTAGGTTTGCAGCAAGCAGTATCACAACCCCCGCCCGGCGAGCGGTCGGGTGATTGTTGCAGTAGTGTAATGGGTGATGAGCGCTTCGGAGTTTTGGAGCAGCGTTCTCCCAAAAGTGAGTTTCTTGTAGCATCGCTATCGATATGTGTTTCTGTCGTAGGATTCTTAATAGGTGAGAGCGGCGTTCCGGTATATTCAAGCCTCTGCAGTTGAGGGTCATGACGGACAGGGGAGCGCGATTATACGCCATAACTTCCTCTGCGGCCGTATGCTCCGGCTCCCAGGGGGGGTATCCAGGCGGGGTGATCGGCCAGGGAGACAATGCCAGCTAGTGTAGGCGTACGCGTGACTATGAGGTGTAGTGTCCTATGCGTCCGTTGCAGTGCTAGTTATGGGTGGGTATGCAAGCGTCCCGTGAGCTATGGGTCTCGTTCAGGAGGTGTCCCCCCTCGTTATCTGTGTCAGGCCGGAACGTGTGCCGCAGCCGTGAGGGTTGGTGTGGATGTGGGTGAGTGCGTGTGGGTGTATTTAAGGGTAGTATGCGATTGGTATCGGTAGTAGGAGAATGTTGATTGTGTGGGTAAAAAATAGAGTGGAATATATATAATAAAATAGGGGGTGATCCGAGTGGGTCCCTCCCTTGGGGTATGTCCCCAGCGGGGTAAAAGGTGGGTGTAACCCCGAGATCTCCAAAAAGAGGAGAGTCACTTGCGTCTCAATAGGAGTGGCCAGGTGTCACTCCGATAACCAGATCGGTGGGTGAACAAGCCTGTGGCTCCTTTGAGGATTCTGCGCAAGTGAGAGTATAGAGCAGTGGGCGGAGTCCAAGCCCGAGTGGGCGTGGTCTGTGTGTCGTGGGTAAGTCGGGTTCTCGTCTATCTCGTTCCAACCAGTGTCCAGCCCAAGTGTGTATAGTCGTGGGAGGAGCAAACAATCAGGGGATCAAACAGAAATATAGCAGGTTAAACGTTGTGATCGTAAACAATAACAGTATGAGTATCAACAACAATTGGCGGTAACATTTATCCACCTTCCCCCCCAGCACTCCCCACCAGGAAGTCTAATCACCCGCTCCGCCCCGGGGCAAGCCCCCCATAACAATTGTGTCTCCCACTTATCTTCCAAGATGTGTCATGAGAGATATAGCGATCCTAAATCTGCCCGGGCACCTATTGTCTGATCGATGAGGATATCTAGCCATAGTGTCTCTATCCTTCCTGTTGTGTGCTATGTTCGGGGTGAGGTATGGTAAATCCCAGGGCATCTTCCCCATGGTTCTTATTAAAAGTAGTTAACTCCCTAATGTTCCCGTGGGGGTGTTCCATTTGGCTGGCCCCCTCTAGCCCTCATGTTCCAGGTAATTTCCCACACACCCGTCTGTCCCTCTGTTACAGTCTACATATTCAGGAGACATAGCCAAAGCATCAGCAATATTTAGCACAATAAATAACAGGGGAGAGAAAGCAATTAAGCGGCATAACTTCAAGCAAAGATACTTAGCAGGTGCGAATAGTCCTGGATTCGCTGTTGATTTCGTGCATGTTGGTGATGTCACAGGTAAGTCCAGTCACGGCACTAATCCATGCATAGTCAAGCCAAAGCAGCCGTGGTCGTGTCAGCGCAGGAACAGAGTATGCCCAGAGCTCCCCCCAAATCACCCCACCACCCCAATGCCACATCAAAGGGCCCCCGAGAACGCTCCTGGAGGGTCATGAGACCGTGAGGGCAAGGAGAGGCACAACGGGGTCATTCTTATAAGTGCACAAGGGGGAGGTCAGTCCAGGTTGTAACATTGCCAGGTGTGCACTCAGTCTCGGGTAGTCGCTATTCCCGGCAGGTGAAGTTATGTTCGTGCATATTGTGGGGTAGGATCAGTCACTACTCTTGCAGCGTTTCTCAAGTCCATCATGACCTTGTTCAGTACTGTCCAGTCTCGTGATGATATCAGGGCCGTTGTATACGTATCGGCCGAGCCCCTTAGCTCGGGTCAGGCGGCTGGGGGCAGCCCAGGGGCAGATAGGGCATCAGCGACCGGGCAGATCAGCGCAGTCTGGGTGGCGGTTGTCACTCTTGAGCCCCTCCTGCGTCTTGACGGCGGCGAGGTGGGCCTTGTGGGGACCTTCCCCTGCGACGGCGGGGTGCACGTTGCGGTCTCGGGCCGACGTCTAGTGGTCCCAGGACCCAATCAGGTATAGGTACAGGCGGTAGACCCAAGTCCTCTAGGAACTTGGGTACCTCTTCTGGCCAGCGGATTGATACCCAGCCGTTCTGGTGTCTCGCCAAGAGGGCGAACGGAAAGCCCCATTTGTAGGTGATGTTGTGGTCCCTTAGGAGCGTCGTGATGGGCCGCAGCGCTCTCCTAGCTTCGAGAGTAACTGGGGATAGGTCATTAAATAACGAGATACGTGCCCCCTTGTGTTCCCAGGTGGGACGGGATCTGGCCGCCTTCATGATGGCGTCTTTCACAGCAAATGAATGTAGGCAGCATATTATGTCACTTGGACCCTCCTCTAGGGAGCGAGGTCTGAGCGCCCTATGTGCCCTGTCATACCTGATCTCCATTGGGGTGTCACCGGGCAGAATCAGGCGGAAAAGGGCCGTCAGCTCTGTTTCAACATCTTCCTCACCGTCAGCTTCTGGCATACCGCGCACGCGGATGTTGCAGCGGCGCCCGCGGTTATCGAGGTCTTCTACCGTTCTCCTGAGCTGTAGGAGCATGTCCCCTTGCCTAGCAACGGCCGTGTCGGTTGAAGTCAGTCTGGCATGGTGGGCCTCGTGGGAGCGTTCCAGGGTAAGGACTCGGGTACCCTGCGCTGCCACCTCCGTCCGAATTCCGGCCATTTCAGCTCGCAGGGCATCCTGTATAGTGGTGGTAAGTACCAGTAGGTCGGCCTTGGTGGCCATGGAGGCCGCGATAGTGCGGAGTTCTTCCCCGATACCGTCCAGCGTGGAGGCAGAGGGGGCTCCGGGTGCGGAGGAGGTAGACGCCATTTTGGAGCCTCTGGCCTCACCGCGTGTGTCTGCCGGCGTCTGAATAAATTCGTCCATCGGGCCCGAGTGTTGCGGTTGTGATCCCCTGGGGGTCCCTGGAGGTTCACCCCTTCGGCTCCGACCCATTAGCGCTGGTGATTGCTGTTTAATAGGGCGGTGTAAGGACCGGTGGAGCGGAGCTCGCAGCTTACACGTCCATTTCGGTCGGCATCCAAGCCACGCCCCTACTGATCCCTTTTAAAGTATTATTCTTACTACACTTACATCCTACACATTTTCCACATGAATAAAAACCTTTTCTGTTTATGTTTAAAAATGTTTCGGGCGCCTCTTTTCTTGGATGATTAAAAGTTAAGATTTGTTTTAAACTAGGCGCACCCCTAAAAGTAATAAAAGGTTTATCCGGAATAATTGTCGATAATTCTTTATCTTTTTTTAAAAGGTGCCAGTGTCTCTTAATAATTGACTTAACTTTCTTAGAATTCTGATTAAAATCTAAAACCAAAGGTACCTTATCAAATTTATTTTGTTCATCATTATAGTTACTTTGTTTAAAAACTAATTAATTTTGATCAAATTCTTTAATTTCACCATAAGCTCTATTTAGTATGTTAGTGGGATATTGTTTTTGAGAGAATTTATCTATCACTATTTTTGCTTGTTCTTCAAAAACATGTTGTTCAGTGCAGTTCCTTCTTACCCTTTGCAATTGACTTTTTGGAATGTTATTCAGCCATGGGGTGTAGTGCCCACTGTTATATAAAACATAACTGTTGGCATCTACTTTTTTTAAAAAGTTTTTTGTTTTTAAAATACCCGCATCTTCATAAATTTCTAAATCTAAAAAATTAATATTATGGCTATTAAAAGAACTGCTAAAATTTAAGCCCCACTCATTTAGATTAATACTTTCTAAAAAAACCCTCTAGATCCAATTGTGTGCCTTTCCATATAAAAAATATATCAACTATATATTTATGATAAGAGACCAGGTTCGTCCCCCAGTTCTGGCTGGTGTAAATAACTTCTGTTTCCCAGCCTGACATAAATAGATTAGCGTAACTAGGGGCGAACCTGGTCCCCATAGCATTACCTTGTAGTTGTAGATAAAATCTGGAGTTAAAATTAAAATAATTATTTTCTAAGATCCATCTAATGCTGTCGATTAAAAACAAAATATGTTTGTTACTAAAATTGCCCGATTTTTCCAAAATTTCTTGAATTATTTTACATCCCTTATCATGAGAGATGGAAGTGTAGAGTGCCGTTACATCTGAGGTTACCAAAAAGTAACCATCCTCCCATTTTGTGTTTTTTATAATCTTTATTACATCTGTAGTGTCCTTAAGATATGATGACATGTCTTTAACTAAGTCTTGTAGCCAAATATCCACATATTTGGAAAGATTGGCTGAAATGGATCCAATACCGGACACAATCGGCCTGCTCGGAGGGTTCTCTAGATTTTTATGTATCTTGGGCAAGGTATAAAATACAGGTACTCTGGGAAATTCAACTAGTAAAAACCTATATTCATTTTCATTTAAAATACCTTCTTCTTTACCTTTTTTTAAAAGGGTTTCTAATGAAGTTTTAATCTCTATAATTGGATCTTTTTCTAATGTCCTATATATCTTTTTATCTTCCAATTGTCTATAACATTCTTTTAGATAACTAGTAGTATCTCGAATCACAATACTGCCCCCCTTGTCAGCAGGCTTTATTATTATTTCTTTATTGTTTCTCAAATTTTGTAGAGCCTTATATTCATTAAAACTTAAATTCAAATCACGTTTTTGCTTGCCTTTCCCTAATTTATCGAAATCCTCAATAACAGATTTTTCTAAAATTTCTATAGTACTTGTTCGGTAATTTCTTGGATAAAAATGTGATTTATTTTTTAAAACAGTATGATTATCGCTTTTCTTAAAATCCGTATATTTATTAATTTCAAAAAATCGTTTTAAAGTGAGTGTTCTAGAATATTTCAATATATCAATTTATGCTGAAAAAGAATTAAAATTTCTACTGGGGAAAATTTCAAACCTTTATTAAGAGTTCTAATTTCATAATTGTTCGGAACGAATTTGGACAAATTAATTACTCCCTCCAATTGGACATTCTTCCTTTTTTTTCGCTGTTGTAACCTTGTTCCTCCTCTACATCCTCTCTGTCCCTCCTTCTTTTCAGGGAGGAAAAGGAAACTTTTCCCCTCGTCATCCCTAAAAAATCATTCTGTCTAGAGTCTGATTGATCTTGTGATAGAACCTCATATCTATTTGATAATGTCAAATCTCTATTTTTATATAAGGGACTTCTATTTCATTCAGATCTATTATAATACCTGTTACGAGGTTCTACTTTTTTCCATTCATTTCCCTTATTTGCATCTGAGGTTCTCCACTTGGGGATGTCCAGTTTAGGGGTATTATAACTATCTATTCTCCTTCTGTTGTATCCATTTTGTTTATACTTATAATTATTTAATCTTCTACTGCTGTATTCATTATTTTCACGATCAGTATAATTTCTCTGATGGTAGTTTCTAACCTTCTCATATTTATAATCATCCATATCTCTTTTATACTTTTTATATTTCATTTGTTTTACCTGCTCTTCCAATTTATTGAGGTTAGCTTTGGTAGATTTAGTCAGTTCCTCATAATCTTTAGTCTCAACTGCTGGTTCTAAAACTTTTTGTATTTCCTTGACCTCTTTATCTAAATCAGTCAAATTCTCACTTCTACATAGTATAACTATGTTCATCATCTAGGAACCTTCTTGGAACATAATTACAACAGATTCAAGAGAATGGATGCTTCATCCAACAGTTTTTACCCCAGATCAACCTGATGGCAACCTCTCAGAAATGTCAGGTAAATAATTTCTACTCTCTCCGACTGGACAATTGGGCGATGGGCCAGGATGCTCTCTCCCTTTCTTGGTCATTCGATTTGGGGTATGCGTTCCCTCCCCTACCCATGATACCCAGATTTCTGTGAAAGGTTTGGACAGGCATCATGTCAGAAGACCGCTGAGCGGCATCCCCTTCGGAAGGTAATTATCTCAGTTTTTGCCACATGGAAACAAAGGATACGTAACTAGAGTTGTTCAGTGCTTTACAGGTGTGAATTAGTACCTTGAATTGAGTCCTATAGGATACAGGAAGCCAATGTAAGGACTGACAGAGGGGTGAGGTGTGAGAGAACCGACTAGAGAGGAAATTCAGTCTGGTGGCAGCGTTCATTAGAGACTGTAGCAGGGCAATACGGCTTTTGGGAAGACCAATCAGGAGAGGGTTGCAATAATCCATGCAGGAAATTACTAGAGCATGGACAAGCTCCTTGGTAGCATCTTGTGTAAGAAAGGGGTGGATACAGGCTATGTTTTTAAGATGGAATCTACAGGATTTGGCAACATACTGGATGTGAGGCTCAAAGGTGAGGCCAGAATCAAGTATGACGCCAAGACAGCGTGCTTGCAAGGATGGACTTATGTGGATACCACTAACTTGAAGGGAGAACAAAAGAGGAGGATCAGTATTAGGAGGAGGAAATGCAAGTAGCTCAGTTTCAGAGAGATTGATTTTTAGAAAACGGGAGAACATCTAGTCAGAGATGGAAGAAATGCAAGCAGTGACACGTTGCAGGACAGCAGGAGAGAGGTCCAGGAGGAGAGATATATCTGGGTGTCATCAGCATACAGGTAGTAGTGGAATCCAAAAGAGGTAATACATTTTCAAAGAGAGGCAGTATAAAGAGAAAATAGAAGGGGACAAAGGACAGAGCCTTGGGGGACTCCAACTTGGGGTGGAGGTGGGGTGGAGGTATTATTAGAAAAGGAGACACTAAATGAGCATTGGGAGAGATAAGAGGAAAACCATGAGAGGACAGAGTTACAGAGACTGAGTGATTGAAGAGTTTGAAGAAGGAAAGCATGATCAACAGTGTCAAAGGCAGCAGAGAGGTCAAGGAGAATTAATATGGAGTAGTGGCCTTTGGATTTAGCTGCAATTAGGTTGTTAATAACTTTGATAAGCGCAGTCTCAGTAGAGTGGAGAGTGCGGAAGCCAGATTGAAGAGGGTCAAGGAGAGAGTTGAAATTGAGGAAGTGAGACACATGGTTAAAGACAATTTAAGGAAAAAGGGAGCAGGGATATAGGATGATAGTTAGAGGGGGATGTTTTTTTCAGGATAGGTACTACAGTGGCATGTTTAAGGTCAGCAGGGACAATGCCAGAAGATAGAGAGCAGTTGAAGATATGTGTTAAGAAAGGCACAATACAAGGAGAGAGAGATCTGATAAGGTCATAAAGGACAGGAATGAGCGGTCAAGTGGTGGGGCGAGAAGAAAGGAGAAACGCAGCCACCGCTTGTTCAGGGGAGGGTGGGCAGCCTTCCAGAGTGGATACCTCTGCTTAGAAGATTCTGCAGGGCTTGGTTGCTTGTTAGTGCTGGGTGTTAATTAATGCTGTTTTTAGGGGCCCAGTCTGAAATATAAAGTCTGGGGTTAGAAAAAAAAGAAATAAACACACTATTATGGGTGGGGAGACATGGCGATATTGAGGTAATTAGAGATGAAAAACAAATACATATATGTTGTAGGAACATTAGAACACATACCATATTGAATTCATTAAGTTATCCTCAATCATCATCGTCCTCAATGAAGAGACATGTTGCACTTGATGAATGGGGCACTGCACAGTCCACCCTCAGTTGTTTGGTACTTGTTGAAGGCTGCACCTCACTTGTTTCTGATTCGTTTGAGACAGAACTAGTCACAGCAGCTTTCTGTAGACAAGCTGTGATAGTGGTTTGCTTCCAACACATTCTTTTCTTTTTCGTTGTAAATTTCCTTATAGCAGGCATTGGCATTTCTTAGATCTCTAGCAACTTTGGTACTTCTCTCAAAGTTAGAATCTTGTGACTCAAAAATATTAATTGCCTTTTCTATGTGTTGAAATGCTTCCTCAATGCCTTTCAAAGTGAAAAAATGAACAGGAGTTTCAGGTGCTGGAACATCTTCTACCTCTTCAACTTCCTCTTGTTCTTCCATATCTAAGAGGTCTGCATTTGTAAGTTCTTCCTTGTGCGCTTCAAGAAGGTCATTTATGTCAGTTGCAATGACGTCCAGGTCCAATCTGTTGGCAAGAGTAACTATTGGTTCTGTGTTCTGCTGTACAATTTCTGCTGGTTCTTCAAACCCTTCAACATTAGTACCAAACAACTGAGGGCAGAGCTTTTTCCAAACACCTTTCATGGTTTTCTCTGAAATTTTGTTCCAGGCATATGCTGTAATTTTTATTGCATCTAAAATAATAAATGATTTTCTCCAAAAATCTTTAAGACTTTGATCTGTCTCGTTATCTGTTGTTTTAATCAACGTTTCAAATGTCTGCCGAAGATACAGTGCTTTAACCCCTTAAGGACTGAGCCAAATGTACACGGTGTGAACGAAACAAAATGTAAACAAAACCTGGCATTTGCGCTACATATCTGTCCAACCGTAATTCACCTCTTTCATATTAAATGCACCCACCCTTATTATATATCATTTTATTCAGGGGAAACAGGGCTTTCATTTAATATCAAATATTTAGCTATGAAACATAATTTAATATGAAATAAATTGGAGAAAATAATATTTTTTTTTATTTTTTTTTGTTCTACATGACATTTTAACTGTCAATGTCATAATACTGTTTGCTTTTACTGCAATAAAATACACATATTTGTATTCAGCAAAGTCTCACGTGTAAAACAGTACCCCCTATGTACAGGTTTTATGGCATTTTGGGAAGTTACATGGTCAGATATAGCACGTTACATTTGAAATTGAAATTCGCCAGATTGGTTACGTTGCCTTTGGGACTTTATAGTAGCCCAGGAATGAAATTTACACCCATAATGGCATACCATTTGCAATAGTAGACAACCCAAGGTATTGCAAATGGGGTATGTCCAGTCTTTTTTAGTAGCCATTTGGTCACAAGCACTGGCTAAAGTTAGTGTTAGTATTTGTTTGTGTGAAAAATGCAAAAAACACCAATTTGGGCCAGTGTTTGTGACTAAGTGGCTACTAAAAAAGACTGGACATACCCCGTTTGCAATACCTTGGGTTGTCTACTATTGCAAATGGTATGCCATCATAGGGGTAAATTTCATTCTTGGGCTACCATAGGGTCTCAAATTCTCACTTCTACATAGTATAACTATGTTCATCATCTAGGAACCTTCTTGGAACATAATTACAACAGATTCAAGAGAATGGATGCTTCATCCAACAGTTTTTACCCCAGATCAACCTGATGGCAACCTCTCAGAAATGTCAGGTAAATAATTTCTACTCTCTCCGACTGGACAATTGGGCGATGGGCCAGGATGCTCTCTCCCTTTCTTGGTCATTCGATTTGGGGTATGCGTTCCCTCCCCTACCCATGATACCCAGATTTCTGTGAAAGGTTTGGACAGGCATCATGTCAGAAGACCGCTGAGCGGCATCCCCTTCGGAAGGTAATTATCTCAGTTTTTGCCACATGGAAACAAAGGATACGTAACTAGAGTTGTTCAGTGCTTTACAGGTGTGAATTAGTACCTTGAATTGAGTCCTATAGGATACAGGAAGCCAATGTAAGGACTGACAGAGGGGTGAGGTGTGAGAGAACCGACTAGAGAGGAAATTCAGTCTGGTGGCAGCGTTCATTAGAGACTGTAGCAGGGCAATACGGCTTTTGGGAAGACCAATCAGGAGAGGGTTGCAATAATCCATGCAGGAAATTACTAGAGCATGGACAAGCTCCTTGGTAGCATCTTGTGTAAGAAAGGGGTGGATACAGGCTATGTTTTTAAGATGGAATCTACAGGATTTGGCAACATACTGGATGTGAGGCTCAAAGGTGAGGCCAGAATCAAGTATGACGCCAAGACAGCGTGCTTGCAAGGATGGACTTATGTGGATACCACTAACTTGAAGGGAGAACAAAAGAGGAGGATCAGTATTAGGAGGAGGAAATGCAAGTAGCTCAGTTTCAGAGAGATTGATTTTTAGAAAACGGGAGAACATCTAGTCAGAGATGGAAGAAATGCAAGCAGTGACACGTTGCAGGACAGCAGGAGAGAGGTCCAGGAGGAGAGATATATCTGGGTGTCATCAGCATACAGGTAGTAGTGGAATCCAAAAGAGGTAATACATTTTCAAAGAGAGGCAGTATAAAGAGAAAATAGAAGGGGACAAAGGACAGAGCCTTGGGGGACTCCAACTTGGGGTGGAGGTGGGGTGGAGGTATTATTAGAAAAGGAGACACTAAATGAGCATTGGGAGAGATAAGAGGAAAACCATGAGAGGACAGAGTTACAGAGACTGAGTGATTGAAGAGTTTGAAGAAGGAAAGCATGATCAACAGTGTCAAAGGCAGCAGAGAGGTCAAGGAGAATTAATATGGAGTAGTGGCCTTTGGATTTAGCTGCAATTAGGTTGTTAATAACTTTGATAAGCGCAGTCTCAGTAGAGTGGAGAGTGCGGAAGCCAGATTGAAGAGGGTCAAGGAGAGAGTTGAAATTGAGGAAGTGAGACACATGGTTAAAGACAATTTAAGGAAAAAGGGAGCAGGGATATAGGATGATAGTTAGAGGGGGATGTTTTTTTCAGGATAGGTACTACAGTGGCATGTTTAAGGTCAGCAGGGACAATGCCAGAAGATAGAGAGCAGTTGAAGATATGTGTTAAGAAAGGCACAATACAAGGAGAGAGAGATCTGATAAGGTCATAAAGGACAGGAATGAGCGGTCAAGTGGTGGGGCGAGAAGAAAGGAGAAACGCAGCCACCGCTTGTTCAGGGGAGGGTGGGCAGCCTTCCAGAGTGGATACCTCTGCTTAGAAGATTCTGCAGGGCTTGGTTGCTTGTTAGTGCTGGGTGTTAATTAATGCTGTTTTTAGGGGCCCAGTCTGAAATATAAAGTCTGGGGTTAGAAAAAAAAGAAATAAACACACTATTATGGGTGGGGAGACATGGCGATATTGAGGTAATTAGAGATGAAAAACAAATACATATATGTTGTAGGAACATTAGAACACATACCATATTGAATTCATTAAGTTATCCTCAATCATCATCGTCCTCAATGAAGAGACATGTTGCACTTGATGAATGGGGCACTGCACAGTCCACCCTCAGTTGTTTGGTACTTGTTGAAGGCTGCACCTCACTTGTTTCTGATTCGTTTGAGACAGAACTAGTCACAGCAGCTTTCTGTAGACAAGCTGTGATAGTGGTTTGCTTCCAACACATTCTTTTCTTTTTCGTTGTAAATTTCCTTATAGCAGGCATTGGCATTTCTTAGATCTCTAGCAACTTTGGTACTTCTCTCAAAGTTAGAATCTTGTGACTCAAAAATATTAATTGCCTTTTCTATGTGTTGAAATGCTTCCTCAATGCCTTTCAAAGTGAAAAAATGAACAGGAGTTTCAGGTGCTGGAACATCTTCTACCTCTTCAACTTCCTCTTGTTCTTCCATATCTAAGAGGTCTGCATTTGTAAGTTCTTCCTTGTGCGCTTCAAGAAGGTCATTTATGTCAGTTGCAATGACGTCCAGGTCCAATCTGTTGGCAAGAGTAACTATTGGTTCTGTGTTCTGCTGTACAATTTCTGCTGGTTCTTCAAACCCTTCAACATTAGTACCAAACAACTGAGGGCAGAGCTTTTTCCAAACACCTTTCATGGTTTTCTCTGAAATTTTGTTCCAGGCATATGCTGTAATTTTTATTGCATCTAAAATAATAAATGATTTTCTCCAAAAATCTTTAAGACTTTGATCTGTCTCGTTATCTGTTGTTTTAATCAACGTTTCAAATGTCTGCCGAAGATACAGTGCTTTAACCCCTTAAGGACTGAGCCAAATGTACACGGTGTGAACGAAACAAAATGTAAACAAAACCTGGCATTTGCGCTACATATCTGTCCAACCGTAATTCACCTCTTTCATATTAAATGCACCCACCCTTATTATATATCATTTTATTCAGGGGAAACAGGGCTTTCATTTAATATCAAATATTTAGCTATGAAACATAATTTAATATGAAATAAATTGGAGAAAATAATATTTTTTTTTATTTTTTTTTGTTCTACATGACATTTTAACTGTCAATGTCATAATACTGTTTGCTTTTACTGCAATAAAATACACATATTTGTATTCAGCAAAGTCTCACGTGTAAAACAGTACCCCCTATGTACAGGTTTTATGGCATTTTGGGAAGTTACAGGGTCAAATATAGCACGTTACATTTGAAATTGAAATTCGCCAGATTGGTTACGTTGCCTTTGGGACTTTATAGTAGCCCAGGAATGAAATTTACACCCATAATGGCATACCATTTGCAATAGTAGACAACCCAAGGTATTGCAAATGGGGTATGTCCAGTCTTTTTTAGTAGCCATTTGGTCACAAGCACTGGCTAAAGTTAGTGTTAGTATTTGTTTGTGTGAAAAATGCAAAAAACACCAATTTGGGCCAGTGTTTGTGACTAAGTGGCTACTAAAAAAGACTGGACATACCCCGTTTGCAATACCTTGGGTTGTCTACTATTGCAAATGGTATGCCATCATAGGGGTAAATTTCATTCTTGGGCTACCATAGGGTCTCAAAGGCACCGTAACCAATCTGGCAAATTTTAATGTGAAATAAATGAAACGCAAGCCTTATATTTGACGCTGTAACTTTTGAAAACACCATAAAACCTGTACATTAGGGTACTGTTGTACTCGGGAGACTTCGCTGAACACAAATATTTGTGTTTCAAAACAGCAAAAAGTATCACAGCAATAATATTTGTCAGGGTATTTATATCGGCAGACATCTTGTGCTATGATAGAAATTAAAAGTGTATATTCTGAGTCACTCTGAACAGACCAGACTCCATTTTGTTATTTCCAAGCTAACAAAAGACACAAGATTTCTTTCTGTAAAACTAACCACGTTCCCAGAGCTAAAGGAATGCATAGGATATACAAACCAAGTGATAAGGAGAACGGGGGTTGGACAGACTGTCTAAAATGTTAATGGAATAGATGCATTCTAAACCCAGACATTTGTGACAGAGAAGATTAAATAATTTAATTTTACTTTCTATTTGTATAAGGTACCATTGTACGGAAAAGGTTAAACTTAGTTCATGATCTGCCATATCAGAAATTATAGCAGGAATTGCGGACACTAAGTCTGTACAAAACTAAGAGAAAACCCTTTGAAGTGAAAGGAAATTTAAATTATGACCACTATAAAGATAGGCCAAAATGACGTCAAAATAGCCTCCAGGAAAGTTAACTCTTTCCTGGATAGGTATGTTTAGTGGGACAAGACTGCCCTCTATAGACCAAATACCTAAATTGCGATCTGGAAGATAACCACACCTCTAGGCTTCTATTGGGTTATCAACTGATGACGTACAGAGAGTCTGGCCCTTTAAAAGTTAGGACAAAGGGAAGATAGGAGGTATGCAAAGGAAGAAGAGAGAGACGAAAAGGCAAGGGCTGAAAGGAGGAAAAAGAGGAGAGAGGAATTGGAAGTTTGGGGACTCCAACTCGGACATGCAGAGAAACCCAGGACAACATCTGAGACTAACACTCTACTCTTAAAACTCTAACACTTAGAATTTTACTGACTTTCTAACCAACACCACTTTTCACCATAACTCATGCACCTACAGACATCCAAATAAGTTCCTGAGACTATCTACCAATCGGATGAAATATTTACTCAACTGGTAATTATACTGGTTTCATTTAATTAATTTAAATTAATTAAAATTTACTAATAGCATGATATGACTGGATAAAGCACGGTCAGATTTCCATATTTAGAAATCTTAGTTAACTAAAGAATATATAGTTATAAACATTCCATTCTGCAGGTGGAATTAAGAATAATTATATATTAATGTGATATTATCACGTGTTAGCATACCGCTGTTTTTATCCAGGTGTATTGATTTGTTCTAAATTAAGATAAGATATCTTTTAGACAAATTAAAAACAAAGTCTGCTTATGTAATCATGGTAGATTCTCTTATTGGATGGTTCCAGGAAATAACTAATGAACTGGTTTAAATGTTATTTTATTTGAAATTACATAAGAATAGATCTTAATTACCTAGGAGGTCTAGCCAGCATTGAAAGGGTTATTCTAACTGTTAGCCAGGGTTTTATGGCCCTTCGCTGTGAAAAGTTTTCCTTTCAGTCTGTAAGGATACCTCATAAATCGTGTAAGCCTTGACAGAAAATGCTGTTTAGCCATTGAAACGTGTATAGCCATTCCATTGTATTGCATACCATTTTATACTGGATATTCATTGATTATTGTCACGCATGTTACATATTATTATTATTAATTAATTTGTTATTATAAAATAAAAATCTATTTTTATAACAAAATTGTGATATTATTTATATGAAATACTTCTCACTTAACATGATAACGATCTTTGGATCTGAGAATTGAATTAGTGGGCAATTCTCACTGTTTATTATTATTATCCCATAAATATCCCCAGATATTAATATTAAGTGCGCTAGGATTTTCTGCACGATGCACTTTTAACTTACAGTCTCCAGCTGCATTCCCACCTCGCGGCTAACAGACATGCCGGGCGGGCTGGCGAGGGAGCTCTTTTTCTGAGCGGTCTGCTTAGCTCCCTCGCGTGCCGCAGAGTGAGTCGGAATATGACGTCATATTCCGGCTCCCAGCCTCACTCTGCAGCGCGCAAGGGAGCTGAGCAGACAGCTCAGAGGAAGTGCTCCCTTGCCAGCCGCCCGCCATTGCCCCTCGACCGCCCAGCAGCCACTGCACCCCCAGGAAGAGAAGGAACCAACCCCCCCAGCATTCCCAAAGGTAAGGAGGCTGGGGGGGATTTAATAAATAAAAAAAATGTTAATGTGAGTGAGTGTGTGTATATATCTGTTAGTGTGTGAGTGTGTGTGTCTGTTAGTGTGTGTGTGTGTGTGTGTGTGTGTGAGTGTGTGTCTATTAGTGTGTGTGTGTCTGCTACTGTGTGTGTCTGTTACTGTGTGTGTGTGTCTGTTAGTGTGTGTGTCAGTGTGTGTCTATTAGTGTGTGTGTGTCTGTTAGTGTGTGTGTATGTTAGTGTGTGTGTGTCTGTTAGTGTGTGAGTGTGTGTCTGTTAGTGTGTGTGTCTATAAGTGTGTGTGTGTGTGTGTCAGTGTGTGTCTGTTAGTGTGTGTGTCTGTGTGTGTCTGTTAGTGAGTGAGTGTGTGTTAGTGTGTGTCTGTTAGTGAGTGTGTGTGTCTGTTAGTGAGTGAGTGTGTGTTAGTGAGTGTGTCTGTTAGTGTGTGTGTGTTTCTGTTAGATAGTGTATGCGTATCTGTCAGTGAATGTGTGTGTGTGTATTCAGAAGGCGGGGCGGGGGGAAGGGATCGGTGGGAGTGGCACGGGGGGAGGGGGCGTCTGAGTTTTGTCCTGCCTAGGGCAGCACAAAACCAGGATACACCACAGGATGGTGAATAATTTTTCTCTTCCAATATTTCTGCCAACTTAGTAGGAAATAATTTAGCTGCTTCTGTATCAGCACCTGCTGATTCTCCAAAGATTTTTATGGATTTAACCAGCTGTTTTTTTGTACCGACTAAACCACCCACTGCTTGCAGAGAATGTTTCTTCAACGTTGTCTCCTTTTCTTTGTTTAAGAATCTCAAAAAGTGATAAAGCTTTAGCACAAATAGTAGCATAGGTAACAGGCATATGGAGCCATCCAGTTTGATCACTTATCCATGCTGTTAAAAGTTTTTCCATATGAGGAATAAGGTGTAACGGACCGTTTTGCACACCAGGGGTTAAAAGTGTTTAGGCAATATTCCCCTTTTCAGATGCACAGGCACAGCTCCTGCAGAACACCAATCCGCCGAACAGGAAACCATATGAATGCTGTAAACAGCCGAATAGGAAAAACCATACGAATAGGTTTACACTCCTAGCAGTCAAACTGGAACAGCATTCAGTAAATCCCCCCCAAAGACGAGACAAGGCTCCGTGTTGAGGGTCAAGCAGTGAACAGCCAGAGCTGTGGGTTTATTGTGCTTATGTACACATTCTTACACATTAGTACCACCCACAGGGTTTTGGAACACAACCAATAAACACATACAATACACTCAGACACTCCCACACAAATTCCTCCCCTCTGCATGTGATTCAATTACCTTACACAATGGGTAATGTAATTTAGCATAAGCAGAGAAATACAATTTTCCACATTATTCATAACTTGAAAAGTATGCATCACATTCACATAAAACTTACATTTTCAGAAGCATACTCCAAATACAAACATAAGTCAAAATCATACAAATTGGTCCAGAAGTTCAAAAGATAGTCCTTTGTGACCACAGGAAGCATGGCTTTTCTGCCCAAAACCAGTTCCACAGAGTCTTCTATCCTGGAGATAATTAGAAGTAATCCAATTATCTCCAAAGACAGAGGCAAAACTCCATTGAACACATGGCAGCAAAAAGACAGTAAAATACAATAAAATACACAAGGTTACATTTATGACATAAAATACAGACATGCAACATATGCCCAGATAGCTTAGGTCTGAGCGCACATTATTACTGAATGGCGCTCAGAGCACACACATACAGTTTAATTGCCATGGAGCCAAAGTCTTTCCCATAGGCTGGGAGGCAGAATCGACCGTCCCTACCCCCTGTGCTGGACGTGCAGAGACCACGGTCCCATCTGCACAGTTGTGGGGCTTACTGTCTCCTCCTGGTACATTAAGCTGCCGCTGGAGAGAGGGGGTAACAAGCTCCTCTCCCATACATACTTCCAGCCGCAGGGGAGGGAGACCGACTGTCTCTGCTCCCAATACAGAGTCCTGCTGCTGGGGAAGGGAGACTGGGCTCCCAATTCCCAATAAATCATTCTGCCGCTGGGGAATGGAGACTGGGCTCCCAATTCCCAATAAATCATTCTGCCGCTGGGGAATGGAGACTGGGCTCCCAATTCTCTGCAATTCATTCTGCTGCTGGGGGACAGGAGCAGCTATCTCTGTCCCCTGTAACTTAGCCTGCTGCTGGGGAATGGAGACTGGGCTCCCAATTCCCTGCAATTCACACTGCTGCTGGGGATCTGAGCCGACTGCCCAGCATCCCTGTAGCTCACCCTGCCGCTGGGGAGGGAGGACGCTGTTCTCCTCTCCCTGCAAGGAACACTGCCGCTGGGGGACAGGACCACCTGTCTCTGCCCCCTGTAACTCAGCCTGCCGCTGGGGAATGGAGCTCAGGCTCCCAATTCCCTGCAATATCTCCTGCTGGGGAATGGAGCTCGGGCTCCCAATTCCCTGCAATATCTCCCACTGGGGAATGGAGCTCGGGCTCCCAATTCCCTGCAATATCGGTGGAGAGACCTTGGTCCCATCTCCACCCGCCACTTGGGGTTCTTCCCAGTAAATCTCAACAATGTCTTCCCAGCTTAATGGTTCTGGAACTGGATCTGTCACCTTGCTGTCTTGCTGAGCCTTCCCAATGGAGTGGAAGAGATCTCGGTAGTCCTGCTCCAGTTCCCACTCCAGGGTTGCTAGGTGAGCCAGGTCTTGCTCTACCTCATGGGGGTCATCCCAGTCATGCCTAGCCTCCATCTCGTAGAACATTTCCTGAAATCTGTTCTGCGCAGGGCTCCCAAAGTCAGGCTCTGCAAAGGACTCCCATAACAAGCCAGGACCATCAAACTCCTCTCCCTCTGGCTTGTCATGCTCAGCTGTCCAGGGTAAATACTGTGCCATATACCACCAGAGCACCTGGTAGGCATCCTCCAGCCATAGCTCCTGCCATACCCGGTGCTCTAGTTCCTTCACCCATTCCTCCAGGGGCTGCTCTCCCAGGAAGGGCATCCGCAGGGCCACTTGCTTCTGCAACCGCTGTTCTTCACTGGGGAGACTCTCACCCCGCTGGTATTGTACATTATCCAGGGCCTGGTACCAGATGCCTTTCCTTAATGCATCCCGGCCATCCAGGTCCTCCTCCTCATATGACACTGCTGGTTCCATGCTGTTGCTGTCAGGGTCGCTGTACTCAGACATGCGTTGCCCACAAATTGTAAATCCACGGAATGGTGTTGCCTGTAGCTGTCCTGTTGTCTGTGGGAACGATCCCGCCGCTTTCCACCAATTGTAACGGACCGTTTTGCACACCAGGGGTTAAAAGTGTTTAGGCAATATTCCCCTTTTCAGATGCACAGGCACAGCTCCTGCAGAACACCAATCCGCCGAACAGGAAACCATATGAATGCTGTAAACAGCCAAATAGGAAAAACCATACGAATAGGTTTACACTCCTAGCAGTCAAACTGTAACAGCATACAATAAATCCCCCCAAGAACGAGACAAAGCTCCGTGTTGAGGGTCAAGCAGTGAACAGACAGAGCTGTGGGTTTATTGTGCTTATGTACACATTCTTACACATTAGTACCACCCACAGGGTTTTGGAACACAACCAATAAACACATACAATACACTCAGACACTCCCACACAAATTCCTCCCCTCTGCATGTGATTCAATTACCTTACACAATGGGTAATGTAATTTAGCACAAGCAGAGAAATACAATTTTTCCACATTATTCATAACTTGAAAAGTATGCATCACATTCACATAACTTACATTTTCAGAATCAGCATACTCCAAATACAAACATACGTCAAAATCATACAAATTGGTCCAGTGGTTCAAAAGATAGATCGTAGTCCTTTGTGACCACAGGAAGCATGGCTTTTCTGCCCAAAACCAGTTTCACAGAGTCTTCTATCCTGGAGATAATTAGAAGTAATCCAATTATCTCCAAAGACAGAAGCAAAACTCCATTGAACACATGGCAGCAAAAAGACAGTAAAATACAATAAAATACACAAGGTTACATTTATGACATAAAATACAGACATGCAACATATGCCCAGATAGCTTAGGTCTGAGCGCACATTATTACTGAATGGCGCTCAGAGCACACACATACAGTTTAATTGCCATGGAGTAGGGATCGACCGATTATCGGTTTTACCGATATAATCGGCCGATATTCGGTATTTTCGGCAATATCGGTATCGGCCAATTCAGATACCGATATTGCCGATAATACCTCCTAGGACCGCCAGGCTCATTACAAACCCGGCGGTCCTGGGGGGGCGGAGAGCAAGCGCTTACTCACCTCCCAGCAGCTCCTCCAGCTCCCCAGTGCAACTCTCGCGAGACCCGCCGCCGTCAGAGCGTTGCCATGGGTCACCATGGCAGCGCGACACGCTGGCCGCGAGAGTTGCACTGCGGAGCTGGAGGAGCTGCTGGGAGGTGAGCCAATACCACTGGACCACCAGGGACTGCTATATCCCCCCTCCCTGGCCAGGCAACAAGCAGGGAGGGGGGACAACAAACAAAAAATAATTAAATCTAAAAAAATAATATTAATTTAATAAAAAAATGCCCCCTCACACACACTCCATTATATACACATACACTACACAAACACACTGTGTATATAATGCAGTGTGTGTGTGTTTAGTGTGTGTGTGTATAGAATGCACACAAATACACACACTGCATTATATACACACACTATACAAACACACTGCATTATATACACACACTACACACACACTGTATTATATACACACACTATACAAACACACTGCATTATATACACACACTACACACACACTGTATTATATACACACACTACACACACACTGTATTATATACACACACTACACACAAACACTGCATTATATACACACACTACACACACACTGTATTATATACACACACTACACACAAACACTGCATTATATACACACACACTGCATTATATACACACACTACACAAACACACTGTATATAATGCAGTGTGTTTGTGTAGTGTGTGTTTGTGTAGTGTGTTTATATAATGCAATGTGTGTAATGTGTGTATATAATGTAGTGTTTATATAATGCAGTGTGTGTAGTGTGTGTATAATGCAGTGTGTTTGCATAGTTTGTGTATATAATGCAGTATGTTTGTGTAGTGTGTTTCTATAATGCACACTACACAAACACACTGCATTATATACACACACTACATTCACTATACACACACACTACACAAATACACACAAACACTTTGCATTTAGTATATACAGCATTCACTTTATGCACACTACCCACACACTACACAAACACTTTGCTTTCATTATATACACACTACACTAATACACACTGCATCCACTACACACACTCGACAAATACACACTGCATCCACTACACAAACACACATTGCATCCTCAACACACACTACACAAACACACAATGCATCCACTACACACACACACACTACACAAACACACGCTGCATCCACTACACACACTACACAAACACACACAGCTCCCCTGTCACACTGCATCCACTACACGTGGCATGTATATTTTGTGCATTTACCTTTAGAAATAGTTTTTATTTTCCAAAATGGTAAATGTACAGAATATCGGCAAATTATATCGACTATCGGCCTGAAAGTTCACAGAATATCGGTATCGGTATCGGCTCTGAAAAATCAATATCGGTCGATCCCACCGCCCAAGGCAAAGTCTTTCCCATAGTCTTTCATTATACTAATGGGCTCCATGGCATAGCTATCTGGGGTATCACTGCTCAAACAGGGCAAGCACCAAATGACCCGGCTTTCTTGTCTTTGCAGGGGAAAATCAAGCCTTTTAACATGGGGCCATAATCCAAAGGCAACAGGCAAGCAACCAGGCTTCTCCAATTCAATGTGGCGAGATTGCTCTCGTCACATAAGGCTTTCATTGTCATTGGTTCGTATCCAAGTAGAATGCAGGGATTGCACATTTTTTACTTCCTTTAAATATTTTTCTCTGTCTTTCAAAATTGTACTCACAGTTAATATTTGGTAGCTAATTCTTTAGTGGTATTTCCAGCATCATTAGAATTTTGTTTGTAATGTTATGGCTTTTCGTCTTTTTAGATTTTCATTACAAGCACCAACTGTGACATCCTTTCTTTTTGGTGGCATTATGAGTCCTCCTTCTTAACTTTCTTCTTTCTCAATGTCCCTCTCTCCTTTATCACTTTCCTTTTCCTTCTTTAATAAAACACCTCTCTTAAGCCTTCCTCCTTCTTCTTTCTCAACTTCACTCTCTCCTTTATCACTTTCCTTTTTCTTCTTTTATTTCACACCTCTCTCAAGTTATCCTCTTCTCTTACTTTCAGGCTTGCACCTATCCTTTATCACTTTTTTTGGCTCCTTTTAGGTTTACAGCTCTCAATCTCTTCTCCTTATCTCTTACTTTAAGGCTTGCACCTCTTTTCCTCCTTTTATTTTTAGAGCTTTCGATCTCTACTCCTTTTCTTTTTAGATCTTGTAGAATATTGCATATTCTATGTTTCTATTGATTATATATGGATGTGTGGATTGACATAAGTAACAGATGGTATAAGTCACAAGGCTTTCTTTGTCCGAGAGCTCTGGAATGTGGATGTGGGGGTTTTGTCCTTATATGGCTAGAGTTAAATGCTGACGTTAGTATTAGCACATCTTTATAGTAACAGAGGGACACGAGGTCGCTCTCTTGGCTCTGGGCTCTCTCTGGCTCTCTCTGGCTCTCTCTGGCTCTCTCTCAATGTAAAGATGTAAGAATTTAAAGAAGTCCAGAAATTACCATCTGCTGTTGAATGTCCATTATCCTGTAACATAATTTGTTGTTTTATTATGTATCCGTAAGAATAAACCTGAAGAAACCGTAAGTCAGATTGCGTATTAGTACTTTTCAATAATATAGACATATATTATTGTGGCGAGCATTATATTTGGCCCAAGACTATATATACAAAAGACGTATATATATCAATCAACTGAAGACAAGAAGAAATTAAGAAGATTTAACAGTGACGATTCCAACCAGATTTTACATTGACGAGCCTGCCAGACTGTTTTCTGGTGTTACAAACTTCTATTCAGGGGGAGCTGAGCAGAGAGAGGACGGGAATCGAATTACTCTTTGTGTTGAATAGTAGTGTGTGCAGCCAGAAACAGAAAAAAGAACCGTGTTAAAAGCCGTGTTAAGAGCTATGTGTGTTTATCAGAAGACAAAGATTTTCAAATCACAAAGACTGTTCCAAGATTATATTCTACAACAGACAAAAGCACGTGTTATAAAGAATGCAGCACAAGATACAACGTGAATTCTAGAAGCAAGCACGTAGCAGAGATTGGCAATCATCCAGATCCAAGTCCTGAACTGCGCTGCTGTGTGGATGAAGCAACAAAATAGACAGAAATAACTGATCTGATAAAGCGTTATAGATCCTTGTGGCAATAAATCAGGAAAGCATTCCTTCAGACAACTGGACATCGACTGTTGGAAAGAGACTTTTCATCTGATCTGCAAACTGTGATGGAAGATTCTACAGAGTTCATTCGATACAGAAGATTAAAGCGGCACTGTCATGCCGAATCCTGTTTTTTTTTTAACCCCCCTCCCGCCTCCACTACATCCAATTGACCCACTAGTCACCCTCAAGGGCCCCTAAGCCCCCATATTACCTATTTTTTAATCCTTATTTTCTGCCCCGATCTTGATTCAGGGCGCCGCCATCTTTGTGTGGGTAGATGAAGTCCCTGTGGGACACGTCATCAGCCCACACTAGACAGACTGTGAGATTCCCGCACATGCCCAGTGAAACACCTGGACATGCGAACGGGAATTTCATCTATTCATTCATTCATCAGACAGACGAATGAGTGAATAGAAAGATCAGCCGAGGGGGCGTGGCCTGGACGCTGAGAGAAATGGCAGCATAAACGGTGAGCTCCCCAAAGGCTCAGCTCCCATCCTCGCTGTGCAACGTGTCAAACGGTAAAATGGGGAAATCCCACAGGGTAACACAAACGGCCAAATCTGCCGACACCCCGAGGGGGTCCCCGGCCCCGTCCATAAGGCACTACCTCACCACGCCGGCGGACCTCACCTCACAGGCCTCAAATGACTCCGAGGCCGCAGACATCACCCAGACGCCTAACTGGGGGGGGGAGTCGGCCCCACATGGGGAGCCGGCGATGCCCCCGGAGTGGATGCGGATGATCGGCAACATCCCGACGAAAGCGGATCTGAAAGCGGCGAACCAGGCCCTGCAACGCTCCATCACGGAGGAACTGCATGCCATGAGGGAGGATCTGCAGGGCCTCAATCACAGAGTCTCGCAATTGGAGGCAGACTCTGACCACGTGCAGTCAGTACAAACGGCAAACGCAGACGCCATAACCTCCCAAGCAACTCAGCTCAGACAGATGGCTCACCATATCGAAGACCTCGATAACAGAGGCAGAAGACAGAACATCAGAGTCCGGGGCGTCCCTGAGAGCACCGCAAATCCGGAACCAATACAGGAGATCCTGGCGGGCCTCTTTAACAAAATCCTCGGAAGGCCTGAAACCTCTCCTATCGAGTTTGTACGGGCCCACAGGGCTCTTCGCCCTAGGGGGACTTCAGAAGATCCCCCTAGAGACATTGTATGCTGTTTGGCCAACTTTCCCCTGAAGGAGGAGATCCTGCAACGGGCCAGGGAGATGGACCGAATACCGCTGAATGGGGCCTTGATCCAGCTGTTCCCAGACCTCTCCCCGGCAACGCTGGCCTACCGCAGGGCCATGCGCCCTCTCACGAGGATCTTGCAGTCCAACAAGCACCGTTACCGCTGGACCTTCCCGACCGGCTTGCAGATCTTCACGCCGACAGGCCCCTTGCTGGTGCGGGAAGCAGGGGACCTACAGGAGCTGACCCGGGAGCTGCAACTTCCCCCGATCCAGATGACATGGCCAGACCCACTGGCCTTCTACCTGCCGGCCATTACTGCCCAGCAAAACCAGCAGAGACCGCAGAGACAGCGACGGGGCCGACAACAGGCGATGCGCCCGTCCGGGGCCTCTGCATAGTCCTTCAGGTATGCCGCCCGGGCCCCACTGGGGACAGGGACCCTCCCGCACCCAGTCCTGGGGTGCCACCCGGCCCCAGGTACCGGCACTCACTACCACTCGGACACCGGGCCCCCAACCACTCACAGCACCCATAAAACACTCACAATGCTGATCGGGCACCAGACGGGGAGCCCAGTCCGGTCGGGCTGGCCCCTCCAGTGCTATGGGTAGCCTGAACTGCCACCACTTGCGGACCATTGGAGCCCCACCCTGCCATCCGGGGGAATGATCTGGACCTTCCCGCAGGGGGGCCGGGGGGACTATGCACCATCGTTCAGGCCTTCCGGGTCAGGGAGGGCCGAGAGGTCACTTTGGGGGGGGGACTCGGGGCGCAGTGGGGAGCAGGAGGGGATTCGGGGGTCTGTGCCCCCCGGCCGGGCCGGGTCGGGGGTCCCCTGCCCTAGCGCGTGACGACCCGCGCAGGAGAGCGCGCGGGGGGGGGGCGCCCGGCCCGGCCTGGGGGGGGGCCCGGGCCTCCGGGGAGAGAGGTGCTGGCGGACACAAGCCGGCGATTTTGCTGTGGGGAGGGGGGGGGATGTGCTGGACGGGGGGGGGAGGGACCACGGGGGGCAACAAGCTGAGACACAGCTTTCATAACCTATTGTTTATGCCTCTGCCAATGTTTCAAAGTTTAAATGTTAACTGTTTAATGCACACACACCCATACGAACCACACTCTAATCCACTAGAAACCTGACACGCATTGAAGCTCCATGGCCTAGGGCCACGC
Source organism: Pelobates cultripes (assembly GCA_933207985.1). NCBI lineage: Eukaryota > Metazoa > Chordata > Amphibia > Anura > Pelobatidae > Pelobates > Pelobates cultripes. The sequence goes on along the minus strand of OW240916.1, from coordinate 69,979,727 downwards.
TTTAGGCAGCGAGGAACACACAAGCTACTTTTACACGTAAAGAGCCGACGGGGGATGACATGGGACGTGAACCCCAGGACTTGAGAGACCGGTTTCACAATAGCCCGCACACTCACAGGTGCTGTCACGAGACTCGCGACCTCCCTCGACCCCCAACAGGAGGGGGCTACCGACCCCGGGCAGTGGGTCGCCTCACACCCCTGGCGGGTGGGCTACTAGCCCTGCCCGGGCAACCCACATCCTAGACAGCGCCCAGGCGGACGCTGGTTCACTACGGACAGACCACTCACTCCTACCTTTCCGCCCCTCCTTTCCTAGACTACCTCCCCTAGACCGACACCCTGGGGTCCTCTAAGGGCCTCAACATGGCACCCTGTCACACAGACCTCAACATCACCACAATAAATGCCAGGGGGCTCAACAGACCTGAGAAACGCACGAGCGCACTGAGAGACTTCCACAAATCCAGAACAGACGTGGTCTTTATTCAGGAAACACACTTCAAAGACGGGCTTCGACCCAAGCTGACCAATCACAGATACACCAAGGGGTACTATAGCGACTACAAGGAAAATAAATCAAGAGGGGTCGCCATACTGATACATAAACGGGTACCATTCCATGAAACAGAGACTAAGTCAGACCCAGATGGTAGATACTTGTTCCTGAAGGGCTCCATAGCCGAAACCACATATACATTTGCCAACATATACGCCCCCAATCAAAGACACTACAGGTTCCTCCACCGCACCATGCGTATATTGCAAACTTTCACAGAGGGCATACTGATTTTGGGAGGGGACTTCAACCTGACAATGGACCCTAAATGGGATTCATCCTCCAGGTCATCCAGGGTCCCGACGCAACACCTAACCCACATAAAAGCCCTACTAAAACGCTTGCAGCTCATAGACTGCTGGAGAGCACACCACCCAGACGAAAGGGACTATACGTTCCTGTCCCAACCACATAACACATACTCACGACTTGACTATTTCTTTATGACACACCATCACCTAGCACTGGTGCAGACAACGGAGGTGGGAACGGCGACCTGGTCTGACCACGCACCGGTGACGCTCACTCTCTCCTCTCCAATATACAGGCCAAGGGCGACTAAATGGAGACTGAACGACTACCTGCTGTCCCTACCAGACGTCCGGACAGAGACGGATGAGATCCTGATGGATTACTTCACGACTAACACTCCGGACCAAACATCGCCCACATACATATGGGAGGCACATAAATGCGTGATTAGGGACCACTTTATACGCAAGGGGTCGAGGCTCAAGAGACAAAGAGAAGCCCGTATCACGTCGCTAATACACGACATACAGACAACAGATGACAGTAACAAAAGGGACAACCGCCCCGCACACCAGGCTAGGCTCCTCGAGCTGAGAAGGGAACTGTCCACACTCCTGAACGCCAGCCACCATAGAGAAGCCGCTAGACAAAAAGCATTTTTTGAGGCACAGGGCAACAAGAGTGGTACGCTGTTGGCACGAATGCTGACCAAGCGTAGACAACTGACATACATAGACAGAATTAAGGACAGGAAGGGAACAACGCACCGCCTCCCCACTGATATACACAGGATCATACGCTCCTACTACATGGATCTCTACTCCCTACCGAACCCACAAGAAGCACACGCTCGAGCCAGCCTCGCGGCCCGAATAACAGACTTCCTACACACTAACACACACACGAAAATGGAACAAGAAATAGCAGACGCGTTGGACGAACCCATCGCTATAGAAGAAATTGCGATGGCAGTCAAGGCCTCCAAACTGGGCAAAAGTCCGGGTCCCGACGGCCTTCCACTACGCTACTATAAAAGCTTCGCGGGGACCCTATACACACCAATGCTATCCTCCTTTAATGCGATCCGGGAGGGGCACCACCTGCCCCCGCAGTCCCTACGGGCGCACATCACGCTCATCCCAAAAGAGGGGAAGGATGGCGATTATTGCAATAACTATAGACCTATTTCCCTCATAAACAGTGACACGAAGCTCTTAGCAAAAATCCTGGCGACCCGCCTGCAACCACACGTGCCCACCCTGGTGCACTCGGACCAGGTGGGATTCGTGATTGGTCGGGAAGCCAGGGACAACACGATTCGAGCTCTGTCAATAGCCCACGGGGGGGCAGGGGGGGTCGGGGGCCTTCTCCTGCTATCCACGGACGCGGAGAAGGCCTTCGACAGGATTGGGTGGACATACCTATTCCAGACCCTCACGCACCTCGGCATGGGGGCATACATGCGAGGCTGGATAGAGGCACTGTATAGGCAACCCAAAGCCCAGATACTAGTGAATGGACTTCCTACAGAAGACTTCACGATACAAAATGGCACCAGGCAGGGTTGCCCCCTGTCACCAATCCTCTTCGTCCTAGCCTTAGAGCCATTCCTACAAGCGATCAGAACGAACCGGGACATCATGGGGATAACTAAGGGCACCATACACCACAAGGTTGCGGCTTACGCCGACGACCTTCTCTTCTTTGTCTCCAGACCTGAACTCTCACTCCCCAACATTATTAAAGCCTTCCGTGACTATGGGGAAATATCAAATATGAAAATCAACTTTGCCAAATCATACATCCTTAACATATCCATACCTCACCAACGGGAAACACCCCTCCGCCAGAGCTTCTCATTCCAATGGGCAGACTCTAAAATTAGGTATCTGGGCATCTGGCTCACGCGAACCAACGTGGACCTTTTTAAGGAAAACTTTGCCCAAATGCTGACCACACTCAAGAGAGATGCTGGGGAATGGTCGTAGCCCCACATCTCCTGGTTCGGCCGGGTCCAAGTTATTAAAATGAACTTCCTACCACGACTACTATATCTGATGCAGACGATACCCTTGCGGATCCCTAGGACATACTTTGCAACCTTACACAGGACCATGAGAGAATACGTATGGAAAGGGAAGAAACCTAGGCTAAAATTCCCACAACTCACACAACCAAGGGAGAAGGGAGGCATGGCACTGCCAGACTTCCACTTATACTACGTAGCATGCCATCTTCTTAGAATAGTAGAATGGTCAAAACTTAACGTCCACAAACAATGGAAGTCAGTAGAGGAGGCAGACCTGCAGATTCCCATAACATTAACACCATGGCTACCTAGAGGGAGGCGGGACAAGATACCTACATACGTGAGGAATACCCTGCAAGTGTGGCATAGTATAGCAGACAGAGCTGGCCTGACCCCATACCCATCACCCCTGCTCCCCTTGACGCATAATGCAGAGTTCCCACCGGGACTCGACCCACTAGCCCTTAGGAGCATTCTCCCAGAACAGTTACCCAGGCTCCACCACATCTACACGACAGCAGGCCGGAAGCCCCTCTCAGACCTCACGGGAGACCGGCCCCCGACCTTCATACAGACGTTCACATACGCGCAACTGACAAGCTACCTCCAGACCCTACCCCAGGGTGAGGCCTTACGGCGCACCCCCACGGAATTCGAGCAACTATGCCTCGACCCAGAACCACTCCCACACGGGATATCCAAATTATACAGCCTACTCCAAATACAGATCCCAGTGGAAACGCCTAGGTTTAAGGGAAAATGGGAAACGGCCCTAAATCAAAAATTTAGCGATGGGGAATGGGACAAAATCTGCACACTGACACACCACTGCGCGGCCTACAGCAGACACCAGGAGACTGCATATAAACTGCTCACGCACTGGTACCGCACCCCGGATGTCCTACACAGCATACACCCAGACCACCCCGCACACTGCTGGCGATGCGGGACGGGAACAGGGACACATATACACATCTGGTGGTCCTGCGAGAAGATGCAACCCTTCTGGCGGGGGATACACAAACTCATACAGAAATTCTCAGAGCACCCTCCACCCTTTGAACCGGCAGCAATGCTACTACACCATACTAAGGGGCCTAGCAATATCTACAAAAGATCCATGACAATAAGAATACTAAATATTGCCAAACAACTCATTCCCCTACACTGGAGGGACACTGAGCCCCCTACCCTCAGGGAATGGTTCGCGAAAATGGAGGACCTCAGGGTGACGGAAGACTTACACTTGACGGCTACAGATAGGGCACAGCGATACTTAGACATTTGGACGCACTGGATTCTGACAACATCAGGAGATAACTTCCTGGACACACTGGGGGAAGACTGACGGAACCTGAGACCCCAGACCACTGGGAGAACAGATTACTAACACCTGCGAGACTCACATATGGAAGCCTTACCTGCCAACTGGACCCCGTCAGAGGGCCTCCGGGGGGAAAACCCCCCCCCCCCCTTACTTTTTCCCACCTACCCCACCCGTCAACGACGGACAACGGACTGACTGATAGGCGAAGCCACACGGGAACCTTCGCTCATTCTCACACCGAACGCACCAAAACTGACAAAAATGCGGAAATGCACGGTCATGCATAGAGCCGTATAGACAGGCACAACGGGACCTGATGGCCCCAGATGACACGAGACATACTGACCGCTAGAGACCCGAGGGTCACGCACAACAGATAAATGGACGAACTAGGGGCCAGAGAGCCCGCACAGAAGTCTTACCATCAGCAGGACAAGTCAGCACTGGCAATAACACAGTATACGATATAACTGGGCGATATAGCCTCTTCACGCATAATTGCACCTTGCACCCTGTACTGCCCTGGACATACATACTCTGGCAAAGCACCTACATACCGACTGCCCATTAGCGTACACTTACCTTGCGAAATCAGCCTCTGCGCAGGCATCTTCATGCTTTTACATCGCAACGTTTTGTGTTTAACATTGTCACTTATTGTTACTGGATGACTTGCACGTCACCACTGCCGCTCCATGTACCTATTATTTGATTGAGAAGTAACTGCAACGAATTACTGCTGGACCTGCGTGTCCACACCGACAGCCTCTTATAAATTTGAAAATACTGAATAAAAGAAATTTACCAAAAAAAAAAAAAGAAAGATCAGCCGAACAAACTAACACTATGTATCAGTGTTAGTTTGTTCGTTCAGTTTATTACAAGGAGGGAGCTACCGGCACGCAGCTCCCTCCTTGTAATATGTAACTATAGAAGCGGCAGGTCCCCCTCTCACTCTATGGGGGTCAATATGACCCCCATAATAGCACAAGGGAGATTAAAATCTCCCAAATGACCCTACTCGCTATACCGCAGGGGTGGGGGCCAGGGGGGGGGACAGAAGTTCCCCCCCATATCTTTATTTAGGGCCCCCACCCACCGCTCAGGGGTGGGGGCCAGGGGGGGACAGTAGGTCCCCCCCATCTTTATTTAGGGCCCCCACGGGCATGGGGGGGGTTATTAGGTTTTTTTTGGTTTTTTTTTACAGTGAGCAGCTATAAGCTGCTACTAAGCTGCTACATGCCCCTACTCGTGGTATAGCGAGTAGGGGCATTTAATTTACTAATACTAAGTAATCTTTACTTAGTATTAGTAAAGTTGGCTGAAAGACCAATTTAGGTCTTTCAGCCTTTTAGTAGATAACTCCCTGATACCGTGGGAATTAGGGAGTTATCTACTAAGCGGCTGCAAGATGCAGCCGCGGCAATGAATAGGATCAGAGTTTCATTCATTAGAATGAAATTCCGATACGAACAAAGTGCCGAATTGCGTTCTAAAAGAAATGAACATACTGTTCTCATTCAGTTAGAACGCAATTCGGCAGTTTCGTCTAAAATGACAGGAAGCATCGTGGGAACACAGAGGGAAGGTAAGGATCATGGGAAAATTGCTCTGACCAGCGGAAATGAAGCACACTTTGCTCCTCCGCTGGTCAGAGCTGGTCAAGCAGAGGAATCCTCCATAAGGCAAAGAGTCCCTACTTTGTCTTATGATTTTAAAGAAAACTAAAGAAGATAGGAAGAAAAGAATAACAGATCCTGAGAGAGGGGGAGAAGAGGAAGAGATTGAGGAAAGGTAAGTTCGTCATGACAGTGCTGCTTTAACAGACTTACAAAGAAATAAAAGATTGACACATAAATATCAATTCCTAAATATCAACGAAGAAGAAAAGAGACAATGAAAAGTTATATAACAGTTATGAGTATTAATACCAAAAGAAAGTACTTAGAAAATTATGAAAGGATAGTATTATGAAGAGAACTATTTAATTATTACCTATACATAGAATGAGAAGTATCAGAGGTAGATACAATATGAAGTTGATAAAATAAGCATCATGGCTACTTAATACTACAAAGAAGGAGTTCAATAGTATTTCATAGATTAACTATAATGAATACTTTGTTTATAATCGAGGTGAAGTGAAACAAACAATGGTAACATAAGGAAGGATAATTTATATTGATTAATATTAAGTAATTATATACATTAAGAATGCCTTGGATATCAGAGATCCAAGAGGAATTGAATTGAAGTTTAGTTAAGAGTATAGTACACAATTATATTTAAACTAAGGTATGGACTAGGGAGAATAGGTTTCTGGATATGATGGTATACAATGAATACGTTGTAATAAGTTGTTTTATGATTTCCCTGTGTTTGTAAAACACAGACTAGGAATAAGAGGTTCTGGGCAGTATGACCCCAAGTTTTGTTTATTTTATTTTTGTTTATTTTATTTTAGTCAGTTGAAGTGTACTAAGGAATACAGATTGGTCAGAACATTAGGACAATCCTGCTTTTAAGATGTATTACATTAATAAGCCATCATAATGCTAATGAAGAGAGTGATGCTAATGAAATTAAAGTATTCTTTGCAAGTTCTTTTAAAGTAAACCATTCTCCGATTGAATTAAAAGTTTGTTACTACAAGGTGGAATTTTAGTGAAAATTATAATTATGTAAGCAAAAACAAATCTATGATAGAAAGATTTCTGGGTGGTGAATTTCTAGGACAATAAGTATTGTCAACACCATGAACATTATTCGAACAATTATTATAAAACTTCATGGTTGATAACACATCCTTTGAATGAGACTTATAAGTAGTGTTGATATATTTTAGGTAGTGAGAGCCTACTGAATATACAAATTAAATAATATGATTGAAAAGTACTGATACAATATCACTAGGTGATATTAATGGTATAGGAATGTAATTCATGAATACAAATGACCTAAAGATTTTAAGGTTGCTAGAATATAATTGGTCGTATATTATAGTAATACATGTATTAGTACTTAAGTAATATCAGGTATTTAGAATGAAAATACTATACTATATATGTCTGTAGGAATATGATAGTGATACACAGTTATTATCTAGAAAGTTATCATTTTGATTTTGTTGTCTACAAAGACATGACTGTAGCTGAGCAGGTTGATCTTTCTCATTGCTTTACATTGCTTATAGGATCAACATTTGTAAATATTTTATTTTATTCATTTATTATTGTTTTATATATATGTATATATTATGTTCAAGTAGTTATGATGTAACATGGATATGGATATCAATACATAGCTGAAACAGAGGGAGTTTGAAGTAAGGTAAGCTGTACGAGGGATAGAAACTCGACCTTCTAAGAACTCTCATATAATAGAAAGTTGTGACTACATCTTGTTCTATGCTCAATGAATGTGATACAAGTGATGTATGAATGGACAGGTTAGTGACATTGTGTTATGGTTTTAAAACAAACCATAAACAGAGGGAATGTAGAATATTGCATATTCTATGTTTCTATTAATTATATATGGATGTGTGGATTGACATAAGTAACAGATGGTATAAGTCACAAGGCTTTCTTTGTCCGAGAGCTCTGGAATGTGGATGTGGGGTTTTTGTCCTTATATGGCTAGAGTTCAATGCTGACGTTAGTATTAGCACATCTTTATAGTAACAGAGGGACACGAGGTCACTCTCTTGGCTCTGGGCTCTCTCTGGCTCTCTCTCTCTCGATGTAAAGATGTAAGAATGTAAAGAAGTCCAGAAATTACCATCTGCTGTTGAATGTCCATTATCCTGTAACATCATTTGTTGTTTTATTATGTATCCGTAAGAATAAACCTGAAGAAACCGTAAGTCAGATTGCGTATTAGTACTTTTAAATAATATAGACATATATTATTGTGGCGAGCATTATATTTGGCCCAAGACTATATATATCTTAAAGTCGTATATATATCAATCAACTGAAGACAAGAAGAAATTAAGAAGATTTAACAGTGACGATTCCAACCAGATTTAACAGTGACGATTCCAACCTTTTCTTTTTTTCCTTTTCTTTTTTTTACAGTATTTTAGAGCTTTCAATCTCTACTACTTCTGCCAATGATTGGCAATGATGGGACACACTCAGTGGTTGTCTTATCTTTATATTCTAAGAGATCTGGTCTATGTTTCTCTTTAACAGTATTTCTAGTTGTGTTAAGCTCGTTAACGGGATAGTTTTTTTGGGCAAATTTATTTAATAAAGTATTCGATTGGTCATCGTAATCCTGAATAAGGGAACAATTCCTCCGAAGACGGAGGAACTGACTTTTTGGTATCCCATTGAGCCAGGGTTTGTGGTGACAGCTAGACATGTCAATGGCATTATTAGTACATACTTTCTTAAAAAAAGTCCTTGTTTGCAATTGATTGTTTTGGATAAAAATTTCTAAATCTAAAAAATGAATAAGGGATTGACTGTATTCCCAAGTTAGGATAATACCTTTATCATTAGAATTTAAAAATTGTAAAAAATGGTTAAGAGAACTTTCAGAGCCCTCCCAAATTACCTTACCGTTCACTCCTGTTCACTCTCCTAAGCACACTCACATCAATCTCAGACACACACACACAAACCTGTTTTTTACCTTACCTTTCACTCCTGTTCACTCTCCTGGCCACAAATTTGTTTTCCAGTGCCTCTAAGGATAATACCTTTATCATTAGAATTTAAAAATTGTAAAAAATGGTTAAGAGAACTTTCAGAGCCCTCCCAAATTACCTTACCGTTCACTCTCCTAAGCACACTCACATCAATCTCAGACACACACACACAAACCTGTTTTTTACCTTACCTTTCACTCCTGTTCACTCTCCTGGCCACAAATTTGTTTTCCAGTGCCTCTAAGCACTCTCTGCAGTCCGCATCCATGGATCACTGAAACAAAATGGTGGCCAAAAGAAAATGGCGCTCACATCCGGATAGAATTCGTAAAGGCGGGAAATGCCTGTACAGGAATTCTTGAATAGATCTTCCAGAGATGATACCTCTGTTTAGAAGATTCTGCAGGGCTTGGTTGCTTGTGAGTGCTGGGTGTTAATTAATGCTGTTTTTAGGGGCCCAGTCTCTGCTTAGAAGATTCTGCAGGGCTTGGATGCTTGTGAGTGCTGCCTGTTAATTAATGCTGTTTTTAGGGGCCCAGTCTCTGCTTAGAAGATTCTGCAGGGCTTGGTTTCCTGTGAGTGCTGCGTGTTAATTAATGCTGTTTTTAGGGGCCCAGTCTCTGCTTAAAAGATTCTACAGGGCTTGGATGCTTGTGAGTGCTGGATGTTAATGAATACTGTTTTTAGGGGCCCAGTCTCTTCTTAGAAGATTCTGCAAGGGCTTGATTGCTTGTGAGTGCTGGGTGTTAATTAATGCTGTTTTTAGGGGCCCAGTCTCTGCTTAGAAGATTCTGCAGGGCTTGGTTTCCTGTGAGTGCTGGGTGTTAATTAATGCTGTTTTTAGGGGCCCAGTCTCTGCTTAAAAGATTCTACAGGGCTTGGTTGCTTGTGAGTGCTGGATGTTAATGAATACTGTTTTTAGGGGCCCAGTCTCTTCTTAGAAGATTCTGCAAGGGCTTGATTGCTTGTGAGTGCTGGGTGTTAATTAATGCTGTTTTTAGGGGCCCAGTCTCTGCTTAGAAGATTCTGCAGGGCTTGGTTGCTTGTGAGTGCTGGGTGTTAATTAATTAAATTAATTAGGTATACGCAAGGAGGCAGGAAGTGCAAGAGAATATAAGACAGGATTGATTTTCCGAACAATTTGAAAGGGACCAATAAACCAAGGTGCAAACTTGCTAGTAACCTTGAGTCTGAAATTTTTCGAGGAGAGCCATACCCGATCACCCACCTGGTTAACAGGGTTGGCACCACGCCGCTTATCAGCATGAATTTTGAAATGAGTTGCAGCAGTTGCAAAAGCCGTGTGGTAAGTCCAAGTCTCACGTATAAGCAAGATGTTCATCCAGAGCAGGAATAGCAGTGTCGGAGAACACCGCAGGAAGAACAGTAGGATGACAACCGTTGTTGACAAAAAATGGACTAGGTCCAGATGAGTCATGGGTAGCATTATTCCTGGCAAATACAGCTCAAGGTAGCAAGTCAAACCAGTTTTCCTGAGTGCCATTAATAAAACATTGCAAATATAGTTCCAACGACTGGTTGA
>OW240916.1:69881104-69959966 GCA_933207985.1 Pelobates cultripes | reverse complement strand
CAGAGAGAGTTAATCAATGTTTGGAACAATATCTCCGATGTTATTGTTCATACCTGCAAGATGACTGGACCACTTGGTTACCTATGGCTGAATTTTCTTACAATAATACCATTCTAGTACGAAAATGACTCCTTTTTTCTCCAACTATGGATTTCATCCGTCCTCATTTCCTCATTTCCCATCCCATCTAATTCTTCATCCAATCCCACGGTTACTTCAAAAAATGAATTTATGTCTTCTCTATTCCTTAAATTACGGGAGAATCTTCAACTCGCCCAAAACTACCAGAAAAAGTTTTTTGACCATAAAAGAAAAATTCCCCCTCCTTATAAAGTGGGGGATCTTGTCTGGCTCTCTTCAAAAAATATTACCACAAACCGTCCTTCAAAGAAATTGAGCTCTCTTTTTCTTGGTCCTTTTCAAATAACTACAATCATCAATGATAACGTTGTTAAATTAAAACTTCCTCCAAGTTTTAAACTTCATCCAGTATTCCATGTCTCTTTGCTTAAATCACACATCCCTGATCCTTTCCATAGAGAAATAGTAACAACTCCTGAACCTATCATCGTCCAAGGTGAAGAAGAATATGAAATTCATAAGATTTTGGATTCTCGTATCCACCGTGGCTCTTTACAATACCTTATCAGATGGAAGGGTTATGGAGTTGATGAAGATACCTGGGAAGATTCATCTAATGTTCATGCAAAGAGATTAGTTGATGCTTTTCACAAACGCTACCCCTCTAAACCGAAATAAGTGCACCCAGAGGATGCCCCATGAGAAGGGGGTACTGTCAGGTATACCTAACATTCATGCTGCCGCCGGAACCCACTTCCGGGTTCACTGCGCTTAGCTCCGCCCTTTTTTCTGACGCGGTCTTTCCACGATACTTAGGAAGACCGCGCCAGATTCAAAGGGCTGGATTATACACTCAGGTGCGGCAGTAAGATCAGCTGCCCCACTCGATGCTACCGGCTCCTCTCTCAGACCTCGGGTGGTAAACGGATTTCTACCTTCTCATCCCTCAGACCTCGGGTTGTAAACGGATTTCTACCTTCTCATCCCTCAGACCTCGGGTTGTAAACGGATTTCTACCTTCTCATCCCTCAGACCTCGGCTTGTAAACGGATTTCTACCTTCTCATCCCTCAGACCTCGGCTTGTAAACGGATTTCTACCTTCTCATCCCTCAGACCTCGGCTTGTAAACGGATTTCTACCTTCTCATCCCCCAGACCTCGGCTTGTAAACGGATTTCTACCTTCTCATCCCCCAGACCTCGGCTTGTAAACGGATTTCTACCTTCTCCTCTCTCAGACCTCGGCTTGGACAAACAGACTTCCTTTCTCTCACTACTAAACTGCAGTTTGTTAAAAGAGACTCCTTCCTTTTCCTCCATTGGGTGAATTAACCCTTCCAGTGCCAGAGTGCTTCTAAGTTAAGTAAATCTCTTGTCAAGGAAAGCAAGTCATATCAATTATTATAGTATTTAATTTATCTAAACTCTCTGTTGACAAATAAGCATTGCATTTTTTCCTTGCATGTGTATTTAAAGATACAGTCTACCTTGTTCACTTCAATAAAATAAAGGAGGTGAAACTTATTGTTTCTGCAGTTGAGTTCCAATTAAAGAGACATTACACAAAAGCATCACACTGTCCTTCTGGCTGTAGGAACGATCCCGCCGCTTGCCACCAATTGTAACGGACCGTTTTGCACACAAGGGATAAAAACCGTTTAGGCGATCGGCCCCCTTCCCAGAGATACAGGCACAGCTACTGCAGAACACCAAACTCCCGAACTGGATACAAAATAGTACTCCAACTCCCGAACTGGAACCTCCCAAATAGCTGCTAGCAGATGAACAGGAAAAGCAGACAATCAGCTTACACTCCTGGCTATCAGTCTCTAACAGCATACAGTGAATCCCCCCAAGAACGAGACAAGGCTCCGTGTTGAGGGTCAAGCCGTGGTCTGTTTAATGAGGGCTACCTGCCCGGCTTTTATGCAGGTCTCCCACCTGGTGGACACTCCCCTAGGGGACCAAATGGGAGACTGTGACAAGGGACAGACAAGTAGACAAATAGGACACACAGTCACAGTATATTCCCACAATGCATCCTGGCTTCCTCCTCTCTGCCCTGGGAGATAATTGAGAAGTAACTCAATTATCTCCCAAGACAAAGGCAAAACTCCATTACACATGTGGGGACACAAAACCAGTATTATACTTTAAAATACATAAAGTAACATTTATTACATAAAACACAGACATGTAACATATCCCCAGATAGCTCAGGTCTGAGCGCACATTATTAAGCGAATGGCGCTCAGACCACACAAATACAGTTTAATCGCCATGGAGCCAAAGTCTTTACAGTCAGTTTCATACGAATGGGCTCCATGGGATTCCTATCTGGGGTATAACACATTCAACCAAAACTACCGAACACCGGGCCGTTCGTGCACTTCCACCGAACAAGAAGGGAGGTCGGCGGCTTCAGCGGTGTTCGCGCAAAACTGTGTCCGATTTTAGTTCCATGAAAATAGGGGCGAACACCGCTGTGCATTCGTATGTTTAAAATGGCCACGACCTCGTGTTCGGGATACGAATGGCGGCCACCCAGCATTCGTCAATTAAGCTGCGGTTAACCGCAGCTTCAGGGAGGTTAATTGCCGGCACACTCCAGCTCCCAGGTGGTCTATTCATTCGTGCGGTTGTTCGGTAGATTGAATCTACCGAACAACCGGCAGAAAAGCACGAATACAGCTTTTCTCCAGGCGAAATAAAGTCTTTTAAAAGGGGGCCATAGTCCAGAGGCAGCAGGCGAGCAACCAGGCTTCTCCAATGCAATGTGGCGAGATTGGTCTCGTCACATCTCTCCCCTTTTCCAAACAGACTAACAGGGTATCTGACCTCCTGCCGGTCAGTGCCCTTGTTAGTCCAGCAGCCCACCCATAAAACACAATCAACAGCACAGCCCACCTACAATAAATAGTTACTGCACCTGGGTAGAGGAGAAGCTTGTCCATGTCCAGGTGCCTCACCACGGCTGTGCTGGGTACGGGTACGCTGACTTGGTGGGGTGCTGCGTGGGCAGAGACCAGCGTCACTCTGCCCTGTTGCCAGCGCTACTGGGAGGGTAGCCTGGTTGAAGCCTGGTTGTTGGAGGGGGAGACCGACTGTCTCCCCTTTAGATACACAGTCCTGCTGCTGGAGACCGACTGTCTCCCCTTTGGTTACACAGCTCTGCTGCTGGAGACCGACTGTCTCCCCTTTGGTTACACAGCTCTGCTGCTGGAGGGGGAGACCGACTGTCTCCCCTTTGGATACTCTAAGCTGTCGCTGGGGAGAGGGGGTAACAGGCTCCTCTCCCAATAGAACACTCTGCCGCTGGGGAAAGGAGACTGAGCTCTCTATTCCCTGCCCATTAATGATCCGCCACTGGGGAGAGGTGGTAGCAAGCTCCTCTCCCATACATACTTTCATCCTCTGTGGAGGGAGACCGACTGTCTCCGCTCCCAATACAGTGTCCTGCTGCTGGCAAAGGGAGGCTGGGCTCTCTATTCCCTGCTGGATACTCTGCCGCTGGGGACTGGAGACTGGGCTCCCAATTCCCAACAAATAACACTGCCGCTGGGGAATGGAGACTGGGCTCCCAATTCCCAGCACATCGCTTGGCTGTTGGGGAATGGAGACTGGGCTCCCAATTCCCAAAAAATCACGCTGCTGCAGGGTGGCAGAAACAACTACCTCTGCCCCCTGTAACTCAGCCTGCCGCTGGGGAGGGAGGACGCTGCTCTCCTCTCCCTGCACTTTACACTGCCTTCCCGGCATATCACTCTGCTGCTGGGGGCAGGAACAACTACCTCTGCCCCCTGTAACTCAGCCTGCCGCTGGGGAGGGAGGACGCTGCTCTCCTCTCCCTGCACTTTACACTGCCGCTGGGGAATGGAGACTGGGCTCCCAATTCCCAATAAATCACACTGCCGCTGGGGAATGGAGACTGGGCTCCCAATTCCCTGCAGGACCGGTTGAGAGACCTCGGTCCCATCTCTACCGGCCACCTGGGGTTCTTCCCAGAAAATATCAACAATGTCTTCCCAGCTGAATGGGTCTGGAACTGGATCTGTCACCTTGCTGTCCTGCTGAATCTTCTCAATGGAGTGGAAGAGATCTCGGTAGTCCTGCTCCAGTTCCCACTCCAGGGTTGCTAGGTGAGCCAGGTCTTGCTCAATGTCGTGAGTGTCGTCCCAGTCATACCTGCTCTCCCTCCACTCCAAGAGATCACTGAACCGGGCTTGTATAGGGCTCCCAAATTCAGGCTCTGAAAAAGCCTCCCATAACAAGTCAGGACCATCAAACTCCTCTCCCTCTGGTTTGTCATGCTCAGCTGTCCAGGGTATATACTGTGCCATATACCACCAGAGCGCCTGGTAGGCATCCTCCAGCCATAGCTCCTGCCATACCCGGTGCTCTAGTTCCTTCACCCATTCCTCCAGGGGCTGCTCTCCCAGGAAGGGCATCCGCAGGGCCACTTGCTTCTGCAACCGCTGCTCTTCACTGGGGAGACTCTCACCCCGCTGGTATTGTACATTATCCAGGGCCTGGTACCAGATGCCTTTCCTTAATGCATCCCGGCCATCCAGGTCCTCCTCCTTGTATAACACTGCTGGTTCCATTCTGTTGCTTTTAGGGTCGCTGTACTGGGACATGCGTTGCCCCCACTTGTAAATCCAAAGAAATGGTGTCTCCTGTAGCTGTCTGTCAGGTATACCTAACATTCATGCTGCCGCCGGAACCCACTTCCGGGTTCACGGCGCTTAGCTCCGCCCTTTTTTCTGACGCGGTCTTTCCACGATACTTAGGAAGACCGTGCCAGATTCAAAGTGCTGGATTATTCACTCAGGTGCGGCAGTGAGATCAGCTGCTCTACTCGATGCTACCGGCTCCACTTCTCAGACCTCGGCTTGTAAACGGATTTCCACCTTCTCATCTCTCAGACCTCGGCTTGTAAACGGATTTCTACCTTCTCATCTCTCAGACCTCGGCTTATAAACGGAATTCTACCTTCTCCTCTCCCAGACCTCGGCTTGTAAACGGATTTCTACCTTCTCCTCTCTCAGACCTCGGCTTGGACAAACGGACTTCCTTTCTCTCACTACTAAACTGCAGTTTGTTAAAAGAGTCTCCTTCCTTTTCCTCCATTGGGTGAATTAACCCTTCCAGTGCCAGAGTGCTTCTAAGTTAAGTAAATCTCTTGTCAAGGAAAGCAAGTCATATCAATTATTATAGTATTTAATTTCTCTAAACTCTCTGTTGACAAATAAGCATTGCATTTTTTCCTTGCATGTGTATTTAAAGATACAGTCTACTTTGTTCACTTCAATAAATTAAAGGAGGTGAAACTTATTGTTTCTGCAGTTGAGTTCCAATTAAAGAGACATTACACAAAAGCAACACAGAATAATCCAGCCCGTTCAATGGAACCAGCAGATATTAACTCTCAAGTTTCTGCCCTAACCAATAGAGTAGATACAATTGCTCAAGGGTTACAGGAATTGCAAATTACAAATGAGAGAATATTAACCCATGTTAGAGACATGCAAGGCCATCTTCCTCATGCCGCTCTTCAATCGGCTGGTGATCCTGCTGTCTGTAATCCAGAAAAATTTTATGGAGATAGAACAAAGTACAGAGAGTTTTTAAATTCTTGCAAACTTCTGATAGCTTTAAAACCTCGATCTTACCTCACTGAAAGGTCAAAAGTTTGTTCAGTAATTTCCTTTCTAAGAGGTGAACCTATGGCTTGGGCCCATTCCTTTTTAGAGAATGATGATCCCATACTAGATTCACTGGATGAATTTTTTGAAGCTATGTCTTTATTATATGAAGATCCATATAAACAGGCTACTGCTGATTTAACCATCAGAACTCTACACCAAAAGAACAGACCTGTTGAAGATTACATCGCCGAATTTAAAAGATGGGCTACCGAAACCCAATGGAATGACATCACACTACGCAATCAATACCGTCTCGGATTATCAGAAGCTGTGAAAGATGAACTCTCTCGTATTGAACTTCCTCCCACCTTAAATGCCTTGATTCAACTTTCCATTAGTATTGACAGACGTCTAAGAGAAAGAAAGGCTGAAAAAGTTCTTACTACGTCTAACTGGAGAAAACATTTTACTACTCCAAAATTTCCTGAAAAATCTCTTCCTCACAATGAACCTATGGAAGTTGGTATAATAAGTAGCCCTCTTACTTCGGAAGAAAGGATAAGAAGGAGACAACTAAATTTGTGCATGTATTGTGCTTCAAAAGAACATCATATCCTCAGGACCCATAAAAGATGAGACAATTCCTCTAAGAATGATTACCAATAACGTACATACAGAGTTCCTTACATTTGATGTTATTAAATCTCCACTTTATCCCGTCATTCTAGGAATTAATTGGTTAAAAACTCATGATCCTTTAATTAAATGGTCACCCTTTTCCATTTCTTTTCCTTCTGACTTTTGCAAAAAAACCTGCTTCCAACATATTCTTATTCTCCAAACTACTCAGGAATCAATTATACCTCCATTCTACTCTGACTTTTCAGATGTCTTTTGTAAAAAAGAAGCGGAAACACTTCCACCTCATCGAGCATATGATTGCCCAATAGATCTAATACCTGGTGCTCCCATTCCTTATGGACACATTTATCCACTTTCTGAAAAGGAATTACAGACCTTAAAAGAATATCTTAATGAAAATTTACGTAAGGGATTCATCAGACCCTCGACTTCACCGGCTGCCTCTAGTATATTTTTTTGTGAGGAATAAGGACCAAACCATCCGACCAATTATAGATTACAGAGCCTTAAATAAAATAACCATAAAAAATCGTTATCCTCTTCCACTAATAAATGAATTAATTGAAAGGTTAAGAACCGCAACTATATTCACTAAACTCGACCTCCGAGGCGCATATAACCTCATCAGAATAAAACAGGATGATGAATGGAAGACCGCCTTCCGGACTAGATATGGTTTCTACGAATATCTAGTGATGCCTTTTGGGCTTTGTAATGCCCCTGCAACATTCCAACATTTTATAAATGATATCTTTAGAGATCTTTTGGATGTTTGTGTTATTATCTACTTAGATGATATTCTAATATATTCTAACAATTTGGATGAGCATAGGAAGCATGTAAGATGGGTTCTATCTAGACTGAGAACTCACAAATTATACGCTAAACCAGAGAAATGTCTTTTTGAAGTTACTGAACTCTCCTTTCTTGGATACATTATTTCACCTCATTCTCTGAAAATGGATAACTCTAAAATCGAATGTATTATTAACTGGCCCGTTCCTACTACTACAAAAGAATTGCAACGATTTCTTGGATTTGCAAACTTCTATAGAAAATTCATTAGAAACTACTCAGAGGTATCACATCCACTTAACCACCTTAACAGTACTAAACGTCCTTTCAAATGGAATAAAGATGCACAAGCTGCCTTCGATAGTTTAAAAAAAAGATTTACAACTGCACCTATTCTACAGCTACCTAATCCAACATTCTTGTATGTCCTAGAAGTCGATGCATCAGATTCAGCTATCGAGCAGTTCTTTCTCAGCAAAAGACTCCTCAAGATCCACTTCATCCAGTCGCATTCTTTTCAAGATCCTTGAGCTCTGCTGAAAAAAATTATCCTATTGGTGAAAAGGAATTATTAAGTGTTAAAGCTGCCTTTGAAAATTGGCGCCATCTATTAGAAGATACAAAACAACCTATCATAGTCTATACAGACCATAAAAATCTTGAATATCTTTATACTAATAAAACCCTTACGGCTAGACAAGTTAGATGGAACCTATTTTTAACCGGTTTAACTTCCAATTAATATACAGACCTGGAACTAGAAATAAAAAGGCTGACGCTCTTTCTCGAATTCCTTCTAAAACTTCTATTGATGTTTATCCTCCTAACAAAATAATAGGGATCCTCTCTTCTCTTCATGATGACTTAAGGAACTTGAATCAAAAGGATCTTGAACTTCCCAAAACACCTAATTTAACAAAAAAGGATGGTATATTTTACTTTAAAAATAGGATTTATATTCCTCCCATTCTTAGGAACAAATTACTCAAAATGGTTCATGATTCACCCCTAGCTGGACATCCTGGAATAAAGAAAACTCTTGAACTAACTTCACGATATTATTGGTGGCCTCGCCAAGATAGAACCATTCAATTATATGTCAAAACTTGTCCTATCTGTCAAAGGTCCAAATCTGAACATAATCAACCTTTTGGATTACTACTTAACATACCTATTCCAGAAAAACCTTGGCAATCCATTTCTATGGATTTTCTTGTTGACCTTCCTCCATCCCGACAGTTTACCACTATTCTTGTTGTTGTGGACCGCTTCACTAAAATGTCCCATTTCATCTCTTTAAAAAAATTACCCTCCTCCGTAGAATTGTCCAAAGTCTTTATTGATAATATTGTAAAGCTTCATGGTCTTCCAGAAGAAATTATTTCTGATAGGGGGACACAATTTACCTCCAAATTCTGGAAAGAGATGTGTCTCTCTCTTCAAATTCAACGCAAACTCTCTTCTGCCTATCATCCCCAGACTAATGGGCAAACAGAGAGAGTTAATCAATGTTTGGAACAATATCTCCGATGTTATTGTTCATACCTGCAAGATGACTGGACCACTTGGTTACCTATGGCTGAATTTTCTTACAATAATACCATTCATTCTAGTACGAAAATGACTCCTTTTTTCTCCAACTATGGATTTCATCCGTCCTCATTTCCCATCCCATCTAATTCTTCATCCAATCCCACGGTTACTTCAAAAAATGAATTTATGTCTTCTCTATTCCTTAAATTACGGGAGAATCTTCAACTCGCCCAAAACTACCAGAAAAAGTTTTTTGACCATAAAAGAAGAATTCCCCCTCCTTATAAAGTGGGGGATCTTGTCTGGCTCTCTTCAAAAAATATTACCACAAACCGTCCTTCAAAGAAATTGAGCTCACTTTTTCTTGGTCCTTTTCAAATAACTACAATCATCAATGATAACGTTGTTAAATTAAAACTTCCTCCAAGTTTTAAACTTCATCCAGTATTCCATGTCTCTTTGCTTAAACCACACATCCCTGATCCTTTCCATAGAGAAATAGTAACAACTCCTGAACCTATCATCGTCCAAGGTGAAGAAGAATATGAAATTCATAAGATTTTGGATTCTCGTATCCACCGTGGCTCTTTACAATACCTTATCAGATGGAAAGGTTATGGAGTTGATGAAGATACCTGGGAAGATTCATCTAATGTTCCTGCAAAGAGATTAGTTGATGCTTTTCACAAACGCTACCCCTCTAAACCGAAATAAGTGCACCCAGAGGATGCCCCATGAGAAGGGGGTACTGTCAGGTATACCTAACATTCATGCTGCCGCCGGAACCCACTTCCGGGTTCACGGCGCTTAGCTCCGCCCTTTTTTCTGACGCGGTCTTTCCACGATACTTAGGAAGACCGCGCCAGATTCAAAGGGCTGGATTATTCACTCAGGTGCGGCAGTAAGATCAGCTGCCCCACTCGATGCTACCGGCTCCTCTCTCAGACCTCGGGTTGTAAACGGATTTCTACCTTCTCATCCCTCAGACCTCGGGTTGTAAACGGATTTCTACCTTCTCATCCCTCAGACCTCGGGTTGTAAACGGATTTCTACCTTCTCATCCCTCAGACCTCGGCTTGTAAACGGATTTCTACCTTCTCATCCCTCAGACCTCGGCTTGGACAAACGGACTTCCTTTCTCTCACTACTAAACTGCAGTTTGTTAAAAGAGACTCCTTCCTTTTCCTCCATTGGGTGAATTAACCCTTCCAGTGCCAGAGTGCTTCTAAGTTAAGTAAATCTCTTGTCAAGGAAAGCAAGTCATATCAATTATTATAGTATTTAATTTCTCTAAACTCTCTGTTGACAAATAAGCATTGCATTTTTTCCTTGCATGTGTATCTAAAGATACAGTCTACCTTGTTCACTTCAATAAAATAAAGGAGGTGAAACTTATTGTTTCTGCAGTTGAGTTCCAATTAAAGAGACATTACACAAAAGCATCACATATCCGATGATGTGACTCTTGTGGGGTTTACATGGATTTTGGAGGTACTTTTGGGGTGTTGTGAAATTGTGTGTTTTTCTGTACCTGGAGATAATTGAATTGTACAGTTCCTGACTCAATTATCTCTCAGGAACAGAGGAGGAGTATGTTGAATGTATTGCTTATATGTGCCTCTTCCCTTCCCCCTTTCTCCTGTCCTATTGTTTCCCCAGCAGGGCGTTGGCGTTGTCCCAGGGAGACTGCCAGACCAGTTTAATCTAGCTACTTTGTCCCTCCTCAATCTCCCATCAGCTCTTGGTATTGTCTGACCCCACCCTTCCTTGTACTATAGTGCTCTATGTACCCTATTGTATGTAAATGAGGCTGGGTTTAAATGTGTGTATAAATTGTGTGTGTTGGCTGGATTAAACTGTTTTCTCCCAGTCTTAAGCCTCGGCTCATGTGTGGGGGGGAACAGCTATACCTGCTATACTCTCTGGAGGAGAGGTCCACCCACTGGGAGCTGGATCCAGGGCTTGGGTCTAGGGTGGGTGGAGATAGTGAGACCCCAGCCAAGCTGCGGCGGCTAGTGGCTGGAAGTGCCTATGGTGTCCCGGTGCAGTGCTTATGGTACTCGGTGATTACTAGGAAGCGTGAATTGGTGGAGATACCCAGTCAGGGTACCAGGCGGTCCGCCACAATCACAAAGATGGCTCCTACAGATTAACTGCTAAGGGAATGCATGAGACAGCAACAGATAGAGGATGCAGAAAAAGAGGAGGATCCATGACAAGACAAACCTCTTCATGAGCTGTACCACCAGCAGATAGTGAATGTGGCTCACATGACAAAATCCTACTAGTGGTTGGAAAAGGCAGGATTGAAAGACAGCACTGAGGCACTAATCCAAGCAACACAGGAACAGGCACTCAGCACTGGATCAATAAAACCTGGTAACACCCAATGCACACTGTGCAAAGAGGCCTCTGAGACAATCCAGCACATAGTAGCTGGGTACAAGATTTTAGCAGGGAAAGCATACATTGAGTTGCACAACCAGGTTACTGAGATTGTGTACTGTGTATCTGCACACTGCACTGAATATGGACTGGACCTGCCTAAGTCCAGATGGGAGAGACCAGAGGGGACAGTTGAGAATGACAGGGCTAAAATCCTATGGGTACAAATACAAAAAGATTAGTCCTGCGCTCACTCCCATCACTCCTGGGCGGCAGCAACGACTACAGTACACATCAGCCCCAATATATAGTAAAAACCAAAAAGTTACCTGCACTCTCTCCTTAATCCCTATGTATATTTAGACAAATGGAGGTCATTTAGTTACTCCAATGGCCATTGGAGGGAATGCCTATCTGCCAACGTCAAGGCAGACCCCCCTAAGCGGGTCCTCCACTGACCCTTCACCTTGCTTCCTTGAGCTTCTGGCAAATATATCTCTAATGAGACAGAGAGGGGTATTTTTATATACATTCCTATATACTTATTAACCCTTAGTAGGGAACACATGGGATGGGCGGCAGACATTGTAACAAAGCTGTGTGATTCAAATAGTGAATACAAACACAAAAAGATTAGTCCTGCGCTCACTCCCATCACCCCTGAGTGGCAGCAACAACTACAGTACATATCAGCCCCAATATATAGTAAAAAAACAAAAAGTTACCTGCACTCTATCCTTAATCCCTATGTATATTTAGACAAATGGAGGTTATTTAGTTACTCCAATGGCCATTGGAGGGAATGTCCGCTTGCCAACGTCAAGGCAGACCCCCCTAAGCGGGTCCTACACTGACCGCTTTGGGACCTGTGTATGGGAGTGTCTCACTGTATAACTGTTTTGATTGGTTTGTTAATGTTGTGTCCCTGTGCCCAACAAGGCTAGTGTGCCTCCATTAAAATTGAGTTCCTGCTTAATCCTCAATACGTAGCTTGGTCTCGTGATTGGAGGGGAACTGCTATGTTCACACTGGGGATTGCTATATTCCTTATACTCCCCTGGGTTCTAATCACTAGCTCTGATACGCTCTCTGAAGTAGGGGAGATCTTTCCCACATGGTCCTGGATATCCGAGGTTGGTCCAGGATGGGAGGAAGACGACGAGATCCCAGCTAAGCTATGGCGGTTGTGGAGTATGCGGTGCTTGTGGTGTCCAGTGCAGTGCTTACAGTCCTCAGCGTCAGCTAGGAAGCATCTGTTGGCGGAGGTGCCCAGTCTGGGTGCCAGGTGATCCGTCACAGGTGGACAGGGGCACAAGAGCTGTAGAGGGGGGGGGGGGACAGGAGCTGGAGGTGCTGAGGGGGCACAGGGGTTGTGGTAAGGAGGAGGCACAGGGGCTGTGCTGAAGAGGGGGCACAGGGGCTGAGAGAGCAGGGCACAGGGGCTGAGGGAGGAGGCAAGGGACACAAGGGGCTAGGACAGGGGCTGCTTAAAAAAAATGGATTAAAAAAAAGTCCCCCTCTCATCCCCCCTCCCTGCGACTTACCTTGGGCCAGGGAGGGGTGAGACAGGAGCCTCCATCCAGAAGCCATTGAAGTCGGCCAGCCTCTCCTGATGATATCAGGAGGAGGGGGCGTGACTTCCTCTGCTTTTTTTTCCAACTTCCCCAGCGGTCCTGGGAGAAGAGCAGTGTAAGTTACGCCCCCTCCTCCAGACATCATCAGAAGAGGCCGGCTGATGGAGGTGTGTCCGACTTCCGCTTGAGAGAGGTCGGGTGAGGTCGCATGGAGTAGGAGCTCCAACTCCAGCTCCAACTCAGCGTGGCCGAAAAGCAGTAGGTAAATCTTGGCAGAGTGACAGCAGAGTGACGGAGAAGGCTGGAAAGATTCATGGGGTTAAGGCACTGAACTGTGTGTAGTGGCGGTGAAAGGCTGTAATATATATGCCTCAAGCTTCAAGCTCTGAGCTAAAGGCAATAAATTGCATAGAGATACCACAGAGGCTATCATAGAGGAGGAAGAGCTATTAGAGAAACCGGTTTCTGAAAGAAAGCTGCATAGCATGCTGCAGGACTTAAGATCAACATTACAGGTAGACTTTTAAAAAATTGTTACTGATATACATAAGGAAGTGGCAGAGCTGGGTGAGCATACAGGGCAGCTGGAGGTTAAAACAGATGATTTGTGCACCTCTCATAATGTAATGATGTGCATGGTATGCACGTTCGCAAGCTGAGCTGACTGACAGCTCAGCTTGCTGTTTATGCCCACCCCCTTCCTCCCGCAACCCTCCTCCCGCAACCCTCCTCAGCCTAAAGTTGGTGTGTTTCCATAGAAACACTACATATAGAGATGTCTCTATATATAGTGTTTGTATAAAAACACACAAATTGACAATAGTGTAAACATACACAAACACTCACAAACACTCTATCCATCTATTTCTATACATCTATCTATTTCAATCTAATATATACATATATATTGCTATCTATCTTTCTATTTCTATCTGTGATGAACTGAACCTCGTCGCTGGTTCTTGGAGGGCCTGCTCGTCAGCCTCTTGCTTCAGGAATATGGGCCCTGCAATATACCTTGCCCAATGCACTTTAAAAGGCTCTGTTCATGTGAGTTATGTACTCCAGACGGAGAGACTGACCGTTAGCCCTGATTCCCTGGAACTGTTTTGGGCATAGGACAATGTGCATGGTCGGTCAAAAAAAAAAGACTTCCAGGAAATTCCTGAACCCCTAAAGTGATCTGGGTGATTTTTGGATATGTTGGTCACCCAGATCAGGGCTATCAGGGGATTTTACTTTTGTGGGTGTTTTGTGTGATTAGTACAGTTCCTGATCCAATTATCTCCCAGGCAGAGGGGAGGGATTGTATGTTTGTATAAGGGCGTGCCATGCATTTTAAACTATATTGTCATTGGTCTGTGACTTTGTATTGGAGTTCCCCACAAGGTCCATGTGCGAGCGTCCCTTGCATGGGGACTTGCATAAAAGGCCAGTGTGGTTACCATTAAAGTGAGATTCGTTTTATTAGTGATATTGCAGAAGGTCTTGATGGTAAGGTATGTCTTTTTGCTGATGATACCAAGATATGTAACAGGGTTGATGTTCCAGGAGGGATAAGCCAAATGGTAAATGATTTAGGTAAACTAGAAAAATGCTCAGAATTGTGGCAACTGACATTTAATGTGGATAAGTGCAAGATAATGCATCTTGGACGTAAAAACCCAAGGGCAGAGTACAGAATATTTGATAGAGTCCTAACCTCAACATATGAGGAAAGGGATTTAGGGGTGATTATTTCTGATGACTTAAAGGTAGGCAGACAATGTAATAGAGCAGCAGGAAATGCTAGCAGAATGCTTGGTTGTATAGGGAGAGGTATTAGCAGTAGAAAGAGGGAAGTGCTCATGCCATTGTACAGAACACTGGTGAGACCTCACTTGGAGTATTGTACACAGTACTGGAGACCGTATCTTCAGAAGGATATTGATACCTTAGAGAGGGTTCAGAGAAGGGCTACTAAACTGGTTCATGGATTGCGGGATAAAACTTACCAGGAAAGGTTAAAGGATCTTAACATGTATAGCTTGGAGGAAAGACGAGACAGGGGGGATATGATAGAAACATTTAAATATATAAAGGGAATCAACACAGTAAAGGAGGAGACTATATTTAAAAGAAGAAAAACTACCACAACAAGAGGACATAGTCTTAAATTAGAGGGACAAAGGTTTAAAAATAATATCAGGAAGTATTACTTTACTGAGAGGGTAGTGGATGCATAGAATAGCCTTCCAGCTGAAGTGGTAGAGGTTAACACAGTAAAGGAGTTTATGCACGCGTGGGATAGGCATAAGGCTATCCTAACTTTAAGATAAGGCTAGGGACTAATGAAAGTATTTAGAAAATTGGGCAGACTAGATGGGCCGAATGGTTCTTATCTGTCGTCACATTCTATGTTTCTATGTTTCTACCCTTCATGAAGTCTAGGCTCATGTTTGGAGGATTGAAGAACTATATTCACCCTGGGGATTGCTATATCACAATATCCCCCTGGGTGTAATCACTAGCTCTTATAAGAGCTGTTCCTTCTATACTCTCTGGAGTAAGAGAGGGTCACCCACTGGAAGCTTGATCCTGGTCCTGGGTACATGGAGGACAGCGAGATCCCCAACTAAGCTGCGGTGGTTTGTGGGAGTCTATGGTAGTTATGGTGTTCCAGTGCAGTGCTTATGGTGTTTGCAAGTACTAGGAAGCAGCGATTGACAGAGGCATCTGGTCAGGGTGCCATGCACTATTTAAATCTATCTATCTATCTATCTATCTATCAATTTCCATCTATTTCTATCTATCTAAAGCTATCTATTTCTATAAATCTATTTCTATCTATATATATCTCTGTCTATCTATTTCTATCTATAATGATCTATTTCTATCTACAGTGAGGGAAAAAAGTATTTGACCCCCTGGTGATTTTGAATGTTTGTCCACTGACAGAAATGATCAGTCCATAATTTTAATGGTAGGTGTATTTTAAAAGTAAGAGACAGAATAACAACAAAAAATTCAGAAAAACGCATGTCAAAAAAGTTATAAATTGATTTGCATGTTAGTGAGTGAAATAAGTATCAATCAGCAAGATTTCTGGCTCCCTGGTGTCTTTTATACAGGTAACGAGCTGAAATTAGGAATACTCTCACATGTATAAAATACACCTGTCCACAGAAGCAATCAATCATTTAGATTCTTCACCATAGCCAAGACCAAAGAGCTGTCCAGAGATGTCAGGGACATGATTGTAGACCTACACAAGGCTGGAATGGGCTACAAGGCCATCGCCAAGCAGCTTGGCGAGAAGGTGACAACAGTTGGTGCGATTATTCGCAAAGAGAAGAAACACAAAATAACTGTCAGTCTCCCTCGGTCTGGTGCTCCATGCGAGATCTCACCTCATAAAGTTTCAATGATCATGAGAACGTTGAGGATTCAGCCCAGAACTACCCGGGAGGATCTTGTTAATGATCTCAAGGCAGCTGGGACCATAGTCACAAGAAAACAATTGGTAACACACTACGCTGTGAAGGACCTAAATCCTGCAGCACCCGCAAGGTCCACCTGCTCAAGAAAGTACATGTACAGGCCTGTCTGAAGTTTGCCAATTAACAACTGAATGATTCAGAGAAGAACTAGGTGAAAGTTTTGTGGTCAGATGAGACCAAAATTGAGCTCTTTGACATCAACTAAACTCTCCGTGTTTGGAGGAGGAGGAATGCAGCCCATGACCCCAAGAACACCATTCCCATCGTCAAACATGGAGGTGGAAACATTATACTTTGGGAGTGTTTTTCTGCTAAGGGGACAGAACAACTGCATCGCATCAAAGCAACGATGGACGGGGCAATGTACCATCAAATCTTGGGTGAGAACCTTCTTTTCCCTCAGCCAGGGCATTGAAAATGGGTCATGGATGGGAATTCCAGCATCACAATTACTCAAATCACACAGCCAAGGCAACAAAGGAGTGGCTCAAGAAAAAGCACATTAAGGTCCTGGAGTGGCATAGCCTAGAAAATCTGTGGAGGGAGCTGAAGGCTTGAGTTGCCAAATGTCAGCCTTGAAACCTTACTGAAGCAGCATTTGTGTGTAGATTATACCTTTCAGGTTTCACTGATCAATTCACTGCCATTTAGGAGTTAAAACACTCCCCTGGCTCTGATTGACACAGCCTGCATGAAAACAAAAACTGGTTTCACTTTCAATCAGATCTAATTAACCTTAAACAATTGTATCTCTTTCTCTGTCATGGGATAAGAAAATCTAAATTAAACAGAACTTGCAATAAAGGAAGGATAAATTGTAGATGACTCTTTACAGGAAGTGTTTAGGGAGGCTGTTCAAGTCACATGCAGGTAGGTGTAACTAGGGTTCATAAACAAAGTGACTTAACTCCTAAATGGCAGAGAATTGAGCAGTGAGACTGCAGGGGCATGATCTATAAACCAAAACTGTGTCATTAAGCTAAAGTTGTTTTGGTGACTATAGTGTCCCTTTAATGACTTGGAGAATCCATCCTAAGATGTGTGCAAAAAAAAAAAAAAGAACAAAATCTCTCCTAAGATGTGTGCAAACCTGGTGGCCAACTACAAGAAACGTCTGACCTCTGTGATTGCCAACAAGGGTTTTGCCACCAAGTACTAAGTCGAAGGGGTCAAATACTTATTTCACTCATTGACATGCAAATCAATTTATAAAATGTTTTACATGCGTTTTTCTGGATTTTTATTTTTTTATTTATTCTGTCTCTCACTGTTAAAATACACCTACCTGTAGAATTATAGACTGATCATTTGTCAGTGGGCAAATGTTCAAAATCAGCAGGGGATCAAATTTTTTTTTTTTCCCTCACTATCTATCGATCGATCTATCTATCTATCTATCTATCTATCTCTAATTCTATCTATATCTAATTCTATCTACCTATATCTATTTCTATCAATATATATCTATCTTTCTCTCTATCTATCCATCTATTTCTACCTCTATATATCTCTCTATCTCTATCTATCTCTCAATCTATCAATGCATCTATCTGTATCTATCTACTTACTCTCACTTTCATTTACTCACTTTCACTCACACTCTTACTCACTCACACTCTTATTCACTCACACTCTTTTTCACTCACACTCACTCTCTCATTCACTTCCACTCTCACTCACTCTTTTACTCACTCTCTCACTCCCTCTAACTTTTACTCACTCTCTCACTTTCACTCACTCTTTTACTCACTCTAACTCTGTTTTCCTCATGCTCACTCACTTTTCCTCATGCTCACTCACTTTCACTCTATCACTCATTCACCCATTCTCCCACTCACTCTCTCTCACACTCACTTTCACTTACTCACTCTCTTACTCACTTTCACTCTCTCATTCACTTTCACTCTCTCTCACTCCCTCTAACTTTTACTCACTCTCACTCACACTCACTCTACTCTCACTTTTACTCACATTCACTCTTTCACTCACTCTAACTCTCTTACACTCACTCACTTTCACTCTCACTCACTTTTACTATCTTACTCACTCACCTATTCTCACTCACTTTCTCATTCACTTTCACTCTCTCTCACTCATGCACTCACTTTTACTCACTCTCTCACTCACTTGTTCTCACTCACACTTTTACTTACTCTCACTCACACTTTACTCACTCTGTCACTCACTCTCTTACTTTTACTCAATCTTACACACACACTCTCTCTCTCTCACTCTCTCTCATTCACTTTCTCACTTTTACTCACTCTCACACTCACTCACACACTCACACACACACACTCTCACACTCACTTTTACTCACTCTCTCTCACACTCACTCTCTCTCACACTCACTCTCTCATACTCTCACTCACTCTCACTTTTACTCACTCTCACACATTTACTCACTAACTTTGACTCACTCTCACACTCTCTCACTCACACTCACAGTCTCTCACTCTCTCATAGTCACCCTCTCACTCTCATTTTCACTCTCTCTCACTTACTTTCACTCACACTTACGCTCACTCACACACTTACTCGCTCACACTCTCTCTCACACTCTCTCACTCTCTCTTACTCTCACTTACTCACTCTCACCCACTCTCACTCTCTCACTCCCTCTTTTACTCACTCACACTCACTCTCTTACACTCTCACACTCACTCTCCCTCAGTTACTCACTCTTACTCTCACTCTTTTTGACTATGTAAATATACCTTATCTTTCAGCTTCTTCCCTGAGTAATAAGATTGTGGTGTCTTTGCATATGTTGTTTCAGACCGGCACTAGTTAGAGAGCCCTTCATTCAATGCCTACTCACTTCCTTGCTGCACAATTTGCAGATTGCAAGTTGCTCTTCTGGGAAGCTGTCAAAGTAAAGCCAAATGTTGCTTCGGTGCAATCTATATCACCCTTTGGTCTTGTGGCTGATGAAGATGCAGGTGGATTTGCAGCTTTGGAAGCTGTCACAAGACTAGCACTTGGATGACTAGCGCTAATAGGAAGGTTGGATGTGGTGTTAATAATAATCTCACTAGGTAAACTATTTCAGGCACTGGTATGAGATTCTGCTCCAACTGTTTCTATGAAATTAGGCACTATTCAGACTTGGACCTGTCCTCTGCCTGATATGAGAAGACAGATTATTCTGAGGAACCGACAGTAATAACAACTCCATTAACTGAATTGATTACTGTAACATGTAGTTATCTATAGCCTAGAGGCAGGCAGAGACTTTGATAACAGTAGACTTTGATAAAACCAAAATATACTTTGTAGCCCCAACTATATCTGACACAGGAAGATAATGACTACTTTTTGCGCAACCGGGGTAGACAGGGACCTTCACAATTCTGTCTGCCATTGCTGCCATATTCTTTGTATCTATGTCTCTCAAAAATGTATAACCTCCTGCTGAGCTGTGTGCAGATCAACCTAATTAGATGGCAATTGAGGTGACTTTGTAGCAATACTGTGCCATAAATCTGGTGGATGCGTTTAGAGAGTATAAAAGAATGGATTCATTATTGCACCACTGAGTGATGTACAGGGAATGTCTGCTAGTGGTGGACATCCACCCTTTTACAAAAAAACAGCCTTATACAAATAAACGCATATTCTTAACTTAATATGATAGGAAACCTTTGTCAGAATGGAACATATTAGAAATTTAGTAAGTAGTTAGTAATTTAAATACACACTATAGTCACCCAGACCATTTCATCTCATTAAAGTGGTTTGGGTGCATTATCCTGTTCTTTTAGAAACTGCAATGTTTATATTGCGAGCCTAAGTTCACCTCTAGTGGCTGTCAGTATGGCAGCCGCTAGAGGTGCTGACACTGCACCAAAGAGTAAAACTGTTATGTGACGCAGAAGCTACCATAGGAAAGCAATGATTCAATGCTTTCCTATGGAGAAGCTTAAATGCTCTTGCCGCACTTGTGCATTAGATCCCCAATGCTACTCTATGAGGATTATTGGATTGGACATCGATAGAGGAAGCCATACATCACCAAGGCACGTGGAAAAATTTATTAAAACTTTATTTTTTTTATTTTTTATGGCAAATAAGGGGACACATATTTCTGACTAAGGACAGGGACACTACAGCATTATGAATACAAATTTGTATTCCCATCAATATAGTGTTCACATTCCAAAAGATGGGTGCAGCACTGGAGAATCTATAGATGTAGTAATGAGAGGAAAAGACAGGTACAAGTCCTGGACAGAATAAATACACCCTGTTCCAAATTATTATGTGAATTATATTTTTCTCATTTACCTAAATAATTGATGTAAGTAACAGTCAGCATAATTCACATGTTATCAACTATTAAGAGTACAATTCAAATGTTATGAACAAACCTCCTAATGATAACATTGATTTTTTTTTAAACATAAAAGACTTACAATGCACTGTTCTAAATTATTACGCATAGTAAGTTTCAAAACACTTTATAGGTGGTAAAGAACTGAAAATTGTCATTTGTTATGTTTGCAGCATATTTACTGAAATCAAAAGCTATTTCGATCAAACTTATAACAACATTTTAACTTTTTAAACATTTTAACAGGTTACATTACATTTTAACATAGGACCCCTTATTTGATAGCAGCTTCACAAGTCTTGCATCCATTGAACTTGTGAGTTTTTGGACAGTTTCTGCTTGAATTTGTTTGCAAGATGTCAGAATAGCCTCCCAGAGCTGCTGTTTGGATGTAAACTGCCTCCCACCCTCATAGATCTTTTGCTTGAGGTTGCTCCAAAGGTTCTCAATAGGATTGAGGTCAGGGGAGAATGGAGGCCACACGATGACTTTCTCTCCATTTATCCCTATAGCAGCTATTGATGCAGAGGTATTCTTTGCAGCATGAGATGGTGCATTGTCATGCATGAAGATGATTTTATTATGGAAAGCATAGTTCTTCCTTCTGTACCAGGGATGAAAGTGGTCAGTCAGAAACGCCACATACTTTGCAGAGGTCATCTTTACACCTTCGGGGACCCTAAAGGGGCCGACCAGCTCTCTTCCCATGATTCCGGCCCAAAACATGACTCCAGCACCGCCTTGCTGACGTCGCAGCCTTGTTGGAACAGGATGGCCATCCACCAACCATCCACTACTCCATCCATCTGGACCATCCAGGGTTGCACGGCACTCATCAGTGAACAGGACTGTTTGAAAATTAGTCTTCATTTATTTTCTGCCCAATGCAGTCGTTTCTGCTTGTGAGCATTGGTTCGTGGTGGCCGAATAGAAGGTTTATGCACAGTTGCAAATATCTAATGTTTTCATACCTCGTCCAAGGCATTGAACTATTTCACTCTTTTCGGCAGCAGAGAGGTCCTTTTTCTTCCCCATATTGCATGAAAATGGTGCTCTGCTTAATAATGTGGAACACCCTCCTTTAGTAGTTTTTCCTTAAATTGGGCTCACCTGGCAATCTAATTATCACAGGTGTCCGAGATTGTTTTCAGCGTTCAAAAGAGCCCTGAGACACAATGCCATCCATGAGTTAAACTGAAAAACAAAATATTTAATCTTTGTGACACTAATGTAAATCTGAAAACATTTGGAGATAAGAACAGATATATGGTGGAATTTAACGTTGGTCAGAGAACATTTTATTTAGAAATTGATGGGGATCCATTAGAGAGACTAGCAGAGTATGGAAGCAGATGATAACAATTTATTGCTCTAAGATTAAATCTGGCCCTTATTTAAAAGACAAAATAATATTTTTTTTTGTTGAGTTTTTTCAGACTGGGTTTTTAACTTTTTTTTTTAAAGGCATGATTGATTAAAGTCATTCACCTTATATTATTATGTACCAATGAGGAAAATTAGTTTGCAGACGGATGAGATACAGGCCTAATAGAGCTTACTATCGTAATCTACAATGCATGTTACTCTTCTGAACAGATGGATCTTGGCGATCCTGTAAAGGGACACTATAGTCAGAAAGACCCACGCAAGGATAGCAAAGACCCCACTTTATGACTTTAAATAATCTTAGGTTTCATGGCTGAGTTGCTGCTGTTCTTAAATGATTCCACTTTCCAATAATACCACCTACAGTTGACCAAGGAATATCTATCAGGGATAAAATGTCATGAACTGACTTCATGCAAAGGTGTTCCCTAATAGTAGTGGTTCCATGATAATCCTCTATGTTCATTACAATGGTAAGAGTGCAAATACTCATCTAGGTTCCACATCTAGGTTTATTACAAACCATGTTTGAGTGGTCAGATAAAAAAAAAAAACAAACAGGGCTCTCCTTGTGCTTAAAACACTCCTCTGTGACTCAGGTAATGTGGAAATGAAACTGTCCATTAGCTAGTCCATTTTTGGATGACAATTATAAAAGGGCACTGGGGGAAGGTTGTTTCAGCACTCTCAGTCAATCATAAATTTACATCAAAGAAATGCAGGCATAAACAGTCAACAGACAAATGCATCAATCACATAATTGACAAAACCTCTTTTGTAACCTTTAAAGGGGAATACTCTACATGTTAAAAATAATATGTGTGTGTGTGTGTGTGTGTGTGTATGTATGTATATATGTTAGTGTCCCTCCAGTATAGATTATATATATATATATATATATATATATATATATATATATATATATATATATATATATATATATATATATATATATATATAGTGTTCAAGTAGAGATTGTAGCCGTATTAGTCCAGTGATGTAGATGTAAAAAAAATAGATAAAATTTGTATCTTGTAATACCTTTTTTATTGGACTAACATAATTTTTTTAAGGACAAGCTTTTGGGAGAACCTCCCTTTCTCAAATCTGAAGCATTTCTGAGCAAGACAACACATAGAATTCAAAGTTGAGTTGTGATACAGGGGTTAAAGCGACATGAGTGCAGACTGTGTGTGGCCGCATATGTGTACAGCCTCCTATCCCCTAGACAAGAGTCCCCTATTCCTCCGCTGCAGCCCTTTTCGCCCCGCTCTAGCCCACCACCAGTGCCCCTCCCGAGATTTGGTTCTGGATCCGCCCCTGGTCTATACATAGTACTTTGTATATTGATAGAATAAACATATTGGAATGCGTTTTAAAGTGTTGATATATATGACAGAACAGTAAGATAATGTGGGGGAGTGTTCATGTAAAGTGTTGGTAGTGGGACAGGAAACCCAAATCAATATTTAGTTCTCTATTCTTGAGGTTAAACAATTTGATCTTTGTGGTTTCAAACGTTTTTCTTTCTTGGGTATTTTATAAAACCCCTTCAGTGCTTTGATTTTTAGGTCCTTCATTGAGTAGCCATGCTGGGTAAAGTGGTGTCCCATAGGAGTGCAGTACGATTCTTCTTTGTGGTATTTAATGGAGTGTCTGTCATATTCATTCTGCCATTTGATTGCTGGGTGGTTTCCCCAGTGTAGCATTGAATCATGTATACCACATTGTTAGATGTGCAAGA
The DNA here is from genome assembly GCA_933207985.1 of Pelobates cultripes. NCBI lineage: Eukaryota > Metazoa > Chordata > Amphibia > Anura > Pelobatidae > Pelobates > Pelobates cultripes. The sequence continues at coordinate 69,936,367 of OW240916.1, read as the reverse complement.
GTATGATAGTTTAATGCTGTAGGTTTTATTCTTGTGCGTGGCTGTGTTGTCTGTGCATATTTTCGCAAAGGTTTAAAAATAATATCAGAAAGTATTACTTTACTGAGAAGGTAGTGGAAGCATGGAATAGCCTTGTAGCTGAAGTGGTAGAGGTTAACACTGCCGCGTCCAGCTCAGCCACCGCTTTTATAACTGTTGGTTTTTCAACAACGCAAATTCAGCCAATTTCAGTCGTACATAGCATGCCTCATTCTGCTCACTGTACCCTCACAAGGCCATATCGACTTTTATCATATGCATTTTAGTTAGTCACCCTGCAATTTAATGTTTCACTCTACATTTTAAAGTTTTCTTTGTCTGTCCTGGGTATTCATGCACCTTTTGAGCCTTCATTGTTTAGTAATTATGTGGCTAGGTGTTGCAACTGACTGCCTACATTTATGTCAGGCCCAAACTTGGGCCTATACATGTGGTAATGGAAATAAAATATAAACTTGTATATACATTCTCTGTACACATAAATGTAAAATTCTGTATTTTCTGTAAAGGAGAATATCTTCTAAATGTCTTTAAAGGACCACTATAGTGCCAGGAAAACATACTCGTTTTCCTAGCACTATAGTGCCCTGAGGGTGCCCCCACCCTCAGGGTCCCCATCCCGCCTGGCTCTGGAAGGGGGAAAGGGGTAAAAACTTACCTTTTTCCAGCGCTGGGCGGAGAGCTCTCCTCCTTCTCTCCTCCTCTGTTCCGCCCCGTCGGCTGAATGCGCACGCGCGGCAAGAGCTGCGTGCGCATTCAGCCGGTCACATAGGAAAGCATTCATAATGCTTTCCTATGGACACTTGCGTACTCTCACTGTGAAAATCACAGTGAGAAGCACGCAAGCGCCTCTAGTGGCTGTCAGTGAGACAGCCACTAGAGGATTAGGGGGAAGGCTTAACCCAGGGCCGCCATCAGGGCATGACATCCGTGACAATTGTCACGGGCCCGGCGGCCCTGCCGCCCGGGCCCCACGTGGATCAGCGGAACTGCCGCCGGTGCATCTGCACCGGGGCCCACACGCTGATGGGGCCCATCAGGTGGCCCCAATCATTTAGGGCCACCCAATGGGCCCTATTATCTTCAGGGGCCCGTTTAGCGCTGTAATAGGCACCGGGCACCTTTAAAAAAAAAAAAATGCAGCCGGAAGCAAGTGCTGCTGGGAGGAAGTGACGTCCGGTCACTTCCTCCCACTTTACTCCGCGCGGGAAGGAGGACGCAGCATGAGGAGAGGCAGCCGATGCCCATCATCCCCAGCCACCCTCCTGCGATGAAATGGTAAGGAAGAGAGGAGGGTGGCTGGGGATGAAGTGTATGTGTGTGTGTGTGTATGAATGCCAGTGTCTGAATGCCAGTGTATGTGTATGCCAGTGTATGTGTGTCTGAATGCCAGTGTGTATGCCAGTGTATGTTTGTGTGTATGCTGGTGTATGAATGCCAGTGTATGTGTGTCTGAATGCCAGTGTATGAATGCCAGTGTATGTGTGTGTGTATGCTGGTGTGTGTATGCCAGTGTATGTGTGTGCCAGTGTGTGTATGCCAGTGTGTGTGTGTATGCCAGTGTATGTGTGTCTGAATGCCAGTGTGTGTATGCCAGTGTATGTGTGTATGAATGCCAGTGTGTGTGTATACCAGTGCTATGTATGTGTGTCTGAATACCAGTGTGTGTATGCCAGTGTATGTGTATGTGTATACCAGTGTGTATACCAGTGTATATTTGTACAATGTATGCTAGAATTGTATGAATGCCAATTCTATATGTGTGTCCTGAATACCAGTGTATGAGCCAGTGTATATATGTGTGTGTATACTGGTATGTATACCAGTGTATGTGTGTGCCAGTGTGTGTGTATGTACCAGTGTGTGTGTATACCAGTGTGTATGTGTGTCTGAATACTTCCAGTGTGTATGCCAGTATGTGTGTATGAATACCAGTGTGTATGCCAGTGCTTGTATGTTTTGTGTGTATGCTGGTGTATGAATGCCAGTGCTATGTGTGTGTCTGAATACCAGTGTATGAATACCCGTGTATGTGTGTGTGTATGCCAGTGTGCTGGATACCGTGTATGTGTGCCAGTGTGTGTGTATGTGTGTATGAATGCCAGTGTGTGTATGCCAGTGTATGTGTGTATGAATGCCGGTGTATGAATGCCAGTGTATGAATGCCAGTGTATGTATGTGTGTGTGTATGCTGGTGTATGAATGCCAGTGTATGTGTATGCCAGTGTATGTGTATGCCAGTGTATGTGTGTATGAATGCCAGTGTGTATGCCAGTGTATGTTTGTGTGTATGCTGGTGTATGAATGCCAGTGTATGTGTGTCTGAATGCCAGTGTATGAATGCCAGTGTATGTGTGTCTGAATGCCAGTGTATGAATGCCAGTGTATGTGTGTGCCAGTGTGTGTATGCCAGTGTATGTGTGTATGAATGCCAGTGTATGTGTGTGTGTATGCTGGTGTATGAATGCCAGTGTATGTGTGTGTATGCCAGTGTCTGAATGCCAGTGTATGTGTGTGTGTATGCCAGTGTCTGAATGCCAGTGTATGTGTATGTATGCCATTGTGTATGCCAGTGTATGTGTGTGCCAGTGTGTATGCCAGTGTGTGTATGCCAGTGTATGTGCCAGTGTATGAATGCCAGTGTATGTGTGTATGTATGCCAGTGTGTGGATGCCAGTGTATGTGTATGTATGAATGCCAGTGTATGTGTGTATGCCAGTGTGTGTATGCCAGTGCATGTGTGTGTATGCCCATGTATGCCAGTGTATGTGTGTGTGTGTATATGTATGCCAGTGCGTGTATGCCAGTGTGTGTCTGTATGCATGCCTGTGTGTGTCTGTATGTATGTATGTATGCCTGTCGGTATGTATGTATATATCAATATGCAGTATGTATATGTATGTTTGTCAGTATGTATGTCTGCTTGTATATGTGTGTGTGTCTCAGCATCTCCCTATGCATGTGTGTATGTCTGTTTCAGTATTTGTATCTGTTAGTGTGTGTGTATTCCTGTGGGCGGGATTTGGAGGCAGGCTTGAAGGGGGGCCCAGACCTTGAGCTGTGTTAGGGGCCCCAAAATTTCTGATGGCGGCCCTGGCTTAACCCATTAATAAACATAGCAGTTTCTCTGAAACTGCTATGTTTATTAAAAAATGGGTTAACCCTAGCTGGACCAGGCACCCAGACCACTTCATTAAGCTGAAGTGGTCTGGGTGCCTAGAGTGGTCCTTTAATCTTCTTACTAAATGACCTCAAATTCATAAAACGGTATCATATGCATTTCAACTAGTCACCCTACATTTTAATGTTTGTCTGCCCTCTGGGTATTCAGGTATTCATTGGGCCAACATTGTTTGGTAATTTGTTGTTTAGTAGATACGCCCCAAGAGACAGCTTGCATGCATTTAATTATGTAATTTTCATTGGATCTTAAACAGCTAGCTTAACCTGCAGTTATCTTGACATATGCATAGTCCCCTTTTGGCATTTGCTTAATATAACCCCATACCCCCCCAAAAAAAATACTCAGACACCTTGTATTGGGAAAATTAATATCACATCTTTATGATATAAAAAGTAACATGTAAAATTATAAGGTAATTTTCAACACAATACATGATACACTATTAACCCCCATACCTTTAACATAACTACCCCAACATAACAATTATTAATACCAACTATAACATACCTATGAACAACTGATCTACCCCCAACTTTTCTATCCATCCCCCGCTACCGTGACCAAGCGGAAACTATCCTCTGAAAAAAGGGAGGAAGGGTGGGACAACAACAGGTTAGTGAGGATTAAGTATGATGGCCCCTAATCTAACATGGCACCCTATATATACTCCCCTTACCCAAAGCCCACCCCCATTATCCACATAGCCAATCCACACATACATTCTATGCCTGTCTCCTAGCAATGTCAAGGCCCATTCCCCTTAGCTGTGCTGCTCCATGGGCTACATGACATATGCATAGTTCCCTTTTGGCATTTGCTTAATAAACCCCATACCCCCAAAAAATACACCTTGTATTGGGAAAATTAATATCACAGCTTTAATGATATAAAAAGTAACATGTAAAATTATATAAATAAATGAACATAAAATATAAACATTACCACCGAGGGCATGATTTTCCAGCTTTCACAATGTAGGGGTATACCAAGATACACCCTACACACACCATGTTTGGAGCTACCGACGAGCTCGAACCTACCAATACCATCCAAACTTAACTGTTCTTAGCAAACTAAAACTAACATACCTATGACCAACTGACCTACCCCCAACTTTTCTATCCATCCCCCGCCACAACTCAGAGCTTGACTCCTTAAGCTACGTGAGCGCTCCCCCCCCCAACAAGAACACAGCGTTCTGTAAACCATCCTGAAAACTGAGCAACATAAAGTCCAGACCCACATCAGAAAGATGAACAGCGTCCGGCCGGTAATATGCCAGAAGCTTTGCTTCCAAGTCCCAGTGTCTGACGATAACCCCCCGACACGACGAATATAATTTGCCATGATTTTGTTCACCTTACCCCTGCTCTTTTCTAATGCCCTCACATCCCTAGCATGACCCCATTGCAAACGGGGAATCATCTCAGACCACACTACCACCACCCTGGGGACCATCTGCCTCAAAGTGTCCACATCTGTCTTCATCTGCTCAATCAGTTCCTGCTGCGGGACCTGACCCAAATGGTTCCCCCCAGCGTGTACCAACACCACATTCGGCACTTGACCTTCACCAATCCGCCTCCATAACTCACAACACACCCCCACCAGCTGGAACCCCGAAAACAAAACCACAAGACTCGGACTACTGAATGAGGAAAGCCCAGCTGCATGCCGTGACGACGAACTGCGGCCAACCTTTTTGCCCAGTAGACGAATGAGTGTCCAATCACCCAAACATTCCAGCCTGTGGGAGAAAAAACAGTTAATACAAGTATGAATGTTCCACATTTTCAACCTGTATCAAAATAACAACACACGTACCCTCCAAACACCCACCTGAACCTAAACTAAATGGTCAGGTCTCACGGAAGTTTTAAAATGCACGGATTTCCACCTGCCGATCTTCTTAACCAAGTCCTTGGCCAATCCCAGCTGTGTAGCTTCCGTCGCGGCCCCAACCTGAAAAGAGTTAGTCCCAAACTGCGATGGAGCCAAGCCCATACGTGCCAAAGCGAACCGGAAGACCCTTAGGAACTGGAACCTCGACAGGTAGAACTCATCCGCGTAAATCAAAAACAAACCACGAACCCCTGCACATATTGCCCGATAAGGAAAAGCAGAAGACACTGGACAAACTTTGACCCCTGGCAACGAAAACAGCACTACCGAGCAACCCTTACCAAAGACGTCAGTCTTAGACCCTTCTCTAATGCAACACCACCCAATCTTCCCATAATTGGACCTCCGAAAGTTGCAAACCCCCTCCACCAAAACGATTGCTACTGATCAGTTTGCTCAAAAAAGGCCCAGCTGAAGTCCACAGAAAACAGCAGGACTTCATACTCCGTCAGCAAAAGCAACAACAGTCAAGAATCCTGGCACATGTCACATACCCAATGCACACATACCCTTATTCTATGCCTGTCTCCTAGCAATGTCAAGGCCCATTCCCCTTAGCTGCGCTGCTCCATGGGCTACATGTCTGCTGCTTTTGCATTCCCTCACTTTCGAACACCACCCAGACTTTCCTTGTACGGTCTACATGCATGAGGAACATCATTCAGTCATGTTCAGTTTAAGCAATTAAGTTTTATATCTGATGCTAATATTACTGAGATATTCTAGCATTATTCTAGCATTTCCTGTTGCTTTCAACCCTAATCTTCCATGCCACCTGTGTACCCATAAGTATTTAACATCCTCCAGGTATAGGTCTTTTTAATGAATGTCTTATATCTCCTGTCGTTTCCTATGTACTATGTACGGTCATCACGGCCTCTAGCCTGTTCGGCCACTGTGGTATTCTAGAGGCGTCTGTTCCCGTTTTGATACTGTCTTCCAACACCTTGTTTTATTAGGCTCAGTGCATATGTATTAAATGATGTTTTATAAGTGTTTATATATAGTTTCTGTTCTTTTCCCCATTTAATAAACTAGATGATTATTCGTAACTATCGGGTTCTCTGCCATCTCATCACCAACATGTCTTAGATACATACACAAACTCCACAACCATTCTCCGATTCACATGCTACCTTCACCCACATTAATCACAGCCCACACAGCCACCCTGAAACTCGGGATACGCATATTTCCTACTCCTGCCATCACTGTGCCTTTACAATGTGTGTTCATATGCCCTATAATGGGCAACCTGCACAGGCTAATACGGCACCTTGTTTGGACATTTCATTGAAAACATTTATAGATTTTGGATTAAGAATATAATGTCTTGTTTTAGGTTCTGGGAAGTACATTTATAGGCACCTAGTATACGGATATCACTATTTATTTTTTTTAACTGCAGCCTCAAGACATGAATTTACTGTGTAGGCACCATAAAAATGGTGAACTGTGCTAAATATATTTTGTGTTATTATTCTTTTAAACTTTGAATCTGAAGGAATACACATAATACCTTATAAAAAAAGGTGTTTATTTGTATGAAAGGTTTTACAGCAAGCACTCTCAATTTTTAAAATGTTTTATGATAGAACTACTTTGATTACAAAAAAACAACAACCTGGTCATTGAGCAGCATGATCACTGGTGTTCTTTGTTGTCTATCCTCTGAACATGGATGAAAATGCAGAAGCCCAGTATCTCTGGTGTAGAAGATATAATTACAGGATTCTAAGGAGCCCTGGTGAAATCAAATAACTGCTTATTGAAACAGCAAGCTGGCAGTTATAATAGAAGAGAAAATATAAGGATGTGCGATTAAGCCAAGTTCTCAATCATCCACTCTCTAAATCTCTAAATAAAATAGTCAAATTAGGCTTTCCCTGTTTGGCTGACAATTCATCAAAAAGCACCAAAAATGTTAATTAGATGACAAAGATGTTGAATCTTTGAAGATGTTATATTATTGAATAAATTAATTAAAGCAACATTTTGATTTATTTTCCATTATTGTTATGATTAAAAAAAGTATTTTAAAATCGTATTACAGTGTCCACTATATAAGATGTCAACCTATCAGAGCCTCGTTTGTGAGGTTTTTTTTGTTTGTTTTTTTGCAGATGTTCCTTCACTGAATCCAAGACACAGGAAAGCAAGCAGTTATGTACTATACTAGCTTTTCCTCAAGCTGTCAACTAATTCCCAGTGGCAAACAACAAATTTTGTATAATCTGACTACCATGCTTAGAAAGAAAAGAGAATGTATGCAAGTATGTCTATGGATATGTAAAGCCTGAATCTGGGGTGCACGCATCAAATATCTAAAAATTACCTCCTCTCACAAGACTGGTTGATGAATTATGAAGCTTTTATATATAGTCTTATTGGTTAACTGCATTTAATTGAAAGCAGAATCAAAGACAAAGCACAAATCTGATTATTTGACTTGATTTTAAGCACAGTGTTTCTCAATTGTTGGCAGAAAAAGTATCTACTGCTATTTTATAAGGTTCCTACAACTGCCATGTCCACTTCTGCTTTTAGAAGTGGTCATGGTGCTAGGAATATGTATAAGCAGTATTTTTGCTGAAAACGCTGCATACACAGCGTTATTTCTTTGCGCTTTTGTACTGCAGTCTAGTTACACCTTTGGCATGCATGAATTAGGATGGCTGGTTAATGTTACATCTGTGCAAAAAATATGTCTGTTGTCAGTGCAAACTGTGCGCTAAAGACAGTTAATGAGCTTTTTCCATTGCAGGCAGTGTGCCTCCAATGAGAAGCCTATATCTCCCCTCTCCATATTCCTATAATCCTTAAAGTGCCTCAGTTTAAAAAAAAATTATAATTTCCTACTGACACGCCCCGACCCAAATTGCGTGCAAGCATTCTGAGCTAATGAGAATAGTCCACTAAAATGCTTCTGTACGAGAAGCATTTGATTGGACCACAGAGAGGGAAAGAGTGATGTTAGGTGGGGCATGGAGACCAGTGAGGGAAGCTTCGCCAGTTGCTGGGTTCAAGGAAGGTTTATTGCTTATTGTAAGGAAACCAAGTACATTTAAACCTTAATCGGTAGTTTCCTCCCGAACAGCCAGAGCCCAGTGAATACAGCCCTCCGTCCGGTAGTTATGGTAGACGAATTCCCAATTGTAAATCCAATAGTGTTCCTGGATAATTCCCACAGTAAAACACACAAACTCCCAAACAGCATATGTAGTCAGAATAAGGGTACAAAGATGAACTGTAGGTTTAATGACAGGCATGCTCTTTTTATGGAATTCAGCCCATGCAAGGGAGCCTCCCATATAATTAGCCATACATCCAATCCTAACAATATACATACTGTACATCTCCTCCCCTCAGATAACCATTAAACGCAATTAAAACGTAACAGAAATTCCCCAAAGTTTGGATGTACCCCAAGGAATTTTGGTGTCCCAAGATAGCTATTATCTGGGAGACCAACATATTAAAAACTCAGTCCATTCGGTTCAGCCGTTCGGGAGATATAGGACTTAGAAGTTTTGACTGACTGCACGGGCAAAGTAGCCGAAAACAGTTCAGTTCCATGAATTCTGGCTCTGCAGTCGGTCTTAGATCGCATGAAAAACCTCCCGAACGGCCGGCCATCCAGCTACCATCCTTGGTTCGCTTGATTTCCCCATCTGTTGGTAAGTCGTTCGGTAGTTTGGAAGGGGTTTTACCGAAGGTCTGGAGGCTTCAGCGGTGTTTGCCTGTTTGAGTGTCCGTTTTCAGTTCCAGACATTCAATGGCAAACACCGCTGTTCGGGAGCTAAAATGGCCGCGAACACGAAGAAGTCCCGAAATGGCGGCGAGACCTGCCGTTCGTGCAAAACTTCTGCCGAACGTAATCCAGCCAGAAAGGGGTTACAGTCTGTATAAAGGGGTAACAGGGTGGTCTGCATTCGGTAGTTTTACTTACCGAATGCCATAGGGAAACATTGCTATTAACAAACAAATACAAGGAGTGCATATACAGTATAAAAGGGGCATTTCTTCACACTTATTTTACAGGTTTATTTAAAATGAAGGGGGTGGAGGGGACAGACCAAATTAATAATGTGTAAATGGGGAAAAAAAAGGTTTGAGTAACCTTTTAAAGATAATCTATATTCATACATGTGGAATGACAGTTTCTCATCAGGAGTCTCCAGGTTTGGAATGCGATTACTTGACCTCAGGATGAAAGGGAGTAAGTGGTACTTTGCGCTACCTAATCTCCACCACCCTTATGGAACAATCCACCCAAACTTGTATGACCCTGAAACCATTCTGTGAATACTCTGGCTTTTCAAAGCATAACATTAATTGGCCATCCACAAATGATATTTTGATATTAATGATAAATTACCTTAAGGATAGATACACCCTAACTTCATATATCATGCAGGAAGAAAATTATCAGCGTATGCATAACTTAAGCCATAACTATCAGGGGTGTTGATTGCTTCCATAAACTCCTGGGGTTTGAGCCCAAAGCAAAAATCAATAACCCCTATTAGGCATGTGCATGGGAAAAATTTTCGGTTCAGCATTCTGAAATTTGTGAATTCGGCAATTCGACACTTCGGATCTTCGGCAACTTCGGCACTTCGGAATTTCGGTAACTTCGGCACTTCGGAACTTCGGCACGTCAACACTTCGGAACTTCGGGACTTCTCTTGCAGCTGCTTGGTAGATAACTCCCTAATTCCCACGGTATTAGGGAGTTATCTACCAAAAGGCTGAAAGACCTAAATTGGTCTTTCAGCCAAATTTACTAATACTAAGTAAAGATTACTTAGTATTAGTAAATTATGCCCTTACTCGCTATACCGCGAGTAGGGGCATGTCTAAAAAGAAAAAAAAAAGGGTACTTCCTCCTGAGCCCCCACCCCTGAGCGGCGGGTGGGGGCCCTAAATTAGAATAAGGGGGGGACCTATTGCCCCCCCGGCCCCAACCCCTGAGCTTTAAATGGTCCCCCCCTCATTATTTATAGGGTGACGGGGGTAGGTAGGGGTTAATTATTTGGGGGAGGGGGATGACTAGGAGTTTGGGGACCCCTAGTCACCCAGGGGTGGGTGGGGGTTACTTTTTATATTTAGGGCCCCCATCCGCAGGGGTGAGGGCCAGGGGGGAGGACATTAGGTCCCCCCCAATTAGTATTTTAGGGCCCCCACCCACCGCTCAGGGGTGAGGGCTAAGGGGAGGACATTAGGTCCTCCCTCTCATTCTAATTTAGGGCCCCCATCCACTGCTCAGGGGTGGGGGCCAGGGGGAGGACATTAGGCCCCCCCCAGTTAGTATTTAGGGCCCCCACCCACCGCTCAGGGGTGGGGGCCAGGGGGGAGGACATTAGGTCCCCCCCTCATTCTAATTTAGGGCCCCCACCCGCTCAGGTCCCCCCTTATTCTGATTTAGGCGAGTGGGGGCCGGGGGGAGGACAATAGGCCCCCCCATTACTTTACTTTAGGGCCCCCACCCACCGCTCATGGGTGGGGGTTGGGGGTTGGACAATAGGTCCCCCCTTATTTTACTTTAGGGCCCCCACCCACTGTTCAGGGGTGGGGGCTGGGGGGGGGGCAATAGGTCCCCCCTTCAGGTTAGGAGGGGGAGGAGGGCCATGTTTTTTGTTTTTTTACAGTGAGCAGCCACAGACTGCTCACTGTTTACTAGACATGCCCCTACTCACGGTATAGCGAGTAGGGGCATAATTTACTAATACTAAGTAATCTTTACTTAGTATTAATAAATTTGTCTGAAAGACCTTTTATACCGTGGGAATTAGGGAGTTATCTACTTATTCATTCCTGTCATTACATTGACTGGCCAAGTAACTTACATTTTATATGAATGTGTGTTACTTGATTTTTGTAAGTATTGCAAATGCTTACAGCTGAATCCTGGCTACGTTTGTATACTTTTTATTTAAAATTATATACAGTGTAACATTCTTCTTCTTCCACTGGGTAAGTATTTTAGTACTTAGGCAATACTTGCTTCGGCAATTCGGCAACTTCAGCACTTCGGCAGTTCAACACTTCGGAAATTCGGTAATTTCTGAACTTCGGGACCTCTGTAATTCGGCACTTTGGCTATTCGGAAGTACCTGAATGTCCGAATTGCCCGAAATTCGTCCGAATTCATATTCGGTCCGAAACGAATTGCACATGTCTAACCCCTATTATATTGCTCGCTCCAAGAAGAAGAAGCCATATCCCTGCATCTCTACAAGTATGCGAGTCTTGATGTGCTGTATTGCCAGATATTCAAAGTTTCTCTGTTGCCATACCATTTAAACCGGCACTTTTACCCTCCTCCAACATTAGAATTTTATAAAGATAGAATCTTTATGATATACTCATATTGACTGTTGGAATTTCACTGAAATTACAATCCAGGAACTACTTTGACTCAGTATTTTTACTTCACTTGATAAACCAGTGAAGGTTGAAGGGAAATTAGCTCTTTCTCTGTAGTATCCTACAGTCACATGTGCGAGAGAACAGCTTTGACATTGGCTCCTGGCAGCTGGAGAGCAGGGAGCTGATGGAAGATGATGGCGGTGCTCGCGAGGGACAGGTTCAAATAAGTTAAACTCACCTCTGCCTGCCACAAAATACCCAGACGGTGACAGATCCACTTTAAGCAAAGGATAAGGGGGTATAGTACAGCTCCTCTTCCCAGCAAGCCCCTATTAATTATCATCTGGGGGGGAGAGGGGCTCCTTCCACTTATAGATTTAAGAAGTTTTGTACTTGTGAGCATTATTTTTTTTATATCATCAGGAGGCTATTTTGAGAGGCAGCTGCTTGATGTAAAAATGATAACAAACCCCTCCCCCCCACCCTTCACCAGGGTGGTATCTTAACAGCATTATGGGGCCCCGGGAAAAGCAGTGCACTGGGGCCCTGCCTACACAACAACTCACAGGAATAAAAATGTAAATTATTGATAAAATTAAACTTATATTTATTGGTACCTCCAACAAATGCAATACATACATACAGACTGCTGAATACGCACACACCGACTGCTGAATTCACGCACACAGACTGCTGAGTACACACACAGACTGCTGAGTACACACAGACAGACTGCTAAATACATACACAGTCCGCTGAATACACACATACACACACACAGACTACTGAATACACACATGCTGCTGAATACACACAAACAGCTGAATACATACAGACTGATGAATACACACACACACACACACAGAGACTGCTGAATACACACACTGAATACACACATGCTGCTGAATACACACACAGACTGAATACATACAAACTGATGAATACACACACAGACTGCTAAATACATATAAACTGCTGTAAGGGTGCAGTGTATGTGTTTGTGTGTAGGGATGCTGTGTGTGTGTGTGGGGTGATGTGTGTGTGTGTGTGTGTCAGGTGCTACGTGTGAGAGGTGCTATGTGTGTGAGACGTGCTGTTTGTGTGTGCTGTTTATTAGGGGTGCTGTGTGTGAGGGGTGCTGTGTGTGAGGGGTGCTGTGTGTGAGGGGTGCTCTGTGTGAGGGGTGCTGTGTGAGAGAGGTGCTGTGTGTGAGAGAGAGGTGCTTTGTGTGTGTGGTGTTTGTGTGTTGCAGAGTGTGAGGGGTGCATGGAGCAAATGTTCTTGTAGGTTTTTTTTTACATACTAAATGTACTTTAATAAAATCTGCATGCCTCCCCTCCCCAACCTTTCTTCTTACCTTTAGTGAAGGGTCAAGGGGGGGCTGCCAGCCCTGGTGATCTGATGGTGATCTATATAGTCTGCAGGCCCTCTTGCTGCAGTCTATGTGAAATCCTCCCTAGCTGAGCGCTGTGCGGCAACACTCCACACAGCATGCTTATGGGAGGAGCGATCAGCCTCCCAGGTTCCTCCTCTTGTCTCCGGTTCCTCCCGCTCTCTCGAAGGGCCTTTGTGCCAGTGAGGCAGATCTTTGATCACCTCACCAGCCCGAGAGGGCTGGCACTCCATGGGCCGGCAGGGTTGATCAAAAGATGCCTGTGGGGCCCCAGGGCTACAGCCCAGCTTGCCCATGGGGAAAGACAGCCCTGCCCTTTGGAGATATGTCCAGCTGCATTTGCTGATGTCGGGTTACCAGGTAGCAAAACTAGGAACAGTGGGACAGGAGAGCCTGAAATTGGGAGCCTGCAGGATGCAGGGAGACATACTGTAATTATTATTATCTATAGGTGTACTATAGGTGGACTAACAGACAAGTAATTGCAACAGAACAAGCTGGACGCACAGGAGGGTTTAGAGGGCTATGCTCAAAGGAGCTTACATTCTAGACCAGGGGTCAGCAACCTATGGCATGGCCTGTGCACGGCACTCAAGGCAACCAGTGTCAAACAAGCTCTAGCATATCAGGAGTCCCAGTGGGACTTCAGATATCTGCTAATGCAAACAGAGTGGTGGCTGCAGGTGGTGAGTGACAATTCCCAATTTATGCATTGCAGCAATTAGACCTCCCAGCACTTATGAATGGAAATCCGCACTGGACTAAAGATGCCCTCAGCAGCTATCGCAGCTCTTGCCCTTGACCTGTATATGGCCAGGTTGGTGCCCAATGGACGCTAGGAAAGCAACCCACACTGCTAGATATACACAGAACTGCAGAAGAAGAAGTCCCCTGGTACAAACAATATAAACAGCCCACACACAAACACACATCCCCACTGACAATCCACATACATGCACACAACCCCACAGCCTCTCACACACAGTTTTACAAGCAGCCTGCACCAGACAACATCAGCACTGTGGCCCCTTAGCTGCCGTAGCTTGGCTGGGGGTCTTGCCGTCCCTTCCCACCAGGGGAGGGCTGGCAGCCTTAGGCCTGGGGGGCAAAACCAGTCAAGTGGCCCATTGCACCACCAAATCAGTGCAATGGTGCCCACATTTCCTGGTTTTATAACGGATATTGATGTTATGCTAATCAGTAGCTCTTTGCCATACCCGCTCCTTCACGGCTCTGACTTTCAATGTTGTCAGAGCGCAGGCTGAGAATCTCTGAGCCTGTGCTCTGACTCACTAACTGAGCGCCGGAACCACGAGGGAGAGGCTATAATCTGACTGCACCTACTGCTGGTGTGCACCAGTGGACCACCAGCGAATCGTTTAAATTGAATAGGCTGGTGTCCCCAACTTGTGAGCTGTGTTGTCCGCCGGGCGCCTCTGTTGTGATGGTACCCTGCGTGACCGCACAGCGTGCACACCCCAACGGCTGGCCCTGCTGACACACACTGATTACTACTTAGAAATCCCTCAATATTAATACAGACATCAGAGTAAACACCAATAAACTGTGGAAACAGAGCTGATCCCACCCAAATTTATAAAGATTTGCTTACTGGATTTGTTGTAAGATTAAATCATGCCTCCTCCTCTCTCTCTCCCATGCGCTGCTCTGTAAGCTGGGAGGAAGTGAAGAGTAATCACAATCTCCCAGCACAGTGGCACCTGTGGCTGCATGGGGAACAGCTGTATTTGCCGCCCCCATGTGACATCACAATGCCCCACCTATATGAGCTGCCATACTAACGCCAGTGCTGCCCACAGTGTGTGTTTACATTAAAAAGCCTGCAGGGACCGGCTATAGACACCAGAACCACTTCATTAAGCTCCAGTCGTTCTGGGAAATATAGTGTCCCTTTAATGTGAGGTAAATTATAGATTAGTGTCACTAATAATATACTAGATTGTCTACTTGCAACCAAATGAGGATGATGATGGGCTGCAGTTTGGCTCTACTGGTCTGGTGTAGAACAGGATCTCTGGAGGCTGTTTGCAACTGTGATCACAAAATTCAATGTTCTGGGAGAATTGGAAGCAGCTCCATTTTTGGGGGGCCCCTTACACAGCTCAAGGTCTGGGCCCCAGGGCCAGACGATGAGTATGCCAACAAGGCGCACTCATAAGTCCACTTATATGTTCCACCCACCCATGAGTTCGCTCACAGGGAGTGGAGTGTGTAGGGGATGTGTTATGTGTTATTGTAGAGGATCTAATATGTGTGCTTATGGTATGTAGTTGTGACGAAGTGCCCTTCGCCACTTGGTCCTGGAGAGGCCTACTTGCCAGCCTCCTCCCCTGTGACCATGACTCTTTCATGTATCTGGCTTTAAAGCCCCTATTCTATCTTCAGACAGACTATTTATGTAGGCTGCTTTATTTATCTTATGTTTTAGTCACCCTGTACCCATTATAGGTGCAGGGTGTGTGTAATGTAATTGTTTATAGTGTGTGTGTATGTACTGTGTAATGTATTGCCTGCTCTCTTGTATTGCTGAGGTTTGCTACCAACTAGGTGGGTTTGGCTATGGAGCTTGTCTAGTGCCCTCTGTTGGTAGCAACAGCAATATGCACTACCTGAATTGCAAGACTGGTTCATTTGCATATTCAGGTAGATTTGCATATTGCTAATTCTGCAGGCAGGTGAGATATTTCCTGTTAAATATTGTCTCCCCCCCACCCCTTTAAAAATGTGCTATTGTGTTGTGATAAGTCACTGTGTGTTGCTTAATATGGTTTGACTGTTTGTGATTTTATTGAGGTTTCACAACAGTGTTATTGTGGTGACCCTATTGGCTGGTCCCAAGGGAAATAAAGGTTTTGACAGTTCTTCTTCATCCCTCTAAACGTAGCCTTGTCTCGTTATTGGAGGGAGATGTTATAATCACACTGGGGATTGCTATGCTCTGCATGCTCCCCTGAGCTTGAGTCACTTAGCTCTTTTAAGAGCTTGTTCCGGACACGCTCTTCTTGGAGGAGGGGTCTTCACCACACAGTCCTGGATGCTGGAGGTTCATACAGGGTGGAAGGAAGAGTTCTTTCCCACACAGTCCTGGAGGACAGAAGCTGATCCAGGGTGGAAGGAAGACGGCGAGACTCCAGTCAAGATATGGCGGTTGTGGAGTCTGCGGTGGTTGTGGTGTCTGCTGCAGTGCTTGGGAGTCCTCAGGAAGCGCTAGGAGCATCCGTCAACGGAGGGTACTCGGTCGGAGTACAGGGAGCTCCGTTACATTGGTGGCAGCGGTGGGATGGCGTCCTAGTGCGAGGAGAAGCAGCTCGGAGACACTGGTATCGTATGAGAGGTTATTGAGGGCAACGCTAGCCACTGTGCAGCCTCCCTAACTACAGCAGCATGGAGCAGGGATGGATAGAGCCCTGCGAAGAGCACCTCAACATGATACATCGCTACGAGGACGACGCTTACATTGAGGAGGTAAAGAGGCGGTTGGTCTGCTATGGCCCAGACCTTTCGAACGAGGTGGTCCACCAAGTAATGCGCCAGTTGAGTGCTGAGAACAGTGCGGCAATGGACTTTGAGCGACAACTGTGGAGGTTGAGGATATGGACACCTAGTCTCCAGCGGCAGTGCAAGTTACAGGGAGCCAAAGGTGTCGTCCTTCCTCCCCAGCGGCAGTGCAAGTTACAGGGAGCTGAAGGTGTCGTCCTAACTCCCCAGCGGCAGTGCAAGTTACAGGGAGCTGAAGGTGTCGTCCTTCCTCCCCAGCGGCAGTGCGAATTCCAGGGTGCCGAAGGTGTCGTCCTTCCCCCCCCAGCAGCAGTGTGTCCTACAGGGAGCAGAGACAGTTGGTCTCTCTCTCCAGCAGCAGGACAATGTTATGGGAGTGGAGACAGGCGGTCTCTCTCTCCAGCAGCAGGACAATGTTATGGGAGTGGAGACAGGCGGTCTCCCTCTCCAGCAGCAGCCTGTGTTTCAGGGAGAGGAGCACAGCACCCTATCTCCCCAGCGGAAGCTTACCCTACAAAGGGAAGACACCAATCTCCCAGATGGCACAGAGGGGACCGTGGTCTCTGTGCCCGACCTGCAGGGATGCTGGACAGCCTGTCCAGATCCCCAACTACCCTCACAGGGACAACAGGAGGAGGGGGTAAGTACGAATTCCCCTCCCCAGCTAACTCCTAACTTGGCCCCAGGGTTAACAGGGGAGATGTTAACCCCCATTGACCCCCACGTTCCCCTGGCTACTGAGCTGGACTATGTCCCAAGCCCCCCAGCAGAAGAGCTGGCAGCTGGGCAGAGTGCAGTCGGCCTCTGCCCTCCCTTTGTCCCTCGTCCAGAGCCTGATGTCCTGCAGGCTATACCAGCAGAAGAGCTGGCATCAGGGCAGACCGCCGCTGGCCTCTGCCCTACCGATCCCCTTGTCACAGGACTGGCCTGCACCCCCCTCCTCCCAGCAGAAGCGCTGGCATCAGGGCAGAGCGCCGCTGGCCTCTGCCCCTCAAGTCCCCACAGCCTGTTGCCCCATAACCCCAGAGGAATACCCAGGAGCAGTCACTGTTTTCGGTGGGCTGCTCTAATAACTGTTTGTTGTGGGTGGGCTACTCTGGCACTTGCTTATGGTCGGTGGGTGACTCGACTAACTTAGGCACTGACCGACAGAAAGTCAGGTGCCTGGTTAGTCTTCCCCCCGAAGGGGAGATATGTGACGAAGTGCCCTTCGCCACTTGGTCCTGGAGAGGCCTACTTGCCAGCATCCTCCCCTGTGACTATGACTCTTTCATGTATCTGGCTTTAAAGCCCCTATTCTATCTTCAGACAGACTATTTATGTAGGCTGCTTTATTTATCTTATGTTTTAGTCACCCTGTACCCATTATAGGTGCAGGGTGTGTGTAATGTAATTGTTTATAGTGTGTGTGTATGTACTGTGTAATGTATTGCCTGCTCTCTTGTATTGCTGAGGTTTGCTACCAACTAGGTGGGTTTGGCTATGGAGCTTGTCTAGTGCCCTCTGTTGGTAGCAACAGCAATATGCACTACCTGAATTGCAAGACTGGTTCATTTGCATATTCGGGTAGATTTGCATATTGCTAATTCTGCAGGCAGGTGAGATATTTACTGTTAAATATTGACTCCCCCCACCCCTTTAAAAATGTGCTATTGTGTTGTGATAAGTCACTGTGTGTTGCTTAATATGGTTTGACTGTTTGTGATTTTATTGAGGTTTCACAACAATGTTATTGTGGTGACCCTATTGGCTGGTCCCAAGGGAAATAAAGGTTTTGACAGTTCTTCTTCATCCCTCTAAACGTAGCCTTGTCTCGTTATTGGAGGGAGATGTTATAATCACACTGGGGATTGCTATGCTCTGCATGCTCCCCTGAGCTTGAGTCACTTAGCTCTTTTAAGAGCTTGTTCCTGACACGCTCTCCTTGGAGGAGGGGTCTTCACCACACAGTCCTGGATGCTGGAGGTTCATACAGGGTGGAAGGAAGAGTTCTTTCCCACACAGTCCTGGAGGACAGAAGCTGATCCAGGGTGGAAGGAAGACGGCGAGACTCCAGTCAAGATACGGCGGTTGCAGAGTCTGCGGTGGTTGTGGTGTCTGCTGCAGTGCTTGGGAGTCCTCAGGAAGCGCTAGGAGGCTCCGTCAACGGAGGGTACTCGGTCGGAGTACAGGGAGCTCCGTTACAGTAGTGTTTAGCTCCGTTACAGTAGTGTTTTTTGTGCAGGTGATGCAGTGTGTTTGTGTATAAGGGATGTATTGTGTGTTTCTGGTTGTGTGTAAGGGATGCATTGTGTGAATCTGTGTTTGTATGCATAAGGGATACAAGGTGTGTGTCTGTAAGTGTGTGCATTGAGTGTGTGTTAGTGATGCATTGTGTTTCTGTGTGTATGTAAGAAAAGCAGTGTGTGTGTAAGGGTTTGCATTGTGTGTTTCTGTGTATGTGTGCAAAGGATGCATTGTCTTTGTGTGTAAGGGTTGCATTGTGTGTGTGTAATGGATGCATTGTGTGTTTCTCTGTGTGTAAGGGAAGCATGTTGTGTTTCTGTGTGTGTAGGGATGCATTGTGTGTTTCTGTGTATGTATAGGGATGCATTGTGTGTGTGTGTGCACGTAGTGTGAAAGAGCTCCCTGTCTTGCCCCCTGTCCTATAGAGCTGTCCTTTCTAGCTCTCCCCTGCCCCTTAGTGGTCTCTCCTCTCCCCCACCCTCCCCTAGCGGTCTCTTCTCACACTCACCCACCCTCCCTGTGCTCTTCTCATCCACCCTCCATGTGTTCTTCTCACCTCACCCCTCCCTGTGTTCTCCTTACCCCCTCTCCTCTCTGTGTCCTCCTTACCAACTCTCCTCCCTGTGTCCTCCTCACCACCCACCCTCCCTGTGTTCTTCTCAGTCCCCCCCTTCTCCTCACCACCCACCCTCCCTGTGTTCTTCTCAGTCCCCCTTCTCCTCACTCTTACTCTCCCCCTCCTCCTTGTGTTCTTCTTACTCCCCCCTTGTTCTTCTTACCCCCCGTTTTTCATACCCCCTTCTTCTTATTATTCCCCCTCCTCCTCCTTCTGTTACTCCCCCCTCCTTCACTTACTCCCCCCTCCTTCACTTACTCTCCCCCTCCTCCTCCTTCTGTTACTCCCCCCTCCTTCGCCTCTCCCCCCTCCTTCACTTACTCCTCCCCTTCCTCCTCCTTCTGTTGCTCCCCCCCTCCTTCCTTACTCCCCCCCTCCTTCCGCCTCCCTCTTCATTTACCCCCCATCTTCATTTACTCCCCTTCCATGTTCCCCCTCCTTCACTTCCCCTTCACTTACTCTCCCCTCCTTCACTTACTCCCCTCTTCCATTTACACCCCCATCTTCACTTACTCCCCATCTTCGCCACTCCCCCATCTTCACTTACTCCCCCCTCCTTCACTTACTCCCCCTCGCTTCCTTACTCTCCCCTCCTCCTCCTTCTGTTACTCCCCTGTTCACTTACTCTCCCCCTCATTCACTTCTCCCCCCTCTTCGTTTTACACCCCATCTTCGCCTCCCCCCTCCTTCGCCTCCCCTCCTTCCTTACTCCCCTCACTCTCCATGTTGCTTCTCCCCTCTTCATTTTACACCCCATGTTGGAACTCCCCCCCTCCTTCACTTATTCCCCTCCTTTGCTTATTCCCCCCTCCTTCCTTATTCCCCCTCAGCTAAGCGTTTCCCCATCTGTACAGCCCATTCCCTTCACTTACTCTCCCCTCCTTCACTTACTCCCCCCTCTTCATTTTACACCCCTATGTACATTTACTCCCCATGTTTAAGCACACTCCCCCCCTTCCCTTATTCCGCCTCTCCTTCACTTATTCCTCCCCCTTCACTTATTCCCCCCATGCGCCTTCCCCCCTTCACTTACTCCCCTCGCCTCCCCAGCGCCCTTTTCCTTCCATCCCCTCCTCACCTCTTCTCCCCTCCCCTGTAGCGTGGCCGAGCTGCTCGCTGGTCCGCGGTGCCCGGCCGGACTGATAGGAAGGTGCACACTCAGTGTGCACTTCCTGTCAGTCCGGCCGGTTACAGGAAACAGAAACTCCGCGCGGAACAGCAGAGCAGCTCGGCCACGCTACAGGGGAGGGCAAGGGAGGAGCAGCCGCAGCCATCTGAGGCTCTTAACAGAGCGCTCAGGCGGCTGCAGCATTTAAAGGGCCGGCCCTGCAGCACAGTTGACACAGTTGCTAGACAGGAAACAGGGTGGGATATCAAGGTGCGGGAGCTTTAACAGTATAATTGATATGCTTTCCTGAAAAAGTGAGTTTTTAATGATTTGAAGAAATGGAGACTGGGTAAGAGTCTAATGGAGCAGGGAAGGGAGTTCCTCAGGGAATCACCCCAGGTCTGGCAGTATGTGTAGTAACCAAAGGTTAATACATTAAAGGAACATTATAGCGTAAGGAATATACCTTCCGTGGCGAATAAAGGGTTAATTAACCATGTATTTGCTTACCTTAATCCAGTGCCGGGCTCCCTCGGCACTGGTGACCTCTCCTCCTCTATCGACGTCAGCTCCCGAGAGGAGCCAAATGCGCATGCGCGGCCAGAGGCATTCAAACCCGCCCATGGAAAAGCATTACTCAATGCTTTCCTGTGGGGATCTTTTTTGACGCAGTAGGTCCGTGAGGACGTCCAGTGTCAAATAAGTGTGATTTACTTAGTGTAAATCGCGGTAGCGCCCTTAGTGGCTGACAGGGAGACAGCCACTAGAGGCTGGATTAACCCAGCAGTGTAAACATGTTTTCAGCTGCAGGGTTAAAAGTAGGGGGACGTGGCACGCAGACCACTTCATTGAGCTGAAGTGGTCTGGGTGTCTACAGTGGTCCTTTAAGGCTGTGGGTCTCATGACCTTTCTCTCCACAGTACTGACATCCATTAACATCAAGCCCCGCCCACAACAGGCATGTTACGATTTAGGCCCCGCTCACAAACAGTATCCCGTTCTTACTATACTGTTAACCCCTTAACGCCATTACGGCGTTCTATGCCGTCCCCGTTATAATGGGCTTTAAAGCCGTTGCGGGGCAGCAAAGAACGCAGTAACGGCTTAAGCCCCCAAGAGTCTCCAGCTCTTTACCTCTGCCGCGATCCTCTTTGGGAGGACTGCCTGACAGCCCAGACAGCAGTCCCCCGGCAAATCAGGCCCCGGGGGCCATGTGATCACTCTTATCACATGGCCCCCTATAGATGGCTGTGGATCTGCAGGCAGGGGGACTGTCTGGGCTGTCAGGCAGTCCCCCTGCTGGTCGGAAGGGTAAAAAAAAAATAATGAAGTTATATATATATATATATATATATATAAGATATATATATATATATTTGTGTTATGTGCTTAAGATAGTATAGTGTGAAATACCATGAATAAGCGTAGGATAATAAAAGGAGCAAGTCGGTTGTGGTGTGCCGAAACCGACGATGAGGTAGGCCTGAGAAAGAAGAGGGCCTACCCAGGAAAAGAAATAGAAAGGAAATACATTTTAAAAGGGGTGTGGTGGGAGGGTCATTCAACGCTGACCTCGAACGGTAAGGAACAAGGTATGGGGAGTGCCTTAAGTAGCAAACCAGCACCTCCCACAAATCCAGGCAAGTTGCCTTAATACTTGTGTTAGGTGCTTAAGATAGTACAGTGTGAAATACCATGAATAAGCGTAGGATAATAAAAGGAGCAAGTAGGTTGTGGTGTGCCGAAATCGACGATGAGGTAGGCCTGAGAAAGAAGAGGGCAAAAATTAAGTAATCAAATTTATTAACAGACAACCAATACATATACATTTTATCAACCAGACATGTTTATGAAAGCATCCCTTAATTCTTGTACTGGGTTCGGTATGTACCGTGAGTAAGCGGATGACTTCCAGCGCCCCAGTGTTTTGATAACATGAGTTGGGATGTTGACACTGGAGGCTGTGGACGCGGCTCCTATACGAAAGGAGTGTCCTGAGTATTTGTTTGCGTTGAGGCCCAGTTGTGTGAGCAAGGACCTGACGTAGGTCATGAAGGTTGTAGTGGTGAGTACTGCACCTTGTAGTTGTAATAATGGTTGCGAGGGCAGTAAGTGATGGTGCTGTATGTAGGCATCAAGAACCTTGACGGGACACCATCTGTTGTGCGTGGGATAGTACGGAATGTTTACAGGTATGTGCTGACTGGTTTTGGAGTGAGGTAAAGACAGGATGTAATGATCCATATGTTTTGTCAAGTGGGAATAAAGGAGGAATGGAGTGGTTTGGGTCGTGGAGGTTGTAGTGAATTCTCTAGGTCGTAGAAATCCATAAAAAGCGATGTATATTGCTGTTTTGATGATAGAATTTGTATTAGTGTCAAACGGTTTTAAGTCAAGTAGGTTAGATAATGCTTTGAAGATATGGTTATCTATGGGTAGCCTCTGGGCCATATGTGTGGGTTCTGATTTTTGAATACCTCTGAGTATGGTCTTAATTTGGTGAGAGGCCATGAAACTGTTGTTATTTGGGTGTAAGATTAGCATGTGGTGTTGAATGCCAGTGAGATAGAGTTTGATGGTGTTGTATGACATTTTGAGTTTAAGGTGGCAAAAGGAAGCAAACCCCAAAAAAGATGTCATAACAAACGGTTGTATGATGTTATGTTCCAGAAGGAATCGTTTGAATAGTGTGAAAGCCCTGCTGTATGTTTTGTTTGTATTGTTTGAAAGTGCCAATTGGGACAATGTCCTGCTATGCTGCATGATGACGTCTAGTCCAGTATGAGTTGTTGAAATGTTGGAGTGATGGTGGCTGTGGGTGCTGCTGACGGGAGTGCTTGATGAAATTCCTGAAATTTAAAGCGAGACAAATTGTCAGCAGCTGTGTTATATACACCTGGCACATGGAAACAACATAGGAAGAAATTATGACAAGCTGCCAACCAAGTGAGTTTCCTCAGAAATCTCATGATCGTAAGAGATTTGGAACGACCTTTGTTGATGATGTGACAGGTTGCCTGGTTGTCTGAGTAACAACGCACTGGCGTATTAGCCCATAAATGACCCCATGCTACGGCAGCCGCCACTATGGGGTAGATCTCAAAAAGAGCTGAGGTAGTGGAAAAACCTTCCAAATCCTGAACTGCCGAAGGCCAGCTGCCCCAAAGCCATTCGTTCCCAAAAATTGGTGCAAAACCAGTGGTAGACGCCGCATCTGACCAAATGGTAGGAGATGATTCAGTCAGTTGAGGGAGGAACATACTTTTACCATTCCAAGTGGTTAAAAATCTCTTCCACATGTTTAGATCTGCCGTAGCTTGGGCATCTAAGGACAACCTGTGCGTGTCATGTAGAAAAAGTGGGAAAAGATGCAATAGTCGTGAAATAAAGGAGCGGCCTTGAGGTATGATGCGCATAGCAAAATTTAGTGACCCTAGCAGGGACTGTAGCTCTTTGCGGTTGCAAGTGCCGAGCTGTAGGTAGTTGTTTATGTAAGTGAGAATATTCTCTATCTTATCGTATGGTAGGCTTGCTTGCATTGTGGCAGAGTCTAATTGGATACCCAGAAAAGTGATAACCGTGTCTGGCCCTTCTGTTTTCTTTGGGGAGATGGGTACACCTAGTTGCTCAAACAGCTTAGTGGTAGCTTTGAGACTAGTGGGAGGTGAAGTATTCTCCTCGACCAGTAGGAAATCGTCCAAGTAATGTAATACCGTAGGGCATCCGGCTATATTCAATAGTAACCAGCATAATGCTTCAGCAAATGTGTTGATAATAGCTGGGCTACTTTTGGACCCAAAAGTTAACCGGGAGAAAAAATAGTAGTTCCCGGACCACTTGATGTGGGGTGCCACAGTGTGGGGTGGATAGGGAGTAATTTGAAGGCGTTAGTAATGTCGGTCTTACTGAGCCAGGCTCCAACCCCTGCTTGTATGATAGCTGTAATGGCGTGATCTATGGTGGTGTATTGCAGAGAGAATTCCTCAGAGGATATAAGGGAATTAAGACTGGGGTTGGCCGATGAGTGAGGAGCCGATAAGTCAATGATGAGTCTCTGTTTTTGGGAAGATTTCCCTGTGACAATACCAATAGGGTTGGTGCGCCATTCTATGAATGGAGGAGTTCTAAAAGGCCCCAATACAAAGCCCTCATCCACTTCTTGGGCTATGAGGGTGTCAACCACTGTGGGGTTGTGTTGGGCGGATTGTAGGTTAGGGCATCCCAGAGTTCCAGCTGGTATGTGTAGGATACCTGTGTGGAAGCCTTCTGTTAAACCAGAAATAAGAAAGTCTACCAGGTGTCTAGATGGGTGCTGAGACATCAATGCTGTGAATACTGGCATATTAATGGACGTAAGGTAAGGCTTGGAATACATTTTATTTGGACACATGGTCTTTGCATGTGCCCTAAAACATTTTGAACAGACATGCAATAGTCTACATCCACTGTAATTACAAGACCCAACATTGAAATGATTAAATATCTGGGACTTGCCCAGAAACTTGATTGGGCGTCCCAATTTGTCTTTTGATAATTTCCCTGGATCCCCAGAGGAACTAGCTCCTTGCGTGGAGGCATGTCCGTCTGCCGTGTTGGGACAAAAATTTGTAGTATGGGCTGTGGAGGAGCAGTATGCACAAGCTGGTGTTCTTAGACCTGCAAAGTGTCTGCAAAATAAGACGGTATCAATCCTTCCCCAGTTGGATCGTGTTCCGTACTGGGAGAAGGCTCCAGCCACTTTTGCAGAAAAAGACCTATGGTAGTCATAGAATGCCGAACCACCATATTTGTTGCCCAGGTCTACCAGCTTGTGCATATAGAGATCAAACTCCTCTCTTCTGTTGGGATAAACCGCACAGATGAAATCCCTGTAAATACCAAACGCTAGTACAAATTCAGGGATAGTCAGTGTAACGGAGCTCCTTGTACTCCGACTGAGTCAGTTTCCTGTTCAGGCGGGCATTCCTAGATCTGACAATAACAGATACATCATCATAAACATATGTCTTATGTTCCACAATGTCCTGGGAGGCAATCAACAGGGAAGCCAGGTTGACGTCTTTACCTTCCAGGATATCCCTTTTTATGTGCTCAGGTATCATGTGGGCCGGGCTAACTTCCTGGTCATCCAGGGTGCTGGCTGGAGCGACTAATGGCAAGGCTGGTGTTTGTACCGCAACAGCGGGTGGCCCTGCTAGAGTGAGGGCCGTGGTGACCGACTCAAGTTTCTCCAGCCTGGAGTTGACCTTGCTCATGGATGCCATGAGTGAGGATAACATGGCATGTATGTCCCCTGGGTTGGACTGGCTAGATCCTTCCCCGGCATCCATGTTATTAGTCGATGTGCGTAGCAGTTTGAAAAGTTCTGCCTTCCTTGCTGTAGCGGGGTAGGGGATTTGTCGTCTCCTTAATTCCGTGGTTATACGCGGGATCGTCCAGGATCTGATTGATGCTGGACTAGCTAGCTCTCCTCCTTGTGTGGGAGTGACAGCTCTAGCCGGGGTGCTAGGCAGGGAGAAATCCTCTACCCCTTCCTGAGACATACTATAAATAAAACAATTAATTAGTATATAGAACCACCAAATTGTACTGGCAGGCTAGCTAGGCCGGATGGCGAAAGTATTATACTTGTTTGGTGACAGGTGAGGCCCTGCTAATTGCCAAGCGGCTTGAGAGGCTCTATCTATGCGTTGGCGCGAGGGGTTATTGAGGCCACTTGACGTAGTGGCAGGAGTTTTAGGCCTCTCGGTGACTGTACGACAGAAAACAGGGGAAGGGAGTGACAGGTGAGGCCCTCTCTATGCAACATGCGAGGCGGCTAGCTAACGTGTGGCCCGATGGGTGTTTGCCTCTGGAACGTTTGAGGCGGGGTGTTGGCCTCGCGGGACCACTAACTGATGGCGACTGCCAAGACGGGGTAAATACCTATTGGGAATCCTGTGACCCTATTGCCAGTACTCTAAACTAGGGGGATGAAATGAAATGTATGGTAGAATACCATATGAGCAGGTGTACGTACCTGGTAGTATGACAAATCACAGGAATAAACCGTGTGGAGCAAATATATAAGCTTGACAGCCTAAAAATGGGTAAAAGAGAGTAGTATGATGAGTGTGGAGTGTGAAAAGAACAGACTTATAGCCTGTAGCAGCAATGTATTGAAATTATGTTGATACCATGGGAAAAGATATGAGTGGCTCAGAAATGTTTGCATGCTTGAATAAGACATCTGAGGGAGGCCGTGGCCTATGTACAACCAATCTATGTGTTATGTGATAATGGTGTGTAAAGGAAAACATGAAATGTAGGTTATATACATATGTATATGACTGTGCAGGAAACGTATGATTGGTTGGATCAGTACGTGTGATTCAACCCGAGTATGCATGAAAAAGGAATTAAGCCTTATGTGTCATCGTCATGACAGAGAAATGAGGCCTGTAACATAGGCTGAGTAATTGAAATGAAATGGATAATCATAAAAACTCCTGGCATGGGAGTTCGATGATCTGTACAGAAATGTAGCTGATTTTGTAGAAAGGGACATGGATGAGGTCATGGCCTATTTTACACAGCGTTATGTATGATATGTAGTAGAATAACCAAAGGCAGGGATACCCAAAATGATTTAAAATGATGTAAAGTGATGTATATATATATGATATATTTGTATTGAAAAGACGTATCAACCCGATAATTATTGCTTAAATGAACCTGTATCCTTTGTATGTGTTGTAGTAATAACACAGAAGTGAGGCCTGTAACGTAGGCTGAGTCCATTTGTATGAATGGATAAGTAATGCAGACCCCTGAAAGCGTGGGAGTCAAATGGTCTATACAGATAAGTGGACTTGATTTGTATGGATGTAATACAATACTGACAATATTTAAGAGAAAAATAGAATAATCTATTTAAACAAGCAATTCTTAACCGAACGTTATATACACACGAAATGGTGAATATAATTCATGAAAGGATTATACATAATACATAGAAATAAAGCCGAAAACAAATGTGAGGGAAACACAGAAGTTAGAATAGTTTAACCGTATGAATTTATGCGAACTGAAAGCGTGTTTGAGCGTATGTGAAAATTGCCGAACGGCAAAACAACCGAGTGATAATTCGTTTCAATATAACATGAAATAGGATATGCGAAATGACTATTGAACGATTAAATTGTTCAGCCGAATGACCGTACGAATGAAAAAGCCCGCGAATGGCTTGAAACATTCGTGTCATAACCAGGGAAAAACCGTAAATCGAGGACCCGTGCTGTACCGTACGCCGTGGGAAACAGTCCTGGCGTGACAGGTAGGTCTGACTTACGGTTTAGGAGTCCCTGGGACGCGATCTACGACGAAGACCGGAGTCAGAAGAAGCTGGACGGGCGGAAAAGGCCTGAACAGGATTCCTGGACACAGCTAACGTGGTGAAAACCTCGTAGATACTGAACCCAAGATGGCGTCTGAGAGAACCCGGAAGTGGATCCTCATTCAATGCTGACCTCGAACGGTAAGGAGCAAGGTAAGGGGAGTGCCTTAAGTAGGCTAGGGGTAGCAAACTAGCACCTCCCACAAATCCAGGCAAATTGCCTTAATACATATAATATATAAACATCCCAGGTCCCAGCACTCGATGCTCCTGGTCTTTTAATGCTCCGGTGCTGTCTCCAACCACATTGTATGCGATACCAGTAGAGAGCACTCAGGAGTCTTTCAAGGTAAATTTCATCTGTTGCTTTATTGAGCAATTACAAATTCACACAACGTTCCAGTCGACGTTTCAGCCTTCCTCACTTTTGTTTTTTGCTGTTGATCCAAAAGAAGGCAAAAACCCAGTTTGAAGCACTTCCAATTTTGCAACAAGCTAGGAAAAAAATTCCTTCTTGACCCCAGAATGGCAATCAGATTTATCCTTGGATCAATCAGTTTTTACCCTACATTGAAAGATTATATCCTTGAATATTCAGTTTTTTGCAAGTATGCATCTAGTAGCTGTTTGAACATCTGTATGGACTCTGATAAAACCACTTCTTCAGTTAGAGAATTCTACATCCTTATTGTTCTTACAGTAAAAAACCTTTCCTTTGCATTAGACTAAATCTTCTTTTTTCCAGTCTGTAATTTCATTCTAACTGTATTTTCTTATTAATATATATTGGTAACAAAATACACCTAGAATGACATTCTATATATATCTATTTATATATAAAATACAAATAACTGCAAATATATATATAAATAGATAAATATATATAATTACATAAATGATTACATGTATATGTATATATATTAAAATTCTAAGTGTATATTTAAGTAATCTTTTAATATAATTACGTGATTTAATTAAAATTTGATTGAAATGCCTGACAACCCAGGCAGAAAGTGAATTCGCAAGCACTATATTTAACCCTGTAACTTTCCAAGACACCATAAAACCTGTACATGGGGGGTACTGTTTTACTCGGGAGACTTCGCTGAACACAAATATTAGTGGTTCAAAATGATAAATTGTATTACAACAATGATATTTTCAGTAAAAGTTAAGTTTTTTGCATTTTTCACACACAAACGGCACTATTATTATTATAATACACATATATTATTGTTATAATATGTTTTACTGTTTTTAAACACTTATGTTTGTGTTCAGTGAAGTCTCCCAAGTATAACAGTAGCCCCCATGTACAGGTTTTATAGTGTTTGGAAAGTTAGAGAGTCAAATATAAGGCTTGCATTTCATTCTTTTCACATTAAAATTTGCCAGATTAGAAATGTTACATTTCAGACCGTATGGTAGCCCAGGAATGAGAATTACCCCCATGATTGCATACCATTTGCAGAAGTAGACAACCCAAGGTATTGCAAATAAGGTATGGTATGTCCAATTATTTTTAATAGCCACTTAGTCACAAACACTGGCCAAATATTAGTTTTGTTTTGCTTTTTCACTCAAAAACAAATATGAACGCTAAGTTTGGCCAGTGTTTGTGACTACTAAAAAGACTGGACATACCCCACTTGCAATACCTTGGGTTGTGTACTTTAGCAAATGGTATGCCATCATTAGGGTAATTCTCATTCCTGGGCTAGCACATGGTCTCAAATGTAACATAACTAATCTGGCAAATTTTAATGTGAAGAGAATGAAAAATGGAATGTGCTATATTTGACCCTGTAACTTATAAAAACACCATAAAACATAGAATGTGACAGCAGATAAGAACCATTCCGCCCATCCAGTCTGCCCAATTTTCTAAATACTTTCATAAGTGCCTTCCACATTTATCATATATGTGGTCCTGGTTGGGTTCAAACCTGGGTCTCCTGCATTACAGCCATATACCTTATCCTTGGCTCCACGCATCTTTGGCTATACAAAACCTGTACATAGTGGGTACTGTTTTAACGTGAGACATTGCTGTATAGAAATATGTGCATTTTATTGCAGTAAAAGTGTGAACAGTATCATGACATTTACAGCTAAAATGTCAGGCGGAACTACAATTTTTTTTAAAATCTTAATTTCTCAAATCTTAAGTTGTTGTTTTTTTGACATTCTTTATTTTTGATTTTTTCCATTGTGACATGTATGTGTGTGACAATTCCAACAGGTATCAACGATGTTATTATAAAGACGGTATACATAGCAACAGGTGAGTAGTGTCAACAATTAACTGGATAGCTAAATTTTTCTTTGTATTGTACACATGGCTCTAGACAGCTTTGAGTTTTAGGTTGTGGTGCCAATCACATATTGTCATGAGTGGGTAAGACAGTAAGGTACAAGTCATTGTGTGGATAAAGCTATTAGTCAGCAAGGGTGCTGTAAGTTTTCATATTGCCTATTTCCTGTGTCAAGCGATTGTTTGTATGTGGTTGGGGCACTGTGTATGCTCATGTAGTGTTGTCTGAGCTGTGTCCTTTGGTAGCTTAACAAGCCCGAGGGGTATAGCTTGGTTTGCAAGAGCCGTTCACCTTCAGGATGTGCCATATTCCCTTTTTATTCCTTTGCGTTGGCAGCAAATCTTCGTGCCCTGTAAGGTGGAGGTGGGGAAGGGTATGTGTGGGGGTTGTGATGTGTCAAACCGGTCAGGTGGGGTTGATAGGAGTTTGGGACTACTGCTTGATGAGTATGTCCAGTCGGTGGAGTCCTTAGTCCCATTCTATACAGTATGTCGCCTGTATGTACTTTGATGTGGATTCTGGCAGGTAGCACTCTGACCAATTGGTCCCCTGGATCCCACTGGTCCTTGTGCCAGAGTAAAAGACCTATCTAGTAGTGTCTGGGGCGGATGATTAGTTCCCTGGTCCCTGTGTGTACGGGTGGCAAGGGATGGGTGGGGCTACAGGGAAGGGGACGGGAGGGGTTGGGCGTGGGATGCCCGGGTGAGCCCCCCCCTTACCCCCAAGGCCCTGTGACCGTCTCTCTGGTCTGCGGACCATGTCCGCGCCGCTGTCTGCCGCTGGTCGGCCCTCTCGGGCCCTCTCGGGTGTGTACTATGCTATCCCCTACGAGATATGTGATTTCCAGGGGTACCATTTGAGAGCGCACTTGTCCGAGTGTTGTTGCAGGGAGGCAGTCACGATTTCCATGTCGTAGATGGTTTCCACTTTATCTACCCATTGCCTGAATGTGGGGATTGTTGGGCATTTCCAGTGTTGGGGTATAAGGGTTTTGGCTGCAGTGAGCAGATGTATGGTGAGGGAGTTTTTGTATGTTCGCGTGGGCGTGGGTGTGTGGTATAGATGCATCGTCAGAGGCTGGAGGGGGAGGTCTGTTCCTGTGATCTCCCTAATCTTTGTATTGATCATCTGCTAGAATGGTGCTATGTGTGGGCAGGACCACCAGATGTGCATGTTAGTACCAGGCTCTGCACCATATCTCCAGCATTCGCCCGTAGCAACATGTTGCATGTGCCTGAGAGTGTCTGGTGTTTGGTACCATTGTGTCAGAAGTTTATAACTAGTTTGTTGGAATTTGGAGCTTATGGAACATTTATGGGTTAGGAGGAATATTTTATCCCAATCTTGGTCTGTCAACTGGGTTCCGGTCTCCCTTTCCTATTTACTCGTGAAGCCTAGTGGGCCACTGTCCACCGTCGTTAGGAGAGTTGCTTACATGCGAGAGATGCCATGTTCTATGTGTCTCCTGTTTGTGTACAGCTGTTCGAAATCTGTGACCTGCCTGTGTAGGTGGGCCCTTCCTGGTAGTTGAGCATAGTATGACTTTACCTGGTGGTAGTGGAACGTGTCTAGCTGTGTGGGTGGCTGATCTTTCAGTAGGTCCGCCAGTCGCCTGAGCTCGCTCCCTATGCTCCACTGGTGCATGTAGATTCAGTCTGTTGTGTGGAAACGTTTAAGGGCCACCGGGGGGAGTCCTCCTGCCAGGTCCAGATTGTATGTGATGGGGGTTAGGGGGTTCGGGGAAGTTGTCAGTTGTCGAGCGTAGCGCAAGGTGCACCAGACTCTCAGTGTGGCGTCTATTATGGGGTTGCTTGTTTGCAGTTCCGTAAAGATGGTTCTTCCTAGCCAGAGTCTGGATGGGATAGTGCCCTGAGTCTGCTTTGTCTCCATCGCCACCCAGCGTTTGGGGCTTGGGTGGGCATGCCAATCTACGATTCTGTGCAGGTGTGTGGCTTGGTAGTAGGCGAGTAGAGACGGCAGCCCCACTCCTCCTGCTGTCTTGGGGCGTTCCAGGGTCGCCCTGCGGATGCGCGTCGGTCGCTGGTTCCACACGAACTTGTTGCTGCCGATCTGAAGAAGGCCTGTGGGATCCTCGTGGGCAGGGTCGCGAACAGATAGAGCAGTCTCGGTAGGATAATCTGTTGTGCTGTGGTGCGTGCGTCTAAGTCTGTCAGCAGAGTTTCATTAAGTTTCCATTGGCATTCCGCAGGTTTAAATAGAGGAGAGCTCATTTGTATCGAAACAGAGGCATGGTCAGATTGGCGCATATTCCCTATGTTTGCGTCGTGTAGAAGCGTCAGGTGTTCCTGTGGCATGAAGATATAATCTATGCGGCTGTACTGCTTGTGTGCGGGCGAATAGTAGGTATAATCTCTATCGTCTGGGTGGGTTGCCCTCCAACAGTCGACCAGCCCCACTGTGTTCAGGGATTTCCGGGCCCTGTGTAGGCAATGTGTGGGACTCAAGGAGTCCAGGCGGGGGTCTAATGGTATTTTCAGGTCCCCAGCTAGTATCAGGAGGCCATCTCTAAACCGTTCCAGTTTGGACAGTGTTTTGGCCAGGAATGTGTGTTGCGTTTGGTTCGGGCTATATATACAGGCGAAGGTGTAGGCGTGGTCCGCGATTGTGCCCTTAAGGAATATGTATCTCCTGCCCGGGTCTGTGAGCGTTTCCTTGTGTTGGTATGGTACCGAATGAGCGAAGAGGATTGCGACACCCGTTTTCTTGGCATCCGGGTGACTAGCGTAGTACCCCTGTGGGAAACGATTGTTTTTTAAGTTTTGGCGGGGCTCGGCTCGGCTCATGAAGTGCGTCTCCTGCAAGAACGCCACGGCCACCCTCTCCGCCCAGAGTTGGCAAAGCAGCTGGGAACGTTTCTCCGGGAGGTTTAGGCCTCTGACATTGTTCTACCACAGCTTAAGCCCCCCGGGTCCCCGTAAATGTATTAGAGGATGAGGGTGGTCGGGGGTGGGAGGGTCAGGGGGGTCAGAGAAGGGTGGGAGAGGGGCAGGTGTGGGGAAGGGGAAGGTAAATGCCATGTCGAACCTCGGTCAGTGGACCTTCCGAGCTCCGATCTATATATACAAAGTAGGTCTGTTGCGTGGGGTGCGATGAAGGCCACCTATGGCGTCAGTCGCTCGTTTGTATAGAGTCTGTCAGTGATCGTCTCCCAGGTCACCCAACCCGCTGGTGGTGGTGTCTAGTGGATAGAGTCCTAGGTGTGGGGGAGTACCCTAGCGGGGCAGGTGGTCTCTTGCCCGGGTGAGTGGTGAGCTACCTATTCAGGGTTGTCTGGGGTAGTGTCTGGGTAAACCCTCCTGCACCATATGTCCGTCTGGCCAATTCCGGGTTTGCTATCCTTTGGTTCCCAGGCGGGGTGGTCTCGGTTAGTCGTCTCTGTTGCTAATTCGCAGGTGCGTCAGCACGAGCGTCCAGTCCGCCTTAACCCTCTGGGTTTGTCTGTGGGTCAGGACCGTCCGTCCAACTCTCAACGTAAAACTTGAAACTTAATATAAACATCACATAATATAATACAATATAGTATAAACAGCCCACACACCGTAAGTTTCCTTTCCCTGGCCCCCCCTGGTTTGCAGCCGCTGGACCCCGTACGCGGTCCTCCCACCCGCAAACAACCAGGTCAGCGGTGGGGGGCCACTAAAGCTCCTGGGTTTATAGCGGGTGCGTAGCTTTTTTTTTTTCCTCCCCCACCCCCCTCTTTTCCTCCCCCCCACCCTTTTTCTCTTCCCCTTCCCTTCCCCCCCCTTCCTCCTGCCCCTCCCATAACCCAACTGCTTGGGGCCTCCGAGTCGCAGTAGAGATGTGGGCTGCGCCCGTAGGGAACCCTGGGGCCCAACGTGGCATAACTTCGCAGTTCTCGGCCATTCTGGTTTGCCTAGTCAGTGCCTCTCAGTCGGTCCCCGAGTGGCCTCAGTGGTATTCCCAACAGCAGAGTGCACCTCTGTGGAGCTCCCCCTGAGCTTCGACTGTCCCTTGCCTGGTCCCCCGGTGTACTACTTCCCCATGCTTATGTCCCTAGGTCCTCTGAGTTAAGTGTGGGTTTGAGCTGTGTGCTACCCATTTCTGGTTCCTTGGAGTTACTAAATTCCTATTATTCCTCTTGATTGTTCCAGGCCCGCATGGCCTACAGTACACTGTACTGTTGGGTGTATAGCCTTTTCGTCATGGCCTGTACCTGCGTCCTCAGCATGTCTCCTCCAGCCCCAGTGGCGACCAATCCACCCAAACTTTGCTGTGCCCCGGTTAGCATTAGTGATGGGGAGGGGGGATAGTCAGTGTTCCTATGCCAAGTAGGCATCACTCCAGTTTAGGCTCAGTCCCTTCCCAAATGGGGGCCCCCTGGGGGTACAGTCCCCGGGTATAATGGTGGGCATCTGGTGTGGGGCAAATGTGCAGTACATACCTCCGTGGATCTTCCATGTTCTTGGGAGGCTACAAGGCCATCTTGATGGGGGGAAGGGGCCGCTTGCCGTTAACCCCCCCATCGGCAGTCGTAGGGGTCCAGGGTCCAGGGCCCGGCAGCCAGGGGTCGGTGTGTACTGGGCTTCCTCTTACTCTTCGGGGCCATATGGTCCGCCCCGGCGTTGGCGCGATCCTGATGATGTGTCAGCTGAAAGATTTTCGGCTGAGACGGTGGGGCAATCAGGCCGGGCTGGTGGTCAGTCCAGGATCCAATTCTGGATGGGTACGGTCGGGAGGCCCACAGCTCACAGGAAGCGGGGGATGTTGTTAGGCCATCTCAGCACATGCCATTGGTTGTCTACCTTGGCCTGCAGACTAAACGGGAATCCCCACTTGTACGGTATCCGTTTCTCTTGCATGAGGCTTGTGAGTGGTTTCAAGGCTCTGCGGGCATCGAGGGTTAGCGTTGATAAGTCTTGGTATAAAGAGATTTGAGAGTCTTTGTATCTGATGGTGCATTGCGTTCTGGCCGCCCTCATAATGGCGTCCTTGAGCTGAAACGACTACAGGCAGCATATGAGATCTCTGGGTAGGCCATCCCTCCGTGTGGCTCTAAGTGCTCTATTTGCCCTCTCCAGACCAAAGTCCATCGGTGCTTCTTCTCCCAGCATATGGGTAAATAGACCTGTCAGGTGCTCCCTGGGTGACTCCCTTCAGACTCTGGCATGTCCCTCACGCGGATGTTATTGCGGCAGCCTCGATTATCAAGGTCTTCCATCTGGCGTTAGAGGTTGAGGAGTATGTTGCCCTGCCTTGAGGCTGCCAGGTCTGCTGCCTGCATGTGGTGAGTAGTTTGCAGGCGGTGTTCCTCTAGGTCACCGACCCTTTGCTCCAGTACCGCGAGGTCTCTCCGCACCGCTGTGATCTCTTCGCGGATAACGGATCTGAGCTTGGCTACTAATTCCGTCTTGTCACCTCGGGTAAGCATATTTGCGGAGATCGCTGCGAGGTCCGCAGACATTTGTGTGAGTGTTTCCCCTCATGGGGAGCCCCTCGTGGAGCCCGTCCGGCTACTCGATCCCGGGGACGAGGGTGCCATCTTGCCTTGGTCTCGCGTTCCCCCTAGGGTGTGCGGGGTGGACAGGTAGTCGTCCATTGGTACCGGTACTTGGTTCGCGGGTATATGTGGCGGTCTGGGGGAAGCCCCT
Organism: Pelobates cultripes; assembly: GCA_933207985.1. Lineage (NCBI taxonomy): Eukaryota > Metazoa > Chordata > Amphibia > Anura > Pelobatidae > Pelobates > Pelobates cultripes. The sequence continues at coordinate 69,900,688 of OW240916.1, read as the reverse complement.
CATTTAGTTTTCCCCATGAAATCGGTGGTATTAGCTGCGTGTGTAGGGCTTTGGCGAGTTGGGGCCTAGGAACTCCTGTCATCTGTGTCCTACTCCATTCGCAGCCAAGCCATGCCCCCCCACAGTTTTTTTTTTTTTATTGATTCATAATATGTTGTGTTTCATATATGAATAGTTAATGAGAAATTAAAGCCCTGTTCCTCCTGAACAAAATGATATATAATAAGTGTGGGTGCACTTAAAGGGACACTCCAGGCAGTCCTGAAGGGGTTAATAAACCGACCTAATTATGTAAAATTATTACATAAATATATACGTAGAATTACTATATATATATATATATATATATATGTATATGTGTATATGTGTATATATATATATATTTATATATATGTGTATATGTGTATATATATATATATTTGTGTTAGGTGCTTAAGATAGTACAGTGTGAAATACCATGAATAAGCGTAGGATGATAAAAGGAGCAAGTCGGTTGTGGTGTGCCGAAACCGACGATGAGGTAGGCCTGAGAAAGAAGAGGGCCCACCCAGGAAAAGAAATAGAAAGGAAAATAAATGTTAAAAGTGGTGTGGTGGGAGGGTCATTCAACGCTGACCTCGAACGGTAAGGAGCCAGGCAAGGGGAGTGCCTTAAGTAGGCTAGGGGTAGAAAACCAGCACCTCCCACAAATGCAGGCAAATTGCCTTAATACTTGTGTTAGGTGCTTAAGATAGTACAGTGTGAAATACCATGAATAAGCGTAGGATGATAAAAGGAGCAAGTCGGTTGTGGTGTGCCGAAACCGACGATGAGGTAGGCCTGAGAAAGAAGAGGGCAAAAATTAAGTAATCCAATTTATTAACAGACAACCAATACATATACATTTATCAACCAGACATGTTTATGAAAGCATCTCTTAACTCTTGTACTGGGTTCGGTATGTACCGTGAGTAAGCGGATGACTTCCAGCGCCCCAGTGTTTTGATAACATGAGTTGGGACGTTGAAACTGGAGGCTGTGGACGCGGCTCCTATACGAAAGGAGTGTCCTGAGTAATTGTTTGCGTTGAGGCCCAGTTGTGTGAGCAAGGACCTGACGTAGGTCATGAAGGTTGTAGTGGTGAGTACTGCACCTTGTAGTTGTAATAACGGTTGCGAGGGCAGTAAGTGATGGTGCTGTATGTAGGCATCAAGAACTTTTACGGGACACCATCTGTTGTGCGTGGGGTAGTACGGAATGTTTACAGGTATGTGCTGGCTGGTTTTGGAGTGAGGTAAAGACAGGATGTAATGATCCATATGTTTTGTCAAGTGGGAATAGAGGAGGAATGGAGTGGTTTGGGTCGTGGAGGTCGTAGTGAATTCTCTGGGTCGTAGAAATCCATAGAAAGCGATGTATATTGCTGTTTTGATGATAGAATTCGTATTAGTGTCAAACGGTTTCAGGTCGAGTAGGTTAGATAAAGCTTTGAAGATATGGTTATCTATGGGTAGCCTCTGGGCCAAATGTGTGGGTTCTGATTTTTGAATACCTCTGAGTATGGTCTTAATTTGGTGAGAGGCCATGAAACTGTTGTTATTTGGGTGTAAGATGAGCATGTGGTGTTGAATGCCAGTGAGATAGAGTTTGATGGTGTTATATGACAATTTGAGTTTAAGGTGGCAAAAGGAAGCAAACCCCAAAAAGATGTCATAACAAACGGTTGTATGATGTTATGTTCCAGAAGGAATCGTTTGAATAGTGTGAAAGCCCTGTTGTATGTTTTGTTTGTATTGTGTGAAAGTGCCAACTGAGACAATGTCCTGCTATGCTGCATGATGACGTCTAGTCCAGTATGAGTTGTTGAAATGTTGGAGTGATGGTGGCTGTGGGTGCTGCTGACGGGAGTGCTTGATGAAACTCCTGAAATTTAAAGCGAGACAAACTGTCAGCAGCTGTGTTGTATACACCTGGCACATGGAAACAACATAGGAAGAAATTATGACAAGCTGCCAACCAAGTGAGTTTCCTCAGAAATCTCATAATCGTAAGAGATTTGGAACGACCTTTGTTGATGATGTGACAGGTCGCCTGGTTGTCTGAGTAACAACGCACTGGCGTATTAGCCCATAAATGACCCCACGCTACGGCAGCCGCCACTATGGGGTAGATCTCAAAAAGAGCTGAGGTAGTGGAAAAACCTTCCAAATCCAGAACTGCTGAAGGCCAGCTGCCCCAAAGCCATTCGTTCCCAAAAATTGCTGCAAAACCAGTGGTAGATGCCGCATCTGACCAAATGGTAGGAGATGATTCAGTCAATTGAGGGAGGAACATACTTTTACCATTCCAAGTGGTTAAAAACCTCTTCCACATGTTTAGATCTGCCGTAGCTTGGGCATCTAAGGACAACCTGTGCGTGTCATGTAGAAAAAGTGGGAAAAGATGCAATAGTCGTGAAATAAAGGAGCGGCCTTGAGGTATGATGCGCATTGCAAAATTTAGTGACCCCAGCAGGGACTGTAGTTCTTTGCGGTTGCAAGTGCCGAGCTGTAGGTAGTTGTTTATGTAAGTGAGAATATTGTCTATCTTTCGTAAGGTAGGCTTGCTTGCATTGTGGCAGAGTCTAACTGGATACCCAGAAAAGTGATAACCGTGTCTGGCCCTTCTGTTTTCTTTGGGGAGATGGGTACACCTAGTTGCTCAAACAGCTTAGTGGTAGCTTTGAGGCTAGTGGGAGGTGCAGTATTCTCCTCGACCAGTAGGAAATCGTCCAAGTAATGTAATACTGTAGGGCATCCGGCTATGTTCAATAGTAACCAGCATAGTGCTTCGGCAAATGTGTCGAAAATAGCTGGGCTACTTTTGGACCCAAAAGTTAACCGGGAGAAAAAATAGTAGTTCTCGGACCACTTGATGCCATGCAGGTGCCACAGTGTGGGGTGGATAGGGAGTAATTTGAAGGCGTTAGTAATGTCGGTCTTACTGAGCCAGGCTCCCACCCCTGCTTGTATGATGGCTGTAATGGCGTGATCTATGGTGGTGTATTGCAGAGAGAATTCCTCAGAGGGTATGAGGGAATTAAGACTGGGGTTGGCCGATGAGTGGGGAGTCAATGATGAGTCTCTGTTTTTGGGAAGATTTCCCTGTGACAATACCAATAGGGTTGGTGCGCCATTCTGTGAATGGGGGAGTTCTAAAAGGCCCCAATACAAAGCCCTCCTCCACTTCTTGGTTTATGAGGGTGTCAACCACTGTGGGGTTGTGTTGGGCGGATTGTAGGTTTGGGCATTCCAGAGTGCCAGCTGGTATGTGTAGGATACCTGTGTGGAAGCCTTCTGTTAAACCAGAAATAAGAAAATCTACCAGGTGTCTAGATGGGTGCTGAGACATCAATGCTGTGAATACTGGCATATTAATGGACGTAAGGTAAGGCTTAGAATACATTTTATTTGGACACATGGTCTTAGCATGTGCCCTAAAACATTTTGAACAGACATGCAATAGTCTACATCCACTGTAATTACAAGACCCAACATTGAAATTATTACATATCTGGGACTTGCCCAGAAACTTGATTGGGCGTCCCAATTTGTCTTTGGATAGTTTCCCTGGATCCCCAGAGGAACTAGTTCCTTGTGTGGAGGCATGTCCGTCTGCCGTGTTGGGACAAAAATTAGTAGTATGGGCTGTGGAGGAGCAGTATGCACAAGCTGGTGTTCTTAGACCTGCAAAGTGTCTGCAGAATAAGACGGTATCAATCCTTCCCCAGTTGGATCGTGTACCGTACTGGGAGAAGGCTCCAGCCACTTTTGCAGAAAAAGACCTATGGTAGTCATAGAATGCTGAACCACCATATTTGTTGCCCAGGTCTACCAGCTTGTGCATATAGAGATCAAACTCCTCTCTTCTGTTGGGATAAACCGCACAGACGACATCCCTGTAAATACCAAACGCTAGTACAAATTCAGGGATAGTCAGTTTCCTGTTCAGGCGGGCATCCCTAGATCTGACAATAACAGAAACATCATCATAAGCATACGTCTTATGTTCCACAATGTCCTGGGAGGCAATCAACAGGGAAGCCAGGTTGACGTCTTTACCTTCCAGGATATCCCTTTTGATATGCTCAGGTATCATGTGGGCCGGGCTAACTTCCTGGTCATCCAGGGGGCTGGCTGGAGCGACTAATGGCAAGGCTGGTGTTTGTACCGCAGCCGCGGGTGGCCCTGCTAGAGTGAGGGCCGTGGTGACCGACTCAAGTTTCTCCAGCCTGGAGTTGACCTTGCCCATGGATGCCATGAGTGAGGATAACATGGCATGTATGTCCCCTGGGTTGGACTGGCTAGATCCTTCCCCGGCTTCCATGTTATTGGTTGATGTGCGTAGCAGTTTGAAAAGTTCTGCCTTCCTTGCTGTAGCGGGGTAGGGGATTTGTCGTCTCCTTAATTCCGTGGTTATGCGCGGGATTGTCCAGGATCTAATTGATGCTGGACTAGCTAGCTCTCCTCCTTGTGTGGGAGTGACAGCTCTAGCCGGGGTGCTAGGCAGGGAGAAATCCTCTACCCCTTCCTGAGACATACTATAAATAAAACAATAATTAGTATATAGAACCACCAAATTGTACTGGCAGGCTAGCTAGGCCGGATGGCGAAAGTATTATGCTTGTTTGGTGACAGGTGAGGCCCTACTAATTGCCAAGCGGCTTGAGAGGCTCTATCTATGCGTTGGCGCGAGGGGTTATTGAGGCCACTTGACGTAGTGGCAGGAGTTTTAGGCCTCTCGGTGACTGTAAGACAGAAAACAGGGGAAGGGAGTGACAGGTGAGGCCCTCTCTTTGCAACATGCGAGGCGGCTAGCTAACGTGTGGCCCGATGGGTGTTTGCCTCCGAAACGTTTGAGGCGGGGTGTTGGCCTCGCGGGACCACTAACTAATGGCGACAGCCAAGATGGGGTAAATACCTATTGGGAATCCTGTGACCCTATTGCCAGTACTCTAAACTAGGGGGATGAAATGAAATGTATGGTAGAATACCATATGAGCAGGTGTACGTACCTGGTAGTATGATAAATCACAGGAATAAACCGTGTGGAGCAATTATATAAGCTCGACAGCCTAAAAATGGGTAAAAGAGAGTAGTACGATGAGTGTGGGGTGTAAAAAGAACCAGACTTATAGTCTGTAGCAGCAATGTATAAAATTATGTTGATACCATGGGAATAGCTATGAGTGGCTCAGAAATGTTTGCATGTTTGAATAAGACATCTGAGGGAGGCCGTGGCCTATGTACAAACAATCTATGTGTTACGTGATAATGGTGTGTAAAGGAAAACATGAAACGTAGGTTATATACATATGTATATGACTGTATAGGGGACGTATGATTGGTTGGATCAGTACGTGTGATTCAACCCGAGTATGCATGCAAAAGGATGTGAGCCTTATGTGTCATCGTCATGACAGAGAAATGAGGCCTGTAATGTAGGCTGAGCAAATTGAAATGAAATGGATAATTATAAAACTCCTGGCGTGGGAGTTCAATGATCTGTACCGAAATGTAACTGGTTTTATAGAAAGGGACATGGATGAGGTCATGGCCTAATTAACACAGCGTTATGTATGATATGTAGCAGAATAACCAAAGGCAGGGATACCCCAAAATGATTTAACATGATGTAAAGTGATGTATATCTATGATATGTATGTATAGCAAAGACGTATCAGCCCGAGAATTATTGCTTAAATGAACCTATCCTTGTATGTGTTGTATTAATAACCCAGAAATGAGGCTTGTAACATGGCTGAGTCCATTCGTATAAATGGATAAGTAATGCAGACCCCTGAAAGCGTGGGAGTCACATGGTATACACAGAGAAGTGGACTTGATTTGTGGACGTAATACAATACTGACAATTTGTTAAAAGTAATCAACAATAATCTATTTAAGCAAGCAATACTTTAACCGAATGTTATATACACATGAAATGGTGAATATAATTCATGAAAGGATTATACGTGAACACACAGAACAGCCGAAAGCAAATGTGAGGGGAACACAGAAGTTAGAATAGTTTAACCGTATGATTTATGCGAACCAAAGCGTGTATGAGCGTATGTAAAATTTGCCGAACGGCAAAACAACCGAATGAACATTCGTTTAAATAACATGAATAGGATATGCGAAATGACTATTGAACGATTTAAAACATGTTCAGCCGAATGACCGTACGAATGAAAAGCCCGCGAATGGCTTGAAACATTCGTGTCATAACCAGGGAAAAGCCGTAAAGCGAGGACCCGTGCTGTACCGTACGCCGTGGGAACCAGTCCTGGCGTGACAGGAAGGTCTGACTTACGGTTTAGGAGTCCCTGGGACGCGATCTACGACGGAGAACGGAGTCAGAAGAAGCTGGACGGGCGGAAAGGCCTGAACAGGATTCCTGGACACAGCTTAACGTGGTGAAACCTCCTGGATACTGAAACCAAGATGGCGTCTGAGAGAACCCGGAAGTGGATCCTCATTCAACGCTGACCTCGAACGGTAAGGAGCCAGGCAAGGGGAGTGCCTTAAGTAGGCTAGGGGTGGAAAACCAGCACCTCCCACAAATGCAGGCAAATTGCCTTAATACATATATATATATATATATATATGTATATAATTGTGTATATATATATATATGTATATAATTGTTTAAAATTAATTTTATTTATATATAGGTATATATATAGTGATATATACGTATATACTTATGTATATAGATATATATATTATTTTGTTCTACGTGCATTTTGATATCAATATATATATATATAAAATTTAAAATACAGTGAGAACTAAATTACACATAAATATATATATATTATTTATTTATTTTGTATTTTATTTTTTTACGTATTTACATATTTATTTATGTGTTTGCGGGGCAGTGTTTGTATGGGGGGAAGGAGGGTAGGGAGGCTTTTTAATGTTTTATTTATTTAATAAAATAATTATATTTATGTCCCCCCTCCCTTCACTGGGAGTTGGGGGGACATTTCTGGATCCCTGGTGGTCCAATGGGGATTCCCTGGTGGTCCCAGTGGTAGGAGTGAACTCTAGCCCGCACTAGAGGGCTAGAGTTCACTCTTGCGAGATTTGGGAGGACCCGGAGGAGCTGCAGGTAAGAGCTCCCGGGTCCTCTCTCCTCCCTCTCCCTCCCCTGCCAGCTGCCAGCAATGTGCCTGCGTACCGGGCACCCCAGTCTGCAGGCACATTGCAGGGCTGGCACTAGGACAATGCCAGCCCTGCATTAGCCGGCAGGGGAGAATCTCGGGGGGGGGGGGCAATTGCCCCGTTGCCTCCCCCTTGATCCGCCACTGCTTGAACGGCTATGCCGTCCATGTGATCATGAGCTCCTCGCAAGGACCTCACGATCACATGGCCCAGGGGGGCTGAAACAGATGAAACAGACGGAGGGGGACTCCCAGGTGAGTCCCCACACCGTGATCGCCGGCATGGGATCGCCGGTGACCAGGTAAGTACATAGGACGGCGAGGACTTGCTATGCCGCCCCCCGGCGTTTAGAGCTAGGTCCCTAAGGACAGCATAGCACGCCTGCCGTCCTTATGGGGTTAATTACAATTTGCGGGACCTGCCTGACACCCCAGGACGAAAGTCCAGGGAATTTAATTTGCTAGCACTATATTTAACCCTGTAACTTTCCAAGACACCATAAAACCTGTACATGGGGGGGGTATTGTTTTACTCGGAAGATGTCGCTGAACACAAATATTAGTGTTTTAAAACAGTAAAATGTATTACAACGATGAAAACGTCAGTGAAAGTGACATTTTTCACACACAAATGGCACTTACACGGACGATATAATTGTTGTGATACGTTTTACTGTTTTGAAACACTAATATTTGTGTTCAGCGAAGTCTTCTGAGTATAATAGCACCCCTCATGTACAGGTTTTATGGTATTTTCAAAAAATTACAAAGACAAATATAAGGCTTGCGTTTCAGTTTTTTCACATTGAGATTCGCCAGATTGGTTACGTTGCCTTTGAGACGGTATGGTCAGGGCCGGATTAAGAGCACAGTGGGCCTGGTGCTGACAATTATGATGGGCCTAATTACGGAATCTTATTGACCAAAAACACTAAAACAATCATACCTCCCAAGCATCATGTATCTGATGGAGATGGTGCTGGAGGGAAACTCATAGGATGCAGCTATAAGAAAACACATACTCTATGCTAATCCCTCTCTAATTTATGATTTCATCTTTCAAGTAAATCCATAACCCTAACAGCAGTGTCCAGCGAAGCAGGAAGTCAATGGACGGTGTAAAAGGGTGGGCCACTGACACGAATCACGTGAAAAGACCTGCCAAAAGGGGTGAACATGCCCAAAAAGGGGAATGTTTGTCCAAAGAATTGGAAGGTCAGCCTGGTATGAATGCATGTCAGGCTGCCTGCCAATCCTGCAGGCTGTCCAACTAAGGGCATACTATGCAGGCAGCACCTTGAGCTTGACATAAATGTGTCTAATGATGCGCTCATTCCATTCTTTCAAAGGACTGTCCCATAGCACTCGCCGGTCCACTTGTCTCCTTACCTTCTTACTAGCAGGCAGAAGTTCCTGGTATATAGTCTGAGACAGAGAAAAGATGTCTGTAGTGAGTGTAGAAGAAAGGGGACATGCCACAGTGTTAGAGAGACCAACATCTGCATTACCTAAACTAACTTTAATGTCAGCAAGTGCACACAAGTTTTGTTCCAATACATCCCTCTTAAGCTTCCAAACTTAAAGGGACACTATAGTCACCAGAACAACTACAGCTTATTGTATTTGTTCTGGTAAGTAGAATAATTTCATTCAGGCTTTTTGCAATAAAAACTGTCTTTTCAGAGAAAATAACTCCACTGGCTGCTCCTTAGATGGCTGCTAGAGGTGCTTCCTGGGGCAGTACTGCCTAGTGTGCAGCACTGCCATTCAGTGTCTCCACCCTCTGCATGCAGACACTGAACTTTCCTCATAGAGATGCATTGATTCAACTTATCTTTATGAGGAGATGCTGATTGGCCAGGGCTATGTTGGACTCGTGCTGGCTCTGCCCCTGATCTGCCTAGTTGACAGTCTCAGCCAGTCCTATGGGGAAGTATTGTAATTTGCTCAGACCACCACTTTCTGAGCCAGCAGCTGCAGAATTTAATACAAGTAATATTTTACTATATTTAGGGAGGCAAGAAGGGGCCAGGGTGGTGGTTTTAACATAATAGGGTAAGAAATACATGATTGTGTTCCTGACCCTATAGTGCTCCTTTAGGCAAGAGTATGTGAAGAGTAGTTAAGGTTGCCACCTTTCTTGGAAAAAAATACCAGCTTTAATCATTTGTATAATTAATTAGTTATGCGTGACATCACATGATGTAAATCACAAGGAGTGACATCAGAGAAAATTCTATAAAATCACCAAACTACTCACAGTTTGATTCTGCTGTATAGATGGATTGCTCCCAGTGTCTCCCTGTCTCCCAGTGTCTCAGTCTCACAAGTCACCCAGTGTCTCAGTGTCCCTATGTATCACAGTGTCAGTGTCCCTGTGTCGCCCAGTCCCCTAGTCTCCCAGAGTCTGTGTCCCCATTTCTCCCAGTGTCTCAGTGTGTCCCCATGTCACTAGGATACTGGGGACACTGAGAGACCCAGGGACACTGAGACATTTAGGGAAACTGGGAGAAATGGGGACACTGAGACATTAGGGACACAGACACTGGGAGACATGGGGACACTGAAACATTTGGGGACACTAAGACACTAGGGACACAGACATGGGAACACAGACACTGGGAGACTAGGGGACACTGGGAGACTAGGGGACACTGGCTGGGAGACAGACACTTGGGGACACGGGGACAGTTGTGGACATAGACATGTGGACACTGGGACATATAGGGACACTGGGAGACATGGGGACACCAGGCACACTGAGACACTAGGAACACACTGGGAGACATGGAGACACTGAAACATATGGGGACACTAAGACACTAGGGACACAGACACTGGGAGACTAGGGGGGAGACTAGGGGATACTGGGAGACTAGGGGACACTGGGAGACTAGGGGACACTGGTTGGGAGACAGACACTTGGGGAGACATGGGGACAGTTGTGGACATGGACATGGGGACACTGGGACACATGGGGACACTAGGCACACTGAGAGACATGGGACACAGACACTGGGAGACTTGGGGACACTGAGACACTAGGGACACTGGCTGGGGGACATAGTGTCTCCATGTCCCAATGTCTCCCAATGTCCCTATGTCTCACAGCGTCCCCATGTGTCTCAGCATCACCATGTGTCTCAGTGTCCCCTAGTGTCTCAGTGTCCCCAGGTCTCCCAGTGTCTGTGTCCCCATGTGTCCTAGTGTCTCATTGTCCCCTAGTGGCAGTGTCCCCATGTGTGTCCTAGTGTCTGTGTCCCCTAGTGTCTGTGTTCCCATATGTCCCCAAGTGTCCCCGTGTTTTCCAGTGTCCCCAAGTGTCTCAGTGTTCCCAGGTTTCCCAGTGTCTGTGTCCTAGTGTCTCAGTGTCCCCTAGTGTATGTGTCATCATGTGTCCCCTAGTGTCTCAGTGTCCCCTAGTGTATGTGTCCCCATATGTCCCCTAGTGTCTCAGTGTCCCCATGTGTCCCTGCTACCTTTCCCCCCGATCCCTCACTTACCTGAGCTGTAGAGCTGCTGTCTGGACTCTGTGCTGTGTAGCTGCTCCCCCACGGATCAGTGAGTAGTAGAGAGAGGCCTTCCTATCCCTGCCTCTTTCCACACACAGTGACCCCTACTGGCCGGTGCTGGTATTGCAGAGTAATTTCCATTTATTCTGAGAAAAATACCTGCATTTGTATTGCTGGTATTACTGCAATACCGGCAGGGCCAGGCAGCCTCAAATACCGTCTGTGCCATTAAAATACCAGTCAGGTGGCAAACCTAAGAGTAGTATGTAAAAAAAAAAAAAATTTTTTTTTTTTTTTTTTTTTTTAATGGGCCTATTCCATGGGCCTGGGCCTGGAGCTGCAGCTCCATCAGCCCCTATGTTAATCCGGCCCTGGGTATGGTAGCCCAGGAATGAGACTTACTTCTATGATGGCATACCATTTGCAAAAGTAGACAACCCAAGGTATTGCAAATGGGGTATGTCCAGTCTTTTTTAGTAGCCACTTGGTCTCAAACACTGGCCAAAGTTATTGTTAATATTTGTTTGTGTGTGAAAAATGCAAAAAAACTAATTTGAACGCCAATTTTGGCCAGTGTTTGTGACTAAGTGGCTACTAAAAAAGACTGGACATACCCCATTTGCAATACCTTGGGTTGTCTACCTTTGCAAATGGTATGCCATTATGGGGGTAATTCACATTCCTGGGCTACCATACTGTCTCAAAGGCAACGTAACCAATCTGTCGAATTTCTATGTGAAAAAACTGAAACGCAAGCCTTATATTTGTCTCTGTAATTTTTGAAGATGGCATACCATTTGCAAAGGTAGACAACCCAAGGTATTGCAAATGGGGTATGTCCAGTCTTTTTTAGTAGCCTCTTAGTCACAAATACTGGCCAAAATTGGCGTTCAAATTAGTTTTTTGCATTTTTCACACACAAACAAATATTAACACTAACTTTGGCCAGTGTTTGTGACCATGTGGCTACTAAAAAAAAACTGGACATACCCCATTTGCAATACATTGGGTTGTCTACTTTTGCAAATGGTATGCCATCATAGGGGTAATTCTCATTCCTGGGCTACCATACGGTCGCAAAGGCAACATAACCAATCTGGCGAATTTCAATGTGAAAAAACTGAAAAATGTATCATTATTATTATTTATATAGTGCCGTCAAATTCCGTGGCACTGTACAAAGGGGGGACTAACATACATGTAATTGTAACCAGACAACTGGACGTACAGGAACAAAGGGGTGGAGGGCCCATGCTGTAACTTCCCAAAACACTATAAAATCTGTACATAGGGGGAACTTTTTTACATGTGAGACATCGCTGAATACAAATATGTGTATTTTATTGCAGTAAAAGCAAACAGTATTATGACATTCAAAGTTAGAATGTCACGTAGAACTAAAATTTTTTTCTTAAATTCTTATTTTTTCCCACTTTTTAAAAAATATTTTATTCATATTAAATTATGTTTCATAGCTAAATATTTGATGTTAAATGAGAGCCCACATAATATGAAAGAGGCAAATTACGCCTGGACAGACATATAGCGCAAAATCAAGTTTTTTTTTTACATTTTGTTTTGATTTGGCTCAGTCCTTAAGGGGTTAAGGGTTACCATGTGCCCACGGTGTGATAATACAGCTATCTACCTCTGTCCCACAATACCGCTCTCTCTACACATCGTTACTAAACCTAGGCTCTCGAGCTCCGCCCTCGTCTCGAAGCAGCAGCCAATATCCGCCCCGCTAGTCGTTCTCCAAATGGAACTTCTCGCCATGACTCCACCCATGGCCACGCCCTTCGCGTTCCTCTCTGTTTTCCTTCTCTTTCCCCGCCCACTCAGCCTACAAGCGTTATCTGATTGGTCCGCTTCCTGACTTTAGTCCGGCCCCCTTACTCTCCCACCTGTCACTACCCTGGCATGCTCTAACACTATCCGGGCTTCGTTTCAGTCCTTATTGGCTGCCCATCACTCCGTGCACTGACTATCGCTGTCCCTCTCATTCTCCTTCGCCTTTCCCCGACCTCTGCCTCCCCATTGGTTCATCAGGGCTGTACCCTCCTTTTCTATTTTCTCATTGGATAATCTCCTGTTAGGTCCCTCCCTCCTGAGTGCCCCCGCCTTGCGGTCCCTCCCTCGGTTCACTCCGCTGGTCCCCGCTGCCATGGACGGGCGGGGAGGCGGCAGCGGCGGCGGTAGCTGCAGCGCTGCGGGGATGAGGGGAGCGGAGACAGCCGCGGCGGCTGAAGAGCAGCAGCCCCGTCCGGCAGGGAGACGAGGCACCCGCAGCCCGTGCAGCTCTGCGGGGACCCCGGGCACCGGCAAAGGTAGTCCGAATGGGGAATGCAGGAGGGAGCTCTCCGAGGAACCGCCCCGGGAGCACAAGGTGTCCTTCTCCACCGAACCCCCGCGGGGGTCCTCACCGGGAAAGGACACCGAAGATGGAGAGGCCTTGGATGGGGCAGAAAGGAGCGGCTTCATGCACCGCCAGTTCTCCGCCATGCTTCAGCCCGGAGTCAATAAGTTCTCCCTGCGAATGTTCGGCAGCCAGAAGGCCGTGGAGAGGGAACAGGAGAGGGTGAAATCCGCGGGGGCCTGGATTATACACCCTTACAGTGACTTCAGGTACCTGGGAAGGACAGGGGTAACAATGCTTTGAATACCAGATATGGAGGGCTACTTAGATCATAGCTGCACTTACAGGGGGTGATACAGAAGATTCTGCTGGCCAGGGGCTGCAAGTCATGTGTAGGGGGCAGTAAGGACTGCAGGTCAGGTGTATAGGGCAGGGGTGGGGAATGATGGAGATAGGTAGAGAAAGACAACCAAGGGCATGCCGAAGAGAGGAGGTGCTAGTTTTGTATCAGGGATGCTTTAAGGCAGCACTAGCTAACAGGCATTACATTTAGTTAACCATAAATGTCCATAAATGGCAAGTGGTGCGAGCTGTGAGGATGTAAGAAATGTTGCTGAAGGTCAAGGTACACTCACCTTTGGTGGTCACATCATCATCAGAGAGAGAGAGCGGGTCAGTCGAAGGTCACAGTGTGAGACGTGTGTGGGCTTACCAAGTGCTGGGTTAAGGAGTGAGGGAGAGTGTGTTGGAACCTAAGCCAGGTTCTATAAACAAAGGAATTCTTCTGTGTGTTCTGTCACATCATCTCTTGTGATTTATTTTTTTATTTTTTTTACATCATGCTACTACTAATTCTCCATTCTAGTATTGTTTTCCACGTTGAGACTAAGGTATGAGTTTAGTCTAAAACTAGAAGATTAATCCTTGAGATCAGGCAGCAAAGTCACTACAGAGACCTTATATAGGGGACACATAAAGGAAACTAAGTAACCATACACCCAAAGACCATCTTTATATCTCCAATTCTCTTATATCAGATCCTGAACTTTTACTACATCAAAGAATGTAGAAATGTATGGAATGCCATGACATCCTTGCTTTTTTATGACTTGCTATCATTTGGATGAGCATGCATCTGCCCATCTGTCGCAGACAAGGCCTCCTCCACAGGTCTTTCTGGCATATACAGGGTTATCATTTCTCTCCTCCCTTGTTCAAGGTTGCAATGTTCTTGGTGTGTAGGCTTCAGCCATGCATCACCTGGATAACTACACTACATATGTCACAAGGACATTAAAGTGCCCCAAATATTAATATATAACACAGAGCACATCCTGCCCTTTGCTCCTTAATTAAGAACTAATTTGTAGGCATGCCCGCAGAGTTTAAAATTATCATTTTAACCCTTAAGTTATCAGTGGGACATTTTAATTGTGATAACATAATGAAATAAGTTTTAATAAGATTTACATGTACAAATTCACAGGAAATGTGGCCGTATTTCCCCATTTATCCTTTTCAATGTACATTCCATTTTGAATCTACAAACTATTTGTAGATTTTTACAATATAAATGGCATCAAGTGCTTTTTTCCCATTGTGACTATATTTGAGGAATGCAACATATATATCAACCTTTAAAAAGATTGATGCCTAAAAAAGAGGAAACAATATAAACAATGGATATTTTATAAATTTGCCTGACATTCTTTTAAAACCATCTGCCTTTACGGAAGAATTCGTTTAAGGTTAGCTTGTTAATTAATGTGATCATTGATATCTAACATAAGCCATATTTTCGTTTTCTTCTTTTATTATCAAAACTGACACAAATAATGATCTCTGTGTGAGGCAACATTAGACCCACTTGTGATTATTCCACCCAGTCACTGGGACTAGGATCTATCTCCCATTTGGACATTCAATGGAGATAAACAATTTTGTTGCACTTTTAATAATGCTAGTCTGTTTCTCTGTCTTCCAGTGTATACATATTTAGTGTAAATGTAAATTTATAGTACTTGGAAAATCTCATCAATGTTTTAAACACAACAGAGTTCAAATTCTTTTACTTTGCATTGGTTAATGGACATTTCTCTTTTCACTATAAAAAGAATAGTATTTAATGTAAACCTTCCCCTCGACAACTGTAAGTGTTTGTATATTGTGTTAGTAATCTTGACCTTTAGTCAAGAGTGACACACACTTATCTTTTCTGTGTTTTTATGTAGTAGGTATCTGTGTTGAGCCAGGGATAACAGACAGTATGTTGTCAATAGTTTGCACTGTCCGTGGTGCTGAAGGTGACAGCTTAATACTTTCCAGTCTACAAATAAACAGGCTCCACTGTCAATCCAATCCCAGGCAGCAGAGAGCTATATCAGCATCATAACTTCTCCGACCACTTATTGAAATCTTACCCAGTAACTTTCAAATGCTTTCCTCCCATCCACATCTGTCGATATAAAAAGCACCCTGTGTTCTGATGACAGGGATATTTCCAACAATGAGAATGGTTGAACGTCAACATTGATGTCTTGGATCTCATTGGAAGTTGGATTTAAAAAAGTCATTTTTCTATGTATAATGTAGTTAGGAAATTTTAACATAATGTTTTAACTTTTTTCTGTATATGTTCCCCAAAGGCAAACTGACATTGCCTTGCATACGTCTCGTATAGGAGTAGTTTGTGCATTGGAATTGTCAAACCAGATATATAGATTTTCAGAAACGTGATCACTAAATAGTAACCTTGGCATGTCAGTGTAGTGCAATAAATCCAAATTCTAGGCAGTGTAGATCTTAGTGGTAAGGCAAGTGTGTTAATCATGCAAAGCTGCAGGACATCCATGTAACCTTGTGGTGTTGTCTTTTCCTATATCAATTAAGGTAGCTCTGTACAAAGCATAGACAAGGCATCCTTTTGCCTTATAAACCTGTGGGGGTGTGACAGATATACAAGTGACCTCTTTGCATCACAGTTCATTATCCACCTCAGTTAGACCCTGGGAAATGACGCATATAGTACACCAAGATGCACTAGCATTGAAATTCGGAATGTGAGGTGAGCATAGTGTTCACACAAAGCACTCATCATCTGAATATATATCAGCGCACAATGCAGTCTGACACAGAGAAGAACATTTCATTGTCAGCCTGTCATTTAGATTTATATGAGAGCACATTACTGAAAATAAAACATCCCAGTCTACTCACACACCAGTCTTTATCAGTATCAAGTATATTTCACTGTGGAAAGCTAGTTTTAAGGGAGAATTTGTTAAGCCTGCGTAAGTAAAGGTGGGTGTATCTGTGCTGTTACCAGTTAATCAGAGTGAGTGGTTTCATGTTTCCTTTTTTCCATCCTAAGGATTTATTGTATGTTCATCTGCTTCCCTTCATTTGTATACCTTACCATTCATGTGTACATTAAACTCAGAGTATTCATTTTCCTTTGTCTGCCACTCCTGGACAATTGGTCTGTTTGTCTATTAGACCTTGGGACAGTGTTTCTCCATGTATGTCTAATCCACTACTGCTAATATTTTAAAAAAAATTAAAACATCAAAATATTATTCATTTATACGTTTAACCAGATGATTAAATAACCCCCTCCCATTTAGTGTAGATCACGTGGGGGAGAATTGGAAAACTGTGGTCTTGGGCAAACCTCAGTGGATCTCCTTACTCATGCCTAATTAACGAACAGTGTCATTAATTTTTCCATATCTGAAGTGCAAGTGACAATTCCCTGAACGTACACATCACCATCCTCATAGCAGATTTTCGTCATGTATAATCTGTGTTTGGTTTACAACAAGCTTGCCAACTGAAGCAGGAACCTTGGTGCCTCTAAAAATTGACATGTGTAATGGTGGAATTGGACAGAATTTGGTATGTAGCAATTGAGATTTTTGTGCTCTTAAAGTATGCAAACATACAAAAGGAAACGACTGTTTAACAAAAATATATAAATTTACAAATAAAGGAATAGTAATTTCTTACAAAAGGATGTCCCAACACACGCTCGTACATTGCCTATTAGGTAATCTGTCCCTATCTGTGATCAAAAGTTATGCTGTGTTTTTGTCTTGTGTAAGAGGAGATCTCATTTTGTGTCTTGGACAATGATAAAAACACTGATTAAATATCACATTTCAGATTGAATTAATTTATTAGCACACAGAGAGAGGCATTCACACACCCCATGCTTTGCAAAATTCCTTAACTTTATTAGCTCAAAGAGTAGGGCCAGCAGCAAAGGGGATGGAGGGGTTGTTACATTACATGTTTAACTGCAGAAATATTTGAATGTAAACGAATGGCCGTAAAGGTTACTTGGAGAGGAAGAGAGAGGAAGAAATATGTGGTTGGTTGAGAGTGTTGTGAGTGATACATGGTAATGGTTAAGAAACAATGCTCCAGTGACAGACAGACCAGCAGAGAAAAATATAATAGAGGGGTGGAATCAAGTACTCAGAGATACATGTTTGAAGGAATGCAAATGTATAAAGATAACAAGCTGAGAAAAAACAGATAGCCATGCACAGCTGCTCAGTTAAACAAGTGGTTGCACATCAGGAGATATGTTTCATGAACATCTGCAGTGCCAATGCTAACCATCACTTGAGTAGCTTGAAATGTTGTGGTTATTCATTTCAGGGAGGTAAAATCCGGAACTTCCCCTCTGATTGCTCCTGAGTCTCAATGGGAAATGTTCCCAATTAACTAGGATATCTAATTAATAAGAGGCTAATCTAGGAGAATGGTTATGAAATCCAATTAGAAAAAAAGGACTTCAGGGAAAAATATTAGTGCCTTTGTTGAATATTATCTTATCTGCTTGAATACTTGTAAGATAAGAAAACATACTGAATAACCACAAGGGGTAATAACTGTGACCCTTTATGGCCACAAACTGGATTTTACAGCTCATACACTACAGTAATGGTTTGATCAATATGTTTACATGAAAACTCAAAATATCTAGCAGGATTGCAGTGATGGGATTGAATATACTAATACATTGCTTAAAATTGAAGTCAAATGATACTAACCAGGTCTTAAAGGAGCACTATAGGGTCAGGAACACAAACATGTATTCCTGACCCTATAGGGTTAAAACCACCATCTAGCCCCCCTGGTCCCTCAAACCTCCCTAATAAAGTAAAATCTTACTTGCATTTAAGTCTGGAGCTGCTGGCCTTGTCACTGTTTCCTTTAGACTTGCCCACTGCCTGCTGACATTAGTAGAAGTGGTAGCCTGATCCAATCACAATGCTTCCCCATAGGATTGGCTGAGACTGACAAAGAGGCAGTTCACGGGCAGAGCCAGCATGATTCAAACACAGCCCTGGCCAATCAGCATCTCCTCATAGAGATAAATTGAATCAATGAATCTCTATGAGGAAAGTTCAGTGTTTGCATGCAGAGAGAGGAGACACTGAATGTTTGGATGCATTTTAGGCAGCCATGACCCATGAAGGATCACTAACAGACATCTGAGGAGTGGCCAGTGAAGTTGTCACTAGGCTGTAATGTAAACACTGCATTTTCTCTGAAAAGACAGTGTTTAAAGCAAAAAGCCTGAAGGTAATGATTCTACTCACCAGAACAAATTCAGTAAGCTGTAGTTGTTCTGGTGACTATAGTGTCCCTTTAAAAATTACTTATCACTGCAAGCCATAGCATACTCACTAGGGCAGGGCTTGACAAATTAGCTTAAAATATAGGAGCCAGCTAAAAATGTTGGGAGCCAGATTTTTCAACGTCAAAATTACAATTCTTAAAGGGACACTATAGTCACCAGCACCACTACAGCTTAATGCAGTTTTTCTGAAGTATGTATACTGTCCTTGCATGCTTTTCTATGTAATCACTGACTTTTCAGACTTAAGGCAGGGTTTACATTGCTGTCTGGTAACACCTCTAGTAACAGCACTCAGCCTCCAGAAGTTCTTCCCGGTTCAGTGCTGCACTTACATTAATGCTCCCCATAGGGCAGTGATGGCGAACCTATGGCACGCGTGCCACAGGTGGCACGCCGGGCCCTTTCTGTGGGCACGCGGCCACAGGTTCGCCATCACTGCAGAGTAGGCGCCTGCCTGCCTGCCCGAAACGGCAGGCGCCTACTCTGCTTCCGGGTCGGGAGGCAGGGGGAGGGCTCCAGGAAGCAGCTCCCCTGTCCTCCCGCGCGATGCTGTGTGGAGCGTTGCCGCGCGTTACCATGGCAACGCTCCACACAGCATTGCGCGGGAGGACAGGGGAGCTGCTTCCTGGAGCCCTCCCCCTGCAGTGCTTACCACCACCGGACCACCAGGGATCGCTGTCCCCCCCCTCCCCCTACTTCATTAAAGGTAAGAAGGAGGGAGGGGGGGTATACTGACACAGCACCCTTATACCCTTACCCCCCAGAAGTACCCCTACCCTCCCCAGCAGTAACCCCTACCCCCCCAGCAGTAACCCCTACCCTGCCCAGCAGTACCCCTAACCCCCCAGCAGTACCCCTAACCCTCCAGCAGTACCCT
>OW240916.1:69846716-69881004 GCA_933207985.1 Pelobates cultripes | reverse complement strand
CCCCCCCACACAGTACCCCTACCCCCCACACACAGTATATAGCACACACACACACAGCACCCCCCCACACACACACAGCACCCCTCACATACAACACTCACACGCACGCACCCCCCACCTCAATGCAGTATGTGTGTATTCAGCAGTGTGTGGGTGTGTGTGTGCGTGTATTCAGCAGTGTGTGTGTGTGTGTGCGTGTATTCAGCAGTCTGTGTGTGTTTGCGTGTATTCAGCAGTCTGTGTGTGTTTGCGTGTACTCAGCGGACTGTGTGTGTGTACTCAGCAGTCTGTGTGTGTGTGTACTCAGCAGTCTGTGTGTGTGGGTAGTCTGTGTGTGTGTGTATTCAGCAATCTGTGTGTGTGTGTACTCAGCAATTCAGCAGTCTGTGTGTGTGTGTATTCAGCAGTCTGTGTGTGTGTGTAGCAATCTGTGTGTGTGTGTACTCAGCAGTCTGTGTGTGTGTGTGTACTCAGCAGTCTGTGTGTGTGTGTATTCATCAGTCTCTGTATTCAACAGTCTTGTGTGTGTGTATTCAGCAGACTGTGTATGTATTGCATTTGTTGGAGATACTAATAAATATAAGCTTAATTTTATCTATTTATATCATTATTTAAAATTTGTATCATTGAACTCTCTGTGTTCTTTTAAAACAAAAGTTATTAGTTCGGACAACAGTACGAGTTGTTTTTTTCTAAACTTAAACCTCAGTATTTGGGTTTAATTGCCGTGTTGGCACTTTAAGGAGAAAAATGTTGGCATGTATTGCGGTTTGGGCACTCGGGCTCAAAGGTTCGCCATCACTGCCATAGGGGATGCATCTCTATGAGGAGAAGTTGATTGCGCAGTATGGTGTTTTGACGTGCATGCTCAATAGTCTCCCAATGTCTTTCTATGGTGAAGCATTGGATTGCCCGATATCTCCAAGATCTCTGTCATGGAGGTGGTGCCAGCCACAGCATCACCAGCATGGCGTGGGGAAAAAGGGTGAGTAAAAGCACCTTTCATATGTGATTGGAGGAGGCAGGTCACCTAAACATACACACTCACTCACTGACACGCACACAATCAACGTCAGGCACACATACATACACACACACTGACATACACACGCACACACTCGCTGACAGACACCCATATACTCACTGATTTCACACACACACAGACACACAATGCAACACTCACTCACAAATCATTTATTCATATTATTTTAAATCTATCTTGCCTCCCTATCAGCTTTCCCTTGGGGCCAGTGGAGCTCCTGTTATCTCTCTGCTCTGATCCTTAGAGCGCTGTTTAGTGATGCGAGGCTGGAATGACGTCATATTCTGGCTCCCGGCTTTACTGGAGGGTGCATTAGGGAGCAGAGCAGTGAGATTGCAGCTCCCTCGCCGGCTCCCTAATTCTTTGAACCGCCCGCCCCCCCTCCCTCAGCTCTCAATGACCCGACTGTCCAGCTGCCCATTTCAGCCCTATGTGCCCGCCTCCAATCTTGGGCAACTGGTCACCTCAGAGGCTGAGCAGGCTCACAAATCCCAGCACCCTTTCACAAAAAAAAAGTAAAGAAAGAAAGAATAGAAAATAAAAACTGTCCTATGAAATAATGCAATCCATACCGCCATAAAGATATGGTATCTCTAGCATATATGGTAGATTTATGCTACATTAGTACACGACTCAACTTTCCTTTTGTGATTGAAAATTTTACCTTTAGCTTAAACATTCACCCCCTAGAACAGGGCTCGACAAATACCAGGTATATTGGTTAGGTGACCTGGAGGCAACATGGGGATAAGGAGGGATGGTCAGATGGTCAAGTGACAAAAGGAGTAGACAAATACTATATTTACTGTAGTTTTCTTTTGCCATTACTCTGAGAGACAGACTGCCAGTCTGAAGCACCCTGGAAAAGGTTTATTGAGGAAGAGGCTAGGATGGGAGGAAAAGTGTTCATATGTCATGGTATATAAAACAATATGGGTTTCAGACAATTATATATAATGGATTATGGCAGATATGGAATTATATTTATGATTATGGGATGCAATATGGCAAAACAAAACCTCATATAGGATGTATTGTAAGCCTGTGGGAGGTTAGGGTAGTTGACTTATAAAACAAAAATGGGGAACACTGAAGCTGGGATACAATGGAAAAAAGCCTGATAAGTATATAGAAAAAAAGCGTGGGAACACAAAGGGCAGAAAATAATGGTTAGCATTTATAAATATTAGTTGAGCGTTTACATATATGTGCACTAAACAGGGAATTGTAGTAAAAGGCAGGGCAGAATGGCTGTATTGGAGAATGTTTCAGACTCTTCTGTTTTGGATTAGGTTTTGCATCATTGTTGTCAATGCAATACAATCCACTGTTCAGTGACTTAATATTTTCACACCATGTTCAGAAATCAATACTAAAGGGTTTGTGTTGCATACTATCTCAAGGAAGACTGGAAGTAAATGTGACACTTATAAGCCTTCCATGAAGGTAAATTAAGTGTACTTGGCAGTTTTTTTTCTCTCGTTGATTTTGCTTTGGATCAAACAAAAACATTTGCTAGAAGTTGGTGATCCACCTAATGTATGTTTCAATCAAAACAAACAGAAACTTTTATTTGCCTTCATTTACAGGAATACAAATGTGTATTCTTGATGTTATAGTACCCTGTTAGCCTTTTAGGTGCCCAGCCCCCCAACTCCAGTCCGAGCGGGGAAAAAAGCAGTTTAACTTAACTTTACTTCCTCGCAGTTCTTATTGATGCTGTCCCACCTACATGTTTGAGGTTTTTCCAGGAAAACAGCAATGTTTTACATTGCAGAGTTAAACAGACGGGGATCTAGCACCCAGACCACTTCATTGAGATGAAGTGGTCTAAGTACCAATAATGTCCCTATAAATTACGCTCTACAAAATGCACCAGCTAATTCTCATGTGGAAGAGAACTGTGTATGGAGATCTACTAATTCAAGCATTCAGTTGTATACAGATTTGATTTAGTTACCAGGGCACAATTAAAGTGATCAAGACACAAGCAGTTGTGTCTGAGATTCTGCCGGTGCATTTTGCATTACAAAAAGGATGATTCCACACAAATAAAGCACATCAGCTTGCTGAAGTTCTTTTGTGGGTGAGCAGTGTTAAGACACCTCCAGTGTCTTTAGGCAAAACCGCCGTTTAGTAGACCTTCCCCGTCTGCAGTAACAGTCTCCGTTCGCTTAATCTGTAGTATACGAACCAAATGCAGGGGAAGCGGCAATCTCCCGACCGAGATCCGTGAATGGCTCCAAACTCCCGAACGGCAATACACGAACTGCTACTAGCCGCCGAACAACAATGTTCACCAAGCGGCTTCCGTTCCATCCAGCAGTCTCTAAACGTGAAGAAGAAATCCCCCCCAATAACGAGACAGAAGCTCCGCATTGAGGGTCAAACAGGATCTGGCTTTACTGTGGGCTACCTGCCCGTATTTATGCAGGTCTCCCACTTGGTGGACACTCCCCTAGGGGACCAAATGGGAGACTTAAATGACAGACAGATATGGGGACATTCCAGACACACAGTCACAGATTTTACCCACAGTGCATTATGATTCCCTCCCCTCTGCCCTGGAGTTAATTACCAAGTAACTCAATTAACTCCAGGACAAAGCCAGTCGCCATCTTAAATATAAAATCATAAAAGACATAAAAATATATAACTTCACAAAAACCGAACATTTCCCATTCGTATCACATATCCCCAGATAGCCTGGATCTGAGTGCATATTATTAGCGAATAGCGCTCAGATCCCACACACATAGTTCAATCGCCATGGAGTCAAAGTTCTTACAGTCTTTCGGTATACGAATGACTCCATGGGAAGGCTATCTGGGTTAAGTCTTTTTGTATGCTCCAAATCTCCCGAATGGCCGGTGTTCGTATGCTTTCGTGGAGGCAGCCAGGCGTTCCGTTGTTTCAGCGGTGTTCGGCAGAAAAAGTGTCCGTTTTTAGTTCCATAGAAATAGAGCCAAACACCGCTGGGCTTTCGCTTGGTTTAAAATGGCCGCTGCCTCGTGGTCGACATACGAACGACGACCACCCTGAATTCGGTTTAATTGAGAAGTGTCTGCGGTTAACCACAACGTTCTAATTGGGATCAATAGGTTAACCAGCAGCACACTTCTCTCCTGGGTGGCCGTCCGTTCGGCAGGTTTGTTCGGGGAAAAAGAGTCATTCGAATGGCTGGGCTATAGAAACCAGCCATTCATACGAACGGGAGACAAACAGACGAATGCAACTAAAATACAAGCAAACAGATGGTTCTGTCACAAGCAGTATCCTATTTTTACCCCAGTTTCTAAAAGTGACGATCTCTATGAGAAATCTGCACTTTTATAAATAAGATATGGAACCTTCCGGGTGTCAGTCAGGGATGCTTGCTGCTTCCTTACATTGGCACTTCCCACACAGACCAGCTACTACTTCATAGACCTCAGATCAGATGTGTGCAAAAGAGCTGACACACGCACCTGTGTGCAACATTTTTGAGCTTTCTGTTTTAATGAAGAGACTGTTAGTCTCTTTTGTGTAAAAGGGGAGGGGGCTTGCAAAGACTGCAGTTCATAAGAACTTCAGTTTTTGCAAGCTTTTTAATATGTACCACTCAATGAATGCATGCATGTATTCATTGGGGGTATATCTACTCAATAGCAAATGTTTCAAATAAAAAAAATGGGATGGTTGTTTAAGTTATGATGTTATGTCAAGCAAAGACTACTAAAAAAAAAAAAAGTTTGCAATGACATCCAAATTGGCATGGAACAAGGAGAGTTAACTGAAACTATTTTCCTTGACTTTGCCAAGGCCTTTGACACAGTAGACTATGGCATTATTTAGCAAAAACTTAAAAACTCAGGCATTGGTGATCGTCTGCTAACCTCGTTTCGATCGTATGTTTCAAACCGATTTGCAATATGTGGCTATTTCTGATAGCGTTTCCCTCCCTCTTCTAGCCACGTGTGGTGTTCCCCAAGGCTCCATACTCGGCCACCTGCTATTCACATTATTTATAAATGATCTGCCTAATGTCTGCAAATCCTTAACTGTACACATGTATGCAGACGACACTGTAATCTACGCTAGTAAACCCAAGCTACCGCAGCTGGAGGCTGTGCTCCAAAACCAATTCACAGAGGTAGATAAGTGGATAACGGATAAAAAAAACTCTTCCTAAACACTGACAAAACTGTTACAATGATATTTGGAACTATACCTAAATTATGTAAACTACAAAATCAACAACTGTGTATCAAAACAAATCCAAATAGTACAATGACAGCAGTCTGCTCTTTTAAAAATCTAGGTATGTTGCTACACCCCAATCCATCCTACGGCCTTCACATTAAAAATATCTCTTCAAAACTTTACCCAAGACTAGATGCCCGACAGAAACAAATCCTGCCTATGCCCTACAGTAGGGAAACAGTGCCACAATTGCTAATGCCGGTCATTGATTATGGGGATGTAGTATATGCACCCGCACTGCAAACTCACCTTAATAAACTTAATACGTTATTTAATTTGTTCTGCCGCTTTGTACTAGAAAGTAATTACTTTATCCACTACTGTCACATGTCAAAAGAGCTAAACTGGCTATTGCTGGAATCCCCAAGCACTCTTCATCTTTCCAGCCTTGTGCATAAAAGCATTTCTTGGAAGCTCCCACCCTACCTTAGTAGAATGCTGTCCCCAGCTGTTCCCACCTCCTATAACATCTGATCCAGTACTAGCATGATATTTTGCATACCGCAATACAAAAATAAAGTGGCTCGATCCTCGTTTTCCTACAGAGCACCACAATTAGGGATCGACAGATAGCGATTTTTTAGAGCCGATAACTTACCGATATTCTGTACATTTACCATTTTTAAAAAAATAAAATGTTTCTAAAGGTAAATGCACAAAATATACATGCCACATGTAGTGTGTTTAGGCAGGGGAGCTGTGTGTGTTTGTGTAGTGTGTGTGTAGTAGATGCAGTGTGTATTTGTGTAATGTGGATATAATGAATATAGTGTGTTTTTGTATAGTGTGTGTATATAACGAAGGCAGAGTGTGTATAGTGAATGAAGTGAGTGTTTGTGTAGTGTGTGTGTGTGTATATAGTGAATGCAGTTTGTGTGGTGTTTGTGTAGAGTGTGTAAAGTGAATGCAGTGTGTGTAATGTGCATAAAGTAAATGCGGTGTGTGTGTGTATATATAATGAATGCAGAGTGTGGTTTTATTTTTGTGTGTAATGTGTGTGTGTGTATAGTGAATGTAGTGTGTGTGTGTGTGTGTGTGTGTAGCTACCAGAGATGAGATGTCAAATAACTGAACCAGGGTATGTTCCAACATGAATTTCTTATACAACGATAAAGCTCTACTGTAAGACAGCCGTGTGTTTTCCAAAAGGGTCAAAATAGTCAAAAGGAGACTATGATCCAATAACTCCTCTAATCCATGACTAGCACCTGAAATGGAGGGGCGGCACTGGCTATCAGTGAGGCCGTGGGTGGCGTTTCTCTGAAGGCCTGGAAGTCAAAGCGAGACAATTTGTCAGTTGCAGTATTAAAAACACTGGGAACATGACAACAAACCAGATAAAAGTGATTACAGGCTGCCAACCATGTCAGTCTCCTAATGAACCTCATTATAGTTAGTGAGGAGGAACGCCCTTTGTTAATAATATGGCAAGGAGCTAGGTTGTCGGAAAAGGAACGCACCGAGCAACCAGCCCATAAATGACCCCATACCACAGCTGCCGCTACGATAGGGTATACCTCAAACAAGACTGAGGTGCGGGAGAGCACTTCAATAAGCTGCACCTCCTCTGGCCAACTACCCCAGAGCCACTTTTCTCCAAATATGGCCGCAAAACCTGTGGATGCTGCAGCATCCGTCCAGATGACGGGACAGTGTATAGACAGCTGTGGGAGAAACATGCTCCTCCTATTCCATTGTAACAGGACTTTGCGCCACGTGAGTAGGTCAGCCGTAGCTTTTGAATCCAGGGAAATACGACTAAAATTATTGGACAATTCTGGGAGTAGGCAAAGGAGTCTCAAAATAAAGGCTCTGTTTTGAGGGATAATCTGTATGGCAAAATATAGAGAACCCAATAGAGATTGCAATTCCATGTGACTGCAGGTACCTACTTGTCAGAATTTGTTGATAGCCTGCAGGATGCTATCAATTTCACCTAAAAGGAGACTGGCTTCCATGGCCACAGAATTGAGTAGGATACCCAAATTAAGAAAGCAAATGAACACACGGTTCAGCGTCTCTGTGTACACACCCGTACAAACCTGTATCATTATGGATTATATTTAGACATCTGTACATCTTAATAATGAGTAAGCCCTTCATAAAGTTAGTCTTCATTAGATATATTATATATCTTATAGTATAGGGACGACTTCAAAATAAGATGCACCACTTTAATTGAATACTTACCTCTTATTTGTCATCCGTTTAAATTACTAGATATACTCAGTTTTGACTAACACTTTCAGAAGATTTTTATATTGAATCATTATATTTATCCCTTATGTATATATTTGATTCACAATGCTTCTGGATACATATCTTGCAGATGATGTATCTCGGTAATAACCTTAGGTATTCATTATTATTTTTTGGATATCCTCCTTTGTGCGATCTGGGTGTTATACATTGGGGGTATTTCGGGATGTTTATTTATAGGCAGTATGTCCTTATATAAATCCTTGACTCCTTTGGACTATTCTCATTTGATTACCTTTAATCTTAATTTGTAATTCTTAATCTTTTCAGTGCGCACCTTTGCCTTTTGCGTACCCGCCCACCTGACTGTGAGGGGCGGAGTAATCTTTAGTTGTAATAGGGGATCGCCGCACATTCTACATACCTAGTCACGCCCACGACGTGTCCCAGCTTGCTTTCCATCTTGCCGGCTAGACCACGTGACCCATATGATATCGGGTCACGTGCCCGGCAATTAAGCCCCGCCTCCATTTGTATCTCGTGTCTTACCAGGACACGGCTGACAAGTTACATATCGGAGATTACACACAGCTGGTTATTCACGCCCCCAAATCTTATTGGTCCAAGGTATTCATGCCTCCTGGCAATTTTTGTATTTAAGAGACTCTTAACTAGTTTCTTGTTGGCCCCTGACGAAGGTGCTTCTCTATAGCACCGAAACGTACGTCGGGCATTCTCTTCTCATATTATGTATATGAGCACTGGGCACTGGTGGCTGTAGCACCATGATTCTTATTTAACACTTATTTCTATTTCTCTACCTATTTCCTATGCCTGTCTAGTTAGATTTACAGGGAGAGAGGCTTGCTTAATTTTAAATATCAGTCTGTTTTTTAGACTGAATACTGACTATATTTCATTTTCCATCCTCCTCCTTATCTCAATTAGCTCTATTTTGAGCCTTTTGTTACACTAACTATTGACATTCTTAAGTGGGGTACTATGCTGGGGATTCAGCCATTTGTAACTTATACCCTTATAGTGTATTACAATGAAGCTGATAATTAGGGTTGAGACAGGATACTAGATGGCAGAATTATATCCCCATTCATACCCCCTTTATTTGGCATGGAATTTGAGTCACACTTGTATATACTTTATTTGACTTTTATTTTTCTGTTTTTGGGTCTCTAGTCACATTTATAATTTTATAAATCAGGTTTTTTGGATTACACTCTATCGCTATAGTTATTTCCAGATTTGTGGTTAGTCTCTAGGACATAGGGAGACTGACTGCATTGTACAATCTTTCTTGGATACCCAAATTAACCAAGTTAAATTTGGGTAAAAGTGTCTGAGCCTACTGTTTTCTTGGAAGAGACCGGTACCCCCAAGGAATGAAAAAATGAAATAGCCTTGGTAAATTACAATGGGGAGAGGAATGGTTTTCGACAAACAGAAAATCATCCAAACAATGTGTCACTGTACGGCACCTGCATTTGTTCATTAGAAGCCAGCACAAGCGAACGTGTAGAAGATTTTTGGGCTGCTTTTTGACCCGAAAGTGAGTCTTAGTACAGACTTTTCCATTTAATACCGTGTGGATGCCATAGAGATGGACGTATGGGTAGCAACTTGAAGGTGTTAATAATGTCCGTCTTAGTCAGCCAGGCTCCAACTCCTGCAGTGATAATGGCGTTTATGACATTATCTATTGTGCCATACTGAAGAAAAAACTTTTCCGAAGGAATT
The DNA here is from genome assembly GCA_933207985.1 of Pelobates cultripes. NCBI lineage: Eukaryota > Metazoa > Chordata > Amphibia > Anura > Pelobatidae > Pelobates > Pelobates cultripes. Next base: position 69,871,769 of record OW240916.1, on the reverse strand, counting down.
AAAGAGTTAAGGCTAGGTATGGCCATGGAGTGAGGTGCAGAGAGATCTAAAATCAATCTGCGTTTCCCTGAGGACTTCCCAGTGATCAATCCCATAGGGTTAGTCCTCCAATTGACGAATGGGGGTGCCTTAAAAGGTCCCAATAAAAATCCATCCTCCAATTCTAGTTGTAACAGTGCATCAACCGTATCCGTATCAGCCAAGGCTGACTGGAGATTTTTGCATTTGAAAATGCCAGCAGAAATGTGAATAAGACCTGTATGGAACCCTTCATTAAAACCATCAATCAAGAAATCAACTAGGTGTTTGGAAGGGTGAGTAGCTAAGGCAAGAGCCAGATAGCCAACAATCACTGAGGTCAGGTAAGGTTTAGCAGGAGTTTTATTTTGACACATGGACTTCGCATGAACCCTAAAGCAGTGAGAACACACATGCAACAAGCGGCAGGCACTATAACCGCAAGTGCCTACATTGAAATTATTACATACCTGCGATTTACCCAAATAAACAATAAGACGGACAAGCTTGTCCTTGCCTGATTTGTCAGACCTTGTATGTGCTCCTGGGAAAGTTATGGGGTGGAGTCGGGTAAGATAGGACAATAGTCCGAGGCATGACAGGTGGATGCCAAGATTGCACAAGCTGGTGTCTTTAGTCCGGCAAAGTGCCTGCAAAACAGCTCAGTGTCCATCCGGCTCCAGACAATTTCTTACTCAGTCTAGGGCCCCTAGCCTTCAACACAACAGAAATATCACCGTAAGCATATGTACGATTCTCCACTATATCGTGAGAGGCAATCAGTAGTGATACAAGATTAACATCCTTGTCTTCCAGGATTTCTTTCCTGAGATTGCAGGAACCATGTCGATTGGGTTTATGATATGGGATTCTGAACCCGAAGGTATAATATTACCAGCTTGCAACAGTGGCGAACCGGAGAGACCAGCAGCTAAGGGCACAGAAGATGTAATGGGAAGGCTACAAGCCTCAGTCCTATCCAGTCTATCATTGACCCTTCCCATAGAGGCCACGAGTGAGGTTTTGCCTTTCCGAGAAGGTGACATGGACCTGATAGGAGTACTGGGGAGAGATAAATTGTCCACTTCTTCAGGGATCTGAGACATACTAAAAGAAATATCAAAAACAAATCAGTAACCAAACAGTTTGACTACTGGCTGGCTATCTAGTGCCAAGTGGCAAAGCAATTTACTAGGTATGGTGATAGGTGAGGCCCTGCTAGATGCCAAGTTCCTTGAGAGGCTCTATCTATGCGTTGGCGCAAGGGGATTTTTTAGCCACCTGACGTTGTGGCGGTGTATTGGCCTCTCGGTGACAATTAAAGTATAAGACAGAAATGGAGTGACATGGGAGGCCCTCTCTATGCAACCGTGCGAGGCGGCTATCTATGATTTGGCCCGAGGGGCGAATATACCTCAAGCGTGGAGGAAGGGTGTTGGCCTCATGTTACCACTTTGACTGAGACAAAGAAGCCCTAAATGTCTACTACTAGTGACCGACCAGATCCTGAATAAGCCAGTAACAACCAACCAAAAGCATGGGGGGGGGGACATTTGTGGGGAAAAATAGGCAAAATGTACCAGCAACCCACTTGCATGTCAGTTAGGTCAGAAAATGGTCACAACCCAACACAGTAACTGAGACTTCCACCCAAAGTATATAGTGGAAGGAGAGACCTATACCTAATGATAATAAAAAGGAGTGTATGTCATAATCTGCAGACAAAACAAGGTACTCCCCACTAGCTGCTACGAGCAAACCCTCCTCCCCCCCACTAACTCACTGGAAAGTGATTATGAGGTCTGAAGAGCAAACGCTGCTCTATAATGCCACCCTGAACCTGCAAACAGGGCCGGTGCTTGGATTTTTAGGTACATAGGCGAAGATGCATTTTTCCGCTCCACCCCCCTCCCCCCCCAAAATCTTCACCTATGTGCCTCTTAACCAGCCCCTCTCCCCTCCCCAACCATTAGTGGTCCCTTCCGTTCCCTGTCCCTTAGTGTTCTTCTCCCCTCCCCCCTTTTTTCCCTGTCTCTTGGTGTTTCTCTCCCATTCCCTCCCTGTCCCTTGGTGCACCCCCCACCCCTTTAGTGGTCACACTTCCTGGTGTGTGCCTCCTACCTCTATTGTTGCATTGCCGAGCGGAGCAGATCCCCTAAAGGAGCTTCAGTTTTCTGTACCCGGACGGACTGACAGGGAGTGCTCTCTCTGTGAGCACCTCCTGTCAGTCTGGCCAGGTACAGGAAACAGAAGCTCCTGTACCGCGCTCTGCTCCACTACACTCTGTACACACTGACAGTCACACACTCAATGACAAACACACAGACGTCACTGACAGACACAGACTCATTGATCTGACACACACTCATTCATTGACACTGACAGACCCACACTGATTGACACTCATTGACAGACACACTGATAGTCACACACAGACTCAATGACAAACATACTCTCACTGATTTGACAGACACACACTCATACACTGACAAAAACACTCATCATACACTGACAGACACACTCATACACTCACATGCACACACACTCATACAATCACTCACAGACACACAGACAGTCACTCACTCACAAACACACACTGTCACTCACAGACACACACACAGAAGCACACAGTCACTCACAGACACACACACACACTGTCACTCACAGACACACGCTCAGTCACTCAGACACACACACTCATACAATCACTCACTCACACACACACACTCAGTCACTCAGACACACATGCTGTCACTCACAGACACACACATTCACTCACAGACACACGCTCAGTCATTTAGACACACACACTCATACAATCACTCACACACACACACACTGTCACTCACAGACACACGCTCAGTCACTCAGACACACACATGCACACACACTCATACAATCACATGCACACACACTCATACAATCACATGCACACACACTCATACAATCACACACACACACTGTCACTCACAGACACACACGCTGTCACTCACAGACACACACAGAGACGCACACAGTCATTCATGGACACACACACTGTCACTCACAGACACGCTCAGTCACTCACAGACACACACACTGTCACTCACAGACACACGCTCAGTCACTCACAGACACACACACTGTCACTCACAGACAGCTCAGTCACTCACAGAGCTCAGTCACTCACAGACACACGCTCAGTCACTCACAGTGTCACTCACGAGCGCTCAGTCACTAGTCACTCACAGACACACACACTGTCACTCACAGACACACACACTGTCACTCACAGACACACGCTCAGTCACTCACAGACACACACTGTCACTCACAGACACACACAGACACACGTCAGTCACTCACAGACACACGCTCAGTCACTCACAGACACACGCTCAGTCACTCACAGACACACGCACTGTCACTCACAGACAGACACACTGTCACTCACAGACACACGCTCAGTCACTCACAGACACACGCTCAGTCACTCACAGACACACACACACAGACACACATCACATACATTCACTAATAATTTTATAAATAAACATTTTCCACCCAGCCTCCCTACCTGGAGAGCTGGTGTGGATGCTGGATCGGTCCCTGAGGGCTGGGGCTGCTGAGAGGCGAGCGGCAGTGCTGTGATCAGGCGCGCGAGGGAGCTCTAATCTCCATCCTCTGCTCCCTCGCGGGCTGCCTACTGATGACGTCATATTCCGGCTCCCGCGGCATCAGTAGGCAGCGCGCGAGGGAGCAGAGGGTGGAGATTAGAGCTCCCTCGCGCGCCTGATCACAGCACTGCGGCGCGCTGCGCCGGGGGTCGAGATGGTGGCCTGGCAGGAGGGAGAGCTTCCCTCCTGCCGGTCACTGAAATATTGCGCCCCCAGAGCCCGTGCGCCCTAAGGCGGCCGCCTGTGCCGCCTTATGGACGCGCCGGCCCTGCCTGCAAAATAAGCATACAGCAATAAGTAGCGGATCATAATGAGCTCTGCGCCCTATATACTATCCAACCAATACTAAAATTAAACAACATTACGACCAGGATTGTGTAACACTTGAGTAAACACTTGCATAGGGTAAAATCTATATATTAGAACAGGACACCCATATCTCATACCTTTCCCAGTATCTACTACATATTGAAACTGGATAACATCACCCTCTAGTGGGGATATGAACATATTACACTTCTAAAATTATATATATATATAATATATATAGACACAGATCAGTTTACCTTTACTCTTGAGAAACTGATTGTTCTTAGCTATTCATACTCCAATCAAAACATACATTGTAAATGTAGAGCGGGGTAGTGGGGTATTACATTCTGAATATTTTTAAAACTAAAGCCTGCAGAGGCAATACCCTGACACCATAGGCACTTTGCTAAGCTGAAGTTGTTATAGTACATGGTGTCTCTTTCAGGGCCAGACTTGTAATATGTGTTTAAACAGTGAAACTCTTTATTACTCAAATATGTTGTATAGCATGAAAATTAAGGTTCCTTCTAATCCTGCCCACTTCTAGACTTTGAAAGATATTTAAGTGTGTGTGTTTTCTTCCCCCTGTTCATCCACCGGAATGCCGGAAAAAAAAAACCGTGGCAATGTAACAACCAAGCAGCATGGAGGGGACCGGAATGTAGATGTAGGTATGACTCACGGTTAGCTGTCACCCGGGATCATGGGGCTGAGAGGAGGCATCAAAAGACCATGAAGAGGAACTTGACTCGGAAGTCTCGACAGGCGTGAATCGGAAGTGATCCTATGCAGAACGTCAGACCACTACGGTAATGCAGGTAAGGGGGGAGTCCCTTAAGTAGGTCCCACAAGCCCCTCCCACAACTCCTTGCAAAGCCTTCACACACACACACACACACACACACACACACACACACACACACACACATATATATACATAAACAAAAATCACAAAATCATCATAAATTCTTGGAATTTAGTGGGTCAGAGTCCTCTCTTCCGCAGTTTTATAGGGATCGAAAAATAACTTATAAATTGGAGGTGGGAAGATTTTATGGCAAACAGAAATGAAATGGATTATAAAGTTGAATACCTTGATTCCAAGACTAAATAGTGACTTTAAATTTTATTTCCTATAGATTTTTTTTTTTTTTGGCTAAGACAATAGTTTTTAAAGCGATGCAATACAAAATGTAGCCCAAACACCCAACTGCCTTCCTCTGGTGCTCCAGCACCGGATTACACTTTTGTAATAAACATATTTGTCTGCCTTGGCTTATGTCTCTCTACTACCCTTTGTAGATAAAACTTCATGTCTGCATTTTATCAAAGCGCATAGTTTCTTTGCAGGCTGAAATGGAGCCTGCAATGCCATCCAATGTTTACATAGAACCCAAAGTCCCTCTAGTGGCTGTCTGGCAGACAGCCACTGGGGGTGGAGTTAACCTTAGCAGGAAATTATTGCAGTTTCTGCAAAACTACAATAATGAGCACTGCATGGTTAACGGATCTGGGACACTGCACCCAGACCACTTCCATGAGTTGAAATGGTCTGGCTGCCTATAGTGTCCCTTTAAACAAACAAACAAAAAAAACTAGAGAAGAACCAGCATAGCTATCTGTAACCTAACTTACAAATTGCTCCACGTGGTTGTACCTTAAAGAATATCTTGATTATATTTTTTCTAAGTCTACTATAAAAGTTAACATACTTTTGTATTTGTATGGCTTTTAGCCATAAGTCTTAAAACATGACATTGTGATATTTTAAAAATAATTCTGCTTAACTTAATAGTCGATTTATTTTCCCATACCTATACACACCAAGTCTTATTTGAGGATGAGTTCATTTTAAGCGATATCTGTCTCTGAATAAACGTTTTTCACACCTAAAGGAGCACTATAGGGTCAGGAACACAAACCTGTATTCCTGACCCTATAGTGCAAAACCCACCATTTAGGTGGTTTGCCCCCTTAAAAGGAATTAAATTCACTTTATTTCCAGCGCTGTGCGGGTACTTCGGCGCTAGCCCCGTCCCCAGTCCCAGAATTGACAATTATTTGCCAATCCAATGCATTCGCATAGGGAAAGCACTGGATTGGCAAAAAACGACAAGGATGCGGGATGGGGCGGGGCCAAACACCGTTTTGACCAATCAGCACTTCTTCATAGAGATGCATTGAATCAATGCATCTCTATGAGGATAATTCAACGTCCCCATGCAGAGCATGGAGACACTGAACGTCAGTACTGCCTACTGTGCAGCACTGAGCCAGGAAGCACCTCCAGTGGCCATCTGAGGAGTGGCCACTTGGAGGTGTCTCTAGGGGCAATGTAAACACTGCCTTATCTATGAAAAGGCAGTGTTTGCATGAAATTGCCTGAAGGCAATTATACTTACCAGAACTACATTAAGCTGTAATTGTTCTGGTGAATATAGTGCACCTTTAAATATGTGTAATATGTAAGTACGTACATTTTTCATCACTTTTTGTAGTGTGGTATGTTTTTGTAGTCCCGATAAGGATCTTTTTTCACATAGTTGTACCTCACTTGTATTATCCACGTCTGTTTAAAGGGAAACTCCACCGTATCTTTGTTATTCAAGAACTGAAAGACATACTGCATAGAGGGTTTCCTATTAAAGGTAGACTGGTATTTCTAAAATATCAGAGGGTTTTTCTTAAAAAAAAAAAAATAATAATACTAATAATCATGGCAATATCAAATCATGGCATCAGATGCTCATTCCTTAAGAGTTAAAATAAAGAACAAGTTGATTGCCATCTACAGGCATGGACAGCGCTCCATGTTTTTTTTTCGGGTGCTGTGGCATATAAATAAATCTGGAATTTTTACTAATGGGTCCTCTTAATTTGACGGGCTCCAGTGCAATGGCACTGCTGGTAGTACTGTCCCATATGAATTCTTTTAATCAAAATGTAATCTAAAAAAATTGACGCTGGTATTAATTTCTGATTGTCTTGCGCAGTTTAAATGCTGCATTTATGTCTTATGGTGATCAGTGCTCTGAACTTTTGTTAGGACAAATAACAAAATAATGTGTGTTTGTATCCTTCCCATAGTTTTAACTCTTTTAGACCTATCATCGACTCTGTGTGGCTGGGAATCGTCCTAGCTCATTGTATTTTTCTATGTATCTGTCTCAGAGTTCAATGACCTACTGTCTCTAGTTTTTTGTCCTGCTGTTTTTACATCTTCCACCCAATGTCTTATGCATTCAGTGAAGTCACTGTGTTGGTGTGATTTATGAGTTTACTTACAGGACTAATATCCTAGGCATTATTACCGTATATACTCGTGTATAAGTCGAGTGCAGTTTTGTGACCAACAATTGTGAAATATGCAATGCCTCGTGCATAAGTCGAGGGTAAAACTTGGGGCTATGAAATTCTGTGATTTTTTATAATTATACACACACACACTCATACAAACACATACTCTGCATTATATATACACACTCATACAAACACACACTCTGCATTAGCAAAAATGGGTCGCAAGAGTATTCTGAGAACAGACAGCAGCTAAAATAGCCTGAACTTCGGTGGGTCCCCGCTCAGAACTCAAGCTGGTTTTAGCTCATCTTGTGCCATTACAGAGAGAACATATCTGAAGCATATCAGACTGGTCCCAACCATACGGGCAGTCCAGATCCGAAATGCCAGCAAGTTCTCTCTGTATGAGAGATACAGCAACCCCAGACGATCGTTTCAGCCTTGTTAGGCATCATCAGTGAGGCATAGCTGATATCTCTCTAGGCACCGTGAGCCAGGGGTCCACGTCTGGATTACCCTTAAATAGCCTGCCCTAAAATAGCCTAACAAGGCTGAAACGATCTTCTGGGGTTGCTGTATCTCGTGCAGAGAGAACTTGCTGGCATTTTCGATCTGGACTGCCCGTATGGGTGGGACCAGTCTGATATGCTTCAGATATGTTCTCTCTGTAATGGCACAAGATGAGCTAAAGCCAGCTTGAGTTCTGAGCGGGGACCCACCGAAAGGCAGGCTATTTTAGCTGCTGTCTGTTCTCAGAATACTCTTGCGACCCATTTTTGCTCTCCATTAGTTTAAAGGGTAATCCAAACGTGGACCCCTTGCTCATGGTGCCTAGAGAGATATCAGCTATGCCTCACTGATGATGCCTAACAAGGCTGAAACGATTGTCTGGGGTTGCTGTATCTCTCGTGCAGAGAGAACTTGCTGGCATTTTGGATCTGGACTGCCTGTATGGGTGGGTCCAGTCTGATATGCTTCAGATATGTTCTCTCTGTAATGGCACAAGATGAGCTAAAACCAGCTTGAGTTCTGAGCGGGGACCCACCGAAAGGCAGGCTATTTTAGCTGCTGTCTGTTCTCAGAATACTCTTGCGACCCATTTTTGCTCTCCACACTCTGCATTATACACACACACTCATACAAACACACACTCTGCATTATATATACACACACACACTCATACAAACACACACACTCCTACAAACACACACTCTGCATTATATACACACACTCTGTGTGTATATAATGCAGAGTGTGTGTGTTTGTGTGAATGCAGAGTGTGTGTTTGTATGTATGAGTGTGTGTATATATAATGCAGTGTGTGTTTGTAGTGTGTGTGAACTGGGTGGGGGGAGGGCATTTTTATTATTTGTAATTTTTTTTTATTTTAATATTATTTTTTTATTATAATTTCTTTTTTTGTCCCCCCCTCCCCGCTTGTTAACTGGTCAGGAAGGGGGGCTATGTTAATCCCTGGTGGTCCAGTGGCATGGGCTGTGCATGGGGAGGCTGGCAGGAAGCGTTTACTTACCTTTCCTGCAGCTCCTGTCAGCTCCCAGTGTAAATCTCGCGGTCTGCGTGCCGCGCGGAGCATAGCGCAGGTTACCGTGGCAACGCTCTGACGGCCGCGGCTCTCTCGAGACTTACAGTGGAGCTGACCGAAATGGAGGAGAAGGGAGCTGACAGGAGCTGCAGGAAAGGTAAGTAAACGCTTCCTGCCAGCCCCCAACAGGACCGCCGGGCTTGTAATGAGCCCGCCGTTCCTGGTCTGTATTATGGCTATGTAAGTTGCCATAATACAGACCTTGACTCGAGTATAAGTCAAGTGGGGGGTTTTCAGCACAAAAAATTTACTGACAAACTCGACTTATACGCGAGTATATACGGTAATTACTTTTCTTGTAGCCTAAAATCTTATTTATATCCTGTGTTTGAAGAGTTTTGAAGTCAGGCAAACTTAACCATTGAGATTGAAAGAGATACATTTATAGTGCTGTATATGAAAAGTTCTCACAAAGCCAATATTTCAATACTCATCTCACAAACAAAAAACTAAAATTGTGCGAAAGCGCTTATTTCACAAAATCACTGTATAATCTATAATATTCTTCTTAATTATTCTTCATAATATTATGCTTTTCTTCTCTGTCTTGTAGCAGACAGCAGCATTTAATCTCAAGTATTGATATGTTCAGTAAGTATGTGAATAATTACAGTGGGTAAATAGTGTCTTCTGCTCTAACATTTAATAGCATATAAATCCAGTTGAAATACCATCTGAACACCCTTAAGTGGCTTGCTGCACTTTAATAGCTAACAAATTATATCAGCTAAAGTACAAATATTAAAGAAAGACTGTCTGCAGATTTGGCAGTCTGCTTGCACCATACCAAATATAGTTGGGGATGACTTTCTTTTTATCCTCTTTGTTTAACTTTTTAAAAAAAAAATTCTTGGACTTGAAGACTGTTCCAGCTGATTGAATCTCAGAGGCGACTGCTTGCTTTTCTCTCTTCCAGAGCAATATTACCATATTTTTCACTCTATAAAACGCACCTGGTTTTTAGGGTAGGAAAACATAGTGTTCCTTACCACCTACTCCCCCTCCCCCCCCTCCCCTGTCCCCTTGACCCCCGGTAGGTCTCCTACCTTTATTGTAGTGTGGCCGAGCAGAGCAGTGCGCACTGCGGTACAGGAGATTGTTTCCTGTACCCAGCCGGATTGAAAGGAAGTGCTCACTGAGAGAGCACTTCCTTTCAATCCGGCCAGGTACAGGCAACAGAAGTTCCTGTAATGCGGTGAACACTGCTCCACTCAGCCACGCTACAATAAAGGTAGGAGACCTACTGGGGGCCAGCGGGGGAAGACAGAGGAGCACATTCGCTCCATAAGACGCACAGAGGAAAAAAGTGTGTCTTATAGAGCGAAAAATACGGTAAATGAGATGTGATTTGAAACTTGATTGTAGACAAAATGGAAAAGATTTAAATATTTAAGATAAAATAGTTGTGCATTTTTCTCTGTCTTATTCATAAGAGCAAGGACCATAGCAATGACATTCTGACAGTGATCATAATAAATACGAGGATACCGTGCATAAGTGCAATATAAAATACATTTGAATAAAACCTATATCTACCTTTCAAAATATTTGCAGTATAAACGTCATTATTTACTTTCCAGGGTGCATATGGTAAGTAGTTGGTTGTATTTATGAAATTACCTAAACTACACATACAGGTTTATAAACTAAACTCCAAATGTCACCATGTCGTGCTGTATGGGTTATTCAGAAAGCAAAATCTGGATATTGATCAGGCTATTTAACAATGTCCGGACTTTGCAGACAAAGCTACAAATAAAGGCCTGAATATGGTCCGGATTTATGATCAATTTCCCCCATCCATGGTCAGCAGGTGCGGGTTATTCATGTAAAAAAAACACAGGGGACATACTAGTGTTGCTATTTATCAAGGCTGTAGGTGGGGATGTACCCAGTTCCCCTCCCCCAGCACCCACACATAGGAGGCTGGGCTCCTAATGATAACATGGGGGAGGGGGACGGGACATTATGTCCCCCATCCAAGCACACCCCTGGGCGGCAGGTGTGAGCCACTAATAAAATATACAAGAGAGGTGGACATACCATTGCCCCCCTGGATGGCTTGCGGTGCCAACCCCCTAGGTACCCTCCATTTATATGAAGTCAACCTACCTATACCCCTCTCCCTAATAATAGTAAGAGGGGAAAATACTACTAATACCTGTAAGAAGAAGGGGAAAAAAAGTAATGCTTGACCTCAGAAGTTTTCTATCTTCAAAATTGTATTTTCTTCAGCGCCAAAAAAGGCCAAATTAAAATCCATAATAACAAAACACAGCTACTGAAAATAAAGAAAATTCCTGATGCAGGAAAAAATAGATCCATCTTCTCTTGACACCTCTAGGTGCTAACATGCTGAGGTAGATCATCCTTTTATTGGGTACAAAGTGATTTATGTGACACCTCTTGTGTTGATTAGCTATATACTAGGGTTGATTTTACCTTAAGCTTCCCCTTCTGTCAAGGCCCCCTCCCGTGGCGCGGCAATTATTCAATGCTTTCCTATTCCGGCGAATCTGGAGGTCCTCAAGCATAGAGGTAGACAGCCACTAGAGGAGGACTTAACCCTGTAAGGTAATTATTGCAGTTTATAAAAGCTGCAATAATTACATGCTCAGGGTTAAGAGTTGACATCTAGATCACTTCAATGGGCTGAAGTGGTCTGGGTGCCTAAGTGTCCCTTTAGGGTACGAATACCAACATTTGTTTAACTTACCTACAACTTGGAAATGGACCTTACATATCACAATAAAATATGTAGATCCATCTTCGCACCGCAAGGGCTCCATGTAAAATGTCAACCAATCAAAGCACTTTGACAGGCAAGTTAAATGGACCTTGGGACGTGAGGTTTACCATGTAGCTGCTGGCCTGCGTTTTCTAGCCAATCGTCAGATAAAAAAAAAAAAAAAAATGAGTAGAAGAAAAAAAAAAAGCCTTAGGGATTCAAGATGGCCCACATATTACTATAAATAAGGGTTAGTTTTAATATCTACTAAACATAGGAGCTAGCTTAACGTGCCTTCACCCTGGGAATTGGGTGGCAGACTTTAAGTGACAGAGGGTGGAAGATCTTTGACCACCCTCTTCTCCCACTTGTGGACTGGTTAAAGGCTATTAAAGTTAAAATAAAATAAAAAATGGGCTGACATCTGTGGTCAGCAGATGTGGGCTACTGACTTGATATGGGGGGACAGAGGGTGGCCTAGCATCTACTTATAAAATATACAAAAGATGTACACATACCGTTTTCACGCCCCAAAATTATTGCCATTGTCCCTATGTTTGACATCTGTTATTGCATCAATTATACATTGCTGCCACATTTTAGTCCTATTTGTGATTTTGTTTCTCCTTTTTCGCTGATGGCTTTTTACTAGGAAACAAAATGGCCCAATCTGAAGAATTTGTTGTACATTATACAAAATGCAAGAATTTTATACTATAGGCACCAAAACAACTTAAAGCAGCACTGTCATGCCAAACTTACTTTTCCCCAATCACTTCCTCTTCCCTCCCTCACTCACTCAGGATCTGTTCTTAATTTCTTCCTATCTGCTCTAGTTTTCTTTAAAACATTAGACAAAGTAGGGACTGTTTTGCCTTATGTATTTTTCCTACGCTTGCCCAGCTTTGACCCAGGGGAGGAGCAAAGTTCGCTCCATTTCCTGTGGTCAAAGCAATTTTCCCACAATTCTCAACTTCTTCCTGCTGCTTCATTCGGCGTTTGAATGCCGGCGACACTCACGAATTTTGTCCTAACAGAATGAGAACAGTTTGTCCATTCGTGTTAGGACGGGAGTTTTTGTTCAGATCGGAATTCCATTCGAATGATATAAAATAAATAAATATATATATAATTATTTTTATTTTTTTCGTAGGTTATATTTTGGAGGCCCACTGGACTATTTTCTTTCTGTCTCTGTTTCCAATATAACTAACCAGCTGTTCAAGAGTTCTATTTCATTGATTATTTTGTATTTAGTCATCAATATGCCCTTTTCCATTTTTATTTGCAATAGAACTTGCACAATAATCTCCTGGATATTGGGAGTGTTGGTTGTTTTCCAGTTATGTGCAATAAACAACTTGGTCACTATTTTAATATGTAAAATTATTATTAAGGCTTTCTTTTCTAATTTTGGCCAATTCAAGTTTAAAAGAATTGATTCTGGTTCACATTTGAGTTTAATTTTTGCAACATGGTAGATTAACCTTATTATTTCTTTCCAATAATTGGCAATCCTTCTGCATTGCCACCATATGTGGATTAAGCTTCCAGTGCCCCTATTACATCTGCAGCAATTTATTGAAATATCTGGAGAGATCTTTAAGCATTCCTTTGGTTTAAGAAAACACCTATTTGACAATTTCAAATAAACATCTGTCATATTTAAGCAGTGGATGTGTTCGTATAGTCTCCTACTTCCCTATTGAATTTATAGGCTCATCGTACCTCAGATGGTATATTACATCTGCACATTTTGCTAACAGATTTTTTTTTTGCAGTTATTTAGCTCTAATAGTTGGAAGAATTTTGTTTTCTTTCCTATTCTTGATGGTATGGGTGAGGATGATTCCTTTAACCCTTAGATATTTTAATTTATCTTTGGACAGTATGGCAAATTCGTCTTAGCTGAGGGAAGGGTTTTACTTTATGGTCTGAGAATAGATCCTTGATTGTCTTAATACCCAAATTTTGCTTATTAGACTATTAAATCTCTTATTATTGTTCTTTTTAAGATTATATCTGCGGTCCGCTTTATGTTTATATCTAGGGCCCAGAAGATTGAAGCCAAATTTTTTACTCCAGTGCTATTTTTCTCTATTATGTTACATGATTCATTAATCGTGGAGCTCTTTTTGAGCAAATTTTATGAAGGCTGTGTGTAACATGTCTAACCAGCTTTCTGGAAAGTTGAGTGGTATCATCCTCCATAAATAAAACCATGTTGGCATTATATAGGCCTTGAGTATGTTGATTCTTCCTGAGCATGAGAAGCCCATTCCTCTCCAGTCTAACAAGTTTTTGTTTGTCTTTTTTAGTAGAGGAAGGAAATTTGCTTCCACTAAATATTTTAATTCTGGGGTTATGGCTAAACCTAAGAACATGGGTCCTCAAACTCCGCCCCCCCAGATGTTGCTGAACTACAACTCCCATGATTCTCTGGCTATCTATGTAATTCAAAGAATCATGGGAGTTGTAGTTCAGCAACATCTGGGGGGCTGGAGTTTGAGGACCCATGCCTAAGAAGTTCAGGCTCTTTCTCTCGTTTATTAAGCTTAGATTTCCTGTTAGAAACTCTGTTACAGTCTTAGTCATATTTTTTTTTGCAATAAAGACTGATATATCTATGTTTATTTTGTACCCATAGACCCTTGCATGCTTATTTCTGTCTGTTAGAAATTCTGGGACAGGTGATTCAGGTCTTCTAACTATGGTAAAATATTGTCTGCATATATGGTCAGTTTGAATTGACCGGATTTTGATGTGTAGACTTTGATTTGGGGATTTTACCTTATAGATATTGCCAAGGGTTCTAAAATCAGGATATATAAAAGGGGAGACAGGGGACACACCTGTCTAGTCCCTTTTTTATATTAAACCAATGGGAAGAGAATCCTGAGCCCATTACCTTGGCCTGTGGAGAGTCATACAGAGCTAAAATCGCTTGCAGTATAGGGCCCTCAATGCCATATTTTTTTTATTGCTGTAATCATAAAACCCCACCCGACCCTGTCAAACGCCTTTTCTGCGTCTATTGAGAGGAGTGCGAGTGGGGTTCCGCTCCTCTCTGTATCATCAATGATGTCTATTATTCTTCTTAAGCTGTTAACTGATGATCTTCTGGGAATAAAGCCGACTTGGTCAGAAGAAATGAGAGTTGGAATGATGGTTTTAATTCTTTCTGCTGGGATTGATGAAAACATTTTTATATCTGAATTGATGAGATAGATTGGGCAATAATTGCTAATTAGCTCTGCATCCTTGTTATTTTTAGGGATAGGAACAATATTTGCTCTTAAAAGCTCTCCTGGGCATTTAACCATATTCATTATTTGGTTGAAGACTTGGGTGAGTTCAAATTTTACTCTCTTTCATCAATTTATAAAAAATGTTTGTAAAACCATCTGGGCCCAGCAAAGTTTTTATTTTGAGTTTATCTATTGGCTTCATTATTTCTGCTTTGGATATTGGTTGATTTAATTCTCTTTGCTGCTCTGGTGTAATTTTCGGGATTTTGATGTTTTTAAAAAAGATTTCCTCATCCTGCTTATTCCCGAAGGTTTCACTGGGCAGGTTGTATAATTTGGTGTAAATTTGTTCAAAAGCTCTGCCTATCTGGTCTGGGGCTAACTTTTCATTTTTTAAAAAATTTTTTTTAATTCTTTATTGTTGTTATGCATTGATTACACAGCTGCTCTTGCTATGCCCCAACAGCTTAACAAGGATTCAGGCATACAGACAATGTAGAGTACAAGGCATATGATAGTCGTGCACATTTTTAAAATTAATTAATTAGGTAACAGATTGGTCGTCCATGTCCTGATATAACGTTACTTCTGGCAGGTTGTGTTGCCTAAGTGGGTCGGTTGGACATGTGAGTGGTTCTATACTAACTTTTCATTTTTTTATCTGTTTGTCATAATTTCTTCCGGTTTATTGCCCTTGTGATAACACTTAGACTGAAAAAAATTCTAGGTTTCTGGCTGCTTTGTTAGCTAGTTGTTCGTTAATAGAATTTATTTATGTTCTTGATTTTCTCTGCTCTTTCATTAAAGGCAGTCCTTTTATTTTGGGCTTTAAGCTCATAAAGAATTGTATATAATCTTGCTAGTGATGGGACTATTTTCTTTTTAGCTAAAGCTGACATTGTAATTAGGTGGCCTCGCACTACGCTTTTATATGCACACCAGACTATGTCGTCTGATACCTCTCTAATACGGTTTTCCAGAAAGAATAGCTTTGTTATATTAGTTATCTCTGCAAATGTGACTTTTATTTTACGTATATAATTGTTTAGCCTCCAGTCTCTACGATATAAATAAAAAATGTCTTTATATTCTATTAAGTTTGGACTGTGATCTGACCATGTGAAATCTTTAATTTCCACTTTTTTGATCAAATAAAGCATAGAAAAGTTGCAGAGAATGAAGTCAATTCTTGAATACGAATTGAATGCTTTAGAGCAAGCATGTCAAACTCGCGGTCCACGAGCCGCATGCAGCAATGGACATCTTTGAGGCCCGGCGAGCCGCGAGTGCATGCTTAGTGTTAAAGCAGGGTAGGCACCTGCTTTCTCCACATTGCAGGTGTCTACTCTGCTAAAAGTTACCTGGCCAGGGAGAAGAGGTTCCTGGCTGCAACGAGGGAGCTCAGCCTTCCTGCTCCTCACTGCTCCCTCGCGTGCGCCGTCTCTAGTGATGCCGGGCATCGGAATTTGACCTCATATTCCGATACCCAGCATCACTAAACTGCGCGCGAGGGAGCAGTGAAGAGCAGGAAGGCTGAACTCCAGATAGAAGAGGGCCCACACCAGATCCCAAAGGTAGGGAGTAATAAATACAATTATGTGAGTGCAAAAATGTGTAAAAAATGTTTTATACTGTACTTCAAAATAAACCAGTGTTTTTATATATAAAAAAAAATTTGCGGTCCACATAAACTTAAACCTTGTTTATGTGGCCCATGCTAAACTGACATGCTTGCTTTAGAGTAACATGTAAAATCAGTTTCGTCAGGGTGCAGCGTGCGCCAAATGTCAGTGATGCTTCAATGTGTTCTGGAACCTCCAAGAAGCTCAATTTTTTTTATTTTTCTCCTCCACATTTTTTCTGTCTTTATAGGAGTCCAAGACGCAATTGAAGTCACCCATTATAAGTAGTCCTCCCTGTTTAATCTGGTCAATCTTTTTTAACACTTTTGTGATAAATTTAATTGGGGCTTTGTTTGGTACATACAGGTTGACCATAGTGAAGATTTTATTATTGATCTCACAAATTAATAGGGATGCACTGAAATTTTCGGCTGAAATTTGATAAAACCTGCCGAAAATTACACCCATGTCATACTCCTGGCGTGGGTGATCAGGAGCATGCGGTGTGTTGGTGATCGGGAGCGCACGCTGGGCGGTCCATTGAGGCGAGCTGGCTAATAATGGCTGGCAGTGCGGAGCATACTGGGGCAGTGAGTGGTGATAGCAGGACACACGGTGCAGGTAGTGAGCACACTGAGCAGAGACATGCAGAGAGCCGAGTACACCGGCCGCCATATCATTCTGCTGCCCACTGTAATCCCTGAGCGGAGCGCGATATCAAAGCTGCTCTACGGCAGCCAGGTAACAGGAGTGCGCTTCAGGAACTTCTCTACCGGGACATGGGGGTCAGTGTGCATAGGTGCCAACACTCCCATCTTTACCAGGAGAGTCCCGTACTTTGGGGTACTGTTGCAGCAAATGTATGTACTGGGGGGTTCTACATTATAAAATCTGTAGGCAGATTTCAAAATGGAGGAGAGGACTGGGCAATACGAGCATGCATGGAGCTCTTGTTATATGCATGGTTTGTTGGAGTAGGCAGGCCGTCAGTCAGCCTGGCCAAACTCTTTAAGAGCAGACTAGCCCTTTTGGCAGGCAAACCAGCCCACTTTTTGCCTTCAGCAATCTCTCTTCCTACCTGCATCCTAGGAAATGTTGGTAAGCACAGTATAGTGACATTATATCATTATATGGGCAGTGTGTATATAGTGATATAATATCATTATGGGCAGTGTGTGTATAGTGATATATCATTATATGGGCAGTGTGTGTAAAGTGATATTAGATCATTATATGGGCAGTGTGTGTATAGTGATATATCATTATGGGCACTGTGTATAGTGACAATATATTGGCAGTGTGGGTATAGTGACAAAATGTTTTCCTTTTTTAATGTGTTGTATAAAATAATTTATGACTGGCAACCTCAGCAGTATAATATGTAATATGAAAAGATCCCTTATTATTTATTTTATTGGCTTGTAGTTTTTCATATTAGATTCATTAAACTCATAAAAAGTCTAATATTAATAAAATTATGGAAAAGGCTATTTTAAAATAATTTGTAGAAGGGCATCCTGAATTTTCTGTTTCGGCTCAGAATTTTCATTTCTGTGCATCCCTACAAATGAAAATTATATATCGTCCCTAATGATCCAATTCTTGATAGGTTTTTTTTTTTTTTTTTTAACAAACAGAAAATTACACACAATATATGCATTAAGAATTCTTCATCGAATACAAATATCTATTAGTGCGCATATATAAAGTAAAAATGACAGACACTAAGTACGGCTGTTAACGATTAACAAAAACTCTCAATTATATCCTAGTTGTTACTTCAGCGGTACTCAAAAACACACTCATATAAGATAACAAGGATTTTTCTTTGCTTTCTTTTTTTCCCTTCCTTTTGGCATGGAGATCCTCTCTAAGTAATATGAAGATCGGGGCATAATACGTTTTTGCACTGATTTTGTTTAGTTAGCCATTTATTCCAGATTCTGTTATATAGGAATTCTTTCTGTCTAGCAATGTAATACCCTTTTTCCATTAAGCTTTGGTGAGAAATCTGACTTATAACCCTGGACTACTTCTTGACTTTTCCACTGCCTTGCTATGACAATCTTCATTGCGAGTAATATTTGTATTGTCAAGGCTTTGTTGGAAAAATCAAGATTGTCCAAACCCAAATGAAATAGGGCCGTTTCTGGTGAAATTTGAATTGTTGTTTCTGTCAGTTCTGAAATTAAGGCGAATATTTTCCGCCAAGTACTCATAATATTCTTGCAGGACCACCACATATGAAATAGATTCCCTGTCTTATTATTACATTTCCAGCATATTATGTTTGCAGTAGGATTACATTTCTGTAATTTCACTTGATATAAATGCCACCTATATACAATTTTAAAATGAAGTTCCTGTAGTGAGAGAGGCAATGAGTAATCTTTCCTATTTGAATCCAACTATCCCACCATTGTTCCTTATCTATTTGGGAAGGCAATTCCTTACCCCATGCCTCTAAAGCTTTATATTTTATTGTAGGTAGGCTAAATTTTAACATGTCGTACCAGGCTTTTACAATTTTTTTTGTTAGAGTTGCTATTTATTAATTTGTCGAATTGATCTTTTGTTTTTTTTCCAGATTTGTAATCAGATTGGAACTTAATATTCGATTCTAATTACGGAAAAATTCTCATTCATCAAGCTACCAAACTCTCTTTTTGGAGTTGCCTAAATTTAAGATTTAAGCTTATTTTTAAGATATAAATCTTGAATTCTAAAAAAAAAAAAATTTTGAATGCTTAGAGGCAGCTGGAAATCTATAATATTGTATTCCAAAATTTCTAAGGGAGAAGTCATTGCACATTTATCCAAGATTTGCAGCTTTTTCTTAAATTGAGACCATTTTTCCAAAATATCAGACAAGACAATTCTTGATTGTTACTTTTAAGTGATACATTTCTAGAGAACATAAAGGACACTCCTTTTATTGGAATAATTTAATAATTATTGGAAACATCTTCTTCCTATCTGCAGATGTCCAATGGGTTTCCCGAATAGAGCAAATTTGAACATGGTGTTTTTTCAGTAACTCTAGCAATAATGTTCTCTTCACAGGTGAATTAATTCCCCAAGCCTTCATAGAAACATAGAATGTGACGGCAGATAAGAACCATTCGGCCCATCTAGACTGCCCAATTTTCTAAATACTTCCATTAGTCCCTAGCCTTATGTTATAGTTAGGATAGCCTTATGCCTATCCCACGCATGCTTAAACTCCTTTACTGTATTAACCTCTACCACTTCAGCTGGAAGGCTATTCCATGCATCCACTACCCTCTCAGTAAAGTAATACTTCCTGATATTATTTTTAAACCTTTGTCCCTCTAATTTAAGACTATGTCCTCTTGTTGTGGTAGTTTTTCTTCTTTTAAATATAGTCTCCTCCTTTACTGTGTTGATTCCCTTTATATATTTAAATGTTTCTATAATATCCCTCCTGTCTCGTCTTTCCTCCAAGCTATACATGTTAAGATCCTTTAACCTTTCCTGGTAAGTTTTATCCCGCAATCCATTCAGTGATATTAACCTAATTTAACTCCCTCCCACAGTGTTTGGACCCCTCTCTCTCTCTCTCTCTCTCTCCAGCTTTATTCAGATAGAGAAAAACAAAAAAACAAAAAAACAAAACTGGTTTCCCCATAATATTGGGAAACACCTTTTGAGAAGTTTGTGTGGCGTGACCACCACGTCACACAAAGACTAGAGTAAAGCAACTAAACTTAATCTCCCATTTACTCTTTAATTATTATTGTATTCCCTGCTCATATTGAACCTTCTTATTATTGTATTCTTGCTTGTGGATGTCTAGTGAAAAAAACTAAAAAAACATCTATTTGTTTCAATCTATTTTTGTCCTTTAATTTGTGTATTCCCTCCCCCTTCCCTTCCCCTCTTTCATATGAGTTTTTCTAATTCTTCTTGTTGTGTAATCCTCTCTACTGCTAATTATATTGGTATAATTTGTGCGCTTAATTTTATGTCCCTTGTCTGTGTGTCGCTGTATCAACGTGAAGGAGAGGGAAACCCTTCCTCCTCCCCTTTCCTTCTTTTTCAGTGAGCCATTAAATGAGTATGTGAATAAACTATTTGTTATCCCTGTTCCTTTTTTCCCTCTTCTTCTCTATCTATCTCACCAAGGATACCTCCCCCTATTACCTTTTTTAGACCTGAATTTACATTCTTCCTCTCCCCTCTCTCCCCCTTCCCTCATGTCCTCCTATTTGAAACAAACCATTTGTCTGGGATATCCGGATATATAGTAATAAGACACTGGGGAGGAGAGAAACGTATAGGGAAAAAGATGGGCAGAAGCCAGCAGAACACAAAAAAAATCAATAAGATTGTAAGCGTTACACTATGAAATGATTGCCATTATCTCTTTATTGCCCTTTGTATCTTTGTATCTAGGTTAATCCTACTATACTTTTCGCTCCTTTTGTTTGCCTGTACTATTATCCTATTTACTCCTTGAAATATTATTTTCTTCCCCTTCCTTTTTCAATAAGGTTTGCCTGCACTCATTTTTTTTAAATTCTCTTCTGAGGTAAAAACTTTAGTTTTTACCTCAGAAAGCGCAACATTTTTTTATGGATCCCATTAGTTCTTATTATTGTTGAATGGTCTCAGTAAGCTTTTCTTTTTTGTCTGGTTGACCACGAGATGTCTTGGAAGATTTTCAATGCTTCATATTTCCCTGTAGGTTTGTTGCCTCTTAGCGTGTATACGATTTGTGACTTAAGTTTGAATGTCATAAAACAAATCAATACGTCTCTAGGTAAATTTTCTGAGATGCCTTTTGGCTTATAAACTCTATGACATCTCTCCATCATTGGTATCTTGACATCCCAGTCAATATTTAAGAATTTGAACAATTCTTCCAGGTACTTTTCAAGATTTTCTAATGAGATTTCTGCAGGTATTCTTTTTATCCTGAGATAATTTTGTTGTGATCTATCTTCCGAATCTGCTAACTTGTTTTCTAGTTCGGTTAATTTATTTTCCAGCACTTCATGTTCATTTTGATAGGTCTTTCTCAGAAATTCCAATGTTTCTAGGTTTTTCCTCCATGTGTTGTATGCAAGGACTCAGGAATTCCAGTTCCTTGTGCTAGTTTGTATTTCTTCTCTCAATTTGGTGACTTGTTTGTCTAGATGTATGCACACCTGTTCATAGGAGCCAGCTTTCTGTAAGTTACTTTCACTTGTTACTAACTGTGGTTCTGTCTCTTCACCCGCTTGGGCGTTATTTGCTAACCAAGATTGGTCCGGGTTCCCTTTTGGTGGTTATAGCTTGGGGTGAGAATGAGTCTTTTCTCTTGTTTATTTTCACCCTTTTTAAAATCTTTTTTTGTTGTTTAGGTTCTTGTACTTTTTACTTACCATTTTCTCTCTTCTTTCCATTTACTCACCAGAATTTTCTGAGACGGCTCCTACCCCCTTTTGGGAGGAATTGCTGAAGCAGTCCTACTTTCTCTTTTTGGTGAAGAAAGCTTTTTAAAAAAAAAAAAAAAAAAAAATGTATCTTCCCTGTGACGAAACCAATCTCGCCACATTGCATTGGAGGAGCCTGGTTGCCCGCCTGCTGCCTTTGGATTATGGACCGGCAGCTAAAGGGTTAATTTTACTGTGCAGAAGGATTTATTTCTCCCTTTCTGCACAGCCGTTCGGTAGATTCCATCTACCAAACAAACAGTCTCTTTTCAGCCTCCCCAGAGCCGTGGGAAGCCGGCCGGCGACCATAATTGGCCACCCAGAAGCTGGAGTGCGCCCTACATTTACCTCCCTGAAGCCGCGGTTAACCGCAGCTTAACGAGCGTGTGCCGGCAATTGACCACCCAGTAGCTGCGGTTAACCGCAGCTTAATTGATTGTTACTGGGTGGTCGCGGTTACACTTAGCCGCCACACGATGGCGGTGTTCTGGAGCTCCCCGGGCAGCAAGCGCTTGTCTGCCCGGCTTTCATGCACCAAACCCGGACACTTTTACGTGCAGGCACCGCTGAACCTCCAACCCCTGGTTCTAATTCGCACGGATTGAACGAATGCATGTAAATTCGGTATTTTATGTTGGAGGAATGTTTTAACCCAGATAGCTATGCCATGGAGCCTATTCGTGGAATTAAAGACTTTGGCTCCATGACAATTAAAACTGTATTCGTGTGGTCTGAGTGCCATTCACCTAATAATGTGCACTCAGACCTGAGCTATCTGGGGATATGTTACATGTCTGTGTTTTATGTAGTAAATGTTACTTTGTGCATTTTAAAGTATAATGCTGGTTTTGTGTTCCCACGTGTGTAATGGAGTTTTGCCTTTGACTTGGGAGATAATTGAGTTACTTCCCAATTATCTCCCAGGGCAGAGGGGAGGAAGCCAGGATGCATTGTGGGAATATACTGTGACTGTGTGTCCTTTTTGTATACTTGTCTGTCCCTTGTCACAGTCTCCCATTTGGTTCCCTAGGGGAGTGTCCACCAGGTGGGAGACCTGCATAAAAGCTGGGCAGGTAGCCCTCATTAAACAGACCACTGCTTGACCCTCAACACGGAGCTCTGTCTCGTCTTTGGGGGATTTACTGTATGCTGCTAAGGACTGATTGCCAGGAGTGTAAGCCGCTTGGGAGCTTTTCCTGTTCGTCTGGTAGCAGCAATTCGTATGGTTCCTGTTCGTGTATTTGGAGTGCTGTATTGGATGCCGTTCGGGAGTTTGAAGCATTCACTTATTGTATGCAGTTCGAGTGTTTGGAGCATTCACTTGTATGCAGTTCGAGTGTTTGGACCATTCCCTTGTATGCAGTTCGAGTGTTTGGAGCATTCCCTTGTATGCCGTTCGGGAGTTTGGAGCATTCACTTATTGTATGCAGTTCGAGTGTTTGGAGCATTCACTTGTATGCAGTTCGAGTGTTTGGACCATTCCCTTGTATGCAGTTCGAGTGTTTGGAGCATTCCCTTGTATGCCGTTCGGGAGTTTGGAGCATTCACTTGTATTCAGTTCATGAGTTTTGGTGATTCTACAGTAGCTGTGCCTGTCTCTGAAAGGGGGATTATCGTCTAAGCGGTTTTTTCCCCTTTTGTGCAAAACGGTCCGTTACAGACCAGTCTTTAGTAAGTTTCTTGGGGTAACTTACTTTAATGTTCTCTGAAAGAACGTCTGGATCCATCTGAATCATCAATTCTCGCAAAAGTTTTTTGCCATCTTCTGGGGTATTAATATGCTTGTCCATTTCATTCCTCATGATGAGCAGCTTAGCAGGGAAGCCCCATTTATAGAGAATGTTTGCCGCTCTCAGAGCAAAGGCACAGCTCTTTAGCATGGTGGCTATGATGCACATATTCAAATTTACCTGTCAGAGTTGGCCTTAATCTGGAGGCTTGCATTATGTGTAGTAATGGACCCTTATAATGATATTCATTTGTGTTTAGGCAGCTAATTGTTTGGGTTTTGGCAGTCTATGGGTACAGTCCAGTAAAATTTCTCGGTCTCCCAAGGTAGGTATTACTGTTTTGAACAGGACTTTTGCAGACTGCTCCAGATCCGGTTGCTTGATGTCTTTGGAGAAGCCTTGTATTCTTATATTATTGCACCAATCTCTTTCTTCGTGGTCGGCAAGTTTTTCCTCTATCTCTGGTGGTTCTCCCGATGGATGTGCAATGTGGGAGCTGCAGTCCTCGCTGTGTGTGGTCCGCTACAGCCTCTGGTGAAGTGAGGCTATTTCCTCACGAAACGCGGAAGGCATACAGGCATAGTGCCGAACAAGACCACTGCTCATTGGACTGTCATTACCACAGCAACTCTAGAAAATCCAGCGCACTAGACGATTTCAATCTACACAAAGAGGAGCACCGAAGATCTTTCCGACATCGGTGGCAACACACCCTGGAGTGAGGCTTCGGGTAGAACACTGTGTGGAATGCACGTCGACCTCACCTGCGGACCACACCCAGCGAGGACTGCAGCTCCCACATTGCACATCCATCGGGAGAACCACCATAGCGGCTAATGTGCAGAATATCCTGAGCTACTGTTGGTACCCCCTTTTTTATCTTTTTATAATTTTTGTCTATTTATTTATTGAGATTTTATTACTGAGTCATTAAAGCTGTTTGAAACTTTTAAAAAGCACTTTTCCTTCCTTCTTATTCACTTTTGTGTTTTCCCAGCACACAGTTGATTTAGTATTGTGTTGCCTTCTTGTTTTAGTATTGTAACAATATTTCCCCTTAATAGATCTTCAGGTAGGCTGCCTTTTTCTGCGAACTTATTAAAGGTAGTATGTAAATACGGAACCAAATCTTCTTTAACCCCTTAAGGACACATGACATGTGTGACATGTCATGATTCCCTTTTATTCCAGAAGTTTGGTCCTTAAGGGGTTAAAGGTTTTATAAAATATATATAAAATATAGCTGTCAGGCCATCTGGACCAGGAGCTTTATTGAGTTTTGAGTGATCAATAATCTCTATAATTTAATTTATTCCTTTAAAAATGGTTCATTTAGGTTTTCTAACTGTTGGGGAGATATTTTCTTAAATTCCTTCCTGTGAAAGTAAGAATCTGTGT
>OW240916.1:69749152-69846616 GCA_933207985.1 Pelobates cultripes | reverse complement strand
GACAGAGGGTGGCCTAGCATCTACTTATAAAATATACAAAAGATGTACACATACCGTTTTCACGCCCCAAAATTATTGCCATTGTCCCTATGTTTGACATCTGTTATTGCATCAATTATACATTGCTGCCACATTTTAGTCCTATTTGTGATTTTGTTTCTCCTTTTTCGCTGATGGCTTTTTACTAGGAAACAAAATGGCCCAATCTGAAGAATTTGTTGTACATTATACAAAATGCAAGAATTTTATACTATAGGCACCAAAACAACTTAAAGCAGCACTGTCATGCCAAACTTACTTTTCCCCAATCACTTCCTCTTCCCTCCCTCACTCACTCAGGATCTGTTCTTAATTTCTTCCTATCTGCTCTAGTTTTCTTTAAAACATTAGACAAAGTAGGGACTGTTTTGCCTTATGTATTTTTCCTACGCTTGCCCAGCTTTGACCCAGGGGAGGAGCAAAGTTCGCTCCATTTCCTGTGGTCAAAGCAATTTTCCCACAATTCTCAACTTCTTCCTGCTGCTTCATTCGGCGTTTGAATGCCGGCGACACTCACGAATTTTGTCCTAACAGAATGAGAACAGTTTGTCCATTCGTGTTAGGACGGGAGTTTTTGTTCAGATCGGAATTCCATTCGAATGATATAAAATAAATAAATATATATATAATTATTTTTATTTTTTTCGTAGGTTATATTTTGGAGGCCCACTGGACTATTTTCTTTCTGTCTCTGTTTCCAATATAACTAACCAGCTGTTCAAGAGTTCTATTTCATTGATTATTTTGTATTTAGTCATCAATATGCCCTTTTCCATTTTTATTTGCAATAGAACTTGCACAATAATCTCCTGGATATTGGGAGTGTTGGTTGTTTTCCAGTTATGTGCAATAAACAACTTGGTCACTATTTTAATATGTAAAATTATTATTAAGGCTTTCTTTTCTAATTTTGGCCAATTCAAGTTTAAAAGAATTGATTCTGGTTCACATTTGAGTTTAATTTTTGCAACATGGTAGATTAACCTTATTATTTCTTTCCAATAATTGGCAATCCTTCTGCATTGCCACCATATGTGGATTAAGCTTCCAGTGCCCCTATTACATCTGCAGCAATTTATTGAAATATCTGGAGAGATCTTTAAGCATTCCTTTGGTTTAAGAAAACACCTATTTGACAATTTCAAATAAACATCTGTCATATTTAAGCAGTGGATGTGTTCGTATAGTCTCCTACTTCCCTATTGAATTTATAGGCTCATCGTACCTCAGATGGTATATTACATCTGCACATTTTGCTAACAGATTTTTTTTTTGCAGTTATTTAGCTCTAATAGTTGGAAGAATTTTGTTTTCTTTCCTATTCTTGATGGTATGGGTGAGGATGATTCCTTTAACCCTTAGATATTTTAATTTATCTTTGGACAGTATGGCAAATTCGTCTTAGCTGAGGGAAGGGTTTTACTTTATGGTCTGAGAATAGATCCTTGATTGTCTTAATACCCAAATTTTGCTTATTAGACTATTAAATCTCTTATTATTGTTCTTTTTAAGATTATATCTGCGGTCCGCTTTATGTTTATATCTAGGGCCCAGAAGATTGAAGCCAAATTTTTTACTCCAGTGCTATTTTTCTCTATTATGTTACATGATTCATTAATCGTGGAGCTCTTTTTGAGCAAATTTTATGAAGGCTGTGTGTAACATGTCTAACCAGCTTTCTGGAAAGTTGAGTGGTATCATCCTCCATAAATAAAACCATGTTGGCATTATATAGGCCTTGAGTATGTTGATTCTTCCTGAGCATGAGAAGCCCATTCCTCTCCAGTCTAACAAGTTTTTGTTTGTCTTTTTTAGTAGAGTAGAGGAAGGAAATTTGCTTCCACTAAATATTTTAATTCTGGGGTTATGGCTAAACCTAAGAACATGGGTCCTCAAACTCCGCCCCCCCAGATGTTGCTGAACTACAACTCCCATGATTCTCTGGCTATCTATGTAATTCAAAGAATCATGGGAGTTGTAGTTCAGCAACATCTGGGGGGTTGGAGTTTGAGGACCCATGCCTAAGAAGTTCAGGCTCTTTCTCTCGTTTATTAAGCTTAGATTTCCTGTTAGAAACTCTGTTACAGTCTTAGTCATATTTTTTTTTGCAATAAAGACTGATATATCTATGTTTATTTTGTACCCATAGACCCTTGCATGCTTATTTCTGTCTGTTAGAAATTCTGGGACAGGTGATTCAGGTCTTCTAACTATGGTAAAATATTGTCTGCATATATGGTCAGTTTGAATTGACCGGATTTTGATGTGTAGACTTTGATTTGGGGATTTTACCTTATAGATATTGCCAAGGGTTCTAAAATCAGGATATATAAAAGGGGAGACAGGGGACACACCTGTCTAGTCCCTTTTTTATATTAAACCAATGGGAAGAGAATCCTGAGCCCATTACCTTGGCCTGTGGAGAGTCATACAGAGCTAAAATCGCTTGCAGTATAGGGCCCTCAATGCCATATTTTTTTTATTGCTGTAATCATAAAACCCCACCCGACCCTGTCAAACGCCTTTTCTGCGTCTATTGAGAGGAGTGCGAGTGGGGTTCCGCTCCTCTCTGTATCATCAATGATGTCTATTATTCTTCTTAAGCTGTTAACTGATGATCTTCTGGGAATAAAGCCGACTTGGTCAGAAGAAATGAGAGTTGGAATGATGGTTTTAATTCTTTCTGCTGGGATTGATGAAAACATTTTTATATCTGAATTGATGAGATAGATTGGGCAATAATTGCTAATTAGCTCTGCATCCTTGTTATTTTTAGGGATAGGAACAATATTTGCTCTTAAAAGCTCTCCTGGGCATTTAACCATATTCATTATTTGGTTGAAGACTTGGGTGAGTTCAAATTTTACTCTCTTTCATCAATTTATAAAAAATGTTTGTAAAACCATCTGGGCCCAGCAAAGTTTTTATTTTGAGTTTATCTATTGGCTTCATTATTTCTGCTTTGGATATTGGTTGATTTAATTCTCTTTGCTGCTCTGGTGTAATTTTCGGGATTTTGATGTTTTTAAAAAAGATTTCCTCATCCTGCTTATTCCCGAAGGTTTCACTGGGCAGGTTGTATAATTTGGTGTAAATTTGTTCAAAAGCTCTGCCTATCTGGTCTGGGGCTAACTTTTCATTTTTTAAAAAATTTTTTTTAATTCTTTATTGTTGTTATGCATTGATTACACAGCTGCTCTTGCTATGCCCCAACAGCTTAACAAGGATTCAGGCATACAGACAATGTAGAGTACAAGGCATATGATAGTCGTGCACATTTTTAAAATTAATTAATTAGGTAACAGATTGGTCGTCCATGTCCTGATATAACGTTACTTCTGGCAGGTTGTGTTGCCTAAGTGGGTCGGTTGGACATGTGAGTGGTTCTATACTAACTTTTCATTTTTTTATCTGTTTGTCATAATTTCTTCCGGTTTATTGCCCTTGTGATAACACTTAGACTGAAAAAAATTCTAGGTTTCTGGCTGCTTTGTTAGCTAGTTGTTCGTTAATAGAATTTATTTATGTTCTTGATTTTCTCTGCTCTTTCATTAAAGGCAGTCCTTTTATTTTGGGCTTTAAGCTCATAAAGAATTGTATATAATCTTGCTAGTGATGGGACTATTTTCTTTTTAGCTAAAGCTGACATTGTAATTAGGTGGCCTCGCACTACGCTTTTATATGCACACCAGACTATGTCGTCTGATACCTCTCTAATACGGTTTTCCAGAAAGAATAGCTTTGTTATATTAGTTATCTCTGCAAATGTGACTTTTATTTTACGTATATAATTGTTTAGCCTCCAGTCTCTACGATATAAATAAAAAATGTCTTTATATTCTATTAAGTTTGGACTGTGATCTGACCATGTGAAATCTTTAATTTCCACTTTTTTGATCAAATAAAGCATAGAAAAGTTGCAGAGAATGAAGTCAATTCTTGAATACGAATTGAATGCTTTAGAGCAAGCATGTCAAACTCGCGGTCCACGAGCCGCATGCAGCAATGGACATCTTTGAGGCCCGGCGAGCCGCGAGTGCATGCTTAGTGTTAAAGCAGGGTAGGCACCTGCTTTCTCCACATTGCAGGTGTCTACTCTGCTAAAAGTTACCTGGCCAGGGAGAAGAGGTTCCTGGCTGCAACGAGGGAGCTCAGCCTTCCTGCTCCTCACTGCTCCCTCGCGTGCGCCGTCTCTAGTGATGCCGGGCATCGGAATTTGACCTCATATTCCGATACCCAGCATCACTAAACTGCGCGCGAGGGAGCAGTGAAGAGCAGGAAGGCTGAACTCCAGATAGAAGAGGGCCCACACCAGATCCCAAAGGTAGGGAGTAATAAATACAATTATGTGAGTGCAAAAATGTGTAAAAAATGTTTTATACTGTACTTCAAAATAAACCAGTGTTTTTATATATAAAAAAAAATTTGCGGTCCACATAAACTTAAACCTTGTTTATGTGGCCCATGCTAAACTGACATGCTTGCTTTAGAGTAACATGTAAAATCAGTTTCGTCAGGGTGCAGCGTGCGCCAAATGTCAGTGATGCTTCAATGTGTTCTGGAACCTCCAAGAAGCTCAATTTTTTTTATTTTTCTCCTCCACATTTTTTCTGTCTTTATAGGAGTCCAAGACGCAATTGAAGTCACCCATTATAAGTAGTCCTCCCTGTTTAATCTGGTCAATCTTTTTTAACACTTTTGTGATAAATTTAATTGGGGCTTTGTTTGGTACATACAGGTTGACCATAGTGAAGATTTTATTATTGATCTCACAAATTAATAGGGATGCACTGAAATTTTCGGCTGAAATTTGATAAAACCTGCCGAAAATTACACCCATGTCATACTCCTGGCGTGGGTGATCAGGAGCATGCGGTGTGTTGGTGATCGGGAGCGCACGCTGGGCGGTCCATTGAGGCGAGCTGGCTAATAATGGCTGGCAGTGCGGAGCATACTGGGGCAGTGAGTGGTGATAGCAGGACACACGGTGCAGGTAGTGAGCACACTGAGCAGAGACATGCAGAGAGCCGAGTACACCGGCCGCCATATCATTCTGCTGCCCACTGTAATCCCTGAGCGGAGCGCGATATCAAAGCTGCTCTACGGCAGCCAGGTAACAGGAGTGCGCTTCAGGAACTTCTCTACCGGGACATGGGGGTCAGTGTGCATAGGTGCCAACACTCCCATCTTTACCAGGAGAGTCCCGTACTTTGGGGTACTGTTGCAGCAAATGTATGTACTGGGGGGTTCTACATTATAAAATCTGTAGGCAGATTTCAAAATGGAGGAGAGGACTGGGCAATACGAGCATGCATGGAGCTCTTGTTATATGCATGGTTTGTTGGAGTAGGCAGGCCGTCAGTCAGCCTGGCCAAACTCTTTAAGAGCAGACTAGCCCTTTTGGCAGGCAAACCAGCCCACTTTTTGCCTTCAGCAATCTCTCTTCCTACCTGCATCCTAGGAAATGTTGGTAAGCACAGTATAGTGACATTATATCATTATATGGGCAGTGTGTATATAGTGATATAATATCATTATGGGCAGTGTGTGTATAGTGATATATCATTATATGGGCAGTGTGTGTAAAGTGATATTAGATCATTATATGGGCAGTGTGTGTATAGTGATATATCATTATGGGCACTGTGTATAGTGACAATATATTGGCAGTGTGGGTATAGTGACAAAATGTTTTCCTTTTTTAATGTGTTGTATAAAATAATTTATGACTGGCAACCTCAGCAGTATAATATGTAATATGAAAAGATCCCTTATTATTTATTTTATTGGCTTGTAGTTTTTCATATTAGATTCATTAAACTCATAAAAAGTCTAATATTAATAAAATTATGGAAAAGGCTATTTTAAAATAATTTGTAGAAGGGCATCCTGAATTTTCTGTTTCGGCTCAGAATTTTCATTTCTGTGCATCCCTACAAATGAAAATTATATATCGTCCCTAATGATCCAATTCTTGATAGGTTTTTTTTTTTTTTTTTTAACAAACAGAAAATTACACACAATATATGCATTAAGAATTCTTCATCGAATACAAATATCTATTAGTGCGCATATATAAAGTAAAAATGACAGACACTAAGTACGGCTGTTAACGATTAACAAAAACTCTCAATTATATCCTAGTTGTTACTTCAGCGGTACTCAAAAACACACTCATATAAGATAACAAGGATTTTTCTTTGCTTTCTTTTTTTCCCTTCCTTTTGGCATGGAGATCCTCTCTAAGTAATATGAAGATCGGGGCATAATACGTTTTTGCACTGATTTTGTTTAGTTAGCCATTTATTCCAGATTCTGTTATATAGGAATTCTTTCTGTCTAGCAATGTAATACCCTTTTTCCATTAAGCTTTGGTGAGAAATCTGACTTATAACCCTGGACTACTTCTTGACTTTTCCACTGCCTTGCTATGACAATCTTCATTGCGAGTAATATTTGTATTGTCAAGGCTTTGTTGGAAAAATCAAGATTGTCCAAACCCAAATGAAATAGGGCCGTTTCTGGTGAAATTTGAATTGTTGTTTCTGTCAGTTCTGAAATTAAGGCGAATATTTTCCGCCAAGTACTCATAATATTCTTGCAGGACCACCACATATGAAATAGATTCCCTGTCTTATTATTACATTTCCAGCATATTATGTTTGCAGTAGGATTACATTTCTGTAATTTCACTTGATATAAATGCCACCTATATACAATTTTAAAATGAAGTTCCTGTAGTGAGAGAGGCAATGAGTAATCTTTCCTATTTGAATCCAACTATCCCACCATTGTTCCTTATCTATTTGGGAAGGCAATTCCTTACCCCATGCCTCTAAAGCTTTATATTTTATTGTAGGTAGGCTAAATTTTAACATGTCGTACCAGGCTTTTACAATTTTTTTTGTTAGAGTTGCTATTTATTAATTTGTCGAATTGATCTTTTGTTTTTTTTCCAGATTTGTAATCAGATTGGAACTTAATATTCGATTCTAATTACGGAAAAATTCTCATTCATCAAGCTACCAAACTCTCTTTTTGGAGTTGCCTAAATTTAAGATTTAAGCTTATTTTTAAGATATAAATCTTGAATTCTAAAAAAAAAAAAATTTTGAATGCTTAGAGGCAGCTGGAAATCTATAATATTGTATTCCAAAATTTCTAAGGGAGAAGTCATTGCACATTTATCCAAGATTTGCAGCTTTTTCTTAAATTGAGACCATTTTTCCAAAATATCAGACAAGACAATTCTTGATTGTTACTTTTAAGTGATACATTTCTAGAGAACATAAAGGACACTCCTTTTATTGGAATAATTTAATAATTATTGGAAACATCTTCTTCCTATCTGCAGATGTCCAATGGGTTTCCCGAATAGAGCAAATTTGAACATGGTGTTTTTTCAGTAACTCTAGCAATAATGTTCTCTTCACAGGTGAATTAATTCCCCAAGCCTTCATAGAAACATAGAATGTGACGGCAGATAAGAACCATTCGGCCCATCTAGACTGCCCAATTTTCTAAATACTTCCATTAGTCCCTAGCCTTATGTTATAGTTAGGATAGCCTTATGCCTATCCCACGCATGCTTAAACTCCTTTACTGTATTAACCTCTACCACTTCAGCTGGAAGGCTATTCCATGCATCCACTACCCTCTCAGTAAAGTAATACTTCCTGATATTATTTTTAAACCTTTGTCCCTCTAATTTAAGACTATGTCCTCTTGTTGTGGTAGTTTTTCTTCTTTTAAATATAGTCTCCTCCTTTACTGTGTTGATTCCCTTTATATATTTAAATGTTTCTATAATATCCCTCCTGTCTCGTCTTTCCTCCAAGCTATACATGTTAAGATCCTTTAACCTTTCCTGGTAAGTTTTATCCCGCAATCCATTCAGTGATATTAACCTAATTTAACTCCCTCCCACAGGAGGACCCCTCTCTCTCTCTCTCTCTCTCTCCAGCTTTATTCAGATAGAGAAAAACAAAAAAACAAAAAAAACAAAACTGGTTTCCCCATAATATTGGGAAACACCTTTTGAGAAGTTTGTGTGGCGTGACCACCACGTCACACAAAGACTAGAGTAAAGCAACTAAACTTAATCTCCCATTTACTCTTTAATTATTATTGTATTCCCTGCTCATATTGAACCTTCTTATTATTGTATTCTTGCTTGTGGATGTCTAGTGAAAAAAACTAAAAAAACATCTATTTGTTTCAATCTATTTTTGTCCTTTAATTTGTGTATTCCCTCCCCCTTCCCTTCCCCTCTTTCATATGAGTTTTTCTAATTCTTCTTGTTGTGTAATCCTCTCTACTGCTAATTATATTGGTATAATTTGTGCGCTTAATTTTATGTCCCTTGTCTGTGTGTCGCTGTATCAACGTGAAGGAGAGGGAAACCCTTCCTCCTCCCCTTTCCTTCTTTTTCAGTGAGCCATTAAATGAGTATGTGAATAAACTATTTGTTATCCCTGTTCCTTTTTTCCCTCTTCTTCTCTATCTATCTCACCAAGGATACCTCCCCCTATTACCTTTTTTAGACCTGAATTTACATTCTTCCTCTCCCCTCTCTCCCCCTTCCCTCATGTCCTCCTATTTGAAACAAACCATTTGTCTGGGATATCCGGATATATAGTAATAAGACACTGGGGAGGAGAGAAACGTATAGGGAAAAAGATGGGCAGAAGCCAGCAGAACACAAAAAAAATCAATAAGATTGTAAGCGTTACACTATGAAATGATTGCCATTATCTCTTTATTGCCCTTTGTATCTTTGTATCTAGGTTAATCCTACTATACTTTTCGCTCCTTTTGTTTGCCTGTACTATTATCCTATTTACTCCTTGAAATATTATTTTCTTCCCCTTCCTTTTTCAATAAGGTTTGCCTGCACTCATTTTTTTTAAATTCTCTTCTGAGGTAAAAACTTTAGTTTTTACCTCAGAAAGCGCAACATTTTTTTATGGATCCCATTAGTTCTTATTATTGTTGAATGGTCTCAGTAAGCTTTTCTTTTTTGTCTGGTTGACCACGAGATGTCTTGGAAGATTTTCAATGCTTCATATTTCCCTGTAGGTTTGTTGCCTCTTAGCGTGTATACGATTTGTGACTTAAGTTTGAATGTCATAAAACAAATCAATACGTCTCTAGGTAAATTTTCTGAGATGCCTTTTGGCTTATAAACTCTATGACATCTCTCCATCATTGGTATCTTGACATCCCAGTCAATATTTAAGAATTTGAACAATTCTTCCAGGTACTTTTCAAGATTTTCTAATGAGATTTCTGCAGGTATTCTTTTTATCCTGAGATAATTTTGTTGTGATCTATCTTCCGAATCTGCTAACTTGTTTTCTAGTTCGGTTAATTTATTTTCCAGCACTTCATGTTCATTTTGATAGGTCTTTCTCAGAAATTCCAATGTTTCTAGGTTTTTCCTCCATGTGTTGTATGCAAGGACTCAGGAATTCCAGTTCCTTGTGCTAGTTTGTATTTCTTCTCTCAATTTGGTGACTTGTTTGTCTAGATGTATGCACACCTGTTCATAGGAGCCAGCTTTCTGTAAGTTACTTTCACTTGTTACTAACTGTGGTTCTGTCTCTTCACCCGCTTGGGCGTTATTTGCTAACCAAGATTGGTCCGGGTTCCCTTTTGGTGGTTATAGCTTGGGGTGAGAATGAGTCTTTTCTCTTGTTTATTTTCACCCTTTTTAAAATCTTTTTTTGTTGTTTAGGTTCTTGTACTTTTTACTTACCATTTTCTCTCTTCTTTCCATTTACTCACCAGAATTTTCTGAGACGGCTCCTACCCCCTTTTGGGAGGAATTGCTGAAGCAGTCCTACTTTCTCTTTTTGGTGAAGAAAGCTTTTTAAAAAAAAAAAAAAAAAAAAATGTATCTTCCCTGTGACGAAACCAATCTCGCCACATTGCATTGGAGGAGCCTGGTTGCCCGCCTGCTGCCTTTGGATTATGGACCGGCAGCTAAAGGGTTAATTTTACTGTGCAGAAGGATTTATTTCTCCCTTTCTGCACAGCCGTTCGGTAGATTCCATCTACCAAACAAACAGTCTCTTTTCAGCCTCCCCAGAGCCGTGGGAAGCCGGCCGGCGACCTTAATTGGCCACCCAGAAGCTGGAGTGCGCCCTCCATTTACCTCCCTGAAGCCGCGGTTAACCGCGGCTTAACGAGCGTGTGCCGGCAATTGACCACCCAGTAGCTGCGGTTAACCGCAGCTTAATTGATTGTTACTGGGTGGTCGCGGTTACACTTAGCCGCCACACGATGGCGGTGTTCTGGAGCTCCCCGGGCAGCCAGCGCTTGTCTGCCCGGCTTTCATGCACCAAACCCGGACACTTTTACGTGCAGGCACCGCTGAACCTCCAACCCCTGGTTCTAATTCGCACGGATTGAACGAATGCATGTAAATTCGGTATTTTATGTTGGAGGAATGTTTTAACCCAGATAGCTATGCCATGGAGCCTATTCGTGGAATTAAAGACTTTGGCTCCATGACAATTAAAACTGTATTCGTGTGGTCTGAGTGCCATTCACCTAATAATGTGCACTCAGACCTGAGCTATCTGGGGATATGTTACATGTCTGTGTTTTATGTAGTAAATGTTACTTTGTGCATTTTAAAGTATAATGCTGGTTTTGTGTTCCCACGTGTGTAATGGAGTTTTGCCTTTGACTTGGGAGATAATTGAGTTACTTCCCAATTATCTCCCAGGGCAGAGGGGAGGAAGCCAGGATGCATTGTGGGAATATACTGTGACTGTGTGTCCTTTTTGTATACTTGTCTGTCCCTTGTCACAGTCTCCCATTTGGTCCCCTAGGGGAGTGTCCACCAGGTGGGAGACCTGCATAAAAGCTGGGCAGGTAGCCCTCATTAAACAGACCACTGCTTGACCCTCAACACGGAGCCTTGTCTCGTCTTTGGGGGGATTTACTGTATGCTGCTAAGGACTGATTGCCAGGAGTGTAAGCCGCTTGGGAGCTTTTCCTGTTCGTCTGGTAGCAGCAATTCGTATGGTTCCTGTTCGTGTATTTGGAGTGCTACCTTATTCCCTTGTATGCCGTTCGGGAGTTTGGAGCATTCACTTGTATGCAGTTCGAGAGTTTGGAGCATTCACTTGTATGCAGTTCGAGTGTTTGGACCATTCCCTTGTATGCAGTTCGAGTGTTTGGACCATTCCCTTGTATGCCGTTCGGGAGTTTGGAGCATTCACTTGTATTCAGTTCGTGAGTTTTGGTGATTCTACAGTAGCTGTGCCTGTCTCTGAAAGGGGATTATCGTCTAAGCGGTTTTTTCCCCTTTTGTGCAAAACGGTCCGTTACATTCCCCTTTTCTCTCTTTTTACTTTTCTTTTTACAAGGCTATTTTGTGCAAATTTCCTTCCTCCCTCTTTCCTT
This sequence comes from Pelobates cultripes, assembly GCA_933207985.1. Taxonomy (NCBI): domain Eukaryota; kingdom Metazoa; phylum Chordata; class Amphibia; order Anura; family Pelobatidae; genus Pelobates; species Pelobates cultripes. Next base: position 69,835,162 of record OW240916.1, on the reverse strand, counting down.
TTTTATATAATCTCTTTTTTTTTTTATAGCAGATTGTAACAGATCACCTGGTACCCTGACTGGGTACCCTAGCGCTTCTTGAGGATTCCAAACACTCTAGCCGACACCACAACCACCACAGGCCGAATTTCTCTTCCTTCAGAGCGAAGTAGGAACAAGTTCTTAAAAGAGTTTAGGAGTGAGCATAGCAATCCCTTGTAGCAGATTCCCCCAATAAGAGACAGGACTGCAAATTGGGGGTGAAGTAGAACTGTCTAAAACTTTTATTTTACTTGGGACTAGCCCATATGGTCATAACATAAACATTGCTGTGAAAACTCAAACTACAAACAGTCAAATCATAGCAGGCAACATACAGTGACTTATTATAACATAATTACATATTTATAAATGGGTGGGGAAGATCCATAATTAACACAAAATGTCTCTCCTGCATGCAGAATTAGCAATATGCAAATCTACCCAAATATGCAAATTACCAGTCTTGCTATTCAGGTAGTGCATATTACTGTTGCTTCCAACAGAGGGCACCACACAAGCTCCATAGCCAAATCCACCTAGTTGGTAGCAATCCTCAGCAGTACAGGAGAGCAGGCAATACATCCCAGGGGCCATAGTCACATGGCAGGAGGCTGGCAATCAGTCTTCTCCAATGCCCAGTAGTGAGGCTGGTTCTGCCACACAGATAACAACTATTCCCCTCTTTTACCTCATCCTTTCCCTGCACAATGCTGCTGAAGGTTCAGAAAATTTAATTTGATAGGAATATACAGAGGTGTATACAGAAGGAAGGAAACAGAAAACAATAAGGAAAAAGACAGCAACTATCTGTCTCCCCTCCTTGTCTTTTTCCCTTCCTAGTTAATTCATCAATTTACTTTCCCTTCTCCTGTTTTCCCTTCCCTTCTTTTTCCTAATCACTTTTTGTTTTGTCACACCATGCTTTCCAGTTTTACAATCTATGAATTCATGTGGTTTAGAGTATGTGTGGCATTTAAGAATTGAGTCAAATGAAGCAGCAAGAGGAAGGTGAGAATTGTGGGAAAATTACTTTGAAATGGTTTTAAAGCAATACAATTAAAATGGTTTCATTTAAAATCAGATATTACTTACTGTAAAAAAAAAAAAATGTATCTCCTTCTCTGTAAATTTAACTTTAACACAAGGAAGAAGGGGACCAGAGTGCACTACAGTGTTAGGAATACACTATAGAATCCCTCTAACTGTCTTTGAAAACCTGGCAATCTGGCACTGGCGGAAAAACGTGTACAAAAGATAACCAATTTTACTTTTTTTTTTTTTTTTTTAAATAATGCTTTCATTGCAACATATTTGTGAACTAAAAAAAAATAACAAAAGGAAAAATAGAGAGAAATAATGGCTCATGCAGTAAGGAATGTTTTTGTGCAAATAAGGGTATAAATATGTAAAGGAGAAGTGAACAGGCCAATAATTTCAGATATAACCCCAGATGAGTTAGAGGAGAGCACACATTATGCAGGTTGATGTCTATATTTAGTTAAAGTGGTTAAATTAAAAAATAAGTGTGTGGAAAAACTGTAAAGTGGAAGATGGGAAAATGAAACGGGCTGTGCAAATAAGTTCAAAGGGATGATAAAGTGCAAAATCCTATTAAGTGCCAAGGAGAAGGAAGCTCGAGTTAAAAAAAAAAATGAAAAAATAGGGATGAAGCATTGTGTGTGCTACGGGGAGAGATTTGTTTTATCATTTGTCTGTAAAGTAAAAGCAGACATTTGGATGGTTAATGTAAGACGGGAGCACTGCTTGGCAATGTAAGAAGAAATGAAAAAGGCTTATGTGTGAATTAAAATATTTTTGTTTGACTAAGGAGAGAGTTCTGCGGTAAGAACGTAACATATAGTTGTATTGTAGGAAATCTTATGGGTACAAAACTATTTTCAGCAGCATTCCATCTGCATGGGAGCATTTTTGCAGGTAATGGTTATATTTAAAGGACCACTCTAGGCACCCAGACCACTTCAGCTTTTTTTTTTTCAGCAGCATTCCATCTGCATGGGAGCATTTTTGCAGGTAATGGTTATATTTAAAGGACCACTTCTAGGCACCCAGACAGTGAGAGCACGCCAGCGTCCATAGGAAAGCATTGTAAATGCTTTCCTATGAGACCGGCTGAATGCGCGCGCAGCTCTTGCCGCGCGTGCGCATTCAGCCGGCGGGGCGTAACGGAGGCGGAGAGGAGGGGGAGAGCTCTCCGCCCAGCGCTGGAAAAAGGTAAGTTTTTACCCCTTTCCCCCTTCCAGAGCCGGGCGGGAGGGGGACCCTGAGGGTGGGGGCACCCTCAGGGCACTATAGTGCCAGGAAAACGAGTATGTTTTCCTGGCACTATAGTGGTCCTTTAAGTGGGACAGTCCCGATTTCAGGGTACTGTCCCACGGTCCTGACTTTTTTCCCTGGTGTCCACAAAGAGCATAGTATGAGCACATCATTAAATGGTTACTCCAACCTTTTTGATGAGGAGGACCTTATTACCGTGCAATATGCTTTATGGGTCACTATGGATAAGGCCCCTCTTGATTTGCAGGAGGGAGTGTGGAAGAGAATAAAGGTAGTTTTTTTTGTTTGTTTGTTTTTAAACTGTATGGAACAGAGGGAGGTGGCAGGGGGCACACAGTGGAGAGATCGAGGGTGAATCAATCTTGTAGAGTGCCTGCAAGGTGAAGATTTTTTCTGTTGGCAGCGCACAGTGTGCACTGACAACAGACATTTTTTATACATATAATTGACATTTGGCAGCTTGGGCAGCCAATGTTTCATGTGTCTGGTGTGCAAGTAGTGCCCGCCACACAATTAACAATAACTCAGTATGTGCAGTATTTCAAGGAAATACGGCACATACATACTTCTACATGGCACATACATACTTCTACCTCCATGACCACTTCAAATCACTGACGTGATCGTGGTTGTTGGATTATTCCTTTAAATTCCCTTGTGCTATGCTTAGGGCTCTAAGACACTGCAGAGAGCACTGAAACGTTGCTCACTTCATGGTCTGCCTTTGGTGGGAGGACCTGCTTAATAAGTGCTTTTTTGGTTGCTTTGAAGGTAGGTATATCTTGTGTTGTCAGGTGTTCTTTATCCTTTTATGCTCTACAAGTCCTGGAATGATCTTTCTTCCTTTAAATTTTCATGCAAATCAACCCAGACACCTCACTATTGTTGCTTTTCATTATGGTGCATGGTGTTTTGTATGCAATGTAGCTTTTTGCTGCAGTCTTTGCTTTAATGTATATCTGGCATAGGTAAATAAAGTATGATAATACTTTTATATTATTGGCATTTATATAGTACCAACATATTCTGTAGCTCTTTACAATATTATGAGAGGGGGAGATTTAACAATAAATGAGACAATTACAAAAACTTACAGGAACAATAGGTTGAACAGAACCCTGCTCAAACGAGCTTGAGGAGGTGGGGTATAAAACACAATAGGACAGGACAAGAGATGGCAATCAAAGGTGGGAGTGAAGAAGAGCTGGAGGATAAAGTAAAGTGCTGCCTTTTAGGAGAGCGCAAGGGACATGTGAGGTAGAGGTTACTCTGGGAGGCCATAAGTTTCCTGAAGACTATGGGAGAGTCTAATGGTGGTAGGCAGGCTATTCCAAAGGAAAGGAGCTGCCCAAGAGAAGACCTGCAAACGTGAGTTGGCCGTATGGGTGCGAGCAGCTGACAGGAGAAGGGCAGAGTGGAGACAAATACTGATTCATACCTACAGATCAGTGAAGAGATGTTTTAGGGGCTAGAATTGTTATAAGAACTTAATTGGGGAAAACACTCTATAGATGCTTGATTAATCTTCTAAATTCACAGTTTGGATGCCAGGCTCTCAGAATCTACAGGAATGTTTTTGTTTCCGTATATCTCACACTGTGTTTTCTTATTCCTTTGAGGCAAAATTTGTTACTTACAAAACATAAATAAATGTTGACCATAGTAATAATTTTATATTTAATGGTTAAATGCCTCACTATGCTCTTGCACCCTCCTAGGTTCTACTGGGACTTCACAATGCTGCTCTTCATGGTGGGAAACCTGATAATCATCCCTGTGGGGATCACATTTTTTAAGGACGAAACCACCACACCATGGATTGTGTTTAATGTGGTGTCAGACACTTTCTTCCTCATGGACCTAGTGCTCAATTTCCGCACAGGCATTGTTTTTGAGGACAACACTGAGATCATCCTTGATCCACAGAAAATCAAACGTAAATACTTGCGCACATGGTTTGTAGTTGATTTTGTGTCCTCAATCCCTGTGGATTACATTTTCCTCATTGTGGAAAAGGGCATTGACTCAGAAGTGTACAAGACGGCCCGCGCTCTTCGGATTGTTAGGTTCACCAAGATCCTCAGTCTGTTGAGGTTGCTCCGACTTTCCAGACTTATCCGATACATACACCAGTGGGAGGAGGTAAGTGCTTTATATAAGATCAAATGTGCTAAGAGTTACTTCCTTGTCCATGACCCATGGGGTGACATTTACTGACCAATACATTTATTTGTTCACTATCCATCCAACTGTAATGAATTCTGAAGAGAAAAGCAGAATTAAGGCATTTTGTTGCGTTTCTTTTGTATGGAAATATTTTCCAATGAATGCCACGAGTGGGACCCATTTGACTCACAGTGAAATTCTATGAAATCAAGCTGAAATTAATTTAGCTGGATGAAATTGTTTACATTTTCTAAACTATATTTTGAGAATTGGCCCAATGAAATAACCAGCTCATACCTAAATTAACCAGTCCATACCCAATGGTCTATCTACTAGCAAAAACATGTGAAAGTATTTTGATCATCCTATCCCAGAGGACAGTAAGTATAAGAAATATTTGCACTGACCCATTACACCAGAGACTGTAAATCCTCAACCAAGTAGAGGTGGGTGGATTATCCTATACCATCATTTGTAAAGGAGAGATGCAAATGTCATGCGGAGATGCACAGAGCAAAGTTTTACACAATTTATGAATGTCTTCCCTGTCAATTTGCTCATTTTACCTCACTCATTTGGGCTGTCTGTTGTTTCATGTAGGAGGACAATGTGCATGAGGGTCAAAACTATGTGAGGGAGGGGCACATTGATTTATATTGACACAATGACAGGAAGCCAAATTGTTTCATGGATAACGAGACAGTTCCAGCAGATGCTGAAATATAATTGACAGTGCTTGTCTTGAGTCTGTCAGCGCAAATGACACATCAGGTCTCAGAGGACCTGACTAACGTGTCCTCCAGAAATGAGTGTACCATGCACAGATCCTGTCCTGGAGCTTAAAATGTTGCTGTGCTGTTGGAGATATTGGATTTTAAATAAGTTAGTTTTTAAATAAATATGCATTTTTATTTGTGTTTTTATCCAATGTTTTTTTTTTTTTCTTCTATGCTCTCACGCTGACACACAATAATACCCTCCCTCAATCAACCCTCATTACAATCACAGTTACCACCATTTCTACACTTTTAACCGGTGTGATTGACTCTTTATTCAAGGAACAATCTTTTTTTTAAAATACCAGTTTACCATCAATTTGTCTTGCATGTTTCCTTTGGAATCTTGACTTTCAAAGGCTGCATATCAAGTACCAGCATCTACTACATAACCTACCCTCTTTTTCCAGCACAGATTTCTGTGACTTTCTGTGATACAACTCACTAAAAAAGTCTTTTTATAAGGCCTGCCTCTTTTGTTTTGCTCCTCTGTCCTAACCAAACCAGAAATTAATAGGACCAGCTGTCTAATTAACAGCTGAGTTTGTGTATGTTAATTTATAAAAGTGCAGATTGCATCAATTGGTTTCAGTCATAAAAATAAAATGCAATTAGTACTTTCATCCCTAACCTTATGTGTGTGTATATGCCCTTGCATTGTATGTAGTCATTACTATCGAAAAAAATTATGGTGCAATACCAGGTGAAATTTTATTCCACCAGAATGTTGTCCCAGCAATGTTTCAACTAGCCTTTTGTTTTAGCTTGTTCGTACGAATCACATTTCTTTTAATCCACACAAACAAACAAACAAACCGATCGGTCCAGGATTTAAATGTGGAGACTTATTCAATGAATTTACCTAAAAAAAATCTATATGTATTAAAATCACTAAAGGTAAATTTGTTTAGAGTGATCCTTTAAGTGTATGCGTGGAGCTGGCTGATTGTGAGGCTGGCTGAATATGATTGTGTGTGAGCCTGGCTGAGTGTGATTGTGTGTGGAGCTGGCTAAGTGTGATTGAATGTAGAGATGGCTGAGTTTTTTTGAGTTCTGGAAAGAAGGGGATATAATCCTTGGTGCGAACCCTGATGTTCTAGTGGGAGAGCATCTGGTCTGCACCAGCCAAACGTGCAGACCACATGCTCCCCCACTAGACCACCAAAGGTCGCACTAAGGATTCTTTTAGCATTGTGCTTGGTGAATGAGTCAGAGCTTTGCCATGGTAACCCTGCTGTGCTCTGACTCATTCACTGAGCGCAGGAACCATGAAGGTGCTCTCTATGGTAATTTATGAAGTGTATTGCCAAATGGCAATCTATTAAATAATGGTTTCACAATCGGGAATCCCTGGCTGGCTTGGTCCACGCCCTTGAAAGGTGGAGTTTCAAGGCCCGGTCACAATTGCAACCTTCGTGACCCTGATTGCTTTGCCACTGGCAATAGTTTCTGCCAAATCTTTTTGCTGAACGGAACAGGTTGCAGAGCGACAATGTGCCCATTTAAAGGGATTCTCCAGTGCCAGGAAAACATATTCGTTTTCCTGTCACTGCAGGACCCTCTAGTGTCCCTTTACCTCCCACCCCCCATCCCAAGTTGCTGAAGGGGTTAAAACCCCTTCAGTGACTTGCCGATGTCTAGTAGACAGCCACTAGAGGCGGACTTAACCCTGCAATGTACATATTGCAGTTTATGAAATCTGTAATAATTACACTTGCAGGGTTAAGGGTAGTGGGAGTTGGCACCCAGACCACTCTAATGGGCAGCAGTGGTCTGGATGCCTAGAGTATCCCTTTAAGTTTACTGTTATTTTTTTAAATAGAATTTCATTTTCTATTAATAAAAAAAAATATTATGACCCAAAAATATTATGGATCACAATTTACACCTCCAATCTTTTTAAGTAGCTAGAAGATGGCCATCCATGTCCTCATTGCATGGGCTATTTACAAACAATTATGTATTTCTAATGCTGTAGTGTCCTAGGCACTTTATAGGTGAACTGGCCAATTTAGTTAGGGTTCACCCTTGCAGAGCCAAGAGACAGAGAAAGAAAAAAAGAGTGAGAGAGACAGACAGCGAGAGTGAGAGATACAGGCAGGCTGTGTGAGTGAGCGACAGAGTGAATTACAAAGATTGTGAGAAATAGCAAGTGATTGAAAGAGAGCTGCTCACCACAGCATTTCCTATTGATCTAGGTCAGGCATAGGCAACCTTCGGCACTCCAGATGTTTTGGACTACACCTCCCATGATGCTTTGCCAGCATTATAGCTGTAGCTGTGGCATCAAGGGAATGGGAACTAGGCACTACCTAAAATCTCCAACCATCTCTCATTCCCATCATTCTCTTCCATCTCTGTCCTCATGTTACTCAAGTCCCTTCCTTAGGCATGCCCAGTCCATTCCAACATTCCTAGGGATAGGACACTGATTTTACAGTTTAAAATGTGTAAAGCATAAGAAAGCAGAAACAGATAAATGTGCTTTTTTCCCCCAGACTGCAGAGTGAGGCAAAAGCGAAAACTATTGAATGAGACAGTTGTCTCACCCTTTACAGGTTTCTCTTTAAGTGCTCCTATACATACTATATATTGGGTTGGTTTTTTGGGTTGTTTTTTTTTTGAGTAATAAAGACTTTCTTTTAGTATCCTATAGGCATACCAAACACAACATTGAAAGGGCACTCCAGGCACCTAGACCACTTCTGCCCTTTGGAGTGGTCTGGGTGCCATCTGATCCAGCGCCGAGGGACATCGGCGCTGGATTCAAGTAAGTCACTGAAGGGATTTTAACCCCTTCAGCAACATGGGATGGGGGTGGGAGGGAGATGGGCAGTGCCAGGAAAATGGATATTTTTTTTTTTTTTTTTAACCTTTTTGCTTATAATATTTACACATGTAGTGCAACTAAGTAAAAAGAGCTAAATAGTTTTATGTATCAGTCCTGATTGTTAACTGCCTCATATGTATAGAATCTAGTGTTTTGGTAGTCAAATACCAACACCTCCTAATCCTATAATAATATAATAATAATTTTACACCTAACCCTACACCTACACTAACTTTTAACACATACCTGCCCTAACCAAACCCTAAACTTAACCCTACATTATCGCTAACCCGAAAATTGCATTCACTGTAACCCTATACAAACCCTAACCCTACAACAAACTTACAACCTTACTCTGGAAACTGTCTGCTAAAATCAGTACTGATATCAGCAGATAGGTTGCCTACTTAAAACAGTAGAGAGCGGTGACTGCAATTTACTGGAAGTTTTTAGCATTCCAAGAAGATGCCTGTAGTTCTTAAACTCACACACACACACACACTGGAACGTAGTGGCACACAGATACACACACTGACATACAGACACACACAACTTGACACAAAGATACACACACACACATGCATACACACACACACACACACACACATCTTGACTCACAAATACACACACTTTTCCTTCTTGTAGCCAGGACCACTTTAGCCTATGAGTGTAGTTCGTGTTAGATAGTACTAAATTTCACCCTCGAACAAGCAAAATGTTTATCAAAGATGAAGGAAAGAAATATTCTACTATTCTACTACCATTCTTTTTCTTTAAGTAGATTTTTTAGGATTTTTTTTAAACATAAATATTCAAAAAAATTAACTTAAAAGTATACTTAAAGGGCTAAGAATTTCCACGACAAGCAGACTTTCCAGACAAGAAAGGAGATGCTATAGCAGGGGTAGACAACCTTTTAGTAGTACTGTGCCAAAACAAGATCTTGAAGCTCCTTGATGTGCTGGTCCATTTTATTTTTAAGATTGGGTTGTGTATGTTGTAGGGATCGACCGATATTGATTTTTTAGAGCCGATACTGATAATCTGTTAACTTTCAGGCCGATAGCCGATAACTTGCTGATATTCTGTACATTTACCATTTTGAAAAAATAAACTTTTTCTAAAAGGTAAATGCACAAAATATAAAAGCCACATGTACTGGATGCAGTGTGTTTAGACAGTGGAGCTGTGTATATTTGTGTAGTGTATATATAATGAATGTAGGGTGTGTTTGTGTAGTGTGTATAGTTAACGCAATGACTGTGTAGTGTGTATATAATGAATGCAGAGTGTGTGTTTGTGTAGTGTGTGGTGTATAAAGGGAATGCAGTGTGTGTGTGTGTGTGTGTGTAAAGTGAATGCAGTGTTTAGTGTGTATAGCGAACGCAGTGTGTGTAGTGTGCGTATAGTGAATGCAGTGTGTTTGTATAGTGTGTGTATATAATGTAGTGTTTGTAGTGTGTCTGTGTATATATGATGCAGTGTTTGTAGTGTGTGTATATATAATGCAGTGTTTTGTAGTATGTGTGTGTGTGTAGTGTATATAATACAGTGTGTGTTTATATAATGCAGTGTGTGTAGTGTGTGCATTAAACACACACACACACACACACTGCATTATATACACACACACACACTAAATTATATATATGTGTGTTTTCCTGAAGGGATGTGATTTGTGTAAAATGGGGGGAGGCATTTTTTAATTTTAATTTTTAATGTTTGTTTTATTTTATTTTTTAATATTTGTTTATTTTAATTTTTAATATTTATGTTTATTTTTTTATGCTTACTTTTAATATTTATGTTTTATTATTTTTGTTGTCCTCCCTGCTTGTTACCTGGTCAGGGAGGGGGGATATGACAGTCCCTGGTGGTCCAGTGGCATTGGCTGAGCTGGGGGGGGCACAGATAGCGTTTACTTACCTCCCCTGCAGCCTCCAGCTCCCAGTGTAAATCCCGCCCCAGTGCCGCCAAGCAGAGCGTGTCATGGTAACCGGTGGCAACGCCTGACGGCCACGGATCTCGCAAGACTTACACTGGGAGCTGCAGGGGAGGTAAACGCTACCCGCGCCTCCCCTGCCCCGCTTGTTACCTGGTCAGGGATATGACAGTCCCTGGTGGTCCAGTGGCATTGGCTGAGCTGGGGGAGGGGGCACTGGTAGCGTTTACTTACCTCCACTGCAGCTCCTCCAGCTCCCAGTGTAAATCCCGCGGCCCTTAGTGCCGCGCAGAGCGTTGTCATGGTAACCCGTGGCAACGCTCTGACGGCCACAGGTCTCGCAAGAGCTGCAGGGGAGGTCAGCCAATGCCACTGGACCACCAGGGACTGTCATATCCCCCTTCCCTGACCAGGTAACAAACAGGGAGGGGGGACAACAAAAATAATAAAACATAAATATTAAAAGTAAGCATAAAAAAATAAACATAAATATTAAAAATTAAAATAAACAAATATTAAAAAATAAAATAAAACAAACATTAAAAATTAAAATTAAAAAATGCCTCCCCCCCCCATTTTACACAAATCACATCCCTTCAGGAAATGGCGGTCCTAGGAGGTATTATCGGCAATATCGGTATCTATATTGGCCGATACCGATATTGCCGAAAATACAGAATATCGGCCGATTATATCGGTAAAACCGATAATCGGTCGATCCCTAGTATGTTGCTGTATTCTGCTTGTGTTATTTATTTGTGCTGCAGTTGCTTTGTAGTATTGTATCTGTCCATATGTGGGCTGTTATATTGTATATGTTCATGAGTAGTTTGTTTTATTGTGCATAACTATGAATGTATTCTGCATATGGGGGCTGTTTTATTGTATAAGTCCATGTGTAGTTTGCGGTCTTGTGTATGGTACCTATGAATGTGGGCTGTGAATGGTGGCATATTGTGGAATTGTGTGTGTAGATAATTTGTCCCATTTTGTGTTTGGTGGTGTGTGTATGTGAGAGACTGCTTGTGGTGTTGTGTGTGGGTATGTGGATTGTTAGTGGTGCTGTGTTTGTGGGGACTGTGTGTTTGTGGGCTGTTTGTATTATTTGAATGAGATGGGGGTTTATTCTGCAGGTCTGTGTATATATAGCAGTTTGGGTGGCTTCCCTGGGGAACAGTGGGGACTGGGCTGGCCAGGGCCTGCAGGTGAAGAGCAGAATCTGCGATAGCTGCTGCAGGTTATTCTACTGGGACTCATGATAGGCCAGAGCCTGTTTGGCTCTGGCAGCCTTGAGTGACGTGCAAAGGCACTTTGAGTGCCATGCATGGCACACGTGCCATAGGTTGCTGACCCCTGTGCTAAGGTATGCAAATAAACAGTGTATACACCACTACCTTCCCAAGATTAAATTATTGTTCTAGATTGGTGTACATTAGAGACAGATGTTGTGTATGTAAATCTTCATATCTTGGCATCATTAAACATCAATTTCATATATCATTATATTTCAAATTGTGCATTGTTTTTAAAACAGGTTGTAAATATAATATTCCTTTAAATTACCTTTGATGAATAATGAAAATAGGATAGTAGCATAATTTCCACCATCTTGTTATAATAAAACAGCAAATTACAGCTTCCTGATTAATTGCAAGACTCCACCATGGACCAGTACAAAATCTGTTAATTTCTGAGCTCTGATGGTTCACAGAACTCTTACCTCCTGAGTTCCTTGTGACCGTTGTTGGAACTCCATTAGAGCTAGGGCAGCCTTTCTAGAATCATTGGAAACCTATTCCACAACTGGAATGCAAAAGAGTGGTCAGCATATTTTAACATATTCATGAACTAGGACAGATATGGCCAATCCTTTGACTGACTCTCTGTGAATTTTAACAAAAGATTTCCATTTCATGCAAACACCTTTAACCCACATCCATTGCAAGGTGTTGACATCTCAGACGCCTAAAAGTCATCATTAAGCTCATTACATACAACATAATGTATTTTTATTTATTTATTTATAAAATATTTTACCAGGAAAGATATAATGAAGACAAGGTAATTCTCTTAACACCATTGAAGCCTCAGTAGTAGACTTCCACATGCTAAAATTTACTTTGTTTAAATGTCTTCCATGGAAACTGTCCACAACAACATTAATACATAGTGTGATTTGTTCAAGGAAAGCCGTATGTAAATTCACTTCTACATTCTCTCAGAAACACAAATTACTGATATGCAAATCTTGTAGTAAAAGAGCATTTAAAGCTAAAAGTCAAAACCATTAAAATATTTTAGATTCTTCATTTATTACCATAACTCAAAAAGCTTTGTTTGTCCCCATTTATATTTTATTGGTTTTATAGTTTGCATAACAGACAAAGAATATGTACCTCTTAAAATTGATTCAGAGGGTAAACAAAATGCACTGTGTGACACAGAAGTGCCAAACAAGATACTTAAAATACCATACATATAATACTGCCAATGATCCACACCCTGCCTCAATAATAAAAAAATAAAATAAAAAGAAATACCATACATAAATATGTCTACAGTAGGCATCACAATAAAAGTGTTGACTAGACAAAAACTGTGTTCAACATGGCATAGTTACATAGATGAAAAGAGACATACAGCCTTTCTTACATTTGTTTTTGCTGTTGATCTAAAAGAAGGCAAATAATCCAGTTTGAAGCGCTTCCGATTTTATTACAAACTAGGGAAAAAACTCCTTCTTTAACCCCTTATTAACAGTCAGATCTCTTTGGATCAAGTACCCACAAATTTAAAATGATATCCCTGAATCTTCTTTTTTTCTATGTATTCATCCAGTTGCTGTTTAAAAGAAGAAAATAAAAAAATAATGACAATCCTTCTTGACAGTCAGATATCTCCTTGGATCAAGTAGCATCACAGTTACAAATATTGAAATAGCGGCAACATATACCACAGTGCTGTAAAATAGATAAACAAGAGAAACAGTTAATTCTCACAACACACATGACATACTGGAACAGTAGATGAGGACCACAAAATAATACAGAGAAAATTAATGGTGGGGGGCAGTGGTATATATCTGCAAGGAAGACTTATAGAACCAGGAAACGATCCAAGACCAGATTTATTTGGTATATTTGCTATAAAGTAGTATTACTAACCTTCCCATATATCTTTACATTTTTTTGCTTGTCCCTAATTTTCTGGATGACATTTCCTTATTTGTATATGTGTGACGAAATTTATCTAGAATCAGTGTTTCTGGTAGATCTTCTTCCTTTTTCCAGCTTCCCGCCACACTAAGTCAGTAGTCAGTATATGGATGATTAGGTTCTGGTTGGTGAGGTTTAGGAATATGGGTTAGGTGAATATAAAAGCTGTAGGGATTTTTGTTTTTTGTTTTTTTCTTGGCTACAAATGCAGCATCCAGTGCCAGGCTACACAAAATCATTTCCACTGGAACGTAAGCTCTCAGATGGTTCTCCATCTTATCAACACTGTGGAGAATATGTCCTTGCAGGCAAATAAGTGGACCTACAGATAGCATCATTTTTAAACAAATTGACTGAGATGATAAGTCATGTGCTATTATTGGATCCTGCAGAGGAGGGTTTCACTGATGGTGTTGAAAATCAACACACTTAAAGGGGCACTCTAAGTAACATAACCACTACATTGAGCTATCTTTATTATGGTTTTAACTTGTCCCTGTAACATACCAACCAACATTTTAAATTGACAAAGAGGGACACTTAAATTTTTAGGGTTGTCAGTCTGAGAAACTTTGTGACGTACTAAAAACTAACAATTATAGAACTTAAATGTATCTTTTATACTCAGACTGATTTCTAAACTCATTTATTGTAGTTAAGACACATTGGGGGGGGAGGGGCCTGACGCCATGTCAAGCAGTCGGATGGACCCCGAGCGCTGCAAACATTCAGCTGTACCTCAAGGAATCATGAAATCCCGACAACTGCTTTGAGTGGATATTACTGGGTACTCTGGTGAAGCATCTTGAGATTTGTAGAGGCGGTGCTCCGACTTGCTTCACTTGCGGCCTAGTGTGGGGCCAGCTTGGAGTTGCGGCCGACCTCTTCAGGGGGACCCTGCAGGCTGATCTGTGAGCCCCCTGCCTTATCCCGGCCCCCACCACTGCAGCACCTGATACTAACAATCTGGGCGCACACCACATCATGAAGTGGCACACGCAGCAAAGAGCCCAAAAATGGTGGCAGCCAGCACACCCTGATGAAGGACGCAATGCAGAGTTAGCAAGATTAATTCTTTGCTGCCCTGAACACCACCTACTAGAATCTGGCGTACTAACCAACCCAGCGCACCCCAAACTGCACCATCTCAGGAGCGTTCCAATCCTCACCTTCTGGTCTGGGAACTCAGAGAGGGACTCAGGCTGGACATTGTCCACATAGTTGGAGGATTACCAGAAGGCTATCATGGTCTGAAACAGCACACCTTCCAAGCTGAAGAATGAATGCACTTACCTGACTGATACAATAGCCGCCACTATCTGGCAATGTCCACCATGGCAGATTGCATAAACTACTTCTCCTGTTTGCTAGCAGATAGCTTTACCCTGTTATCCTGTGACGTTTCTGAATTCCTATTCGGTCATGCATGATAGTCAAGCCTGTGTCAAGTATGGACATGATGTGGTGGTGGTTACTGTGCTATCCCAACCACTCGATTCTATTACATACAGATATATATATATATATATCTCAGTTTCAGTTTGTACTAATGTTTCATAGCCTGTGATATACATGTCCTTATGCCATTTGTTATTAATGATCCTACTGGGGATAGTATTTAGACATGACTACTTCACTCTTGAAGTTATCTCACAAAAAACAGTGCGAACCTCTTGACATGTCCGGTAATGCATGCTTGTTGGTTCCCGTTGTGTCTGCCAAAACCACTTTTGCATTGAGGCATTTATCCCACAAGACCTCTGAACGTGTCCTGTAGTATCTAATCTGGCATTAAGACATTAGTAGCATATTCTTTAATTAGTGCAAGGTGGGGCCTCCATGGATCTCGAAGATGCCCAATCGTATTGACATCTGAAGAAATTGGAGGCAAAGACAACACCTTGCACTGTTTGTTATTTTCCTCAAACTATTCCTGAACAATTCTCAGTGTGGCAGGCTGTATTATCCTGCTGAGAGAGGCCACTGCCATCAGGGAACATCATTGCCATGAAGAGGAGTATGGGGTCTGCAACAATCTCTAGGTAGGTGGTACGTGTCACAGTAGCATCCAAATAAATACCAAGACCCAAGGTTTTCCAGCATAACATTGTTCAGAGCATCACTGTTTCCGCCAGCCTGCCTTCTTCCCATAGTGCACCCTGCTGATTTCTCTTCCCAAGGTAAATGGCGTATATGCACCCGGCCATCCATCTGGTCTAAAATAAATTGTGATTCATCAGACCAGGCAACTTCCATTTTTCCATGCTCCATTTCTGACGCTCAATGTTGTGGCTGATCAGTGAGTGTGTGTGTGTGTGTGTGTGTGTGTGTGTAGACACTATATCAGGGCTTGACAAATTTGTTTAGAATTTAGGAGTCATTTTGTTTTTTAAACTAACAAAGTTTAATTTTCAAAGATAAAAATGCAATTCTTAAAAGGTCACTATAGTCAGCAGAACCACTGCAGCTTAATGTAGTTGATATGGTGTCTATAGCCTGTCTACATTGCTGCCTAGTAACACCTCTAGTGACAGTCACTCAAACAGCTACTAGAGAGTCCTGGGTCAGTGCTGCACAGTGTGTAGCACCTATGTTCAGCATCTCCACACTCTGCATGGAACCGCTGAATGTTCCCCATACAGATGCATTGATTCAATGCATCTCTATAAGGAAATGCTGATTGGCACCGCACAGTGCTTTGCTGCAAATGTGCAACATCCTCTGAATGCTTTTCTATAGGAGAGCATAATGGTTGGTGATCTCCGCTATGGAGGTGCGACCAGCTGTAGGAAATAAATGTGTGTAAAGACACCTTTCACATGCAATTGGAGGGGGGCAGGTACTTAAATAGACTGTGGTATTACCTCCGCCGAGCTGCACAAACCCCCTCCTGGATCGAGGGAGGTGTGTCGCATGGAGTGTTTGGGCCACGCGGCACACTGAGGGAGACCCGCCTCCCTCGATCCTTGCAGACCTTCTCATGCCGTGCAGTCTGACTGAACTACGCCGCTGCGCGGCAGATAGATGTGGACGTGATGTAACGCCCACTCTTAAAGTGCCCTATCGTGGTTTCTGTTAGATCCTTGTTTAGTGCTCCCAGAGATTCCCTGTGATTTCCTGTGTTTGACCTTGGCTTCGTATTTGACTTGTGTTTTCTTTATCCTGACCTCGGCTTCGTATTTGACTCTTGATTTCTGGTATCCTGACCTCGGCTTCGTATTTAAATCGTGATTTCTGGTATCCTGACCTCTGCTTCATATTTGACTCGTGATTTCTGGTATCCTGACCCGACTTTGTCTTAACTCCGAGTATTATTGTTATTCCTGTCCTTGATTTATTCTTGACTGTTTCTTGTTGTGTATTTACCTTGAGCAAAAAAACAAGTTGCAAGAGAGTGCTGAGAATGAACAACAGCTCAAGCTGGTTTTAGCTCATCTTGTGCCATTACAGAGAGAACCAAGCCATGCATCTCAGACTGATTCGACCCGAAAGGGCAGAACAGATCCAAAATACAGGCCAGCTCTCTCTACATGAGAGATACAGCAACCCCACATGATTGTTTCAACCTTGTTAGGCATCATCAGTGAGGTATAGCCAATATCCCTCTAGGCACCATGAGTAAGGGGTCCACGTCTGGATTACCCTTTAAACTTAAGAGTGCAAAAAACAAGTTGCAAGAAAGTGCTGAGAACGGACAACAGCTCAATTATCCTGCCCTTCGGTGGGTCCCCGCTCAGTTCTCAAGCTGGTTTTACCTCATCTTGTGCCATTCTAGAGACCACCGAAGGGCAAGCTATTTCAGATGCTATCCGTTCTCTGTACACTCTTGCACCTTGTTTTTTGCTCTCCATAAGTTTAAAGGGTAATCCAGACGTGGACCCCTTGCTCACAGTGCCTAGAGAGATATCAGCAATGCCTCACTGATGATGCCAGAAGTAGGAATTATGAATATGCAGTCATGCCTTTTGGCCTATGTCAGGGCTCGACAAATCCCAGGTCGCCACGTTGACTAAAATTTTTGTCGCAGCGCGTGGAATTGTAAGCTGGCAGGGGTCCAAGTAAAGACTGCTCCGCTCAACCCCCGCCCCCATTCCGCAGAGCGGGACTCCTGCCCGCCCTCATTCCACTGAGCCAGCTGGCTGCCTGCCCGCCCATTCCCATGCGCGACCTCAGCGCTTGAAGGAAGTAATTGCAGTTTACTTCCTCCCGGCACGCATACAGCTGCACAGAGATACGGGAGGAGGGGAGAGTTTTGGGAAACCACACTCCTGCGCCCAAAACGTAGGAAACTGGAGGGTGGCTAAAAATATGTATTTGTGTGTATATTCATGACAGTCTGTGTTTATCTGTCACGTGTGTCTGTATGTGTACTTGTATCTATGAATCTTTGTGTGTGTTTGAGTGTATATGTATATATTTGAGTGTATCAAATAAAAACTATTTTGTCAATGTGTGAGAGAATTGGGTGTATGTCAGTGAGTGTGTGTTCATATATGTCTGTTTTTTTGTGTGTGTGTGTCAGTGTTTATTTCTCTGTGTGTGTATCTGTCAGTCCAGGTGCCTGTCAGTAAATCTTTTCTTTAGGTCACCAACCCCCTCTGATCGTATGGTGTTCTTACTCGCCTTTTTTTCATCGCCATGCCGTTCTCTTCTCGACAGGCCCACATTCACAGCGGAGATTATCAGTCTTGATTATCTCAGCCAATGCAATGCTTTCCCACAGGAAAGCATTTGGAAGCTTTTGAGCAAGAGCTGCAAGATGCCGGCCAATCAGCATCTCTTCATAGAGATGCATAAAATCAATGCATCTCTATAGGAAATGTTCAGCACCTCCTTGCAAATCATGGAGACGCTGAATGTGGGTAGATAGTAGACACTTTAGTGGCCGTTTGATTAACAGTGCTAAAGGTGTTACTAGGCAGAAATGTAAACACTGCTTTTTCTCTAAAAATGCATTGTTTACATTGAAAAGCCTGCAGGGATAGGCTATAAACAACATAACAACTACATTAAGCAGTAGTGGTTCTGGTGACTATAATGTTCATTTAAGAACTGCATTTTTGTCATTTGAAAAAAAAAGAAAACTGTCTCCTAACTTTTTTAGCTGGCTCCTAGACTTAAGGCAAATTTGTCAAGCCCTGGCCAATGTAATGCTCCAGCGGTTTTCAAGATTTTGTCAACGACGTCCTCAGAGACTTCTTACATTTGTTCGTGATAGTGTACTTAGACGATATTCTGATATGTTTCCCTAACCCAAGTACACATCACATACACGTCTCTAAGGTCTTACAAACACTTCTCGACAATGGTTTATATTGTAAACTAGAGAGTTGTTTGATCAAACAAAAGTACATTTTTTGGGTTATGTCATCTCGGCCTCTGGATTTAGTATGGATCCCAAGAAGTTGTCAGCCGTTGTTGAGTGGCCTTTGCCTCAGGGATTAAAACCTATCCAAAGGTTCATAGGGTTCCCCAACTATTATAGGAGGTTTATAAATAATTTATCTACCATTGCCCCTATCACGAATTCACTAAGAAGGCTGCGAACCACTATGTTTGGTCCTGAGGCAAGGGAAACCTTTGAGAGCCTGAAAAATTACTTTTGTTTCCGCTCCTATCCTCAAGCATCCTGACCCTTCACTTCCTTTTTTATTGGAAGTAGATGCTTCTGAGGTAGTAGTAGGAGCTATTCTTTCACCAACGCTTGTCCCCTGACCAGCCTTTGCACCTGTGTGGTTTCTTTTCTAGGAAACTCTTGCAGGCAGAACGGAACTATGATATTGTCAATAGAGAACTATTGGCCATTATTGTAACCTTAAAGGAGTGGAGACCTCCTATCATGGTTTTGACCGATCACAAGAACTCTTGTACCTTGGAGAAGCTAAACGACTAAATTCCAGGCAGACGAGCTGGTCTCACTTTTTGTCGAGATTTCATTTTATAATCACTTATAGACTTGGACCACGCAATGCCAAAGCCGATGCTTTGTCCAGGCAATTCGATGTGAGTGAAGAGGAGAAGCCTGAGGAGTGTTTTATCATTCCCCCGGAAACAATCGTAGCCACCAACCTTGTAACTCATGACTTCTGGTGGCCTTCCCTAAAGAAGGATATAAAGGACTATGTGCTTGCTTGTGGCAATTGTGCAGCCATCAACCGATTATCCACCGATATTCAGTATTTTCAGAAATATCGGTATCGGCCAATAAAGATATTGCCAATAAAACAGACCAGGGCCGCCATCAGGGTCCTGGGGGGCCCCAGCACACATTCACTTACCTTCCCAGCAGCTCCCTTCAGCTCCCCATCTAACTCTCGCGGGTCCCGCGGCCGTCATAGCGTTGCCGCTGGTTACCATGGCAATGCTCCGCGCGGCACACAGGCCGTGAGAGTTAGACAGGGGAGCTGAAGTGAGCTGCTGAGAAGGTAAGTAAGAGTGTGCTGGGCCCCCTCTGCACAGTCCATGCCACCGGACCAACAGGGAATGCCATATCCCCCCTTCCTGGCCAGGTTTTTTTTTTTACATTTTTTTAAAGTTAAAAAATAAAAATGCCCCGCCCCCATTTTACACACTTAACATACCTACACACACACAGTGCATTCACTACACACACTACACAAACACACACTCTGCATTCATTACACATGTGATGAGACCAATCTCGCCACTGTGCATTGGAGGACCCTGGTTGCCCGCCTGCTGCCTTTAGACTATGGTCCCATGTTGAAACGCTTGATTTTCCCCTGCGGATACACGAAAGCCGGGTCATTCGGTGCTGGCCCTGTTTGAGCCGTGTTACCCCAGATAGCTATGCCATGGAGCCCATTCGTATAATGAAAGACTATGGGAAAGACTTTGGCTCCATGGCAATTGAACTGTATGTGTGTACTCTGAGCGCCATTCAGTAATAATGTGCTCTCAGATCTGAGCTATCTGGGGATATGTTGAATGTACCTGTTTTGTGCAATGGCTGCACAGTTATATGTTTTTATGTGTTTTATTGTCTTTTGCTGCCATGTGTTCAATGGAGTTTTGCCTCTGTCCTTGGAGATAATTGGATTACTTCCCAATTATCTCCAGGATAGAAGACTCTGTGGAACTGGTTTTGGGCAGAAAAGCCAAGGTCACAAAGTCACAAAGGACTTCAATCTATCTTTTGAACCACTGGACCAATTTGGATGATTTTTGACATATGTTTGTATTTGGAGTATGCTGATTTTGAAAATGTGTTATGTTAATGTGATGCATACTTTTCAAGTTATGAATAATGTGGAAAAAAATTATTTCTCTGCTTGTGATAATTACATTACCCATTGTGTAAGGTAATTGTATCACAGGCAGAGGGGAGGATTTTGTGTGGGAGTGTATGAGTGTATTGTATGTGTTTATTGGTTGTGTTCCAAAACCCTGTGGGTGGTACTAATGTGTATATAAGAACAATAAACCCACAGCTCTGTCTGTTCACTGCTTGACCCTCAACACAGAGCCTTGTCTCGTCTTTGGGGGGATTTACTGTATGCTGTTAGAGACTGATTGCCAGGAGTGTAAGCTGCTTGGGTGCTTTTCCTGTTCAGCTACTAGCAGCTATTCGTGAGGTTCCAGTTCCAGAGTTTGGAGCATTCCCTTGAATCCAGTTTGGGAGTTTGGTGTTCTGCGGTAGCTGTGCCTGTGTCTCTGGAAGGGAAGATCTATTAAACGGCAGTTTAACCCTTTTATGCCTGGGGGTGCCGTTACAACACACACTACACAAACACTGTATTCACTATACACACACTACACAAACACACATTCTGCATTCATTATATACACTACACAAACACACACTGCATTCACTTTATACACATTACACAAACACACACACTGCATCCACTACACAAACACATACACACACACACACACTGCATTCACTAATCAAATACTCTCACTGCATCCACTACACACATATATTCTTGAAAACATAAATTCTGACTGGCGTGTATATTTTGTGCATTTACCTTAATAAAAAAAAGATCTGCAAATAAATAAATATGTTCAGTTAACAGTAGATTTGTGTAGAAATGGTTTATTTTTTTTAAATGGTAAATGTACAGAATATTGGTATCGGCTATTGGCCTAAAAGTTCACAGATTTTGAGTCGACCTCTACACATAATACAATGCCCTGCTGTCCAGCGACATTAATCTTCCCAGCATCACATTGTATTCCACAATTAGCTCTTAATTTTCTTTAACACTTTAAAGGGACACTACGGGCACCCAGACAACCAATGACAAAAACTGCCTTTACTCTGCCAGCCACTATATAGTGCTTAAAATGTACATAATGATAAGAGACATCAGTCCACAAAGTTAGCCTTTTTCACATCTGTTTTTGCTTTTCTAACTAGGGAAAAATTCCTTCTTGACCCCAGAATGGCAGTCAGAGCTCTTTAGATCAAGTACCCACTAATTAAAAATATAACCCTGGATCTTATGTTTTTGCAAGTATTCATCCAGTTGCTGTTTAAATATATGTGCAGACACTTAAACCACATCTTCATGTAGAAAATTCCACATCCTTATTATGTTTTCTGTAAAAAAAAAAAAAAAAAAACAAGCCTTTAAACATAGAAACATAGAATGTGACGGCAGATAGGAAATATTTGTCCCATCCAGTCTTCCCAATTTTCTAAATGCTTTCATTAGTCCCTGACCTTATCTTATATCTAGGATAGCCTGATGCCTATCCCATGCCTTTCCTTTTCCTTAGAGTAAATCTCCTTCCTTCCAGTCTAAATGTGTGACCTTGTGTCCTATGTATAGCCCTGTTTATGAATAGATTTCCAGACAATGGTTTGGTTTGGCCCCACATATATTTGTATAATGCTATCATATCCCCACTGTGGCACCATTTTTCTTAACTAATTTGTAAACCTTTCTTCATAACTAAAAATCTCTATTCCTTATTAATTTTGTAGCCCACCTCTGCAAATTTTTTAGTGCCATAATATTCTTCTTTAGAACAGATACTCAAAATTGCACAGCATATTCAAGGTGTGGTCTTACCAGTGATTTATTAAGAGGCAAAATGATATTTTCATCCCGATAATTCCCCTTTTTATATATTACAATACCTTACTGGCCTTAGCAACTACTGATTTGTTGTCTATAACAATCTCCAAGGGTATAAGTGCAAAACTATGCATTTTCCTACATAAAATTTCCCAAGTGCCCATTCCCCCAATCTATCAAAAATCCCTCTGCAGCAAAGTAATACGGTATCTTGCTCACATCATATTACTTTACAGAGTATGGTCATCTGCAAACACTGTAACATGACTTGCAATGCCTGTTTCAAGATCATTTATAAATATGCAAAATAGGAGCAGTTTCAGAACTGAATGAACCCTGAGCGACGCCACTTACAACTTTACTTCAGCTTGACCATTTCCCATTGATGACAAGACTCTTTAGCCAATGTTCTACCTACACAAAGAAAAAAGGGGGACAACCCCCTAAGGGGTCTAGAGTGTGTAAAGGGAACCTAATAGGGGGTAACCCTAGAAATAGAATACATAAAATACAAAGAAATGACCAATGGACATAAAATCCATAGGACAAAGTAAAGTCCCTATATGAATTTAATGTAATTAAAACAAAATGTATTGATATATATGTGTAAAAAACTGTAATTAAACCAAAAGGACAAAAAAAAAAAAACACACTAAAAAAGGAAACTTATAAACACAAAATAAATGGGAGCTCATAAGCTCTAAGTAAGAAATGGGGTAGAAGGGGTTAAGGAGCAATGGAGGCTGCTTGTTAAAAGAATGATAAGATAGAGACAATTATGAATCCTAATCGTATATAGGTTACAAGGTAGTTGTGGTGAGTAAAAAATATACTCACAGAGCGTTTGAACAATATAATACATATAGGATAGTACAGCAAGGAAATATATACAATGTAGCAATTAAATCATAACATAAGGATAGCAGAGGGATAATGTCTCTGAAAAACATTATATAGCTAAGTCTTCATTGAACTTGCTAAACACTGAATCGACTTCAAGGTCGCTGTCTGAAAAAATAATATTGTAATGAAGGCAAAAGGCTAGATTGATTGTAAAACAGAGACAAGTATATCAGTCTGTTATCAGGTAGTTATGGTGAGTAGAAAAAATATACTCACAGAGAGGTTGAACCCAATAGCTTAGTTGCTAAGCAGTATATTAACTTATGATGTCTCAAGGGAATAAATACAATGTTGCAAAAAATTGCGAAAGGATACTGTCTCTAAAGAGAGTTTGTAGTTGAGCCTTCATTAAACTTGCTAAATGTTTAGTCAAATTCAAGGTCGCGGTCATAAAAGGAAGCAAAAAATGCTTTAAAAAAAAAGCAAACCTTCTGGTTAACTAAACAATTGCCCTAATAATAAACCCCATTTAGGAGAGTTACCCCTCTAGAAATTTCTACAAAACTTTCACCAGGTAACCATAGTGGTAACAAAAATCGTGCTAAAAATAGAGTAATTTTACTATTTCCTGGTCTTCTTACTACTCCCAATCAGGATCAGGATAGGGGATGTTGCTAAACAATATTCCTTCACGTTCTCAGGGATTTTCATAGATAAGGCATGCTAGTCAAAAGCCATTTGAAATGATCAGACGTCCAGAGGTACAGAATGGTTAAAGTACACTTTATATGAACTTTTTTTGGTCCGTTTCAATAGGCATAAGAAACACTTGAAAAGTAGCCTAGTAGCCTTGCCTGCTCAATGGCTAGATATAGTTTAGGTTGAGATTTTACAGAGATTTCTGAAAATGGCTTAATAGGTTTTTGAGGTCTGCCATTTAAAGGGTTTCTCTATCCAAAAAAACAGTGTTTAAGAAAACACAGTTTATTGTCAGAGTAACCCTTCCCCAAATACCTAAAAAAACTCTGTTCTAACGCCAAGACCAACATCTCCCGAAGTCCAATCCTCCTGGGCAGGGTGTAGGCTGCATGTAAGGGAAGGGAGTGGGGGGGAGAGGTGCTACATGCTGATGACAGATATCAAATATGCACAGGACTGCTAACACCTTAAGGACGGAGGTAATTGTCCAAATTCTGAACTAAAGCGAAGCCTATAATGTGACTGTTCCACTGTAATATAAGGGTTTCTCTTTAAGGGCTGCCAAACATACTACATATTGTTTTTTTTGTTTCTTTAAAGAACAGAAATTAGTTTTTTTTAATATCATATATGTATAACAAACACGTTACAAATGGGTGAAAAAACCCGTCTGTTTTTTGCACAATTTTTACACATCCTGTGCAACTAAGGAAAAAGAACTCAAAGTATCAGATTACTGTATCGTTTCTGATTGTTAAATACCTCATATGTCTAGGACAGGGGTAGGCAACCTTTTAGCAGCACTGTGCCGATATAGGATTGAGATGTCCAGTAGCGTGCTGGTCCTATTTTTTTTTTTTTTTTAAATTGAAGTGCGTTTGCTGCCGTATTCTGCTTGTGCTATTTTTACTGTAATTGCTTTGTATCGTTGTATTGAGCTATTATATTGTATATGTTCATGAGTAGTTTATGGTATTGTGTATGATACATATGAATGTGGGCTGTGTATGGGGGCTGCTTGTGGAATTGTGTGTGTGGATGGATATGTCACATTGTGTGTTTGGTAGTTTGTGTATGTGTGGGGGCTGTTTGGGGTATTGCATGTGAGAGGCTGCATGTGGGGTTGTGTGCATGTATGTGGATTGTTAGTGGTGTTGCGTTTAAGCGGATTGTGTGTATGTTTGTGTGTGGGCTGTCCGTATTATTTGTATGAGTGGAGGGTTATTCTGTATTTGTGTATATCTAGTAGTGTGGGTGGCTTCCCTGGGTTCCAGTGGGGACCAGGCTGGCCAGGTACAGGTCAAGGACAGGAGCTGCAACAGCAACTGCGAGCCGCTCTACTACTGTGTGGATTCCCATTCACAAGTGCTGGAATGAAGTGCTCTGAGATCACTTCCTCTATGTGCTGCAATGCATAAATTGAGGATTGTCCTTCACCACCTCTTCGTATTAGCAGATATCTGAAGTTTTACTGGGATTCCAGATTGGCCAGAGCCTGTTTGGCTCTAGCAGTCTTGAGTGCCGTGCATACCCCCTACCCCTATCCCTCTTATGATCTAAACTAATTTCTGGTAGTTAATGTTAAAGGGACACTGTAGGCACCCAGACCACTTCAGCTCATTGAAGTGGTCTGAGTGCCAACTCCCATCACCCTTAACCCTAATGTGGTAATTATTGCAGTTTTTCTAAACTGCAATAATTACCTGTTAGGGGTAACTCCTCCTCTAGTGGCTGTCTACCAGACAGCCACTAGAGGGACTTCTGGCTTCTTAAACGACTTTTGGTCGTCTAAACGACGCTGGACGTCCTCACGCTATGCATAATCACTTTAAGCATCACCGGCTTTCCTATGGGGAGATCCTAATGTGGGAGCCAACATTGCCGCGCATGCGCATTAGGTCTCCCTCGCCGGTGGACGTCGGCGGTGGTGGAACATGGGCAGAGCTGTGCCAGCCCCAAGGGACATCTGTGCTGGACCCAGGTAAATGACAGAAGGGGTTATTAACCCCTTCAACACTGCGGAGGGAGCCTTGACAGAGAGGAAAGCTATGGTGCCAGGAAAACGAGTTTGTTTTCCTGGCACTATAGTTTTCCTTTAACCTTGTTAGCAACAACCCTCCTAGCACTTTACCAATCCTAACTCTAACCCTATACTTACACCTATTTAAATTTCAATTTGCAGATTATTTTTATACAGTTGATATTCGCAGTTTAACTTGTTTATTTGGCATTACCATTAAAGATAAAACCCGTATTCCTAACGTATCATGTTCCATAGAGTAAGGGTTCCTCTCCCCCACCTTAAAAATTACTACAATAAAGGATTACCTTTTTACAGCACCAAGGCTGCCTTGGTACTGCTTACCTTTCCGACTCCTGCAACATTATTGAGGAGACATGACTTCCTTTGGCGTTGTTTCAATCCAGTGCTGTTCATAGAGAAGCACTGGGGACTTGATGCACATGTTCGGCAAGCAGTGCATGCATCCAATGTTTTCCCATGATTTGCCACGTCACATGACTGTGCAGTGGATGTGTCTCTAATGGTTGTCTGGAAAACAGCCACTAGAGCTGTATTTAACCCACTGCAAAGCTGTAATGTTTTACTCTGCAGGGTTGAAATGACATAACCATTGCACCCAGACCAATTGATTGAAATTTAAGGAACACTTTAATATTCCTAACACTATAGTGTCCATCGGCCCTTGCGCCCCCACCTCCCGAGCAAGTTAAGAGTTAAACAGTTGCCTGATTCCAGTGCCTATTGGCTCCGCCTCCACTTCATCCGTGAAACTGCAGGAAGCACCTCTAGTGGCCGTCTTAACCACGCAATGTAAATATTGCAGTTTTTTCTAAAACTGCAATGTTTTCAGCTGCAAGGTTAAGGGGAAAGGAACACTGCACCCAGAACTCTTCAATGAGATGAAGTGATCTGGATGCCGATAAGTGACTTTGGTGGTCCTTTAAATTAAAAATAAATTGATGTGTTTCCTCCACATGCCAGTTTCTATATATTTGTTTTTCTTATTTTCCATTTATTTGCTCTCAGCTTGGAAATCTCTTTCTGCAAATCATGGCACTTGTTAGATTTTTGTCCTTGAGTAGTGAAAATAGTCCGAAATTGATCCACAATAAGTGATATACAAATAAATTAATGTTGCATGTGATTTGTTTCATCCCCCTTGTGATAACAGGCAAAAATCAGAAGTAGAAGGGGGACTGGAACCATAGAATAAAATATTGAACATAAAACATCATCCACCACCCATCATCTTAGCTGCAGCCTCCCTATAACTAAATGTTATTATGGTCTCTCCACAGATATTCCATATGACATATGATCTTGCCAGTGCGGTGATGAGGATCATTAACCTGATTGCCATGATGCTACTGCTCTGCCATTGGGATGGGTGTCTCCAGTTCCTAGTTCCAATGCTCCAGGACTTCCCTAGTAATTGTTGGGTCTCTATAAACAGAATGGTGGTAAGTGATTTCTCCAGCGTTTGTTCTATATTAATCTTATTTTAGGTTAAATCTGAATTGGCAGTTGGGTGCATTTACAATTTTAATTAAGTTGATTTTATGCATTTTTAAAAACATGAATGGTAAATCAAACTCAGGGTTAAAGGAACTCTCCAATCTCCAAAAGCATTTCAGGTTTCTGAAGTACTTTAGGTGATCAGTGAATATCCTCTGCGTCTGGTGTTGGTGGTGTGTATGATTCATCACTGTATGAGAGGAATTGAATGTTGCGATTGTGTGAAGCATTGGATTGGACTGGAGATAATCAGTTATGATGAGCTTAGTGAAGATGGTTTGGGCAGCATTGAGGAAACTCTCTTAGCACTGAAAAAAGGTGAGTTTATTTTGTTATTGAAATGAGAGAGAGGTCCTAAAATGTAAAAAAAAATGTTTTTTAATATATTTGTGTTTAACTTTGGAGTGTTCCTTTAAAGGTATATTGACTTTGTTAAAAGGTCATAGTCTGTTAATTACAGTATGCTAAATGATACTGAAGGAGCCAAGAATAAAGATTAAGTTGACCTGAAGGTCGAGAATGCGCTAAGTCCTTGAAGCTTCTACTACGATCGAATTTGGAGAAGGATGCAGGTGCCAGGTAGCTGCAAGCTGGCCCATGAGAAATCACACCCAGGGGCTCTGCAGAGCCCAGGAAGGAAAGCTGGATCAGTAACTTGATGTTCTTGTTGGCACTGGATTCATATGCTTCAGCAAAGGAATAACAATAAATGTCTGTCTTCCTTCATTTCAGCTTCTTGCTGTCCTTTGTAATCTTTTTGAAATATTTTTTGTTTGTTTTTTCTTTGGGGTAATTTAATACTTTTTCCTCCAACCTTTTTGTTTTTTTACATTTATCCTTTATCCCAGTCTATATCCTCTCCAGTTTCCATGCTGTCCTTTGTGCCATCATATCTATATGACTTGCTTGTATATATTTTTTTATTTCCTCTTTCCCTGGACGTCTTTCTGTTAATTTGCTTTGCCTCCTCTCACTTTCATTCTCTTTTTACTAAATCCTCTTGAGCCATTTCTTCCTCTTTCTCCTATTTCCCCTCTACTTTCAGTATCTCCGCTCAAGCGATGTCTCTGCATTCTACTACGTTGGGTAATGTGTATCCGAAGCAGTCTCTCTCTGTAGTTGAATCTTAATTTGTGTGTGTTCAGGGAACATGTCAGAAAAAAAAGCAACTTAATGGTGCATGAGTTGGGACACCGTGTCGGCACACGTGTGTGTGCGCACTTACCTGATGCTTGCTCCTAGATGGTTGCAGCATGCAACTTTACATAATCCTTTTTCCCTTGGAGATGTGAGGTTCATGTCCTTGCACACAACATATATGTACACATCATTGGCATGCTTCATCCATGCCACATATATTCAGCACGGGCACAGAGAGTTGAGTATTTGCACCAATGCCTCTCACTTTACCTCTGAGGAATAATGGGCATGTGCCTAATGCTGGAGGATGATTGTCTCACTCTTTGTGTCTTTATTTAGAATGACTCGTGGAGTGAGTTGTACTCTTTTGCCCTGTTCAAGGCCATGAGCCACATGCTGTGCATCGGGTATGGGCGCCAGGCTCCTGAGAGCATGTCTGACATCTGGCTTACCATGCTGAGCATGATTGTGGGTGCTACATGCTATGCCATGTTCATAGGACATGCAACAGCTCTCATCCAGTCACTGGATTCCTCACGCAGGCAGTATCAGGAGAAGGTGAGGAGGTGCAGACACATGGTTATTGGTAATCCTATCATTGTCCTCTCACATCCCCCTTAAACAGTTCCTCTAAGTCTGTGTAGTAATATTATACCCCATTCGTTCTACTTATGATATGGCTCGTTGTCCTTCCTGTTGCATGGTGATTTAAGTTCTCCCCTTTATTTTCTGCTCTCTTGTATATTTTGCCTACTTGACATCTTGTCTACCTGCATAGACATGTCTTCACCTCCTCTCATTATTACAGTCATATCTCTTGCTTTTAAACAGTACAAGCAAGTTGAGCAGTACATGTCCTTCCATAAGCTTCCAGCAGATTTTCGCCAGAGGATACATGATTATTATGAGCATCGTTATCAAGGAAAGATGTTTGATGAAGACAGTATCCTGGAAGAACTGAATGAGCCCCTACGAGAGGTATAGTAGCTAATGTGCTAGAAAGAAACACAGTGCTTACAGTTATTTTGGCATGAGTTAATAAAAAATAAAAAAAAAGAATAGAATCCCTGTGAACGTTTTCTACAAGTCTTCATTGCACTCAGCATACAGATACAAGTACTCTGCAAATTCACTATATGATAAAGATTTAGCTGTTTTCCAACAATTCGGCTCTCATTGATTTACATAAGTTCTTAATTCTTCTTCTTAATCTTGGGAGCTCAATTTGTGTGACACTTGCCAAACAGATTTATTAAAGCGGCACTGTCATGCCGAACTTACCTTTCCTCAATCTCTTCCTCTTCTCCCCCTCTCTCGGGATCTGTTATTTTTTTCTTCCTGTCTTCTTTAGTTTTCTTTAAAATCATAAGACAAAGTAGGGACTCTTTGCCTTATGGAGGATTCCTCCGCTTGACCAGCTCTGACCAGCGGAGGAGCAAAGTGTGCTTCATTTCCGCTGGTCAGAGCAATTTTCCCATGATCCTTACCTTCCCTCTGTGTTCCCATGATGCTTCCTGTCACTTTACACAAAACTGCTGAATTGCGTTCTAACTGAATGAGAACAGTATGTTCGTTTCTTTTAGAACGCAATTCAGCACTTTGTTCGTATCGGAATTTCATTCTAATGAATGAAACTCCGATCCTATTCATTGCCGCGGCTGCATCTTGCAGCCGCTTAGTAGATAACTCCCTAATTCCCACGGTATCAGGGAGCTATCTACTAAAAGGCTGAAAGCCCTAAATTGGTCTTTCAGCCACATTTACTAATACTAAGTAAGGATTACTTAGTATTAGTAAATAATATGCCCCTATTCGCTATATCGCGAGTAAAAAAACGAATAAACCCCCCCCTCCCCCCACCCGCCCGTGGGGGCCCTAAATAAAGATGGGGGGGACCTACTGTCCTCCCCCACCCCTGAGCGGTGGGTGGGGGCCCTAAATAAAGATAGGGGGGACCTACTGGCTCCCACCCCTGCGCGGTGGGTGGGGGCCCTAATAAAACAATAAGGGGGGGGGACCTACTGTCCTCCCCCTGGCCCCCACCCCTAAATGAACCCCCAATCAAGGTGACTAGGGGTCCCAAGCCCCTAGTCACCCCCACCCAAAAAAAACTATCCCCTACCTACCCCCCTCACCCTAAAAATAGTGAGGGGGGACTAAAATAACTAACCTGTAAAAAAAAAAATTACACTTACCATTTGACGTCTTCTTTTTTCTAAAATCATCTTTCTTCAGCCCCCAAAAAGGCCAAATAAAAATCCATCATACCTTTCAAGCCACCCAATCAGAGTGCTCGGTGTCATTTTACACAGCGTGGGAAAGTTCTTTTGATTTTTCCCACGCTGTGTAAAATGACACAGAGCACTCTGATTGGCTTAAACCCACCAATCAGAGTGTTCTAAGCCTAATTGCAGGGCGGGGCAAGGCTTTATAAGCCTTGACCCGCCCTGCGGAGCTCAGTACGCGGCGTGCCCTTGAAGGGCGAACATGGATTCATTTTTTTTGCGCTCTTTTTTTTATTTTTATTTTTTTAAAGTGCGACGGGTATGATGGATTTTTATTTGGCCTTTTTGGGGGCTGAAGAAAGAAATTTTTAGGGTGAGGGGGGGTAGGTAGAGGATAGGTTTTTTTTTTTGGGTGGTGGGGAGGGGTGACTAGGGGCTTGGGACCCCTAGTCACCTTGATTGGGGGGTGTTCATTTAGGGGCCCCCCACTCAGGGGGTGGGGGCGGGGGACAGTGGGTCCCCTTATTGTTTTGTTAGGGCCCCCACCCACCGCTCAGGGGGGGAGGACAGTAGGTCCCCCCCCTTATTGTTTTATAAGGGCCCCCACCCACCGCGCAGAGGTGGGGGCCGGGGGGGAGGACAGTAGGTCCCCCCCCCTTATTGTTTTATTAGGGCCCCCACCCACCGCTCAGGGGTGGGGGCCAGGAGGGGAGGACAGTAGGTCCCCCCCTTATTGTTTTATTAGGTCCCCCCCCCCTCATTACCTTCATGGCCCCCACCCGCCGCTCAGGGTGGGGGAGGGAGGGAGGACAATAGGTCCGCCCCCCCTTATTGTAATTTATGTAAAAAAAAATTCAACAGTTTAGTAGACATGCCCCTACTCGCGGTATAGCGAGTAGGGGCATTTGGGAGATTTTAATCTCCCTTGTGCTATTATGGGGGTCATATTTACGCCCATAGATTGAGTGGGGGACCTGGGGGGGCTTATGAAGTGGTGGGGAGCACAGCTCCCTGCTGCTTCTATACTTGCATATTACAAGGAGGGAGCTGCGTGCCGGTAGCTCCCTCCTTGTAATAACCTGCACGAACAAACATACACTGATACATAGTGTTTGTTTGTTCGGCTGATATTTCTATTCACTCATTTGTCTGTCTGATGAATGAATGAATAGATGAAATTCCCGTTCGCATGTCCAGGTGTTTCACTGGGCATGTGCGGGAATCTCACAGCGCCATCTAGTGTGGGTAGATGACGTGTCCCACAGGGACTTCACCTACCCACACAAAGATGGCGGCGCCCTGAATATAGATCGGGGCAGAAAATAAAGATTTAAAAAGAGGTAATCTGGGGGGCCTAGGTGTATTTGGGGGTGACTAGTGGGTCAATTGGATGTAGTGGAGGCGGGAGGGGGGTTAAAAAAAAAACGGGATTTGGCATGACAGTGCCACTTTAAACCTCAGGTCCACTTAGCACCCAACCTGATGTTTAATAAGCAAAAATAGTGATGCAGCATTGTTATGGCACACTATAACAGAAAGGTAATACTGAATCTATACTGTAATAAAAGCAGTGATAATACACAGATCTGTGGGACACCTGAAGAAGGGTTAAGGGAAAAAGTATGGGTAAAACATTTTTTCTTCTTTTTACCTGCTATCACTGTTCTATTCCCAATTTAATTACTGTCTATCCATCTTTTGCACTGCCTTCTCTGTTTCTTCTTCTTCCTGCATGTTTCTTCCTCATGAATTGTTCGATTTGCCTTTATCTCCAACCCTGGGAATAGGAGATTGTGAACTTTAATTGCCGGAAGCTTGTGGCATCCATGCCACTTTTTGCCAATGCTGACCCCTGCTTTGTGACTGCCATGCTGACCAAACTGAAGTTTGAGGTTTTCCAGCCCACGGATTATATCATCCGTGAAGGAACGATTGGAAAGAAGATGTACTTCATTCAACATGGGGTGGTTAGTGTCCTTACTAAAGGCAACAAGGAGGTCAAGCTCTCAGACGGCTCTTACTTTGGAGGTGAGAGGTCCCAAACAAACTCTCTCACTTTACTGCTTATATAGAGAGCCAAAGTCTACACATTGCTTGATAAAGTATTTAGAAAGTATTTGACATGATTCACACACACACACACTAAACAGAGGTTCCCATCCCCATCATCAAAGCACAACATTTCAAAATTTAAGCATTTTCCAATTCTATTCCCATGGCGAATGACAGAACCTGGATCATCAATGTGCCTCAGGGAACCTGGGCAGTAAAATAAAGTTAATTGCTTAGCTTTTCTTCACCGTGCAGAGGGTGAACTGAAAGAGTACACTCTTTCAGTTCACCCTCTGCACGGTGAAGAAAAGCTAAGCAATTAACTTTATTCCAGGATCCTATTTAACCCCTTAAATTGCCCCACCATACTGATATCTAATGCACGCTATATAAAGAGTAAAATTAGTACTTATGTAAAATAGAATACGTTATCGCTGCTATCCATACGTTAATATGTTGATCAATTTAGGTTTGATAAAAATAATCTGAAACTAATAAGTGGAATAAAAAGATAAATAGAATTGTATATTGCTTACAGCTATCTAGTATAATCCCTACAGTCAAGCGGGGTACCATTAAAAAGAAATACTCTTCAAGCTCAAGCGTATGTTTTTCCACTATGTCATGAACATAGCCCAGAGCAATGCATGCTTTAGCTATAGTGTCCTGTGAAATACACTGCTCAAAAAAATAAAAGGAACACAAAAATAACACATCCTAGATCTGAATTAATTAAATATTCTTCTGAAATACTTTGTTCTTTACATAGTTGAATGTGCTGACAACAAAATCACACAAAAATGAAAAAATGGAAATCAAATTTTTCAAGCCATGGAGGTCTGGATTTGGAGTCACACTCAAAATTAAAGTGGAAAAACACACTACAGGCTGATCCAACTTTGATGTAATGTCCTTAAAACAAGTCAAAATGAGGCTCAGTAGTGTGTGTGTGTGTGTGTGTGTACTCCACGTGCCCGTATGACCTCCCTACAAAGCCTGTGCATGCTCTTGATGAGGTGGCGGATGGTCTCCTGAAGGATCTCCTCCCAGACCTGGACTAAAGCATCTGCCAACTCCTGGACAGTCTGTGGTGCAATGTGACGGTGGATTATTATTATTATGGTTTTTATATAGCGCCATCAAATTCCGCAGCGCTTTACAATGGGTGGACGAACAGACATGTAGTTATAACCAGACAAGTTGGACACACAGGAACAGAGGGGTTGAGGGCCCTGCTCAGTGATCTTACATGCTAGAGGAAGTGGGGTAAAATGACACAAAAAGGTAAGGATAGTATTAGACTAGTGACAGTTGCAGAAGAGCAATCAGTCAGGAGCTATTAACAGTTTAATTGATACGCTTTTATGAAGAAGTGGGTTTTTAACAATTTTTTTGAAGGAGTGGAGACTGGGTGAGCATCTAACGGAGGAGGGAAGCGAGTTCCACAGGAACGGTGCAGCCCTCGAGAAATCTTGAAGGCGAGCATCAGAGGGGGGAGTACGGACAGAAGATAGACGTAAGTCTTCAGCAGATCGTAAGGGCCTAGACAGGACATACTTGTGTATAAGTGAGGATAGATAGGTGGGAGCAGCATTATGTAGAGATTTGAAAGCAAGAACCAGAATTTTAAATTGAGCTCTATATTTTATAGGAAGCCAATGTAGGGACCGACAGAAGGGTGAGGCATGGGAGGTGTGGGCGGACAAGAAGATGAGCCTCGCTGCCGCATTCATTATGGACTGTAACAGCGCAAGTTGGGAGCACGTAAGACCACTGAGAAGCGGATTACAGTAGTCAAGACGAGAAAGGACAGTGGAATGGACCAACACCTTAGTCACATCTGGAGTTAAGTAGGGGCAGTGTTTTTGAGATGGAAATGACAGGATTTGGCGATAGATTGAACATGAGACTTGAAGGAGAGGTCGGAGTCAAAGAGAACACCGAGGCAGCGAGCCTGCATGGTGGAGCTGATGGTAGCACCATTGACTTGGAGGGAGACAGACACAGGAGTAACAACACTTGAGAGAGGAAACATGGATGGAGCGAGACATGATCTCCCAGATGTGCTCAATTGGATTCAGGTCTGAGGAACGGGCGGGCCAGTCCATAGTATCAATGCCTTCGTCTTGCAGGAACTGCTGACACACTCCAGCCACATGAGGTCTAGCATTGTCTTGCATTAAGAGGAACCCAGGTCCAACCGCACCAGCATATGGTCTCACAAGGGGTCTGAGGATCTCATCTCGGTACCTAATGGCAGTCGGGCTACCTCTGGTGAGCACATGGAGGACTGTGCGGCCCCCCAAAGAAATGCCACCCCACACCATTACTGACCCACTGCCAAACCGGTCATGCTGGAGGATGTTGCAGGCAACAGAACGTTCTCCGCAGACTCTCTCACATGTGCTCAGTGTGAACCTGCTTTCATCTGTGAAGAGCACAGGGCGCCAATGGCGAATTTGCCAGTCTTGGTGTTCTCTGGCAAATGCCAAACATCCTGCACGCTGTTGGGCTGTAAGCACAACCCCCACCTGTGGACGTTGGGCCCTCATACCACCCTCATGGAGTCTGTTTCTGACCGTTTGAGCAGACACATGCACATTTGTGGCCTGCTTGAGGTCATTTTGCAGGGCTCTGGCAGTGCTCCTCCTGTTCTTCCTTGCACAAAGGCGGAGGTAGCGGTCCTGCTGCTGGGTTGTTGCCCTCCTCCACGTCTCCTGATGTAATGGCCTGTCTCCTGGTAACGCCTCCATGCTCTGGACACTACGCTGCCAAACACAGCAAACCTTCTTGCTACAGCTCGCATTGATGTGCCATCCTGGATGAGCTGCACTACCTGAGCCACTTGTGTGGGTTGTAGACTCAGTCTCATGCTACCACTAGAGTGAAAGCACCGCCAGCATTCAAAAGTGACCAGAACATCATCCAGGAAGCATAGGAACTGAGAAGTGGTCTGTGGTCATCACCTGCAGAACCACTCCTTTATTGGGGGTGTCTTGCTAATTGCCTATAATTTCCACCTGTTGTCTATCCCATTTGCACAACAGCATGTGAAATGGATTGTTACTCAGTGTTGCTTCCTAAGTGGACAGTTTGATTTCACAGAAGTGTGATTGACTTGGAGTTACATTGTGTTGTTTAAAGGGACACTATAGTCACCTGAAAAACTTTAGCTTAATGAAGCAGTTTTGGTGTATAGAACATGCCCCTGCAGCCTCACTGCTCAATCCTCTGCCATTTAGGAGTTAAATCCCTTTGTTTATGAACCCTAGTCACACCTCCTGCATGTGACTTGCACAGCCTTCCATAAACACTTCCTGTAAAGAGAGCCCTATTTAGGCTTTCGTTATTGCAAGTTCTGTTTAATTAAGATTTTCTTAGCCCCTGTTATGTTAATAGCTTGCTAGACCCTGCAAGAGCCTCCTGTGTGTGATTAAAGTTCAATTTAGAGATTGAGATACAATTATTTAAAGTAAATTACATATGTTTGAAAGTGAAACCAGTTTTTTTTTTTCATGCAGGCTCTGTCAATCATAGCCAGGGGTGGTGTGGCTAGGGCTGCATAAACACAAACAAAGTGATTTAACTCCTAAATGACAGTGAATTGAGCAGTGAAATTGCAGGGGAATGATCTATTCACTAAAACTGCGTTATTTAGCTAAAGTAATTTAGGTGACTATAGTGTTCCTTTAAGTGTTCCCTTTATTTTTTTTTGAGCAGTGTATATTGCTTCCTTCATTGCTATGGATTCCAGTGCAAGGTAGAATCATGGTAACTGTGACATATATGTAATTAGGATGTACGGTATTCTGCTTGTATGCAATAATCGCTCCCTGACCATGATATTTAATAGCAAATGAACACAGTCCAGTAGTAAAAGGTATGTTGCTTGAGGATATCCTTATTCCCTACTGAAATTTGGAACCAGTTATTCAAATAGTGGTTTGAATAAAGAGAGTATCTGTTAACCACTTGCAGGGAATATAGTAGGTCTACACAGACACAATGCTAATATTGTATGTTCTGTTCATTTACTGTCTGCAGCTAGAGAACATTCCACATAGAAATTGTTATGATGGCACAGATTTATTTTGCCTTAAAAGGTTAAAGGACTCCTGCCACCTTTACATGTAGATACAGAACATAATAAATTATATAAACATTAAGCTAGCAGAAATGCACAAATATTTACATTAAGTGGTTTTATATTTCTATTTCTGACCTCCATATACATATTCTGATATCTCTAAGAAGTTACAGCCAAAATATAAAAGGGTGGGTGAGGGTGATTCATCCACGCAAAACAGGTGTTACTTTAGGTGCAACGCCTTAAATGCTGAAAGATATTCTATTGGTTTCCATGGTGATTGCTCCATGATTAGCTTGTTTTTCCCCAGAAGGCAATACTTACCAGCGAGGACAATATTTTAAACCTGTACAAGGGGAAAGCTGTGATCCTATTCGATTTTTCCTATTGTGGCAATACTGAGCTGATTTGCTCAGGAATGTTTATTTTTTTTATTTTTTTTTTTTTACGTTTGCCTTGTCAAATTAGAGAAGCAGTGACATTATCGTGGTCAAAGGTAGCATTTTGAAATAGACATGGCAGGATACGAAACGACCTTATCCGAAATGAACGGATACATAGTGACCTGGTTTATTTTGTCTCTGCTAGAGATCTGCTTGTTGACCCGTGGCCGACGCACTGCTAGTGTCCGTGCTGACACCTACTGCAGGCTCTACTCTCTCTCTGTGGATCATTTCAATGAGGTTTTGGAGGAATATCCCATGATGAGACGTGCATTTGAGACTGTGGCCATAGACAGACTGGACAGGATTGGTAAGACTATATGACAACCCACATTAACACTATATCATGCCTTGTGACTTGCTGCCATTTTTCTTCAGTTCCTTTATAAGCCTGTTATTTGTCATCTCCTTAAGGGTTATTAATAAAGTGCATGGTAGATATAGGTTACATTTATATTGGGTGATTGGATATTCAAAGTACTTTTATGGCTTAAAACTGTTCTATTTACCAATGTATATTTTTTGTGTTTAAGTACTGTGTAAATAGACTGTGCTTGATCAAAAGAAATTTGACTATTAAATAACACTTGTGTTATCAACTAACAGGGAAGAAGAACTCCATTCTCATGCACAAAGTTCAGCATGATCTTAACTCTGGTGTCTTCAACAATCAGGAGAATGAGATCATACAGGAAATTGTAAAGTATGACAGGGAAATGGTACATCAGGCAGAGATCCAGCAACTGAGTGGTGGAATGTATGCCACATGCAATCCTCCATCCCCTCAACCGCAGGTTACTTCTGCAATAGCTACTTTGCAACAAGCTGTAGCCATGAGTTTCTGCCCCCCAATGGCCAGCCCTTTGGTTGGATCTCCACGTATAATGAGGAGGCTCCAGTATGCTCAAGGAGGGTCAGGGGGATTTTCCTTGTCTCCAGCTCTGTTCCAGCCCCCACTGCAACTCCTACAGCATCATCAGCCCCCACTTCAAGCTCAACGGCAGACAAACACAGCCAGCCCTCCCTCACAATCTCCACGGGTGTCACAGAACTTTGCCTACCCAGCCAAGGGCCAAACTGGCTCTCAGCTATCTCTTACTCAGTCTGGATCTTCTGTCTCCCCTCATCGGCTTTCCGTCCATAAGAGCACCCACTCCTTACATTCTGCCACTCTGACCCGTGAATCTCGCCCACTCTCTGCCTCACAGCCCTCATTGCCTCAAGGGGCATCACAGCTCCGCAGCCCACCAGCACCCCCTCCAACTGCTGGCAGCTTTACCTCCACAGGTGCAAAGGGAGGATTTGGGCCACAATCTGGGCCAAGGGTCCCATTTCCTGCACGGCTAACCCTCTCTCATCAGTTGTCTTCATCTGGTTCAGTTGGTGGGGTTTCAGACTCTGCAGGGGCTACCTCCTTAGGGGGGAGAAAGGATTCAGTTGTTAGTGCCCCGGATACTGATCCTGTGAGGGGGCGGCTATCTGCTAACTTGTGATACAGTAACAAAGAATGCTTCACTCCGGTGAGTGTTTCAGATAAGCGTGTGCACAGTTATAAAGTGAGGAGACAGTCGTACTACAGTATACCCCCCCTCCCCCTTTCCTGTGCTTCATTTATTTCTCCACTCCTGGAGTGGCCTAGCCTTCATCAGTCTTTTGCGCCAATGAAGGGATCAATACATGCACCAACATGGTGTTCACATCTGCAATTCAGTATGATGCAGACCCCTATGATTTTTCTTTTTTCAAAACATGAAGCAATACAGGGTCAGATCAGGGTCCAAGAAAGTTTTCCCAGTGATAAAATGCAGTGGTGACTTTAACTCTCAGACTCCCTGCACATAGTGATGTGCACACATTTGTAAATTCCATACATTCAGACTGCTGACATCGTAAAAGAGACACTATTTTCCAAAAATAACTGTAATGGGGGCCTGAGGTCAAGTGTAGCTGGTGAGAAGTTGTGATAACGCTAGGGTTTATTTTATTTTTTTTATTTTGTCGAAAGCAAATTAAGCCAGTTGTTGCAAACTGCAGGCGGTTTGTCATGAAGTTTAAGCCTTCTCCAGGATTGTCACAGTTAAGGGTCATGGCCAGGTGGCAGACTCCACCCCCCCCTTATAGAAATATGGAACATAATTATACATAATATAAACAAAGAGTTTACAATTCTAGTGTGTGATACCAGTGTGTTCTAGGTCGTTGTTACAAAGTTAATGTTCCCCATTTACATACTCTAATACTTAATCCTCTTAAGGGGCAAGTATAATGCAATAGGCTTAAAAAAAGACTTCTCGCTATTACAAATTTAGAGCTAGCTTATGTGATATGTACATACCAGCGGCATGAAAAAAGGTAACACTGCTGTGCAAAATATACGTACATACAAAAGTGTGTCGGTGTACATTAATATGCATTTTTAATAACCAAGTTAAATTCACATCCGCTGGAAATACAATTTGGCACAATTAATCTTTGTCCATCCCAACCAC
Source organism: Pelobates cultripes (assembly GCA_933207985.1). Lineage (NCBI taxonomy): Eukaryota > Metazoa > Chordata > Amphibia > Anura > Pelobatidae > Pelobates > Pelobates cultripes. Next base: position 69,795,351 of record OW240916.1, on the reverse strand, counting down.
GCACACTAATCATCAAGATCCCAGGAACAGCTAACTTGTTTATTTTTTATTATTACCACTATTATCCTTGTCACCATGTTTTGTTTAGTCCATGGATTGTATTTTAGAAAGCCATATTGTGTATATCACACAGTTGTATATTATATATGTATAGTCTGTACTATATCCTGTTATATAATGCAGGAAAAGGGGTGGGTGTTTAAAATAAATAAAATATCAAGCTCTGTATTCGGATACAATAATTATAGTAACCATAAGAGATTGCACACTAACGCAAAGCATATTTTTGAATAATCTTTGCTGTAGAGTGCTTTGTGGAAATGCATCCTATTGGGGGGGCAGTCCTATTTGCTAAAGATCTGAAGTAATGCTCCTGAGGTAGTAAATAAATGCCAGTTTTATGGTGTTCAGTCTTTTTGCTAAAGAATAGTTTTCCTTTAACAGCAATGTTTGACATCCAATTTTGAGAGCTGTAGAATATAATGTAAAGATGGCTTGGTAACACACAGAAGTCCATTGATTTAAGCAAGTTAGGGCTTGCAAAACAAACAGATTTTCCCCATGAGCAGCCTGAATGCATTGTAGGGGAAAATATACGCACACCATAAATTAAATAAAGCAAACCAAAAGAGAATTATTATTGGCACTTTACATTTTGAGTGTGCTGACCTCCCCTCCATGAGGTCTCGTTTAATAAATGAGAAACTATTAAAAAATTTTAACAAGAATGCGGAGTTGATGAGGACTTAGGACTACAGGATAAGCTAGATGCCCCAACAGTTATAGGCAGATATAGGCATGTAAGGAGTGTCTAAGTACACCCTATAGCAAGGCTTGTCCACACTACCTTATTGAGGTTCCTGCTTATTTCAGTAGCTCATTGTATATTATATTTATAAATTAAGTTTACTAGACCAAAATTTTTCTCACTTTTGAAGTTTGTAAGTCTTAAACTGGTACAGACGTCGTTTTGCGACCTACTTGTTTTACAACGGCTCGCACTTACAACCAGCTCTCTCGCGGGGTGGTAAGTGCGAGTCGTTGTGGGAATTAGAGGGATATCCTGCTATGCAGCTTTTGTCTGTGTTCAGGGGCATATCCCCGAACATAGACAAACGCAACACAGCAGGGAATCCCTCTAATCAAGTTCGGGCAAATTTGCCCGAGCATAGATTAGAGGGATTCCCGGCTCTTGTGTGTTCATCTATGTTTGGGGAAATGTCCCTGAATACAGACATGCGCACCAGAGCAGGATATCCCTCTAATTTATGCTCTAGGAAATTTGCCCGAACATAGATTAGAGGGATTACCTGCTCTGGTGCGTTCACCTATGTTCGGCAGAAATTTCCCCAAACATAGACAAGCGCACCAGAGCAGGGAATCCCTTAACTCCTCACTTACCAACCAATTCGTTCTATGACCGTGTCGTAAGAACGGAACCCGGTCGGTAAGTGAGGAGTACCTGTAATATTTTATTTTTTAAAACTTCAATACAAATTAACCTTTTAATGGCTACATTTACAGTAAATACTATTTTAAAGGATATAGAAAACGACCCAGGGTGCACATGTTAATAAAATGTGATACTCACCTATGAATCTTTAAGTAGCACTACAGTATTACCAAAGGCTGTATTTGATGGAAAGACTAAGAAATATGTAAATGTTTTCCGTTAAAGTGGAGGAAATAACCCACCCAGCTATTCTGACTAGCAGTTAGACAGACCATCTTATACAGCAGCAGCAATTTGTATTAAGATTACCAAAACATTCCATTTTCTGTATGATATTTTGTATATTTAATGAAAAACAAAATTAAATATATGCCATATATACTTGATAAGAGGGACTGCCTCTCTAGGAGCATTCATTAAAATAAATATATTGCAGGTCCCATTACTTGTGGAGAAGAACACAAATCTTTTCCAAGAGAGATTTAGGGGTGGGAGCTGCCCCCTCCTCCCCCTCTGTTCCAGTGCCACTGCCTTTGGATGACAGTGTCACTAATGAATGTATTTTAAGGGGTATAGGGGTTGATAAAGGAGGTTTCAGGATATCTCCTGTCTTCTCAGAAGCTGCACTTTATTGAGCAAATTATTCCAGCTTCTCTGTGTGTGCAATAAACCGTTATTTCTGAATTGTGTGTGACTAATTGCTTGACAAAAAATATATTTCCAATGCCAGTACAGCACAAAAACACTCAGCATGTGTTACACCCTGCAGGATCCTGTATGTTTGGGACTGGCTTGGTTCTTTTTATTGGTGCACTGAACAGCTCTGCCGCATTACTAACGAGCTGCTTCGGCTCAAGGTTACTTCGAGGACATTACAGGGATGAATTAACACAGCAGTGGAGTGTAGAGGTTTTATATAGAGCATGCAGGAGATGCTCCGATTAGTCATGGCATTTGACGACAAAAGAATTGGAAGAGCCAACACTTACTACTAGTTACTTACATAGTTTTGTCCACTAGAAGTTCAGAAAATAGGTGCACTAATGTGTGTGTGTTAACATCAGGAGTAATAAATAAAAAATTTCAGTCTAGCTAAAACATGTTTTATTTACAGTTAGCATTCTTTCCCTCTAAACAAGTAGAAGTGGTTCCTGTCATAACAGGCAGCTGAGTCAGAGACACAGAGCAAACTTCCACAGGAAGGATAGACAAACATTTACTTCTTGTCCAGGATGCTGCAACTCACATCACTCCAAATATACAGTAGTAGATGCTTTATCCTCTCACACTGCATCATGGGGCATGTGATATGAACAGTCCACCAAAGAAACATCTTGTCAGTAGTGGTTTGTGTTTAGCTGAAGAAATAGACGGAATCTTTCACTTGTCCCAAGTCAAAGTTTCCTGCAGAAGATGCAACAGTTTACGTATGTATTGTCTTGTCTTTACATTTCCACATTCATACACACAATACAGCAATAAAATTACTCACCAGTCTCTGGAACTTGGCTGAAATGAAGTAGCATTTTTAGTATGTTTGTAGACCTGACAGGGTTATCATCCAAGCTGAAAACAAAAATATGATAGAAAATGTTTAATTTTATTATTAGCAGCACTATCAGATAACACATCTCTCACCCATTTTCTTTTTTTATATATATATATACAAAGCAGGAGAGTTGGAGATTTATTTTTTTATTTTTTTTACAATTCTGCTATATTGCCCTTATATTTACAATATCCTTGTCCATTCCCAATCTTGTTAATAAACGTTTATAAGGTATGGAGATGGAAATCCTTTGTCCATGCATGACTATTGTACCCATGTTGTCCTCCTCAACCCAAAACACGTCCCATGGCTTACTTTTGGCAATATTTCTGTTGTAAGAATTTTGACAGATTGTGCAAAATTGGCTGACTGTGCAAAGCCACAAACTGCTCCCGACAAACCTGCAGAAGAGCACAATGACACATTAGCATCTGTGAGGCTGAGTTGGGTTCATTAGTCATACTTATGTATTTTTCTTTAATACGCATAATAACAAGGAGCCAAAACTAAATCTGCAAATATCTCAGTATTGAGTTACAACGTATTACAGGGTAGCTAACTTGGAATTTGTGAGAATTCAAGGTGAATTTAAAATTTAAAGGTCAAAGAAACCGAACTGAAAAAATAAAATCTTGAAAGCAGTTATGCTTTGTATTCAGCTACTCGGTGCTTTGAAATTCACTTTAACTCATCCTTGAATTCGTATTTTAGTAAATAACTCTGATACTCTGCTGAAGAAGAACAAAGAAAAAAAAAAACACTTGGCATCTATGATGCTTCAGTAAACTTTACATATGACTGTGTGAATATGATTGCTTTGTAAATAAGGAAACTTATCTTGGATCACAGAACTACAGTTTGATTGAAATTATGGTTTATGTGTTACATATCTAAGATATTAGAATGAAAAGTGGTAAATATGTGGTGCAATAGACCTTAGAGTTGGAATGCAAATACACTACTGAGATGCCAAAATAGTCTAGTTCCTCCTTTAAATAAATTTATTTTATGTTTGCGATATGAAATTAGGACCAAAAAATCAGCACATTCAGCTTCAAAACACTAATCTAAAACTTGAGAGCTCTCACAATGTCCAAATATTGCAATAAGATCTTGTTACACAGAGATGGAAGCATAGTCTTCTGACTGAGAATCAACTTAAGGTATATTCATAATAAAAAGTATCAACAAGGCGGAATGTGATCCTTAAAGCACTGACCTACAAGCCCTTATCAAAACCAACCTTGTGAAATTCGGCCATCCTAGGAATTTGGAAACATTTATAATTATACCACTGGAGATATGTGTCATACCTTGTGATAAATATGAACATAGACATGAGACCGAAGCTGAATTAACCCCTTCAACACCCAGTATAAAATGTTTTTATTTTCCTGTATTTTGCAGTATGAAATAGACACCATAAAACCTTACTCACATTCATTTATAGTTATAATCACCAGCCTGTAGAGAAACAGATTTCTTGCCAGAAGCCACTAGTTATATATTGCCTGTAAATTTCCTAAAAATGTAAGTGCACGTCTTTCTTTCAAACAGTACAGGATGTTTCAATGGATCATGCTAATCTTATAGTCAGGGCGTGAGTGGACTTTACCATTTCGCTGTTAGCATTACATTAAAGGATCACTATAGGGTCAGGAACACAAACATGTATTCCTGACCCTATAGTGTTAAAACCACCATCTAGCCCCCCTGGGCCCCTCATGCCTCCATAAATATAGTAAAATCTTACTGTATTCAAGCCAGAAGCTGTAACTCTGCATGAGGTTTGCCTAAAAAAAAAACAAGCAGTCTGCTGACATCATGAGAAGTGGTAGCCTGATCCAATCACAATGCTTCCCCATAGGATTGGCTGAGACTGACAAAGAGGCAGTTCACGGGCAGAGCCAGCATGATTCAAACACAGCCCTGGCCAATCAGCATCTCCTCATAGAGATAAATTGAATCAATGAATCTCTATGAGGAAAGTTCAGTGTCTGCATGCAGAGGGAGGAGACACTGAATGTTTGGATGCATTTTAGGCAGCCATGACCCAGTAAGGATCTCTAACAGCTATCTGAGGAGTGGCCAGTGAAGTTATCACTAGGCTGCAATGTAAACACTGCATTTTCTCTGAAAAGACAGTGTTTACAGCAAAAGCCTGAATGTAATGATTCTACTTACCAGAACAAATGCAATAAGCTGTAGTTGTTCTGGTGACTATATTGTCCCTTTAACAGTCTAGAGATTGATAATGCTATAGCAGTTTCAAATACCTTTATTTTAGAAATATGATTTAACTGTATTTACTGTAAATGGGCATAACGCAGAAATTGTTTTTACATTCTGTTACCATTATTAGTAAGCTGTACTGCTATTTACCTGATATTTTTATAAAGCAAAAATATAATCTAGGAGTGTGTATAGCACAATACAAAAAGGCAAAATAGTTTTGCCTAATGCAGCTCATGTGTATAAAGCAGCAGGCAAAATCTATCAATATGGCATTTATCATTGATAAAAGGACAGGGGTCCCGAAACATCTGCACTTTGGAAAAACTTGGGTTGCACTAGTGGGCCTATATAACTAAGTTGTGCTTTGAGGACGAATACTTTGGATTTCTGATATTTTTATAAAGGAGGAATGAATAGGTAAGAAGTAAAAATTGCATACATTTACATAATATTAATTTGTACATTAGTCTGCAAAGCAATCTACAAAATTCAAATAAATGTTCTGCAAATATTTTTTTTTTCCAATCAAAAGTGCTTGGTGGTGAAAGGGTTAAAAAAAAACATATGTTGAAAATGTACCTCGGGCACAGGGAAAGCAGGATGTCTTCACTGGCCCAAGCCTGGCTTATCCAATACTGTACTCATTAGCGGAGTAGTGGAGATTGCTCAACTGACACACTTAGCCAATGAGTGCAGCCCTGCTTTGTTCATTGGAACTAACTGGATTCACCTACAAGGAGGTACTTTGTTGAGTTGTTTGATTGCTCTAAAATGGTTTGAAAAATTATACTGGCCAGGATACGACATCAAGCAATATTTGTTTTTAATATAGAGGTGATGCAATCACCATGCCTGTCCATGTTATGATCACTAAGGATTTGATTTGGAATAAGTTCAGTCTCTGAGGAAACAAGACAATGTTTGACTCTCAACATCATGTTGAGGTCCAAATACTAGTTATATACTTATTCAAGTCGACTGCAAAGTGAATATCAAATTTAAACCCAGAGTAGCTGAACTAAAAGCACAACTGACTTAGAGAATGTTTCAGTCTGGCTATTTCGACCTTACATCTAAAATTCACTTTAGTGAAAAAACCCTATTAGTCATGCAGATCTCCATTGTCAACTGCAAAGAAAGCACCCTTTTATAAGGTCTGGATTTAACGTTTACCAAGAAGCAGCATTCTGACTGACTGGTAGGGATCTGTTGCCGACTGTGTATTACAAAAACTAAATCTTGCAAAGGATATGATATACAAGATCAAAACCATTTAACCCTTCTAAAGGATATGAAGTGATGCATGGTCCTTCTTTTCGGGCTTCTGAAAGTTACTGGGAAAGACGGACACTTCCCACTTGAAGGATCCTGGGTGAGAAAATCTAGAAGCCAGGCCTACCATGTATATCAGACATGGCACTTTGACACACAATAAACACCCATCTTTTCCTCTTTACCAGCTACCTTGGGAGGGAGTGAGAGAAGAGGCTCCATCTTGCGCTCCTTGGTATTCAGGAGGAGCTGGAGAGTTGTGCACTGTCCAGCACAAACTTTCCTCCTGCTTCCCACTGGCAGTATGATGGGACAGGCAAGATGTGACATTACTTTCCAGCACCCACTTTCTTCTAATAATACTGCTTTCAGGTCGGTGGGTGTGGGAGCTGTAATTATGCAACTTTTTACAAGGTATCCTTAGCACACTGCTTGGCAGAGGCCCATTCACAACACTTAATGGAAACCACTAGGAGAATTTTAGGTTTCTTACCTTGTTCATGATGTCCACAGTATCTGCATGAGTCCAGAAGCAGTCATGAACAGACACAAAAGTAAGACCATGTCTAAAAGAAGAGAAAGGAAGTCATGGTCAACACACACAATCCTAACTAGATGGCTTTATAAGTGGACAAAACAAACTCCAAGTCTCACATGTAAAATTTAGGAATCAAATCACTATTTATGCCAACCTAGTTATACTTCCAAGACACACACATCCACCCTACACTTTTTTTTTTTTTTTTTAGCTTCACGTAATTCATGTTGCATTTAATTTGGATAATTTTTTTTTTTTTACTCTCCTGCTCTGTTAATAACATACTAGAACCTACAGTAGCCTTCTGTGTGTAATTCAAGTTCAACTAACGGAACAAAGTTAACACATTTTGCTGTAAGATCTGATTGAAACCTGTATGACAGATCAGAATGAAACCTTTGTTTGTGGAGGCAGTGCAAGTCATAGCCAAGGAAGGTGTGGGTAGGGCTGTATTTAACAAAATATTTAACAACTAAATTGCAGGGACTTTAGCTGTGACACTGCAGAGGTATGACCTATACACCAAAACTGCCTTAATATGTCAAAGTTGTTTTAGTGCTTAGAGAATCCCTTTTTAAAAAAACTAGACTCAGTTGGTGGTACTAGCAAAAATATCCAACTGTAGGACAACACTTACATCAGCACTGGATAGAGACCCATAGATATTGAAAAAGATGATGAGTACAAAGTTTAAACTGATCTAAAAGGTCTTTGGATGATAACATGTGCAGTTACAGCAGGTAAGATGGAGGTAATGGTCAAGGGAAACATATCTGCAATAGCATACTCAAGACCATCAGGTTTAAACTTTTCCCACATCTCTGTTTTTGCAATTGATCCACAAGTAAGTGAAAAACAATACTTCAAAGTTTTCTCCTTGGATCAACGTGTTATTCCTGGCTAAGCCATTGCAGCATCACAATAGGATTAGCTCCTCTCATTTGGCTGTTTAGGGCAGGAAGTATAAATACAGATCCTACAGGACCTCTTTTTCTCAGTCTTTTTCCTCTCCTACTGGCTATGGATAGTTTCGCCTTTTTCAAGGTTTATGGTTTTACGCATTGGACATATTGTATTTAATGTTAAAGGGACACTATAGGCACCTAGACTGCTTAAGGTCTTTGAAGATGCAGTGTCCCTGTGCCCCTTAGTCCTGCAATGTAAAACTGCAGTTTTGAGAAACTGAAAGTTACTTTGCAGGACCAAGAATACCTCTAGTGGCTGTTTTTAAGACAGTCACTAGGGGCACTTCTTGAATTTTAGCAGGCTCTGTGAACCATTAAACGACGCTGGACATCCTCACGCTCAGCATGAAAACAGTGAAATCCCCACATGTGCATTAAGCCCCCTCTGGAGGTTGGAGGAGGTGGAACACCGACCCAGCGCAGAGAGGGACATCAACAACTGGAATCAGGTGAGTAAATAAAGTTCTTAACCAATTATGTGGCACAGGGTAATAGGTGGCTGTCATACTGGAAACAGCCAGTAGATGGCAGCAATATATCACTCTGTTTTCACTTCAAATTCCCTTTGCTGATATCAGTACTGATATTACAAAGGGAAACCTTTGGGATTAGGATTAAGATTAGGTTTAGTATAAATATTAGGTTTAGTGCTCTATTTATATTTATAAGGTGGGTTTTGAATACATTTTAGGATTAGGTTTCAGATTAAAATTATGGACAGCAAGTGCATCCCTCTGCTGACATCCCTATTCTCCTAACACTTAAGGAGATATTAATTAATATTAAGATTAAAATTAAGTTAGGCATAGACTTAGTTATGGTAATGATTATGGTTATGTTTATTTTTAGATTCAGGATTTGGTTTAGAATTAGGGTTTGTTTTTTGATTAAGGATTTAGACTGAGATTAAGATTGTTCTTAGCACAGGTATACATAAGGGGTATTATTGTACTCAGGAGATGTTGAGTAAAGTTGAGATAATTTCATTACAAAGTCACATGAGATTAAAAAAATAAATCGTAAACATTAAAAAATAAAAATTAATACCCCAAACTTTGCAAAAAATGGTTAATAAATGGCATCTCAATAAAGCTCAAAATATACCATGTGAGAGTTGCCATGGTGTACACTTTTACAAATAGTATGCATTTATGGAGTAATTTAATTATGTGAGCTACTAAAATGTCCCAAAATGCATCATAGACCAATCTTTAAAGGACCACTATAGAGCCAGGAAAACATACTCGTTTTCCTGGCACTATAGTGCCCTGAGGGTGCCCCCCCCCCCCGGCTCTGGAAGGGGGAAAGGGGTAAAAACGTACTCTTCTCCTCCCATGCGGCTGAATGCACACGCACGGCTTTCCTATGGACGCTTGCGTGCTCTCACTGTCATTTTCACAGTGAGAAGCACACATGTGCCTCTAGCGGCTGTCAATGAGACAGCCGCTAGAGGAATTGGAGGAAGGCTTAACCCATTCATAAACATAGCAGTTTCTCTGAAACTGCTATGTTTATAAAAGAATGGGTTAACCCTAGCTGGACCTGGCACCCAGACCACTTCTGGGTCTGGGTGCCTAGAGTGGTCCTTTAATTGGTCATAAAAAAAAAAAAAAATAACTGCAAGGGACAGGTCATAAATTCACCTGTGTTTTCACAAAAAAACTTGTCATTCTGTACTCAGGAGATACAGCTGAGCACAATTTAGTGATTTTTATTACAGTAGCACATGCACATGTAAAAACAATAATAAAAACATGAAACAATACTAAACAAAAAATGAAAGAAATTGGTGCAGAGGCTGACCATTACCCTTACATGTGCATTGAGTCAATGCATCTCTATGAGGAGATGCTGACTAGCGCAGCGCTGCATTTTGCTGCATCAAGGTTGATGATCTTAGCCACAGGGGAGGAGCCAGGTCCTGCAAGTAAAATCACCTTTTCTGCAGGACTGGAGTGGGAGTGACCTAATTAATCACCTAAAAAGTCTCATTAACATTCTGCTATTACAAACAGCAAGTTAATAATCACAATTAGTAAAGTCCCTATGTTTACACAAGAATAACTTTTAAATGGAGCATATTAAATTACTTATATATGGACTATGATATAAAATTATCATGCTAGAAACAAATACATGACAAAACCACGTTGTGGTTTTGTTAATGTAAATATTAAACAATAAAATTATACATATGCATTACTGGGAACAGCAGTAGGAGGTGTCCAGTCAACGATGCTTAGCACCCACTTGTGCCTGTATATTTCCTAAACAATATAAATCATTGTGCACTGTAGGTTAGAACAGCGTTTCAGGTATTCCCTAGCTGGGGCAGTAAGGTGTCAAAGTATACATTAGTGATTGTGGCGCATATTGTACCAACATATATATATATATTTTTATCACAGTACACTTACTTGTAACAGTTCAAGGCAGTGAGCATCATGTGAGTGGAGTCCAGTGAGTGAATGAAGTTTGGAGGGAAAGCATTTTTTTGCTTCAAAGTATCGGGTTGTCTTGACAAAGAGGAAGAAAATGATCAGTAGGAATCCCATAATGACAGATTACAGCAAATGTGAGCAAATAGGTCACGAAGAACAAGTTAATGAGAAAATAGATTTTAAAAAAAATTCAAAAAAAAGTTTTTTTTTTGTTTTTTTTTAACTGAAGTTTTTACTCACCGTAAATTCTTTTTTTCTTAATATGGTGGCAGTACGTATTTAAAAAAAGTCCCTCCCCATTAACCTATAAAGGGCTTCCCCCGGCAAACCCACCTCAGCAAGAATACACACTGTAAGCAAAATTGTAATTTAGAGGGAGGGAGATTTGTACTGCCACCAGATTAAGAAAAAAATAATTTACGGTGAGTAAAAATTTCAGTTTTTTATGACATATGGTGGCAGTACGTATGGGATATAGCAAGATCCCCAATTAGGTGGGCCTTTTGCCTAAACAGCTTGAACGCAATTTTACCCTAACGCCCTAACGCAATTTTAGAGGCAAAGAGCCTGAAAATGCCTGATGTTTTTTAAGGTGCTATAAGCTGACCAAGAAGCAGCCATGCTGATTACTTTGGGTGAAGCAAGAACTTTCTCTGCCTACAAAGTGGAATGCGTTGAGAAAGATGCTGGCGAATCAAAACTACTGATAGGCCATTATGATTGCCGAAAAAACGAGAAATACAATTACGAGAGGCTTCATTCCCCTTAAACTTTCATAGAAGTTGACAACAGGTGATCTGATCTGAATTTGGCTGATATTGATAGGTACATGCCTCTAGAATATGCCCTCTAGTTCCAGCAGGGATGTGGCATAATTACAGAAAGATGAGCTGGTTAACGGCTCTAAAAGATAACTCTGGAAGAATTGAAGTTTTATGAAAACACAACTTTCACCCTGATGGAATATAAGAAATTCCACTGAAGAAGACATATCGTGAAGCTCACTTACTCTCTTGGCAGAGGTAATGGCCACCAAGAATGCTGGTTAAGCTTTAGCATATTAAATTAACCACCTCCAAAGTAAAAGGGGACCTGACAGACTGAAGAAAGATCCCAAGAAGGAAACAGAACTTCCTGTGTGGCCTAAGAAGCTTTTAAAGAAAATTCTAACCAGTATATACGAAGACCAATCCCTTCTCAGAAAGAACTCAGGGAATACAATTTGGTCTTAACATGGAAATCTCCTGCAGGAAGTGTAAATTTGAACCAACTGGACAAATGAACTATAAGACAATGATGTTCCTTACAACAATGTAGAAACTCTACCAAAATCCTGTAAAAGTTAGCGGTGGAACGTCTAGAAGATTTTACGCAACAAGTGGACTCTGACTCATGAAGACTCAGGAGATGAAGGATCCACCATGCAGTTGTCCTACCGTCAATAAGAACCTATTCAACACTTCAAGCAGGATATCCTGTCTTCCAAAAGTGTTCGTGATCAGAACATCCCCAAACTTGAAAGTCATCTCCAAGAAGGCCAAAAACTGGCTTGTGTTTGCCAATACGGAAAGATTGGCAGAACCACTACTCTGTCCGTTCACCTCTTTTGAAGAAGTCTTGGGAACAGTCTATAGGAGAAAAATGCAAGCCCAGAGAAATACCCTTAGATAGATAGAGCAACTATTCAACGTGAACCATCTGTCCTGTATAGAGCGGCAAACCTGAGGATCTTCATGTTCTCCCCTCTTTGCCATAAGGTCTATCTGGGCACTCCAAATCTCTCTGTAGACCGTGAAGATGATCGGATCTATAGACTATCTATACTCTTGATCCCAATTTCTTGTGCTGAGGTTGGAGGTGATGACATTGTCGACACATCATGAGTGGAATGGACAGAGGACCTCCCAGAGATCCTGAGCCCAGTACACCGTTTTGGTACATAGCTGAAACAGACCTTGCCTCTGGCACCACCCTGTCTGTTGACGTGAGGGAAACAGTGTCGTGGTCCGACCGTATTGTAATAGGTCCCTTAAATCAACCAAGATCTGAATCGGTGAGGGGAGTGAAGAACTCTGAAATGAGTGGACTATTTTTCTTAGGACCAAGAACTCTAGCACATTAGAGAATTTAGACGAGCAACCCAGCCTGTGTTAGATGAATTCTGAGGTGAAAATTACTCCTTCTATAAGCTGAAAGGACAGACTTATCGGAAAAAACTTAACGTTGTCCACCAGTTTAGCTGATCTTCCACTTTTTTGAAGAGATTCAAGGAGACAGAAATCCAAGATTTCCACACTTTGACCAAGAGGAGAGAATTTTCCACTGTAGCGGACAAATCCAGATTTTGCCCAGTTGACTGCAGGAATTGAAGAAGTCATACATTCCAGCAATCTCATTTCTTGTTCTTACGGAGGAATTTTTCGCTTTATTAGGAATTGGACCTTTCCTTCATGAGTGCAGTAGAAGCTTAGTTTTAAGGTTAACACGAACCTAAAAGAAGGTAAATACATTATAGTCTCTGTATCCAACTGTGTTGCTGAGCGCTCTGCTAGCTACCTGAACATACTTAAGGGGCAACCATCCCAATCAGCAATAAATAGCCAACTAGGGAATGCCTTGTTCCCTAAAATATGCTGTTAAGCGAGTGTTTTGAAGAGCAATGAAATCTCTTCAATCCACTTATAATGGTGTATTTTCAGAAAACATTTTGAGGGGCCGCAATAGGGATATGTGGCAATTTATCTCTGATCTATGTACACCATGAAATTTCTTTCCGCAGAATCAGAGTTACAGAAGCAGAAGTTTTGATTCTGAACCTCAGGAGAGGAACCAATAATTTAAATTCATAAATGGTTTAAAGGAATGATCAGAGTTTGATAACCAGGAGATTCCTGACGAACCCAACAAACTTCGTGGTTTACAGAACCATATCTCAAACTGCCTGAATTCAACAGGAACACTGTTTCTGTAAATTGAGTATCAGATGTTCGGAAGATTATGGATTGGGCAGATTTGAAAAGAGAAAGCGGTGCCCTCTTTAACTAGATCAAGAAACCAGTGATTGCAAGTAGGTTCTACTTAAAGGCCAGGCAAGAGACATTCAGATATATACTGGTTCCCAAATGCATCCTGGGAATGATAAATGACTCCATTGAATGGTACTCCAGTCATCTACCTCAAAGGGATGAAGAGCTAAGTCAACCCTGCAGGGGAAATGAACCTGTGAACTCCCAGGGTTGAACAAGGTCTAAACCCAAGAGCTAGTATAGAAATGCAGAATTACGCCTCCAAGCTTCTTGGAGTCCGAAACGCCTACCCATGTCGGACCTAGTTCTACTTGTCTTGAGGTAAAGTTTTTTTCCTTTTTCGACAAAGGTTATAAAAGATACTCCTTTCCCTAATGGGAGTAAACAGGGGACCGAAAAGGATGCTGATCTGCCGTCCAAGCTTAAGCCAACAGTATATAAGGGAAACAGCAGATCAAACCATGATCTTGGCCGACATTATCAAATTTTATTGGTCAAATTCATATAAAGTATGTGACAATCACAAACAAAACAAGAAACTGACAAGCTGCTTATCAGGAGACTTAAATAACGCCCATTAATGATTGTAAACAAAGTTATACGTTTTGGACACCGCTGCACCTGCCAGCAAAGACCTATACCGAAAACCAGCAGAAAGATCTTCTGCAAGAGGTCTCAACCTTCTTGACGACAGGGTTCTTAAAGCAGCTACTTCTGCAGAATTTTATGGATTCCCAGTGTACCTGGGGGTGTAACATTTACCCATTTGATGGTAACATATTAAACGCCGGGCAAAAAAGGCTTGTTACACAAAGTGTTCCCATTTCTGCATATAAGAAAGACATGGGGTTTGAGGAACAGATAACCCTCATTAAGGTTTAGCAGATTTATCCTGCCCCATGACCGAGTCATTCCTAATGAACCTTCTCAGTACATCAGGTGGGAACCAACTCCACACAGTATGATGTAACAGACATGTCTTAAGAAGTAATCGAAGGATGCTTCTCTTCTGTCTCTGCGGAATTTGATTCTCTGTAAGAATTCAAAGATAGGAATGATTACATATTCTCTGCTTAATTTTACCCAAGAAAGTTCAGTACCTTGGTCATATTTATAAACACCAGAACCATAGCACAGATACAATAAACAAAAGCCTTGTATAGCATTCCACAGTGTACAAACAGTCCATTTTGTTATTCCCCTTAAACTTTCCTTTCTGCAAAACAATTCCATCCATAACTTGCAAATTTAATCAGAAAAGATTTTCAAAGCAAAGATAAGCTAATCTTACCTTGAAAACCTCTGAGCCGTGTAGGGGGTTGGTGACACAGGAAACCCTTCTGACAAGCTTCCTGTCAGAGGGAACAGCACAGAGATACACAATCGGCGGTTTTCCGGACGTTACGGTTTGTGCATGAGCAATAGCGCACCCGGAACTTCGGTCGAACGCAACACCGCCCGGGCGCGCATTCCACCGTGAAGAGCCGGTGCACGGCCTGCAACATAATGAAGGCGTCCCCCGGCCTGCTCATACTCGGCGCATAGTTAAACAGAAAGGGCTCAGGAACCTCAACCACCCGACAGCTATCAGGCTTCCTCGCCCAGACAGCAACCTGTGTGCCTCACCTTAAACAGATGCTTGATTCGTCCCCTGCTGGGAGAAGGAAGAACTGAGGTGGGAAGCCCTTTTTGGGTAAAAGGGAGGGACTTTTCTTAATTACCTATCTTGCAGATGCTTGTCCTAATGAGGAAGCACAACCCATACGTATTGCCACCATATGTCAGAAAGAAAGAGTCGTGTTTGATAGGAGAGTTACTGCTAAAAGATGGTTCATTAAATGGATAAATAAAAGTAGGCCTCTGGGGGAAAATATAACTCACTCATTGGCGTCGTGACTGTTCTGCACGTTGACTATCTGCAAGTTGCCAGAAAGCTGCACAAAATAGAAATTATGTAAACTTGCATGTTGGAGAGAAAAAAAAAAAATATACACAGTAAAGGAAATACTGCACATAAAATGAAAGTACTGGAAATGGAGCCATGTCACTTAATCTGCTGTACTACACAGAAATTACAAGTTACATTAAGCATTAATTGCAGAGACTCATGTTTTCCAGCTGATTCTTTACAGAACACTGCCACTACAGGGAAATTCGGGAATCATGGATAACCAAGAACAAGTGAAGCAATCACCACTCCCCCCTTCCTACTCGTAAGCTTTCCCTTCTCCCTACTCCTTACATCTTTTCCTTTTATCTTACTCCTAAAGGACTACACTATAGGCACCAAAACAACTTTAACTTAATGAAGCAGTTTTGGTGTATAGATCACGATCCTGCCGTCTCACTTTTCAGTTCCCTGCCATTTAGAACTTTGTTTATGCATCCCTTGTCAAACATCCCTGCATGTGACTTACACAGCCTTCCTAAACACCTCCTGTAAAAAGACATGTAATGTTTAAACTTCCTTTACTGCACAGTCTGTTTAATCTAGAATGACTTATCTGCTCTGTTAATACTCTTACAGATGTGTGATTAAAGTGCAGTTCTCCCTGCAGGAGATAAACAAAAAACTTCTAAAGCAAGTTAACTGTCTGAAAAACATTTTTCATGCAGGCTTTCAGAGCAATGGGAAGTGGGACTATAGCTACAAAAACAGAAACATTGTTATTTAATTTCTAAATGGCAGAAAATTGAGCAGTGAGACTGCAGGGGCATGATCTATACACCCAAACTGCTTTGTTAAGCTAAAGTATTTTGGCACCTATAGTGTCCCTTTAAGCTCAACAAAAATGACCATTTCCTCTTTTCCTGTTTAATAGGAGCAGATTCTCCCAAGTACAAAATTCCTCCCTAAGCTAAATGAACAATTTAGTTTCCTTAAGGCACCATAACAACTTAATCTAAATGAAGGCTTTAAATGTTACTCGCTTCTGTAAGCCTGAAGGATCCATGTCACACTCAGCATGGATACATTTCTACTCACCAGGGCTAAATTGTCACTCACCAAAAGAAATTTTAAAAAAATTACAAATATACAAATAGTGCCAGAAATAAAACAAAGATTATAGAAAGTCACTGAAATGATAATTTGAAAATTACTGTCAGAATTGATATGTATTTGTAACAGCTTCTTTTTAACCATTACACATTATCCCCTACGTGTGCAACTTACTAGTTTGTATTTGCTGCGATGGTAAGGCTGTATAATGGGTAATCCTAAAGGTGTTATCCACTCCACTGTGTTCCCAGACCTTGAGATCATGCGTGCACTTTCAGTTAACCAGAGCTGAAAAGAAAAATGGTATTGACATCTAAGATAACTATAAGGAATCGGGGACATATTCCAGACTAGAGTCAATTATAAGGTGATCTTACCTGAATCTCTCTAGTACCAGAGAACATCTCCTTCAGGCTATTGAACACCTGCTTGACTAAGTAATGAGAGGCCTCCCATACCCAGTCCTAAAAATGTAAGGAGAAAAAAAAATATATGTCAGAAAGATATTCTGTACAAGATGGAAGGGACTGGAGTAAAGGATTCACAATATGAGAAGATTACAGATGAAGTTGAAAGTAAACAATGAGAACTAAACAAATGGATTTAGCTAAACAGCTGCATATTTACATTTGAATAGTGCTAAAGACAACTGTAGACCACCCCCCCCCCCCCACAAAAAAAATACATTCAAGTGTCTGTGAGTAATATATATATATATTTTAATATACACACTTAAGTGTATTTTTTTGTGTGTGTGTGAGGAGGGGGGGGTGCATCTGCAGTTATTGTCTTTAGTACTAATAATATGTAAATATGCCGCTGTTTAACTAAATCCATATTATTACACACATACATACCGCTGTCCACTAAGTTTTATTACCACATATGCCTTATTATTAAATCCACACTAGAAACTTCAATTTCCTAAACCTAACTGCTAAAACAGTGGCTTAAGTTTTAAATGCTAGGCAGTGTTGACTTTTCTTCAAATACAGATAACAAGGGTTGAAAAATTACACCATTTCACCTAGGCCTCACATATGGCAATCACATTTCTTTCAGAATAAAAATAAATTAAACTATTTTTATACAAGAAAATCCAACCTGCTGCTGTTGAAATCCCATTCCTTAATAAATGGATATCTTTTCTAAAGCCCTGACAGGTTATCTTATATCCCCTTGTTAATTTTGCAGACCACCTCTGCATTATTCCCATTTCCACGTCACTGGAAAATAGTGCCCAAAACCGCATTACAATAATGAAGATGGAATCTTACCAGTGATATATATAAAGAGGCAGACATTTTAATTAATCGGAATTGTCATTTTTATAAATGGATAATACATCACTGACTTTTACTGTTTAACAAAAATTACACATGCTTTACATCTATTGTCTACCACCAGGTTATTCCAGTTTGAGGATTGCCCTAATTTAACCCAATTTAGCATGCATCACATGTCATGCCTATTATGCCAAAAATAACATTCTGTTAGTGCTGAATCAGTTAATCTAAATTTGGGTCATCTGTATAAATGGACACACAGTTTTCAACATCCCCTGCAAGATTCTATTCTAAAAACCCAGCTCTTCACATAAATTAACAATGGATATGCCGGTACCTGTGGAAAGGACTCCAACTCTTTTAGCCTCTTCTCAATCTGAAGTCGGCCTCCATATCGAGTTACTCCATACACAACCGTCATAACGGTCTGTTTCACCACCTTCCTCCCAATAAAACCCTCCAGAACCTGAGCGACTTTCACTCCCCTACTGGCATCTCTTTTCCGAAACTCTTCTACCTGAAGATGTAAGGCACAATGAATATTAAAACAGACTTGACATGCCCTTCCATTCCTATTGAAAGTGTTCACTTTGATATTCTTTCATTGCCTTCTTTACAGGAGTTTCTATTATTCTACAATGCAGCCTTACCTGTTGAGCAACTCCACTATACACATCTTGTGGTGTGTCACAGGGCATTAGATTTACCGATTTAGCCCCTATCTCATCACGACCAAGAGCAGCATAATGCTGCAGACCATTACACGATCCATCCTGAGGGGATAATGATTAAAAGTTACACGTTACCCGTCTAGCTGTGAAGGTCCCCATGCCCAAGCGATTAGTCACAGTCCTCTGTGTCTTTACCTGGTGTACAGGAAAGCATGAAATGTATTTAGTAGGGTTGAGAGAACGGGATGCGTTTGCAATCTCCATGCAACAAGCAAGGGCCTGCCAAGGTTCATCTGCTTCCATCCACCATTTCTTGCCCTGTGTTGAATGAACAGAATAATAAAGTTTATTGGGGCAAACTAAAATGATGACATTTTATAAAAGAGCAAAGAGAGACATTTTTGTAAATATGCAACTCAAAAGTTATCATAGACAATGAACCACAGAGTGGAAACTGAAAATGTTCATAAAAGATAAATGTACAAACTCACAGTGAGTGGTCTATCAGCAGAGTCAAGTATGTCTTCCATGATACTGTCTGCATATTCCTTCCTCTCCTGTATCGAGCTTTTCTTTTTTAGGCCAGTAAGGTTAATGAGATGAATTTTCAGCCAGTCCAAACCTTTTGAGCCAAGCGCCCTGCCCTCAGCAAACAGCAGCAATGCCCGCATCACATCACCACCCAAATGGTTGAAATACGGAGGGCAGGGGTACGTTCGCCCTCTGAAGTCCATATTATGAGGAAACCAAAAGATCTTATCTCTAAGATGGTTAGCAATGGAAAGTTTGTAGAGTGAATCCATTCTCAGACTGTACATCTCTGAGGTCTTCTTACGACAATTTGCAATCTCTCTCTGATACGCCATTTTGTCCCATGAGTTACTATTCAGAGAGTTTTGCACTGGAACTTGAGGTGCTTCAGATAATGGTGGGGGAATATCCAATTTCTCACTACCCTTACCATTAAAGATGGAGACAACAATATCCAGCACTGGCTTGTTAATCCGCCAAGCACATATGCCAAGCTGGTTTAAGGAGTCCAGTACAGGGTAGAGTTGCCCTGGTGGGCTCTTATCCAGCAGCAGTTGGTGTTGTACTGCCCCTTCCAAGCTCCTCATGAGTTTGGCAGGGCTCAAAAGGTAAGCTCCAAAACTGGGTGATGTCCATGGTACAGGTGGGCACTGCATGGGTATAATGAAGGATTCAAAGGTAAGGTGTGTTTCACCAGCATCTGACACGATTTGACTGAAGATTGGATGAGGTTTAATGAGCCCAATCTGTGAATGGTATATCAGAACAGATTGATTACAGAGAATATAATAAATATAAAAGATAATACAGGACGATATAGCAAAGAATGTAGAAAAAGTAAAAAAAAAAAAAAAAAAAAAAAAAAAAAAAAAAAAAAAAAAAAAAAAAAAAAAAAACAAATACAAAAAAATACACCCCACCACCCTGAAAACTGTCAAACTATTGGCAGGTAAGTGATGATCTAGTGAGGAATGTGTTCATTTATTTATTGTTAAGAGGGTATGGATGACAACACAATTGGGAATGTTAATTTCTTCTCTCCCACAAATAATGGATCCAAACAGGCTATTTAACCCCTTAAGGACCAAACTTCTGGAATAAAAGGGAATCATGACATGTCATGTGTCCTTAGGGGTTAAGGACCACTATAGGCACCCAGACCAGTTCAGCTCAATGAAGTGGTCTGGGTGTCAGGTCCATCTACTGTTAACCCTGCAGCTGTAAACATAGCAGTTTCACAGAAACTGCTATGTTTACAATAGGGTTAATCCAGCCTCTAGTGGTGGTCTTACTGACAGCCGCTAGAGGCACTTTCGCACTTCTAACTGTGAAATTCACAGTGAGAAGACGCTGACGTCCATAGGAAAGCATTGAGAAATGCTTTCCTATGGACTGTTTGAATGCGCGTGTGGCTCCTGCTCTTGCGAAAGGTAAGTGTTTAATCCCTTCAGCCCGGCAGGAGGGGGGCCATGAGGGCAGGGGGGAACCTAAAGACATTATAGTGCCAGAAAAAAGAGTTTGTTTTCTTGGCACTATAGTGGTCCTTTAAAGACTTTTTTAGTAATTTGGGCAGGATGAGCATCATGAGACATGTAAACAATTGAATTCTTCAAGGTTATCAAGCAACGAATTGTACATATTTGTATGACGTAAGTATGGAAGTCTTAAATGAGTGAGTGAGCACTGCTATACCCACCTGACGAGTGCTGCGGAAAGAGTACATGTGGTATAGTACAGGGATCAATTTAGATTCACTCCGTGGGCTGAGCAGATTGCTCTGCAACTTTATCTCATGCACCATCAAATCCACCAAAAATGTGCCCACTTGTACCAGCAAGAATTTTGGCCAAGGAGTGTCCACATTTAGCATGTGCGGGCTCCCAAATTTCTCCAGCTCTAGTTTTTCCCACATTTCCCGAGGAAGAGCACCCAAAACCTAAGTGAGATTTAGAGGCATACAAAATAGGTTAGCTTTAAGAAAATGAATTACAGACTAAAAAGCCCACAAGGCATAGGAATAGAGTGGGCTTACTATAATGTAATCAAAGAAATCAAGCAAGTCCATAACAATCTGACCAGCTAGATGAAAATTGCCACTCAGGTTTACCTGCCCATCCTTAGCCAGAAGCTGGGTGTACTCCTGGTATAATTCCCTCATCCTTTCCACATGCTGGGAGAGTATTTTTCTGCGAATTGAGTATCTGTTGTAAAGTTTACTCCCAAGTTCTTGAGACATGAACAGGAATGATTCCCCTGTGGGAGCTATTTTGGTCAGAGACTGCAAAGTGAGCAGAAGGAACAAAGTGAGTAGAAAGTGAAACTAAAGTCAGTTCTCAAAAGGCAAGACTTTAACTGTGACTTAACTCACCTCTATCATAATTTGCACGTACTGCTCATCCTCAAGCAGACATAAGTAAGGGTAGAGATTCATTTTGCGCATCTTTCTGCTGATTCTCTCCAGGTGTTTCTTTGAATCTCGCAAAGCTTGGAGCAAACTTTTTCCCCATTGGGCACGGAGAGAATCCAGTTGAGCTCTCTGCAAACAGGAAAAGCAAAAAGGAATACATTTAACCTACACAATGATAAATAGTCCAACCTTTAACGGAACTTTCTAAAGTGAAAAATAAATACATTTTAATCTTAAAGGGACTCTGCAGTGCCAGGAAAACATATCAGTTTTCTGCAGTGCCCCTCTCCCTCCCACCCCATGTTCCTGAAAGGGGTTAAAACCCCTTTAGTGACTTGCCTGAATCCAGCGCTGATGTCCCTCAGTGCTGGGTCAGGCTCCGCCCACCCTCCTCCCCCGCCATCAGCCGGCGGGGGGACCGAATGCGCATGCATGACAATGGCCGCGCGCATTAGAGGCCGTCCAGCGTTGTTTAAAACACTTTTTGTGTTCTAAGAACACGGACGTCCCTCTAGTGGCTGTCTGCATTCCTTTATTTATTTTTTACAGTATTTGAAAATCAAATGCTGTTAATCCATTGTTTTTTGTTCTAACTTTAAAGTTCTGCACAAGGAAGTGCATGTGCATGCACAGGTAGTTCACATACAATATATTAACAGGGACAAGAGGTGAAGAGGGCCCTACTGAAATGAGCATACAATCTATGAGGAAGAAGAACAACAGCATGTCAGAGGGGAAAAAAATACAATCCACACAACAAGAATAAGAGCATGTCAGAGAGCAGGAGGGATTGATGTCTGTTCTCTGGTAAATGTAAAGAGAGCGGTTTCTGTTAAATGGCAAAGAGAAGCTGCAGTGTCTATGCACCTCCAAGCAGAGGGAAAGACTCCTAGCTGTAGTTCTGACCCATCTCCTGTTATGTCATTATTACGGAAGACTTGTGTATAAATAGATAGATATTTCTGATTGAGAAGCACTGGGACAAATGATGGTGTGTAGCAATCACAGTGACTAATCAAAAATAAAAAGTTCAAAGCAAATGAGGCAAGAATACCTCCAGGCTGTCTGCTTGAAAATAAGCCAGACAGGGGCCCTGCAGTCAACCATAAAGCACTACATCAAGCTAAAGTGCTTAAGGAGACCTTTAAATGCATCTGAAATGCATCAGATGAATAAGGGTGTGTGATCCTCTATCAATAAAGAAGAGAGGAAATTTAAATTGCAGGCCTGACATGTCAATGGGTTAACTCAATTAAACTGTTAATAGTTCCTGACGGATTCCTCTTCTGCAACTGTCACTAGTCTAATTCCATCCTTACCTTTTTGTGTCATTTTACCTCACTCCCTCTAGCATGTAAGCTCATTGAGCAGGGCCCTCAACCCCTCTGTTCCTGTGTGTCCAACTTTTCTGGTTACAACTACATGTCTGTTCACCCACCCATTGTAAAGCGCTGCGGAATCTGATGGCGCTATATAAATATTATTATAATAACTCACTGCTCTGCTCTTGCTTTCTGTCACATGCTGGCTGGCCTCTACAGAATCTATGGTCACAAAAACCCTGCTCTCATTTTCCAGCTGCTCTTCAAAACGGTTCTGCAGATCAGAAACGGTCAGGTTCAGCTTGGGATACAAAGGCTGGGGATCCTGGTAAAGAGAAAAACAAATCTGGGTGGTTAATAATAAAAATGCACAATCAATATATAGCTATGCATGGGAAGAAAATGTGGTCATACTTTTTATATATATATATAAAATACATGCATACATACATAATACACACACACTTTTATGCATAGCTGATTCTAGTCACGTATATTTCCTGCTCTTAGAATTCTACGCAAACCTTTGCATTATACTGTAGCCTTGTTTTCTGTTCCTGGACAGCTCACATTGAGTACTAATTGGACCTTTACCCTTGGGCGCATGTTTCAAATTTCTTGTACTGACCTTCATTCAAACAAAGCCAGGCCAATGTAGGTTTACACAGCCATACAGAATTATTAGCTATACCAGATATGACCATGCAAAACATCCCAACATTTCAGTATTGTCCTGCTCAGTCTTTGCCTATTAATCACAAACAATGAAACAGTTATCGGTGCACATCTATGTAGCGTAATATTTAACTTCTGATTTCCAGGACAGGCTAGATCAATACGTATAAAGCTGGTCCAACAACTGTTTATGCTATCATTTGGTATGGGCCATATTTATACAGCTACATCTTCAAACCATGCCCTGTAGATTGCCTGAGTGCATCTGTATCTTAGGAAACAAAGTTGTAAATGTTTTGTAATTAGAAATGAATAATTCATTCTTGCAAGAAGAGATAGGGCCATTTGTGAAGATGTTTATAACCACTGACTAACTAATGAACCAATCTAGGTTCAGATAAATGATTAATACCACACAGCTGTTTGGTGGTTTAGGAGATTACCTTTCCATTGTATTATGAAGATGTGCAGGAACTAGATTCACCATCCTTAATTTAGAAATAAATCAATAATATTTAGTTAAAGGGATACTGTAGGGAATATAACCAATTAATCTCACTGAATTGGTTATAGTGCCTAGAGTCCTCAGGCGCTGTCCCTCCATTCAGTGTTTTCAGGTTAACACAATATAAGGGTACCTGGCCACCTGAAAGTATGGCTAAGGCGGAGATAATGCATTTTTTCCCCACAATTCCAGTTCTTACCAGCAATGGGCATCGTGATAAGCTGCCATCTGCTGTTCATAATAAAGCCTCTTCCTTAGCTAAAGAAGGACAGAGAGGACTGGCTGCTGGGAACTTTCATTTAACATTATTTTTTTTTATTTTTTTTTTTTTATGATTTAACACTGAATTGAATGCTGGAGGCAGGAGACTCCACATTCTATAGTCACTTCAATGAGATAAAGCAGTTACACTGCTACTTTCCTTATTTCCATGAAGAACTCTTTAAACACTAATCGAAGAGTTAATGAATGCACAGTTTTGTTTTTTACAAAAAAATAATTCACAAAACACCCATTTTGCATTAATTCACATAAAGTAACATAGAGAGAAGATAACTGGACTGTTCTGAAATCAAACTATAAGCATTTATCACACATTACCCATGTATTCTATAGCTCATCTATTAAAAAATGCAGATTAAAAAAAAAAAAAAAAAAAAACAACACACTAACCCGGTCACATTTAAATACCAATTAAATTGTTGAGATCCCTGTTCAGCCATTGGGTTTCTATGTGATAGCTACATGCTAACATACACCCAATAATCAAATGTACAGAAAAATGTCAGTTGCTTTTTCAGATGCATGATTGTTACACTTTTCTTGAAGGGCTTGTTTAAAGAGAACAAATATGCTGAACTCTGCAGTGGTGTAATGCTACATTCACATTGGTATACTAACGACATTATCATGATTTGCCAAGATTCACCTTGTGGTAGAAGTCTTTGACGAGTGGGAGAGGACAAATAATATTGGAGTTAACGGGAGGCTGGTAGTTTCTATGGACCTTGCGGATGGCTTTTAGCACAATATCTCTCTCATCTAACTGATAGACATAGTTCTGGAATAGCTGATCCTTTGAAATACCTGAAGTCTCCATCTGCTGCAAGCACCTGGAAAAAGAGGGGAGATAATACATTTCACACTGACATAACTAGTTACAAATTAGTGAGCAGATATTTGCTGTCTTATGAGGACTTGAGATTGTTGGGCTAAGCCAATCCAAGATCAAAAAACTGAAACTAAAATGCACATCTAAGGGAGAATGTTATTTTTGAAATCTAAAAAAAAGAGAGGTATGTGCACCAGATGTTCTTGGATTTAATTATTAAGTGGCAAAAATAAATAAAGAAGAGACAGATCTTCCAAAAGACTGATTGTTTTATTACCAAATACGTGCCTTTTCTCTCCCCTCTTACAATCTGATTACATATCTTTCATCAACATGAGTCTAAAGTTGACATACACAAACTAAATAATGAGAGTGTTCACTACTTGTCATAAACAGAGGAGAACCAGAAGGATATGGACATAATATGTGTAATTGTGCATTTTCTTCAGTCAAAAGAGGATCGCTTTACTCAAAGGAGAGATCTTCCATTAAGGCTGCTTTATTTGTAATTAAGCAAAAAAAAAAAAAAAAAGGAAAATATATAGTGTAGTATGTCACTGTCCAAATAAATACACTGAACAAAATTATAGATGCAAACGCTTTTGTTTTGGCCCCATTTTTCATGAGCTGAACTCAAAGATCTAAGACTTTTTCTATGTACACAAAAGGCCTATTTCTCTCACATATTATTCACAAATCTGTCTAAGTCTGTGTTAGTGAGCACTTCTCCTTTGTCGACATAATCCATCCACCTCACAGGTGTGGCATACCAAGATGCTGATTAGACAGCATGATTATTGCACAGTTGTGCCTTAGGCTGGCCACAATAAAAGGCCACTCTAAAACGTGCAGTTTTACTGTATTGGGGTGGTCTGGGGGGTCCGAAAACCAGTCAGTATCTGGTGTGACCACCATTTGCCTCATGCAGTGCAACACATCTCCTTTGCATAGCATTGATCAGGTTGTTGATTGTGGCCTGTGGAATGTTGGTCCACTCCTCTTCAATGGCTGTGCAAAGTTGCTGGATATTGGCAGGACCTGGAACACGTTGTCGTATACGCAGATCCAAAGCATCCCAAATATGCTCAATGGGTAACAAGTCGGGTGAATTTGCTGGCCATGGGTACTCATAGAACAGTTCAATAGATGCAGAACCACATAAGATTCTAGGGCTCCTGTGATACTATAAGAAAGCACTGGATTGGCTGAGATCATCAATGTCGATCCCAGCCAAGGAGTTGAGACCAACCAAGGAGACCAGCACTGCGAAGGAGAAAATGCAGTAACCTAAAAAGGCCACCAGAGAACTATAGTATTAGGAATACACTTATGTATTCCTAAAGCTATATCGTTACTTTAAGCCTCTAAAAGTAGAAATAACATTTAACAATGACAATTTGAATGGCAATGTAAAAAAGGAACTTTAGGGCAAAGTTCTAGAAGTGTAAGTCATCACAGAAATTATTATATTGTTTCTGCGGACTGATCCAATTTGATACCTTGGTTCAGTATTCATTCAACACTGCAGCAGAATGCTGTTCAAATTTGGCTATTTCAACTATTTCAATGTGATACAGTACAGGAGAAAATTACGAAAATCATAAGCACCTATTGCGGTCAAACTACCCAAACTATATTTACAACTTTAAATCCCCTGGGTCCTACTTTACCATACTTTTTATTTTTTTTAAATCAGGGAAATTTGTCTGGAGCCATTTTCAATTGAATCTCTGCTGACATGAGATCACCTTGAAATAGCAGGAACCCTTTTGTCTCAGTGCTGTTTGAATCCAGCTGATAATAAAATGAAGGAATATAAGCCAAAATGCAGAAATACAAGTCAAATAAAAGTAGACCCCCATCCCTCAAAATATTTGCTAAAGAAGAGATGTAATAGAAAAGATGAGCATGAAGCAAACATCTATGACCATCCTTACCTTTGGATTGTGGTGCTGGTAGATTCATTGCGTTCCATACATTCAAGCACTGCAACGTACGACCCAACATTTGGTTTCAGGTTGGCCTCTCCCAGCATTACAAATATTTTCCTAATATGAAGCATTGAACACTGCAGGTAGAAATGGAAAATCATAGCCTTGCTAGAAACTGACGTCACTTTAAAAAATACATAAATGATTTCCTTTGTTAATTATTTGAAAAACCACATGGCAGTTAAAGGGACACTATAGTCACCAGAACAACTAAAGCTTATTGTATTTGTTCTGGTGAGTGCAATCATTGCCTTGAGGCTCTTTGCAGTAAACACTGTCTTTTCAGAAAAAAATGCAGTGTTTACACTACAGCCTAGGGATACATCCACTGACCACACCTCCGAAGGCTACTAGATGTGCTTCCTTGGGCAGTGCTGCACAGTGTGCAGCACTGCCATTCACCATTCCATCCTCTGCATGGAGACACTGAACTTTCCTCATAGAGATGCATTGATCCAATGCATCTCTATGAGGAAATGCTGATTGGCCAGGGCTGTGTTTGGCTTGTGCTGGCTCTGCCACTAATCTGCTTCCTTGACAAGCTCAGCCTATGGGAAAGCATTGTGATTGTCTGAGAACACTATTCTGAAGAGGTCAGCCAAGCAGGCAGATCAGGGGCAGAGCCAGCAGCAGCAGACTGAAATAAATGTAAGAAATTGCTGTATTTATGTGGGTCTGGGTGGCTAGATTGCGGTTTTAACACTATACATGTTTGTGTTCCTGACCCTATAGTGTTCCTTTAGGGCATTTGTAATATATGTAATATATTTTAACCAGCTCGACTAAACAATCATTATGCAGTTAAGATTGCCATCACCATAAGCCCTGAATTGAACCAAAATATGCCCTAAATGGCTATGGATATAGCCAGATTGTGCAGACAGCCTTTATAACAGCAAGGAGCTATGCTGTTATAGGCCAAAAATAAACAGGGGGAAATTTGTCAAAGTGCAGCTGACACTTCAGTTCAATTCTTTTTCGATCAATTCAAAAAAATATCAAGAGAAGTTTAATATTGTTACTTTTTTGTGCCTTAACTTTCATTTTGAATATGTAACTTTATTTCTCTGACCCAATAGATTTACAAATAAACCTGACAGAAAAGTCATAGACTTTTCCCTACTACTAAAAATTTGGAGGGCCTTCTGAATTGGGAATTTTGGAGAAAGCCAAAAGGGATTTAAGACAAAGGCAAAAAAATTTAAAATAAAAAAAATTCAATTACCACATTACGGAACACTTTGATAAATACCCTCCTTAGCAATATGGGGCAGGAAGCATTATATATATATTCCAAATTGCTTATGGTGGGGAAAAATTGTGATTGAAAACCCCTTCCACCTGAAGTCTGTAGATAGTTAACACAATGTTAAACAAAAATCTGCACACCAGTCAAGAAATAAGATTTGCTTTTCCCACAGAAATCACAAATCTGCAGTGATGTTACTTCCACAAAGGTAGGTTTAAAATGGAGTGAGGCAAAAATGTGATTCTTTATTAAACTAATTTACATATGCCCACTCAGAATCCTTTGCAGTAGTAATATCACTGCAGATTTGTGACTTCTGTGGGAAAAGCAAGTCTTGTGGCTTGACCGGTGTGCAGATTTTTGTTTAACATTATATTAACTATCTACAGACTTCAGGTAGAAGGGATTTTCAGTCACAATTTTTCCCCACCATAACCTTTTTAGAGATTTTGCTTCCCAAGCAGTAACCAACCACATGCTGAGGATTTGCTTTAAAAATGAAACAGCTGTCAAATAGTGGTTTACTGGCTTTGCATCTTTTCCTATGTTGTGTTTCAAAGAGGTTGTATACAGCAAACACAGACTCAAAGGAATCCATGTTTAATAAAGAATCACATTTTTGCCTCATTCCATTTTAAAACTAATTTGCATATGTCCACCCAAAATCCTTTGCGGTAGTAACATCACTGCAGATTTGTGATTTCTGTGGGAAAAGCAAGTCTTCTGGCTTGACTGGTGAGCATATTTTTAACATTGTCTTAACTGTGTGTGTATATATAAATATATATTTAAGATAATGTTAAACAAAAATCTGTACACCAGTCAAGTGTGTGTGTGTGTGTGTGTGTGTGTGTATATATATATATATATTTACACACATATACATATATAAATATATATACACACACATATACACAAATATATATATATATATATATATACACACACACACACACACACACACACACACATACATACTCCACTACTTCTTAATCTAAAATTACAATTGCAAATATTTACAGGGATATGCTATGTTCTTCACTGACCCAAATTATTTCCACTCCTCACCTTCTTGGCCCAACCGCTCATCACCAGGTTGTATATAGCAGTACTTAATATGCTTCTTCTGGAGGGGTTCTGGTGGTAATAATTCAGGCATTGCTGTGCTCTGTCTAGGTCCCCCAGGAAGAGACAGGTCTCAATGTAGCAGAGGATGCTCAGCTGGACTCCTCCATATCTATTTCCATCTTTATCCTCCAACGATAGCTTAGATATCTCTGGTTCCTCACATTCTCCCAAGACATCCACGGATCTGGACAATTGAATATCATCTTCAACCTGTTTCGAAGCCTTCTTTGAGTTTTTTCTTGGTTTCTTTGGCACCTCTGGCTTTGTAGTTTGATTAGATGATGGTTTGGATTTCTGAAATCTTTCCAACTTCTC
Source organism: Pelobates cultripes (assembly GCA_933207985.1). Taxonomy (NCBI): domain Eukaryota; kingdom Metazoa; phylum Chordata; class Amphibia; order Anura; family Pelobatidae; genus Pelobates; species Pelobates cultripes. The sequence continues at coordinate 69,765,680 of OW240916.1, read as the reverse complement.
ACAGTCTAGGCTTACGCGTCTTTTGTGTTTAATTATCTGCTCATTTTTCAACTTTTCCAACCAGCGCTTTGGTGTATGTACAGGTTTCTTCTTCTCTACCAGTTTTTCCATGTCTTGTTGTGGAGACTTTGTTCTAATATCTTGTATCACAGAGATGGTCTCAACAGCCTGCAGCTGCTGTACCCTGTTCTCTAGGACTGAACCAAATAATAAGAAAAAAAATAAACAGCAATAAGAACGAGTGGTATGCATCTATTTCCTACATTATCAGGGCTACAAATGTCACAAAAGCATTCAGCTCTTTCACTAAAACCAATAAGGCATTTAAAAAATTATCAAAATTATAAACCAAACAAAACCAACTCGTAACAGTAGTTTACCCCACCTATAAATGAATTCCCTTTAAATGCATATCATAAATTGCACAATACCTACTTTTAAAACTGTACTAAATCCAACCCACTTTGAGAACTCATTGGCTGTTCATAGTGATTAGCTGCATTTAACACCTTACTACAGATATCTGGCATTAAAGGGAAACTATAGTTCAAGGAAAACAAACTTCTTGGCACTACAGCTTCCCCCTCTGTCAAATGGTGAAGAGGAGGTTAATAGGATTTCCCCATAGGAAAGCATTATTCAATGGAGATTTCGGTGACGCTGGATTTCATGCATAGCGTGTGAACATCCAGCGTTGTTTAGGCAACAAAAGTCGCCTATCCACCTGGAAGTCCCTCTAGTGGCTGTCTGGTTAACAGCCTCTAGAGGAGGACTTAACTCTAGCAGGTAATTATTGCAGTTTATAAAAACTGCAATAATTACATGCTTAGGGTTAAAGGTGATGGGAGTTTGCCCCAGACCACTTAAATGAGCAGAAGTGGTCTGGGTGCCTACAGTGTCCCTTTAAGAAATCATTGTCGGCTTGTCTAATGCCTTAGCATCTTGTATATTGAGAATTATTCTTGCTGCTACAAATTATCTCCTTTAGATTTTAAATTCACAAGTCATCTTACTCTATGAATGCTTACTAGAGTTTATGCTCAGTGCAACAATACAGAACTATAATATAACAAGTGAAAAAAGGCACTTATAGTAGTGATAGTAACCTTATGTAACGCAGCATCTATAAAGTGTATCAGCTCCCAACACCCAACAATAAAATCAAAACATAAAATAAGTGCGCTAATTATTTGTGAAATACAAATTCAACTCACTGTATAAAAAAGTGAGATAGTGTAAACAATTTTAGTGCAAAGATACAAGTGCTATATTTAAACACTTATAATACTCTTTAACCGTGCATTATATAAAAAAAGTTCTTAATACCAAAAAGTGACTTAATATATTAAAGTGGTACACTTACTAAAATCATATACTTGAAGTGACTCTTAGTAACCAAATGATGTACATAAAAGAGAATAAAATGAAAAACATATATATTGAAATATTGCTATTTAAAAATGATACAGCATGTGTGTAAACTTTTTCACTCACAGAGAGCAGATGAGCCTGCTCTTCTTCTGACAGCTCCAAATGCAGAATAATCCACTGCAGCCAATAAAGAAAGATGAAAGATGATTTATTTCCACAGTTTAAAAACAGCATTCATATGTAAAATCCGGATCCCTGTAAAAGACTATCCTTTAGTGGATTTGTGCATCCGCCGGCTAAAATATTCAGTCTGTGCACCCTCACGATCGGCAAAGTCCACAGGATACTTACGGGAGGTGTGGCGTGCGTGATGACGTCACGCAGCCAATCAGATTACGCGTTTCGCCGAGAGGTCGGCTTCTTCAGATCTGACTACCTTCTATCATGGCAGTCTTTTTACACCGCCCATCAGGGCGTGATTACATAGTCTTTTCTCTATTGGCTCACAAAATAAACATTATAAACATTAAAACTTATATCGTTTTCGGCATTTCTTTCATTCATAAAGTACACTCAATACATATTTATAGGCTGCCTCACATATCCGTAGATGTTATATTACTATATTATCACCTAAAAATAGCAGCTAAATCCTTTCATAATAGAACACTTTATATTTGCAATTAGCAATAGACATATATAAATATATGTCTAAATGATATTAATGCATATTTAAAAATTGTTCATGCATAAATCACAATTATTAAAGTTTTGTAAAAACAGAAGATACACAAATGTTCTAAGTAAAACTTCCCTCTTAAAGTGAGACACATCTTAATAACCATAACAACTGTAGTACTAGATGCATGTAGAGACATATGATAAAAATACTTATTAAAAATACTTTTATAGAAAAAATAAAAAATAGTAAAATTATCCATATTAAAGATAACCTGCTCAGAAAGAATTAAAAAAAAGAGTTATCATCAATTAAATTATATAAAATTTATAAAAAATAATTTATAAAAAGTTGAAGAGATCAAATTCTATGTTGAGTCCTCTTGGCTCAAGGGTATCCAATTTATAAACCCATTTCATCTCTTCTTTTCCTATATCATTAATATGGTTTCCTCCCCGCCATGATTTATTAACTATTTTTATTCCTAAAAAAGTGAATCCTTGTGGATTTTGATTGTGGTATTTTTTAAAATGTGCTGATACGCTATGATTTTCAGACTGAATATTTTAGCCGGCGGATACACGAACCCACTAAAGGATAGTCTTTTACAGGTATCCAGATTTTACATATGAATGCTGTTTTTAAACTGTGGAAATAAATCCTCTTTCATCTTTCTTTATTGGCTGCAGTGGATTATTCTGCATTTGGAGCAGTCAGAAGTAGAGCAGGCTCATCTGCTCTCTGTGAGTGAAACATTTTAAACACATGCTGTATCATTTTTAAATAGCAATATTTCACTATATGTACATCATTTGGATACTAAGAGTCACTTCAAGTATATGATTTTAGTAAGTGTACCACTTTAATATATTAAGTCACTTTTTGGTATTAAGAACTTTTATATAATGCACGGTTAAAGAGTATTATAAGTGTTTAAATATAGCACTTGTATCTTTGCACTAAAATTGTTTACACTATCTCACTTTTTTTATACAGAGAGTTGAATTTGTATTTCACAAATAATTAGCGCACTTATTTTATTTTTTGATTTCAGTGCACAATAGTTTTATTTTTGAGGGACTAGTAATGCATTGCAGTCTACAGCTCAATATACAGAGTTACAGAACGTTTTGGAGCTTTATCTAAATAAATAGTAAAATTCTTTAGGATATTACACTATAAGAATGTGAAATTTTAAAAATGCATTTACACTTTAACCCCCTTCACGCAGTTACTCACGTATAAACAACTGCAAGGGTATCAAGCGTATGCAGCCATACCTGCAAATGCGTATACATGATTTTAACTATTGGAAAATACATTTGTAACAGTTCCCAGACAGCAAAGGAAAGCCGCGGCTCTGTTCTCATTAGAGGCTACATGCAGCATTCAGAGGGGTGTAGACTGAGCAGGGTGTAGATCTGCCAGGAAGCCCAATGGCCCACCAAGAAATTCACTTGCCCAGAAGGGAAAGAAGATTAAAGCCTCCCTCACAGCAGACAGGGTAAGCATGAATGAGGATCACGGGGATAAAAAAAAAAAAAAAAGAATCTGCAATGTGTGGGGAGGCAGAAAATATAGCCTCCACACACACAAGCTCATCCTGACAATCATAGTCATCCTCCCATCAGGAAAGACACCTTGTCACAGTTAGCTTTGTACATAGGCAGCCCCCACAGACAATAACCCTTCACTGTTTACATACAGCAGTCCCGCCATAAACACAATGCACACATCCATCCAAGACCATATACAGCGTCGAACATGCTCACATAAATTGGCTATAGCCTGCTGGGATGCTCCTACTATTTTATCATTTTCAATGAGAGCTTTGAATATGAGCATAAGATATAATTTATCATAAAGAATTTAGAGAGTGTATATCCACTTGTAAATAGATAAATGTAAATGATTTATCAAAGTAGGAGAGTAGTATATAAACTAAATGTATCTAGAAAGCAACAAATGAGCAGCGGAGCAAGAGTGAACTCTGATAAAGTGTGGATCCTCTCGACCCCAGCCTCTCTTTAAGGACTCCGTATAGTATGGCTCTTGCTAAAAAATAGACGATCAGCTCAACTCAGGTAACCAACGATAAGCTCACTCTAATGAGAATACATACACCCAGGCTATCAGATGAGCAGAACTGACACTCTTATCAACTATAAATACTGCTATCAACAGAGTATACTAATCAACCGCAGTCGTCTAAACACATAACTACGTCTGAATACCACTTAATAAGGTAGAGAGGTACTTGTGAAATAGAACTCACTCTATCATCTACCAAAATGACAAAATGGTTGAAGTAACTAACTACCAGTACAAAAATTAAATCAAAACACTCAAAAGCTCCATAACCCTATTACCTTAACGTGTTTTGATTTAATTTTTGTTTTCGAATTAGGGGGGGAGGGCTTGAGGAGCTTGTTAGGACTGCAGGTAGCCTAGCGAGCTCGTATGAGTCAGATTTACCAGATTACCAGTCACCTATAGGGTTATTGTGTCGCTGATTTACATAGTTACTTTGGTTTTGTTATGGTACTGTCATACAGAATCCTATTTACGTTTTGGTCTTATTACATACACCTTACTTTTTGCACTGTTATTAATATTGGGATTTCATTGCTTAATTTAATTAACTTTTTCTATATTGCTCTATCCTTAAGTGTTACTCCAACAACTTTGGTTCCTTTTTGGGACAAAAATTGGATCACATTCTAGAGCAAGAATGCCAAGCTCAAAGGCTAACACGGGCCAAATTATTTATAAAATATTTTACCAGGAAAGATACATTGAGATTTCTCTCGTTTTCAAGTATGTCCTGCGTCCACAAAAAATTGCATTGTTACATTAGGGTACAATAAAATACAAAAACAATATTAATACACAATATATACAAAACAAAACATAGAGCAGGTAGGAAATATATAATCAACCATGACATGTGCACTCTGTTTTGAGGTATGTAGAGAGGGATCTCTTAAAGGACTCTAGGCTTGGGGTAGATTTTAAAGTTTGCGGGAGGTTGTTCCACAATTGCGGCGCTCTGTAGGAGGAGGAGGATCAGGCCGCTTTCTTTTTGTATTGAGGTAGACTAAATAAAGTGCTGGTACTGGATCGGAGGTTATAGGAGGTGGGAAAAGCTGTGGAGAGCATTCTGCTCAGGTAGGGTGGGAGTTTCCCAGAAAATCTCTTAAACACAAGGCTGGAAAGATGAAGGCTGTGTCTTGATTCCAGCGACAGTTAGTTTAGTTCTTTTAGCATGTCACAATGGTGGGTCCTGTAATTACATTGTAGCATAAATCGTCAGAACGAGTTATACAATGTACTGAGTTTATTAATGTGGGATTGCGGTGCAGATGCATACACTACATCCCCATAATCAATGATTGGCATCAGCATTTGCTGTACAATCTTTTCCTTTACTGTAGGGCTTAGGCAGGATTTGTTTCTGTACAGGGCACCTAGTTTTGGATAAAGTTTAGATGCAAGTTTTTCTATGCGGAGGCCAAAAGATAGATTGTGATAGATAACATCATACCCAAGTATTTGAAAGAGTGGACTGCGGTCAGTGTGCCATTTGAATTTGTTTTGATGGGACAGGTGGGAATTGTGTAATTTGTGTAATTTAGGTACTGTTCCAAAGATCATTGTGACAGTTTTATCAGTGTTTAGGAAGAGTTTGTTCTTTGCGATCCACTTTTCTACCTCTGTAAACTGATCGAAACCAGGTTAGTGAACAATCACCAAAAACCGAGTATTTGAGTTTGTGCAGTAGAATGTCGTGGTCTACCGTGTCAAAGCCCTTGGCAAAATCAAGGAAAATAGCTCCAGTTAGGTTTCCTTGTCCCATGTCAGTTTGGATGTCATTGCAAACTTTTAAGTGGGCAGTTGTAGTGGAGTTAAACAAGGATTAAGCTTAAAAAAGCAAAAACTAAATTTACTAAAGTACAGTATAAAAAATAAAATAAAAAAATAAACAGCACCTGCCTCTACTAAACTACAGCCTCCCACCCTCCCTATACAAAATCTCAGCAGCTCCCTCTACTAACCCCATCTTCTCTGCCTTAACAGTGAGCACTGCTCCGGGAGCGCCCCAAGATGGCCAGCTGGCCACAACTTGGGCCCACTGTTAAATTCAATCTACCCGTACCTTGCGGCGCCCCCATCTCCTGCACTCACCCAGGATCGGCCCTGCCCCCACCCCCTATTAGTAATGAATATCTTTACTGGGCCACAAAATATATTTATTGTGGGCCACATGTGTGGGCTTGACATGCTTTTTCTAGAGGGAGTAGGGTAAAGAGGTAAGGGTAAGATGTACGGAAAAAAGTAGGTTACTGGAATAGTTTACAATAAAGGGCTAATTTTTCTTTTGGATGACACAGTTGCAGGAGAGGAAGCAGGGTTTGTTACCAAGGTGAGGGGAGGGAAATCTATTAACGGTTTTAAGGAATATAAAGAACAATGATTGTTATGGTATTTGGAGTGTACCATTAATGAAACTTTGTAAGAAAAGAAAAAAAAATCCTATGGTATGATATACATTGTCCAAAAATGTAATAATAATAATAATAAATATTGTGGAATCTTTTTATTTTCTGTTAAATGCAAGTTTAGGGAAAAAGAAAAATGTTTATTAATGTAACAAATTTCATCGTGAGCAACCATTCCCTATTTTCTGCATGTGTCAGTATTACTGTAACAATCTCTGTAATCCAGCTTAGCTCCTCTATTTATCCATTTGTACTTAAATCCTTTTGTATTTAACCAAAGAGGTTTTTGAGAGATGCACAAACAGATAATATACAAATACATACAAACATATATATTCAAACATTTTACACGTATGCGTGACAAACAAGAATTAAAGGACAAATGTCACCCCAAGCTATGTTTCAATATAAAATCCTTTCATCAAGTTTTGAAAGGAAATGGGTTATATATATATTTTTTTTTTTTACATAAAGTGTACATATAACAAAACAAACATATTTGCATTTAGTATATGACAGAAAGCTTCAGCCATATACATGCACCTTTGTTAGTTTCTGTGGTCCTTCCCGTTTCTGTGCAGGGAGTGAAGTAAGAAAAACCATCAATACTAACTGTTTGTTTCAAACATTGCCTCACCCAAGATGCATGTATATGGCTGAAGAATTCGGACATCTACTGTATGCAGAGATAAGTTCTCATTTTTCTACATATACTTCATTTAACAAAAAAAAAAATCAATTTCCTTCCAAAACTTGATGGAAGGATTATTAAATTAACAAAAAAGGTTTTAAGGCAATAGTTGTCATTTAACCAAGCAGAAGTTATAGGCTGTTAAGGTTATTGGGCCCCTGCTGCAAGGGTTAAAAAAAAAAAAAAAAAGTAGTTTACTTACCTTTTCTTTATCGCAGTAGTTGTCTCCTCTGTAAAGCTCTGTCTCAACATCGATGATCTCAGTGAATCCAGTGCTTTCTCATAGGAAAGTATTGGGAGACTAGAGTGAATGCACGGCAAAAAACGTTGCTGTGCTAACCTGAAAGATATAGTTATACTCCACTATTTCACAGAAGTGCCACTAAAGGCAGGTTAAAGGGACATTATAGTCATCAAAACAACTTTAGCTTAAGGAAGCAGTTTTGGTGTATATATCATGCCGCTGCAGTCTCACTGCTCAATTCTTTACCATTTAGTAGTTTAATCACTTTGTTCATGCAGCACTAGTTACTCCTCCCTGCATGTGACTTACACAGCATTCCTAAACTCTTCCTGTAAAGAGACATCTAGTGTTTGCCCTTCCTTTATTTAAAATTGTTTAGTTTAGAATGTATTATTTCCTGCTCTGTTAATAGCTTTATAGACTTTGTAGGAGCCTCCTGTATGTAATTAAAGCTCAATGTACAGTGCAGGAGATAAAAAAAAAAAAAAAAAACTTTTAAAGTAAGTTACATCTGATTGTAAGTGAAACCATTTTGTTTTCATGCAGGCTGTGTCAGTCACAGCCAGGGGAGGTTTGGCTGGGACTGCATTAACAAAAGTGACTCAAATGAACACTATAGTCACCGGAACAACTGCTAGTTTTTCTGGTGAGTTAAGTCAGTCCCTGTAGGCTTTTTGCAATAAACACGGTCTTTTTAGAGAAAACGCAGTGCTTACAATACAGCCTAGGGATACCTCCAGTGGCCACTGCTCATATGGCTACTAGAGGTGCTTTCTGAGGCGGTGCTGCACATTCAGTGTCTCCACCCTCTGCATGGAGAAACTGAACTTTCCTCATAAAGATACATTGATTCAATGCATCTCTGTGAGGAGATGCAAATGGCAAGGGTGGCGTTTGGCTGCTCCTCCCCCTGGCCTGCCTAAGATCATCAGAACTGACAATCCTATGAAAAGCATTGTAACGTCTAGCGTCGTTAAGGCGACCAAAGGTCGCCTATCCACCAGGAAATCCCTCTAGTGGTTGTCTGGTAGACAGCCACTAGAGGAGGAGTTAACTCTAGCAGGTAATTATTGCAGTAAATTACATGCTAAGGTTTAAGGTTGATGGGAGATTGCACCCATGAGCTTAAGTGGTCTGGGTAAATGGAAAGAGAGAAATCAGCGCTAGGTTGCCACACAAGAAAATAATAATAGTAAGGCTGCAATCCTCAAAGGGGACTCGCCTATAATCCCCTAATGGTAAGAAGAGATACAAAACAGAACAAAATAAGGTTGTGCCTAAAATATACAATAAAACATATAAAAATTGTATATAATAAGTAGTATAAAATAGTAAATGTAATATAAAATATTAAATGAATTGTAAAATAAGTAGTTGGCAATAGTCCAAAACACTTATCATAAGTCTGTAATGGTAGATGCCACGTGTAAGAACAGGGATTCTGAGACGTAAAATGGAGTGTGTCTTCACAGTAGTGTGCTTGAAATCCAGTAGAACATATGTGGAGAAAAGACAAAAAGGAACTCCAATGGCACAGTATATAGATGAATAAAATAGTATGTAAAATAAAAATAGTCTTACTCACACTTTTCAGAGCTAAAACCTAGCTCTGATATAGCGCGCGTGAAGTGAAATAATCCCCACTCAAGGATATGCGGAGTAATATTTGATTGACGAGTATCTGGCTCAGATTCGACCCAGGAAAGAGAAATAAAATATATAGTGCTCTCTGTATAGTAGTTAAAAGGTGTAAATAATAATAATTTCTTTATTATAAAGTAATAAAAATAATAAAGAAATTATTTTGGCATAAAATACTTTATAGCCATTTTCTGTCTTCTTTTTTCACCTGACTATACATATACTGCTTATCTGACGAGAAGCCTAAAGAATCCTTAGGTGGGGATTATACCACCCAAGCGCTTACATCGAGAAGTACAAGTCTGCTCTATATACTGTGAGTAGTATATTATATACTTTTTTACACCTTTTAACTACTATATACTGTGCCATTGGAGTTCCTTTTTCACAAAAGTGACTCAAATGAACACTATAGTCACCAGAACAACTGCAGCTTAATGTAGTTTTTAGGAAGGCTTTGCAAGTCTCATGCAGAGAGGTGTGACTAGGGCTGCATGAACAAGGTGATTTACCTCCTAAATGACAGAGAATTTAGCAGTAAGACTGCAAGGCCATGATCTATACACCAAAACTGTTTAATTGAGCTAAAGCTGTTTTGGTGCCTATGGTGTCCCTTTAAATCTGAAACAACTGATTTCGGTTAAACCTGTAAATACAATTGGCATTACACGACACGTCACAACTGCAATTTTTGGCAGTAAAGATTTATATCAAAAATGTTTTGTGATAGTACTCTACTTACCATCCAAAAGTTCCAACTTGCAATTTTCAATGGCATTGGCCTTATTCTTCGGTATGGAAGACGATGACCATCTGTATACATTTCTTAAAATGCACCCTGTAAATTAGGAAAACAAGTGATCATTACTATAGTATATACAATTTTTTATCCTTTTCATATGCTGCACGATTCCTCTTTGATTAAAGGTAAACTCAGGGCACTATAACAACTTTGTAGAAATTAACTTGCTGTGCTAGTCAGTAGGCCACTGGTGCTGGCACCCCTTAAAGGGATTCTATAGTGTTAGAGGTACAAATCAATGAGATGAAGTGGTCTGAGTGCTTAGTGTCCCTTGTCTCAAATGGTTTAACCCCAAAGTCTGTGTTCCAGGGCAGGATCTCCCTACCTTTCTGTCCTTCAGTTTATCAAAATTGGAAAGGTCTTGCAGAATTAGACATTAGCGCCACTGTTGGCTGAGTGTGGTCAGGTGACACTCTCAGCCAATCAGTGACTCCCCATTTATAACCGGTCTTTTAAAAAAAAAAGTAAATTATTTTCAAAACAGTTTTATGAATCAGGGAGTCAGTGGTTGGTTGAGTGTGTCAGCTGACCGCTGCCAGATTCTAGGATACTATACCTTTAGGAATACACATTTGTCTTCTTAACGCTACAATGTTCCTTTAAGGTCAAAGAAGCTTAACTGGGCGCATAGCTGACTTAGAGAATGTTTCCAATTCAGCTATTTAGACCTTAAATATTAAATTCACACTGGATTTTCACTTTGGTACACAACTTTTAATGTTTGTTACTGTACAATAACCCTCCTTGATATTCAATGCTGAAGTGTGAGAAACTACAGTTTAATAATGTATTTGGGCTATCCTATGCCACTCTTCAAATTTATGGGTAATGTGTGTAAGAGGGTTACATTGCAAACCTGCTGCCCTACATGTTATCTTTACTTGACACTTATCAGGGCAGTAGATTTGTGATCTATATGAAGCTGACATAACGTTTGTTATTTCTGACGTGTATTTACCGGTTTGTTGAGGGTGATTGACATATATATATAAAATAGTATTTGGTGTAAGAAGTTGGGAAGGTCAGGGGCTCGCGTGTTGTTTCTCTAGGCTTAGACTCACCACGACAAGAGCCCCACCTACACCGCATACACAGCCTGGGTCCTAAAGCGTTTGGCTCTCGAAATAGCCGGGTCACGACACCCAGCCTTAATAAAGACATCTTAGTCTGCCCAGTGTATTAAGTCTTCCTCATCGCCGCCATCAACATCTTAAACAACGTGCAGAAACCGGAACACTGCAGTACCGCAAAGCATCAAGGGAAGTGTAGTTTTTGCCGTTGGTGTAGGTTTACTGACAGAGAGAACGAAAAAACACAGCTCATGACAACAGAGACTGACACCGGAACATGTATTTTTCTTCCAATTTAATATTTTTCATTTTATTATTATAAACTACACTGATTTACTGGGGGACTAATTGGCTCAATGTGTGAGAACTACGACATGACGAGTTGAATTTTAACATACAAGGCTCTGTGTATATACACTGAAAATGTCAAACAATTCTCCATTGCTCTGCTTTCAAAGGTCATTACGTTTCTGAAAATTAAAACTGTAACTGTGTTGAAGACACAGATATTGGGGGAGGATTTTAAAATGTGCTGCAGAATAGTCTTTTCATGTTTTTTTTTTTTTTGTTTGTTTTTCTGAATTCATTATTTCTTATTATGAATCTTTTTAAAGTGACCCTCCAGGCACCAAGGCCACTTCTGCCCATTGGAGTGGTCTGGGTGCCAACTCCCACCACCCTTAACCCTGCAAGTGTAATTGTTGCAGTTTTTATAAACTGCAATAATAACCCTGCAGTGTTAAGTCCTCCTCTAGTGGCTGTCTATCAGACAGCCACTAGAGGGACTTCCGTGTTCTTAGAACACGATAAGTGTTTTAAACGACGCTGGACATCCTCACGCTATGCATGCGGACCTCCAGCGTCGCTGTAATCCCAATAGGAAAGCACGGAGAGGTCCAATTCGCGCGGCCCATTAGGTGCATGGGTGTAGCCTGACCCAGCGCCGAGGGACATCAGCGCTGGATTCAGGTAAGTCACTGAAGGGCTTCTAACCCCTTCAGCAACGTGGGAGGGAAAGGGGCACTGCACCTCCATCGTCGCCGTAATCCCCATAGGAAAGCATTGAATAATGCTTTCCTATGGGGAGGTCCAATGCGCGTGGGCGGCCATTGCTGCACATGCGCATTAGGTCTCCACCGTCGGCTGGTGTGGGCGGAGCCTGACCCAGTGCCGAGGGACATCAGCGCTGGATTCAGGTAAGTTACTGAAGGTGTTTTAACCCCTTCAGCAACATGGGATTGGGGAGGGAGGGAGAGGGACACTGCAGGGTCCTGCAGTGCCAGGAAAACGGATATGTTTTCCCAGCACTGTAGAGTCCATTTAACAATAAATTTAGCACCTTTTTATCTTTTTACATTAGTCTTTGCTAAAGGAATAGTTCGGGGACCATAACAACATCATGTAAATAAAGTTCTTATGGTTCCAGGAGATTCCTGGAACTGGTTTACCTTTAGGGCGTAAATGGTTACCTTTAGGGGTTAAGTCCAGGGCTGTTTTTACATTTCTGAGGTGTTTGTGTTTAGCTGTAATTTTCCTTTTACTCATTTACTGTACCCACACATATTATATACCATTTTTCTCAACATTATATTCTCTTTTTAAAGATACCATTTGTAACGGAGCTCCCTGTATACCTGGCTGGGTACCTCCGCCAAGGACCGTTCCCTAGCTGGAACAGGGGATCAACCGCAGTACTTCTGCCCACATGCGCCGTGGTCCTTGAACCGTTCCCTCCTGTAGCCGAATGGGGAATTCGCTCTAGACACTCCCAGGCACTGGACGACACTCAGTCCTGGAAGCTCTAGTCCTTACAAGGACTTTCCCTGTTGAAACCTCCACAGGGAACATTAATTAATTGCCTTTCCCCTCACAGTAACCAGACGACACATAGTTCTGGGAGTAAAAGCTGGAATGCTTTTTTTTGGCAGCCACAACTGGCCTTATATGCAGGTCCCCATGCAAGGGGCACTCCCCCCTGGACCTGAGAGTAGACTACAGTAAAAACATATAGCAAAATTGGTCACAGGAACCGCACTCACCCCCAGCGGCCACAGGTGCTCCGGAACAGGACCAGCAATCCCAACACGTTAAGGCAGCAAAAGAGATTTCCAGGCACTCAAAGTGTGAAAGCCGCAGGCAGATTTATTGTAACAAAACAGACAGCAAAGTTTCGACCTACCAAGAGGTCTTTGTCAAGCTAACACCACAAGTAAACAAAAATGCATATATAGCAAACAATGCTAGGAAATTGTTGTGGTCGTGACCTAAATATGAATATTAATCTCTTAATACATAATAATTAAGCAATACGGAACAACATTAATATTTTTATAATTCATGGTATTATGGTCGAATATGTGGATAGAAAATACACAAAACGTTGTAATATTAAATGTATATTTAATATAACTATAATAAACAGATGCTAGCAGAATGTCAATTTACTACAATAATGATAATACAAAACTACAACATATTACTTACAAGGCCCCAGCCCTTTGGCTGGGGTTAAGTCAGAGCTGGTACTACAGCTTAGGTTCAGTCAGGTACAGGCAAAGAGACAGAGTTTTCTCCTCCATCTGGTTTTATTCAGTGTAAGTAGGCTGGCCTGTGATGTCACTGCCAGAAGCACATGTCTTCCTACACACTCCCCCTAGTGGTGCCCCCAAAGCATTACACTAAATATGCTTTCTTTATGATGTAAAGTCATTAATTAATAAATACCATTACAAACAACCCTTAAAACAAGCATTTATAAAACCAGTAAATTGTGAATCTTCCCCATTTTAACACTACCTGCCCTACAACAAAACCCACCTTTTGAAGAACGATACCCATTTACCCATTAATTATTACCCATTAACATTTTATTGCTTATATAAATGTTCACCATTGAGCACATGCATTACCAGTTGGGAAGTAGGCACATACCCACCCTTATAATAATGAACAACTCAAACCATGTTTTATTAGATTAACCAATGATATTATGTTCATGTGAGGATGTGTTTTGGAGCTTAATATAGTATTAGACACCACAAACTCATAACACCTATGAATCATGGCACAGACCGACTCGATTTCTGTAGCCTCTGGCTGGTCTGTGTGCCTGGAATTTTCACAAACATTAGTCCTGGAAACTGGATACTCTATTCTTCGACAGTCTCATAGAACATACGCATGGAGACAGGGATGAATGAAACAGTTCATGTGATCAAGGACTTTTGTGTGTTTGTGGTCACATTGTTTTGTTTTTTTCTTTCTTTATACCATTAACCACCTTGACGTAACAGTTTCCTGCTCCTGATGCATTTTGTTCCGACTCTCACCACTCTTAGCTGCAATATTTTTTCTCCTTACAGCAACAGTTGAACATGGTGTCCAGTGCTTCTTCTTCTTCTGCTTAAAATATCCTTGCTTGAAAGTTCTTGAATGAAAAAAAAGGCAATGACGAACACAAACATAAATAATAACTGTGCCAATCATCACAAGTACCATTTGATTGTGGTGTCTTAACCATATTTTTTCCTATGGCGTTTGGATAAATACCTACACACCTCTCTTCACATCCAGCACACTCCTGATTCACAGATAAACACAATATCACTGCTGTATCTACCAATTTAACCCAAACACTCGTTATTACTGCTGCATTTACCAATTTAATCTAAACACTCGTTATCACTGCTGTATTTAACCAATTTAATCTAAACATTAACCAAAACAATTACATTCCTATTTACCACCCTTCTATTTAAACATGTATAGATAACCCAAAATGCCTACTTTCTCTTTCTCATTCTTCCGGGTTTTTTTTTTTGGTTTTTTTTTGAACTGCAACCACTCATGCACTTTACACAGACACAAATCAAGCACCTACTGGACAATGGGGTTCCCTCGTTAGAGCCCTCCCACCCCAGTTTGGTTTACACAAAAATACCCCCTGGTCCCTATGGGTCAATTCCCCCCTTTCCCAGGCAAGCATACATACATACATACAACAATAATAATACATAAGGGTTTCAATTGCAATACAATCACTAGAAATAAGAGAATAGTATGCACAAAATCATAGCATAGACATGTTAAATAGACAATAAAATAAAACATTCAATAGCTCATCAAAGGTCAACATTTAAACACTGGTCTCCATCTGATATTCTATCTGTGTTCCAATGTCCACCTCTGGTTTCTGCTACATCTGAAAAGGTTAGGAAACAGATCAGGATTACTTTCCTAGTCACTTATAGCTTATACTGCAAATATTTTACTTAGAATATATATATATATATATATATATATATATATATATATATATATATATATATACACACACACACACACACAGACATGTAAACACATTCCTTCAGCTTTTCATTTTATAAACAATTTTTTGCAACAAGATAACTTTCTTAATTTTTTTTAATTTTTTTTTACAAGGCTCTTAAAAAACAATAAGCTAATAGCTGCTTTCTGCATCTTCTCTGCAATTCAGGAAACACATTTCTAGCCAACCTAAACATGTTTAATAACTCTCCACCCTTTGGTTAAATTATAGAGGAGTGAACCACAACACCTCTTCCGCCTCTGAAAGGATATAGGTCAATATGTCTCAAAGTTCAACACTTCTGATAGCTATGAGTGACTCCCTATTAATTTCTAGCCTTTCCACGGACATGCTTGCACCTCGCGGCTAAGGGCCTGCACAACTAACCACCCTGTGATGGCAGTGGCTTTCCGCATGGGGGTGACCGCCCCCGCAAAATTATAGCGGAGCAAACATGCAGCAGCCTCTTTTCCGGCTCGATTAAAGGTTCTGGGCCAATATGTCTGCAATTTAACCAGTACACTCACGTATCAATTATTGTATATTTCCTGGTCTCTCAGGAATTTCTATTAAATAGCGTATCCCCTTCCCAGGGCAATATACAACAAAAACTAGTCACCAAGGGTCTCTATGGTCATGATAGGCCGCCCTACCACTCAGGGCCGCCATCAGAAATTTTGGGGCCCCTGACAAAGCACAAGGTTTGGGCCCCCCCCTCCCTCCCTCCCTCCCGGGCCCGCACAGGCCCTACCTGGTCCGCTGACAATGATGCAGGACTGAATGTGGTGTGTATAGTGGAAGTGAATTAGAATGTGTGTAATGGATGTAGTGTTTGTGTGTATTAGATACTGTTTGTACAGTGAATGCAGAGTGTGTGTTTGTGTAGCGGATGCATTGTGTGTACAGTTAATGCAGAGTGTATGTTAGTGTAGTGAATGCAGAGTGTGTGTCAGTATAGTGAATGCAGAGTATGTCAGTGTAATGAATGTAGTGTGTGTGTTAATGCAGTGAATGCAGAGTGTGTGTAAATTTGTAGTAAATGCAGAGTGTGTGTTAATGTGTAGTGAATGCAGAGTGTGTGTTAGTGTAGTGAATGCAGAGTGTGTTAATGTGTAGTGGATGCAGAGTGTGTGTGTGTGTAGTGGATGCAGAGTGTGTGTTAATGTGTAGTGAATGCAGAGAGTGTGTTAGTGTGTAGCGGATG